>JAWHQI010000006.1:600000-1200000 GCA_033032865.1 Dactylorhiza incarnata
CCTTGCGAGTGGTTCTTGTTCATCGCGCCGAGGTGACGACGACCTCGCCTCATCGTGTCACCCCTTCGTAGGACGGTGAGCCATCTAGGCGAGCGGGTAAGGAAGTCGCGGTATCTCCCGGAGAGCTCGCAGGGAGTCCAATTCCGAGAAGTGGAGAATCCGACGAGTTACCAGGAAACTCATATGGGCAAGTTGGCCGCATCTCGCCAACCCGCTGCTTGCCGGCTGGGTGGGAGGAACCCATTCTGCATCCAAGTCTTGTCAGCCCCAGTTCCGAAAGGGTTCAAGAAACCCTCCCCGAGTTACTATTTAGGGAAGTACGATCTGATCCAGCACCTGCAATGGTTTGAGGACGTGGTCTCGATCCAAAACACGACTGATGCGTTTAAGTGCAGGTTCTTTGTCATCACCTTCCAGGGGAGGGAGAGAGATTGGTTTCATCAGCTTACAAGAAGCTCCATCTACTGCATCTGTAACACCCCAAAAATCGTAGTTCAGCGAGGTAGGCGGAGTGGTAATGCTGCGCTCGGGATAGGCTAAAAATTCCACAACAGTTCTATGCGCACGACCATTGGCCTCTTCGCGCACGACCAGTGATCGTGCGCTAGTGACCGTGCGTATCTCGCAAGGAATCGGAGTTCTGTCTCGACTTATCGCACGACCATTCTCCTCTTCGCGCACGACCAGTGATCGTGCTCATGTGATCGTGCGCCCTGTTTATTTCTGTTCCGCGAAATCGTGCGGGGATGACGATCCGACCGATCAAATAATTCGGGATTTGATCCAGCGGCTGAGATGTTTCGCTGGGGGGCTTTAGGGCTTGGATGAGGGGTTAATCCCTCATATTTTCAAGCCTTTTCTCTCTCTTAGGTTGGAGAAAGGAGAAGGGGGCAAGGAGGAAGAAGAGGGGAGATCCGCCATTGTTGGAGCTTCGGAGCTCCGATCGCCGATCCGAGACCGGCAACGCGTAGAGGGCGTCAAGGCGCTTCTTCTCCACCGTTGGTTTGCAAGCTTCTCATGGCTAGGAGGAGATCTCAAAAGGTAACGACATTTCTCCTCCCGGTCTTTAGGATGCGTGCTTGGCATTCCTTTATTTTCTGCATTTTGGCACCGGATCCGTCGAGTGAGAGGGATCCGGGTCGCCTTGGTTCAAAAGGAACCATTGGGTTGATTGAGTCCGTCCCCGACATGATTTGCACTAGAGATCCGCTCTGTTAGCGGATTAGGCATTGTGGGTGAAGCCGGATTTGTGGCCGTTGGTCCGATTCGGTGATGTTGATTTACGCGCATTTTAGGGGTTTTGTTAGAAATCCGATTACGGCGAACTCGTCGTTGTGATGCCCTTGTAGCTTCGTGTGGTAACGAACGTTGGGTTTAGGGCGGAGAAATAATGTGCGGAATATGGGGCTTGTGATGCCTAGTGTTGTGCGAAGGCGCGATTGGTCTTTGTGGTCGGCTGGCTATCTCGTGAAGACTGAGACTCACGTGTGGAGAGTGTCCCGGCAAGATTATTCCCTTCGATTGTTGACTGACGAGAATGTCTGTGCTACGGATGAGTCCGTTGACGGTCGCCAGGCGAGGCAATCGGTGGACGTTGTCCCGAGAGTAAGTCCAGGGCCTTGGGACGTTTTGGTTAGCCAGAATTCTTAGTATCGGTCTTAGTGTGTTGTTGACGGCCCGAGCGTGTGAGCTGTTAGACAAGCCCAATGGCGTGGTGAGCCAGGCGAGGTGGGTCTCAGCGAGAGCTCTTGGCCTTGGGTTATGATGCCCTTGCGGGGAAACGATAAGTACCCTTGTGTTTGTGATGTGATGATGATGTATGATGATGTGATAGATTCATACGCTTTAGGGTGCCTTGGGTGAAACCCGGGTTTGCA
The DNA here is from genome assembly GCA_033032865.1 of Dactylorhiza incarnata. NCBI lineage: Eukaryota > Viridiplantae > Streptophyta > Magnoliopsida > Asparagales > Orchidaceae > Dactylorhiza > Dactylorhiza incarnata. The sequence continues at coordinate 601,878 of JAWHQI010000006.1, forward strand.
TTCATTCTGCACTGATAGGCCCCCTTTTTATTATCTGCTCAACATAGAAACGTGGATGATGTATGTGACACTCATACCTGTTTTTATGATGTTTTCCGTTTATGTACATTTGCATACGAAGTGCTGACTTGCAGGGTGAAGTAGTTCCCCGGGGTCCGCTAGGACGGCCGGGAGGAGGGATGTTGTTACACCGTTTGTGGTCAGCCATAGCTGACCCTCGTTTACCGCTCTTTGTGATTTGGTTGCAGGGCAAGAATCGCAGGCTGGACCCAGCGCGCCGGCCAAAAAGGCCTAAAGCCTCATGAAGTGCTTACCTTGTCTTCATGCACTTCTTTTATTACTTTTGTTGTAACCGGCTTGCATGCCGAGGTAGTTTAGGTAAAACTATTATCTGTCCCCTTTTGTTGGGACGCTCTTTGTGTTGAACGTTTGGTGATGTGGACTGTGGTTTTGTATGGCCTTAAGGCCAGTTGGACTCCTATGTAGTATGGACAATCTCTGTGTTTTCTGTTTGTTTCCGCTGTGTTGTCTGAGTTTTGAGAATGGGTAGTCAATATCATCTTTTAATACTGAAGTTGTGGCGGTTATATGTAGTGGGGTCCCGGCCGGACCCATGTTATATGATCATTGCAGGGGAGGTGTTACAATTTGGTATCAAAGCGAGGTTCAGTATTCTTGCGAGGTCTAGTGTTTTTGGATCGCGTAAGAGATTGTCCACATAGGAGTATTGTGCGGGATCATGAGTATCCCTGCGTTCGAGTCTTGCGTTTAGATCCTGATGAGCTTTTATTTTTTCCTTGCTTATGCTAGGACGTTGGCGATGATGCGGGGACGTCGAGGAGGCAAGAGGAGCCTTCGGGGAGCAGCGCTACTGCTCTAGGCCTCATGAATGTGGGCATGTCCCCGGCTGATTTCTGTCGCATGCTAGCGGAGGAAATGGTAGCGGCTCAAGCTGGAGCGATGCCACGGGTTCCTACGCCGGTAGTGCAAGTTGCGACTCCTGTTACTCCGGCGGCTACGCCGGATACACCGGAGGTCGAAGTAAGGCAAGCAGAGCCTTTAGCGGAGAGAGCTATTCCGATGGGTGATCGATTCATGAAGTATTTCTTGAGTTTCCACCCTCCGACATTCAAGGGAGTGGGCACTCCAACGGATGCCGAGGATTGGCTTTCGAGGATCCAGGAGCTCTTGAAGGCAGCTGAGACCCCAGCTGAGAGGCAGTCTCACTTTGCGAGCTTTATGTTAGAGGGCGATGCGAAGTTGTGGTGGGTGAACCATAACGGTCGACATTTTGTTGGGCGTGTTCCGTCCATGGAGGAGTTCGGAAACGCTTTCCTAAAGCGTTACATTCCGGCTTCAACAAGGTTAGCACTGCAGCGGCAGTTTCTGCATTTGGCGCAGCGGGAGAAGACAGTGGATGAATATCTGCAAGAGTTCACTCGATTGGGTCGTTATGCGGGTACGACTATGGCGGATGATGAAGAGAGAGATAACCTCTTTTATCAAGGGTTGAGGGAAAATTTAAGGCAACCACTCATAGCCTTGAAGAATGCGGGATTCAATGAGTTGGTCGAAGCCGCTCGCACGCTGGAGAGCGACTTGGAGCGAACTCAACGGCGAAAGGGTGTTGCGGCAAGGCAGGGAGAAGGAAAGCCTTCTCAGTCTCAGCCCCAGTGGAAGTCCGAGGGCAGCCGATGCAATAAGAAGCCCCGTCCTTATAGGCCTGGGGAGAGAAGTGGCGCACCTTCGGGAGATTTCCATTCCAAAGGTCCGGTTACTTGTTACCAGTGTGGCAAGGTGGGTCACATTAGTCATTTTTGTACCGAGGGCGGAGCTGGGCCAGAGCCGAGACAAGAACAATCGGTGCGTTCGGGTCCCAGTGTTGCAGAGAAGGGGAAAGCGGCGGAGTCGAGTGCTTCGCGGTTCCCTCCAGTGCAACCTAGAGCCTATAATCGTGGGCAACAGGAAGCGATACGTCAACCCGATGTGGTGACAGGTACGAAAGGTTTATGTTTCGTTATTACTATAATGTAGGTTGCGGCCTTTCATGTTGTTTTGCACGTGGTTAGGTTTCGTGCTAGTTTCGGGTTACCCCTCTCGAGTGTTGTTCGACACGGGGGCGTCACACTCTTTTCTTGCGGAAAGTTTTATCGGGAAGATTGGTGCTGAGTCCGTAGTGGCAGAAGTGGAGTTGAGTGTGCGTATGCCGAATGGGTCTTTCATGACTACCATGAAGAAGGGACGCATTGTGATGCAAATTGGCGATTGTGATTTCGTGTTAGTAGCAGCGATTCTGCCACTAGCCGAATTCGATGTTATCTTGGGAATGGACTGGCTTGCGGAGCAACGAGCTAGTATCGACTGCCAGTTGAAGGTGGTAACCCTGAGAGGTGAAGGTAGAGCGGTGGTCAAGTTTGAAGGCCTAAGCGGAGTGGCTTGCTCCCTGATTTCCGCTATGCAAATGAGGCGTGCGGTAAACCAAGGAGGCGAGGCGTTCTTAGCTTTGTTGGAGACTCACTCCACAAAGTTGGCTATTAGAGAAGTTCCGGTGGTGAAAGAATTTGAGGATGTATTCCCCGAGGAGCTTCCGGGAGCACCTCCTCAGCGTGAAATTGATTTCTCGATAGAGTTGGTACCGGGTGCGAGGCCGGTGTCGCGTCCTCCGTTTAGGATGGCACCGAAGGAACTGGCCGAGTTAAAGGTTCAGTTGCAGGAGTTGTTAGAGCAAGGGTACATTAGGCCCAGCTCTTCGCCGTGGAGCGCGCCGGTATTGTTTGTGAAGAAGAAAGACGGAAGTATGCGGTTGTGCATCGATTATCGTGAATTGAATAAATTGACCGTTAAGAATAAATATCCGATTCCCCGAATCGATGATTTGTTCGACCAGTTAGTGGGGTCGGTGGTGTACTCCAAGTTGGATTTGAAATCGGGGTACTACCAGCTGAAGATTCGAGAAGAGGACGTTGCCAAGACAGTGTTTGGGACTCGGTATGGACACTACGAGTTTTCGGTGATGCCATTCGGACTGACGAACGCGCCATCTGTGTTCATGGATTTGATGAACAGGGTTTTTCGCCCGTTCTTAGATTCGTTCGTGGTGGTGTTTATTGATGACATTTTGGTGTATTCAAAATCGGAGGCAGAGCATGAGTCTCACTTGAGGCAAGTATTGCAGACTCTAAGGGAGAATCAGCTTTATGCTAAGTTCTCAAAATGCGAGTGGAGATGGGGTGGCGGTAGATCCAGCGAAGATTGAAGCCATTAGAGATTGGCCTGTTTTGAGAACCGTGGCGGAAGTCCGGAGTTTCCTTGGACTAGCCGGTTATTACAGAAGGTTCGTGGAGAACTTTTCGCGGATGGCGTTGCCCCTCACCACTCTCACTCGCAAGGACCAGAGGTTCGTATGGACACCGGAGTGTGCCCGTGCATTTGAGAATCTGAAGGAAAGGTTGATGTCTGCTCCAATCCTTAGTCTTCCTAGTGGGACGGAAGGATTTCAGATTTTCAGCGACGCGTCAGGTTGCGGGTTGGGTTGCGTGCTGGTGCAACACGGCAAGGTGATCGCTTATGGGTCAAGGCAGTTAAAGACTCATGAGAAGAATTATCCCGTCCACGATCTGGAGTTGGCGGCGGTAATCTTTGCGCTAAAGTTGTGGCGGCACTACGTTTATGGTGCGAAGGTGGAGATCTTCACAGACCACAAAAGCTTGAGGTATCTTCTAGACCAAAAGGACCTGAATATGCGGCAGCGTAGGTGGGTCGAGTTCCTTGGGGACTACGACGTGGAGATTCAGTATACGCCGGGTAAAGCTAACGTGGTGGCGGATGCTTTGAGTAGGAAGTACTCCGGGCAAGGTAATTGGATGGAGGCGCATAACGAGCGTTTGATTCGAGACTTGGAGTCTCTTGACATTTCTTGTGTGGCTAGAGGTGAGTCTAGCGTAGCTCGTTTGAACTGGATTGAAATGCAGTGTGATATAACGGATCGAATCCGAGAGGCGACCAGTGCGGACGAGGAGTGCCAACAGTTGGTGTTGGGAGCTCAGTAAAGCGAAGGCACTGCTTTGGAGATGGTTGGTGGAATTCTGAGGAGAGACGGAAGGATCTGTGTTCCGCGCTTCGGCAAGCTTCGCGAGGAGTTGATGTTTGAAGCTCACTTTACGAAGTACTCCGTTCATCCAGGAAGTACAAATATGTACGCGGATTTGAAGAAATCTTTTTGGTGGCCTGGGATGAAGCGGGATGTAGCCGAGTACGTGAGCCGATGTCAGACTTGTGCCTTGGTGAAGGCTGAGTGCCAAAGGCCCGGTGGGTTCTTGAAGCCTCTTCCCATCCCCGAATGGAAATTTGATGACATCTCTATGGATTTTGTGCATGGATTGCCTCGATCGCAGCAGGGTAACGATGCGATTTGGGTGATAGTGGATCGCCTGACGAAGGTGGCCCACTTCATTCCGAATCAGAAGGGCGATGGCGTGGAGAAGCTCGTGGAGCTTTATGTTCGAAACATTGTGCGGTTGCACGGGATTCCGAAGAGCATCGTTAGTGATCGCGATGGGCGATTCACCTCGAAGGACTGGAGATTAGTGCAGAAAAGTCTAGGCACGAAGCTCAAGTTTAGTACCGCGTTCCATCCGCAGACCGATGGTCAGACGGAGCGAACGAACCGTACGTTGGAAGACATGTTGAGGATGTGTGCTCTCGACTTTGGCAAAGGTTGGGAAGACCACCTTTTCATGGTGGAGTTCGCCTATAATAATAGCTTCCAGGAGAGTATCAAGATGGCGCCATACGAAGCTTTGTATGGAAGGAAGTGTCGAACGCCGATGTCTTGGGCAGAGGTGGGAGACACTAAGATTTTGGGAAAGAAAGTGGTGGACGATGCTTGCGAGATTGTGCGGACGATTCAGGAGCGCATGAAGGTTGCTCAGGATCGACAAGCGAAGTATTTTAATGCGCGTCACAGAAATGTGGAGTTCGCAGTGGGCGACATGGTCTACTTGAAGATCAAGCCGTTCAAGGGTGTTTCGCGGGTGCGGCGACTCAAGAAGTTGAGTCCGAGATATTTGGGTCCGTTCGAGGTTACGGAGCGTATAGGCGAAGCAGCCTATCGTTTGGCGTTGTCCGCAGAGTTGAGTGGATTACATGACGTTTTCCATGTCTCCGTGCTGAGGAAAGCTTTGGTAGAGCCGAGCGTCGTGGTCGAAGCGGCGGCGGTGCCGGTGATGGAGGACTTGGGGGCGAGGGTTCGCCCGGTGTGCGTGGAGGATTCCGAAGTCTGGCAGTTGCATAACAAGTAAGTCAAACTTGTAAAGGTGCGATGGGATAACTGCGGGCGAGACGAATTCTCTTGGGAGCGTGAGCAAGCGATGCGGGAGGATTTCCCGGAACTTTTCGCTCCAGGTATGCGTTGTGAATTTCCTGTTTAAATTCTGAAATTTCGAGGACGAAATTCTTTTAAGGGGGGTGGAGTTGTAACACCCCAAAAATCGTAGTTCAGCGAGGTAGGCGGAGTGGTAATGCTGCGCTCGGGATAGGCTAAAAATTCCACAACAGTTCTATGCGCACGACCATTGGCCTCTTCGCGCACGACCAGTGATCGTGTGCTAGTGACCGTGCATATCTCGCAAGGAATCGGAGTTCTGTCTCGGCTTATCGCACGACCATTCTCCTCTTCGCGCACGACCAGTGATCGTGCGCCTGTGATCGTGCGCCCTGTTTATTTCTGTTCCGCGAAATCGTGCGGGGATGACGATCCGACCGATCAAATAATTCGAGATTTGATCCAGCGGCTGAGATGTTTCGTTGGGGGGCTTTAGGGCTTGGATGAGGGGTTAATCCCTCATATTTTCAAGCCTTTTCTCTCTCTTAGGTTGGAGAAAGGAGAAGGGGGCAAGGAGGAAGAAGAGGGGAGATCCGCCATTGTTGGAGCTTCGGAGCTCCGATCGCCGATCCGAGATCGGCAACGCGTAGAGGGCGTCAAGGTGCTTCTTCTCCACCGTTGGTTTGCAAGCTTCTCATGGCTAGGAGGAGATCTCAAAAGGTAACGACATTTCTCCTCCCGGTCTTTAGGATGCGTGCTTGGCATTCCTTTATTTTCTGCATTTTGGCACCGGATCCGTCGAGTGAGAGGGATCCGGGTCGCCTTGGTTCAAAAGGAACCATCGGGTTGATTGAGTCCGTCCCCGACATGATTTGCACTAGAGATCCGCTCCGTTAGCGGATTAGGCATTGTGGGTGAAGCCGGATTTGTGGCCGTTGGTCCGATTCGGTGATGTTGATTTACGCGCATTTTAGGGGTTTTGTTAGAAATCCGATTACGGCGAACTCGTCATTGTGATGCCCTTGTAGCTTCGTGTGGTAACGAACGTTGGGTTTAGGGCGGAGAAATAATGTGCGGAATATGGGGCTTGTGATGCCTAGTGTTGTGCGAAGGCGCGATTGGTCTTTGTGGTCGGCTGGCTATCCCGTGAAGACTGAGACTCACGTGTGGAGAGTGTCCCGGCAAGATTAGTCCCTTCGATTGTTGACTGACGAGAATGTCTGTGCTACGGATGAGTCCGTTGATGGTCGCCAGGCGAGGCAATCGGTGGACGTTGTCCCGAGAGTAAGTCCAGGGCCTTGGGACGTTTTGGTTAGCCAGAATTCTTAGTATCGGTCTTAGTGTGTTGTTGACGGCCCGAGCGTGTGAGCTGTTAGACAAGCCCGATGGCGTGGTGAGCCAGGCGAGGTGGGTCTCAGCGAGAGCTCTTGGCCTTGGGTTATGATGCCCTTGCGGGGAAACGATAAGTACCCTTGTGTTTGTGATGTGATGATGATGTATGATGATGTGATAGATTCATACGCTTTAGGGTGCCTTGGGTGAAACCCGGGTTTGCATTCATTCTGCACTGATAGGCCCCCTTTTTATTATCTGCTCAACATAGAAACATGGATGTTGTATGTGACACTCATACCTATTTTTATGATGTTTTCCGTTTATGTACATTTGCATACGAAGTGCTGACTTGCAGGGTGAAGTAGTTCCCCGGGGTCCGCTAGGACGGCCGGGAGGAGGGATGTTGTTACACCGTTTGTGGTCAGCCATAGCTGACCCTCGTTTACCGCTCTTTGTGATTTGGTTGCAGGGCAAGAATCGCAGGCTGGACCCAGCGCGCCGGCCAAAAAGGCCTAAAGCCTCATGAAGTGTTTACCTTGTCTTCATGCACTTCTTTTATTACTTTTGTTGTAACCGGCTTGCATGCCGAGGTAGTTTAGGTAAAACTATTATCTGTCCCCTTTTGTTGGGACGCTCTTTGTGTTGAACGTTTGGTGATGTGGACTGTGGTTTTGTATGGCCTTAAGGCCAGTTGGACTCCTATGTAGTATGAACAATCTCTGTGTTTTCTGTTTGTTTCCGCTGTGTTGTCTGAGTTTTGAGAATGGGTAGTCAATATCATCTTTTAATACTGAAGCTGTGGCGGTTATATGTAGTGGGGTCCTGGCCGGACCCATGTTATATGATCATTGCAGGGGAGGTGTTACAGCATCGAGGACTTACGTCGAAGGCTGACGTTGCGGTTTGCAACCTTGAAGAAGAAGAAGAAAGTGGCATCTGCTCTCTTCCACCTAACGCAAGGAGTCCACGAGACCCTGGGTATTATATTGATCGCTTCCAAGAATAATTCCTCAGCATCCAGGAGGTGGATTGTTACACTCTATAGATAGCGCTTACGTTTGGACTTAGGGAAGACCTCTTCAAGTTGGAGATCAGTTGAGATCCCCCGATGTCCTACAAGGAGCTGATCGATAGGGCGAACAAGTTCATCTAAGGGGAGGCGACGAACAACAGTTTTTGGCAAGCTAATTACCTGGCTGACTAGGGATGAGGAAGAGGAGACCCTGGAGCAAGGCAAGAAGATAAAGTCGAGGAGGCAGGAAGCAATGATGCAGGGAAGAAGGGGACAGGCATAGCCAAGATGACATGAAGAACCTAAAAGGCAAGATGATCCTAGGAGGCGAGATGAGCGGAGAACAGGAGGTGAGGAGACCATATGTAGCTCTGAATAATCGAGGGCAAGAGAGGAGGTTTCAGGCCCCCTTGAATAGTCCACCGTGGAAACCGGCAGCAAGACCCCAACAAGTCGGTCCCGGAAGAAGGTTCTCTCCTGAGAGAAGAAACATTTACAACCGACCAGAAGGGTACCCAAGAGGACATAGAGAGGCAATGGGGATTTCCAGACAAGGTAACCGACGTCATAGAAGACATTGTTAGAGTAGGAACCAATTGAGGTTGATCCCATTGTATTGCGAGCAACACCAGGAAGAAGGGCATGACATTGTGACTTGCCCAGAGTTACTAGAAGCCGGGCGGAGAGCCGAAGAAGCAGTAGTAGGAGGAGAATACCAGAGGCAGGTGGCTCTCATCGTGGTGGAGCAGGTTCAAGCTCCACCCCAAAGGAGAAATGAAGACATGATCGATCTAGGAGCCCGCAGGGGAGTAAGCGTCATCCACGGAGGAGCAGGGCTGAGAGAAAGAATAGAACTCTTATTGAGGCTGGAAGGACATTGCTGAGTGACTCCTCATTGCCAGAATATTTCTGGGTTGAGGCTGTCCAAACAGCATGTCATGTGCTGAATAGAGCATAAATCTCTAAACATCACAAGAAAACTCTCTATGAATTGCTGAAGGGCAGAAAACCCACTGTATCCTACGTTAGAATCTTTGAGAGCGAGTCCTTCATTTTGAATAATGACAAATCTTATTTAACTAAGTTTGCAGAGAAGAGCAGTGAAGGTATTCTTGTTGGATACAACTCCCACAACAGAGCATATAGGGTGTTCAACAAAAATACTAAAGTTGTAGAAGAGTTTATACATGTTGTATTTGATGAGACCAGTCTGATCTACAAGGGCTGGTCTAGTTCTTCTAATGTTGCAGGTATTGAACTAAGGATGAAAGAACTTTCTATAGCGGACAAGCCATCTGCCAATGAGATCACCTCACCTAATGTAATAGTCAGAGAAGAAGGACAATCTTTTAGAGAAACATAAGAAGCTGGTGAAGAAGAGCAACATGGAATTCAACTTGCTGAACAAGAAGCTGGAGGTGTTGCACAAGGAAATGCAGAAAGGCTGACAATTGCTATTAGACACCTGAGAGACCATCCCATGAATCTGATAATTGGGGATGCAAGCTAAGGAGTCACAACCAGGAGCAAAACCCACAATGAGGCAATGTTCCTGAGTTTCCTCTCACAAGTAGAGCCAAAGAAATTTGAAGAGGCAAATGAAGATCCATTCTGGATAATGGCTATGCAGGAAGAACTGAATCAGTTCACAAGATGCAAAGTGTGAAAGTTGGTTCCAAGACCCAAAGGATAGAATATTATTGGAACAAAATGAGTCTACAGGAACAAGATTGATGAAATGGAGTAATTGTGAAAAATATGGCAAGACTGGTGGCAAAAGGATATAGACAAAAAGTGGGTATTGATTTTGATTAGACTTTTGCACCAGTGGCAAGACAAGAAGTCTTCAGATTATTCCTTGCATATGCTGCCCACAAAGGATTCAAGGTCTACCAAATGGATGTGAAATCAACTTTCCTGAATGGTGACCTTAAAGAAGAAGAATATATAGAACAACTATCAGGTTTCTATGTGAGAAAAACATTATATGACTTAAAACAATCCCCAAGGCTTGGTATGAGACATTGTCGACCTTCCTTCTTAAGAATAAATTCTCAAGGGAAAAGATAGACAAGACATTGTTCTTAAGGGATGTAAAATGCAAGAGTCTCCTAGTCCAAATATATGTTGATGACATCATACTTGGGTCTACAGATGATAACCTTTGCAAGAGGTTTGCTAACCTGATGCAAGGGGAATTTGAGATGAGCAGTATGAGAGAGCTTAAGTATTTCTTAAGCCTCTAGGTGAAACAATCTGAAGATGGAATTTTCATCTCCCAGACCAAGTTCACCAAGGAGTTAGTAAAGAAATTTGGAATTGAGAGTGCCTCCACTATGAAAACTCATATGGGGTCAAATATATCCCTTGACAAGGATGAGAAAGGAAAGCATTTTGATGAGACCTTGTACATGTGTATAATTGGCTCCCTCCTCTATCTAACTGCAAGTAGACCTGATATCATGTATGTTACATATGTGTGTGTTAGGTACCAGGCATGCCCTAAGGAATCTCATTACTTAGTTGCAAAGAGGATTTTGAGATACATAAGGGCACACCACATCTTGGTCTATGGTACCCTAAGAATAATGATTTTGAACTAGCAAGTGTTGCTATTTAAACATCAGAATCAGAATACATATCAGTTGGAAGTTGATGTGCACAACTGATGTGGATTCAACATCAACTTCAGGATTATATCTTACAGCTAAGTAAAACCCATATGTTTTCTGATGCCTTCAATGCAATTTCAATTGCTAAGAATCATGTGTCATATAGTAGGACTAAACGCATTGAAATTAGGTATCACAACATCATAGAGCATGTAGAAAAGGAAGACATCTGTCGTGAGTTTGTCCTCACTGACAGACAAGTGACAGATATCTTCACTAAAGCTCTGGTTGAAGCAAAGTTCAATTTTTTCAAAATTAAACTGGGTATGCTCAACTTGGAATAACCTCTAATGAGTTGCCCTTAGTTTTTGTTGTTACAATTTGCTTCTAGGAGATGCTAGGTCACTAACAAAGCATGCAGGTCGTCATTGTGAAAGCTAGGAGTGACTTACAGAAGAAGTGTGCATAAGAAAAGGCCATATCATTTTGATCACAAAATGATATCGTCTTAATGAACACAACGATATTCTATTACATTCCTGTATGAAGGCAGGAAAAGAGTAATGAAATGAGCAGTAAGTGAGGATGAGTTTGACTGACAAAAGTCATATTGATGATGCTGCAAGTGAGAGGGAGATTGACACTGAGCTCCCTGCTCAAGTAGTACAAAAGGACCTATCTGAAGAAGCCATAAAGGGGGAGAGGAGTCCAATGATGAAGGTCGGTGCTGCTTCTGACACATCCACAAGGCAAAGGGAATGACTGTTCTACTCTATGCTCTTACTATCATTAAGTAATTCTACTCTCTGCTCTTACTGTCATTATTGTGCTTCATCATTATTGTGTTTTATCATTGACTGAGTTATGACTTCTTCAAATATGGGGAGATTGTTGGGAACACTGCCCACAATGTTTCAGATTTGGAGAAGTCCTCAAGTAAATGATAAGTACAATTTGTATTTGATATATATTTGATGTGACATGAGCAGGTTAGGACATCATACATCTTATGTATAATGTTTTAAGATCAAGCAAAAATATCTAAGGCATATATCATCGTGTCAACAAGGTACACACGTCGATATCGTTGTGATCACTCGCAGTAGACAGCAGAAGAAGTCAGTCAAGAATCATCGTAACAATAAGAACACGACGATGTCGTCGTATCAATAAGGTATACGTGACGATATCGTTGTGAGAACTCAAGAAAGTCTGCTGAGGCATATATCATCATGTCAAGTTGGTACACACGATGATATCGTTGAAAGAACTCAAAGAAGAATCAGCTAAGTCATATATCGTCGTGACAACAAGTATCTCACGACGATATCGTTGTGAAGACTGAAGAAAGACTGGCTAAGTCTTATATCATCGTGACAACAAGTTTCATATGACGATATCATTATGAAGACTCAAGAAAGGCTGGCTAAGTCATATATCATCGTGACAACAAATATCACACAACGATATCATTGTGAAGCCTTAAGAAAGGCTCGTTAAGTCAAATATCGTCGTGACAACAAGTATCACACGACGATATCGTTGTAAAGAATCAAGAAAGCATGCTAAGCCTTTTATCGTCGTGCCAGCTATCTTCACACGGCGATATCATCTTGTCAAGCTCAAAAGGTGGGATTTCAAATCGACGGAAGCGATAACAAATGTCAAATAAATCATGTCTGAAAAGCGGCCTGAAACAAAACCTTTTCAGACCTCGACCGTTAGATGAATCAATGATATAAATGGATAAGAGAGGATCAACTAACCCTAGCTTTTAGAGCACATATCAGCGAGAAATCGAAAAGCAATAGAACAGTAGCAAGAAAGCCCTTTTCAAAGAAAGAAAGAAGAAGAATCAAAGCTTCAACAAGAAAGCTCCCACTCTTGAGAGAAAGAAGACTTCTTCATTCAAGAAAGCTCAGCACTGATCCTGATCAGAAAGTTCATCTAATAAAGATCATGTGCTGCTGCTGAAGAAGATTTTCTATTCATAAAGGCCTAAGAAGACTCAAGCTATTCAAAGCTCCATCTTTTAGAGTCTTAAGTCTGTAAAATCTTCTTCTAATCATCTTTTGTAGGATCTCTTTGAGATCTGAGTTGTAGGGCTGTGATGACAGCCTGAGTGTAGGGTCTGTAAAAAGGCCTGAGTTGTAGGACTCTACTGAAAGTCTGAGATAGTGTCTGTGAAGACCTGAACTGTAGGATTTCTTAGGAAATCTGAGTTGTAGGATCCTCGTTGGGGATCTGAGTTGTATGAGTGCTTGCACTCTGAGGTAGGGTTGCTGTTGTCACTTGAGGTAGGATTCTAGGAGGGAATCTGAGGTAGGGCACTTGTTGAGTTCCTGAGCTGTAAGATCTGGTAGATCTGAGATTTTGGAGGAGTTGGCCGAGTCTAGCACACTACTAGATAGGTGAATGAGGACAGTGGAGTACCCATCATCTGGGGAACCACTATAAAACTTTGTGTGTTTTCTGTGTTGTGCTTTTTGTCTTTATATATCTGAGCTAAAACAGTCAACAATTTAAAAAGACTAAAACAACCTTGAAGCATATATTCACCCCCTCTAGGTGATTAGACTACACCCTAAACTTTCAATTACATTCTCGAAGGAAGATATGTTGGGGAATGAGAACCCCTTTCCTGACGCCTTTGTTATCCAGGCAGCGATCGAGGACTTTACAATTGCTCGAATCCTGGTGGACAACAGGAGCTCGGTTAACTTCATCTTCAAGAAGAAATTCGAGGGTTTGGAAGTAGAAGCATATAAGATGATAACTTCAGATGGACCCCTCTCTGACTTCTCAAGGGAGAGGAAGGAGGTAGAAGGAGTGGTAGAGCTACTAGTAACTCTCGGCGGGACTTAAAAAAGTTGTAGATTTGTCATCGTCGTCGTGACAAGTTGTTATAATGCCATCTTCAAGAGGCTGCTCATCAACTTCGTTAGGGTCGTCCCTTCTTCATTCACCGGTGTCTGAAGTACTACCAAGGGGATATTCAGATAAGGATCAGGAGCGATCCTAGGATAGCACGGGAATATTATCTAAGCGTGGTGAGCACCATCAGCTGGCAGGTGGAAGTGGTGATTATGAGTGGGAGACCCGGGATGCAGAGGATCAGCGAAATGATGAGGACAGAGGAAAAGATGAAGATGGTTGCATCCCTGGAGGAGAACGCCGACATCTTTGCTTGGAGCATTGCAGAGATACTAGAGATTGATGCGAAGGTTTCATGCCACGAGCTCAATCTTGACTCAGAGGTCTGTCCCATCCGCCAGAAGAAAATGGTGATAGCTACCGCGTTGGCTAAGCCCATCATGGAGGAGGTGAACAAACTGCTCGAGGCAGGGTTTGTTTTAAAGATACAGTATTCGAGTTGGGTTTCCATCGTTGTAATGGTCAAAAAGACCGGAGAGGGTTGGAGGATGTGTGTAGACTTTTCTTTACTCAATAAAGCTTGCCAGAAGTGTTGAAACCAATAAATTGGTCTCTCGAGGAGTTCGGGCCCTCAACAAGTTGAGGGGTGACCTCACACTTACTCCTCCCAAGGGAGAGCTCTATGCTAAGAGGCTAAGGAACTAGGAACAAGGCCAAGGGCTTAGCGAGGTTGTCCCACCACACACCCGAAAGATCTTAGAGCGCTTCCCCTCCCAAGCCAATACTAAGCTTGGGCACCTTTGGAGGCTCTCTCCACCCAACAAAGGAACTTAGGGGGAGAGGAGGCCAAAAGAGAGGTGCCTCCAAATGGTGCCACCTTGGGCTAATTTATAGTTTTTGGAAATGGGTCTGCAAATAGCCAGATTCTGACCTACAGGATTACGAAAATACCCCCGGATTTGGCCTGTGAACAGCCAGATCCCGCTGTTCCGAGGCGCTAAACGCAGTCCAGAATGCCTTCCCGGGGCCGGGCGAGAGGGGGATGACCTCACACTTACTCCTTTGCTCTCCCGCCTCACTGGTCTGGGCGAGCCCGGGAGGTCGCCCACCTCTCTGGCTCTCCCCCTGTTGGGGCGGGGCGAGCCGGGAAGTCGCCCCCCTCCTGGGCTCGCCCTCTACTAGGGCGGGGCGAGCCGGGAGGTCGCCCCGCTCCAGGGCTCGCCCCCTACTGGGGCGGGGCGAGCCGGGAGGTCGCCCCCCTCCCGGGCTCGCCCCCTGCTGGGGCGGGGCGAGCCGGGAGGTCGGCCCCCTCCTGGGCTGGCCCCCTGCTGGGGCGGGGGTGAGAGGGGGGCAGGCCGCCCCTCCTCCTCTCGCCCCCCTTACTGGAGCGGAGGAGAGAGGGGGCAGGCTGCCCCTCCTCTATTGGATCGTGTGACGCCCTTAGAGGGGGGGGGGGGGGGGGGGGGTGAATAAGGGTGTGTTTAAAAATATAAATTTTTACTTAATAATTTTTAAACAGATTTTTCTTTTCTAAAAAGTTACTTGTAAATAATTTTAAACCAATGCAATTTTTGTATTAAACCAAACACAAATTTCTAAGATAAAGATTTAAGCAAACAAATTTGCAATTAGTGAAAAGAGCATAATTATATTTATAATGAAATTTGTATACAATAAAAAATGATCTTAACAATGCTTAAGATCAAGACACAATTATGATAATAAAAAATACAATAATTTTGGTTTACCAATCCTTCTCCAAAGGATCGGAAGGCTATCACTTGTCTCTCCCAAGACCAAGCCCAAGCCTATCCACTAGATCTTCCCAAGATCTAGACGTAGCACACAAGACCACAATTTCCCACCAAGCCACGCAAGGACTTGGACGCTCCACACAAGGAAGCGATTTCCCCCTAAGCCACGCAAGGACTTAGACGTCGCACGCAAAACAATGATTTCTCTACCAATACAAAATAAAATGTGTGTAAATGAAAATACAATATGAAAACAACAACTCCCTAGAATTTCAGATCTCTGAAAGGATGGTTGAAGCCTCGAGATGATCGTTGATGTAGAAGCGCGCCCGATCTCGTCTTCAATCTTCAATCCTTCTTTGCACAAATGGGAGTTGAAGAGTTTCTGGAGCTCTCTGGTTCGTATGCACTCAAGAAGGGACTTGGAATTCTCAATTCTTAGAATGCACGAACACAAGGAGTCAATTTATAGAAAATCGTTGTCGCCTGGGCGACATCGACTTTCGGAATTTTCCAACAGCGCTAAACTGCCGCTGGAGTGCCGTCATGCGGGCAGTTGCTGTAACCGCCGAGCTGTCGCCTGGGCGACATCGATGTCGGAATTCCGACAGCGCAAAACTGTCGGTCGTGGTGGTGTCGTGGGCAGTTGTTTTAACCTCCGAGCTGTCGCCTGGGCGACATCGCTGTCGAATTTCCGACAGCTCAAAACTGCCTTTCGTCGTGCTGCCGTGGGGGGAAGTAATTGTAACTTCTCTGTTGTCGCCTGGGCGACATCAGCTGTCGTAATTTTCCGACAGTGAAATTTTCCTACATTCAAATTTAGTTCCAGCAGAAATGTGAACATCTCATACCTGTTACCTGCACACCATTAATAAAAATAGAATCAAATACAAATGGGACTTTGTTATTATCAAACTGGAGGAGTGTGAAACGCATGCTCCAACAATCTCCCCCTTTTGATAATAACAAATCCGTATAAAAAGAAATCATGTCTATTTAGATTATTGATTTTAACATTTGGTGTGTGCACAGAAATAACATGATATATTTCTCTTAAAATAAATAATCTCCCCTTAGATGAAAGCTCCCCTTAAATGAATGCTCCCCCTAAATATATGCTCCCCCTAAATGTATGCTCTCCCTAAATGTTAAAGTAAGTTGAAATGATGTATTGGTTAGGTGGAATATTTAGGTGTAATATATTTGAGATTTCTTGAATATACCTATAATTCTCCCCCTTTTGGTATTAGCAAAAGGTAATATGAGATAAAGGAGTAGTTCTTAAGGGAAAAGATATAGGATGTAGAAATGAAGGTGGATACCAATTGAATTTTTGCCCATAAATAAAGGTGGTGATAATATTTTTTCATTTATATTAAAATTTTCCCCACTTGTAGAAGCGAGATCATGATCAAGAGACGCCATTATTCCCGGTTGTTAAGCCGATTTGGAATAACCTCGCTCTGATAAGTCTTAATGAGCATTGTGAGGTTGAGCACCTTGGCTAAGAATTGTAAAGTGTCTTGTAGCAAACAATTTATACACCACTTCTCTTTAGTACACCGGATCACAATTTTTTTTTTGAAAATAAAGCTAAAAAGTATAAAAGTGATCCCCCAAGCACTACTTTGCACCCTGATAAGTCTTAATAAGCATTGTGTGTGCAGAGCACCTTGGTAGTTGTACTATTTATTCATGTGCATTGAAATAGTGTGGAAGTAATATTATTTGTGTATTTTAATGTTGTGTTATTTCATTATATATGTCATGTGTTTTTGATTGATTCACTTGTATACTTCATCAAAACACTGCTTTGTACACATCATTATCTTTCATAAAACTTCTACTCATGAGAATTGGATCATACTGCTCATCTACTCAAATCTCTACAAACTTAAGTAAATGCACTAGATAACAAAGCATGACCGCTACAATGTTTATGTTTACTTGAAATGAAAATTTTATTACATTGTAGTTTGTGTATCTTTTCTTGATATTATGAAATCATGCTTGCAATTTTTTTTCTTAATGGAATAGCATCTCTTCAATCTTTAACTCAAACATCAACTTTTCAAATTTAAAACTCATTATCCTTTATATGGTTTTATCTTCTAAAATGATGTTTATGTTTAAGAGTGCTTATTATTTTTAACACTGTGTTTTCCTTTAAGCAAGTGGTATCTTAAAATAGAATGCTTACTTTATCATGTTAGCTATGTTGCTTACTACTTTATGTTACATCATGCTTATATTTTTCTCAACAAGTAGTATTTAACAAGCTTTTGATTGCATCCTATTTTTCTTCTCGACATAAAATCTATTACTCTTATATACTCCCATATTTATTATTTCTTCATAATTATTCATTCTTTATTTCAAAATAACTTTTGATAATATCAAAAAAGGGGAGAAATATAAATTCAAGAAATCTCTTACTAATCTCAATTTTTCAGAATGCACCATTGCAATTAATTATAACATTTAGGGGGAGCATACATTTAGGGGGAGAATACAATTTAGGGGGAGTATATTAAAAAGTTTTCATGGAAAGCGTCTATGTAGAGTGAGTGATATTGCTCGATCATGACAACCCACTTTTGGTAATAACAAAAGAGGGAGAATAAAATGAGAAATCTAGTGACATAGATATTTAGGGGGAGTAAAATCTATCACGCAGTAAACCTTTTATTCATGCATATCTTTTATCGCACTTATCTATAAACTCACTAATTTCTCATATGGGTATTTGTTAATATCAAAAGGGGGAGATTGTTGGAGCTTGCTTTCCGCATCTCTTGGTTTGAGAATAACAAATACCATGATGTATTTGATCTAGTCTTTTGTGTGTTTAGTGTCCAGGTTGTACAAGTTCAATGAGGAGACAAGTCCTCGTTCATGGGCATGATCCAAGAGTGTGTACACATTAGAAAAGGCAAAAGGATGAGTTTTGTGTGCTGATCTTAAAATAGCCATAACTTTCAATTCAGGAAGAGTTACAGAATGTGCCACCCCATTTCGGAGATGAGAACGACTCAATCTACAGTTTGGAGAAGTTTCGGACGACAAAAATGAAGAGGAGCTATCGAAATTTTCCGACAGTCAATGTCGCCCAGGCGACAGCAGAGAAGTTACAACAACTGCCCGCAGCACGACGAGCAGCAGTTTGGCGCTGTCGGAATTTTCCGACAGCTACTGTCGCCCAGGCGACAGCTCAGAAGTTACCGCAACTGCCCGCACGACAGCGCACTACGAGCGGCAGTTTTGCGCTGTCGGAATTCCGACAGTGATGTCGCCCAGGCTACAGTGAAAATCTATAAAATGGTTGTTTCTGTTCCTGCATAGCAAGCTTTGAAGATTCTAAGTCCCTTCCTGAGTGCATTCCATCCAGAGAGCTCCAGAACCTCATGAACTCCCATTTATGCTGAGAAGGTTTGAAAATAAAAAACAAACATCTACACCATGAACTCCCATTTATGTTGGATCGTGTGACGCCCTTAGAGGGGGGGGGGTGAATAAGGGTGTGTTTAAAAATATAAATTTTTACTTAATAATTTTTAAACAGATTTTTCTTTTCTAAAAAGTTACTTGTAAATAATTTTAAACCAATGCAATTTTTGTATTAAACCAAACACAAATTTCTAAGATAAAGATTTAAGCAAACAAATTTGCAATTAGTGAAAAGAGCATAATTATATTTATCATGAAATTTGTATACAATAAAAAATGATCTTAACAATGCTTAAGATCAAGGCACAATTATGATAATAAAAAATACAATAATTTTGGTTTACCAATCCTTCTCCCAAGGATCGGAAGGCTATCACTTGTCTCTCCCAAGACCAAGCCCAAGCCTATCCACTAGATCTTCCCAAGATCTAGACGTAGCACACAAGGCCACGATTTCCCACCAAGCTACGCAAGGACTTGGACGCTCCACACAAGGAAGCGATTTTCCCCAAAGCCACGCAAGGACTTAGACGTCGCACGCAAAACGACGATTTCTCTACCAATACAAAATAAAATGTGTGTAAATGAAAATACAATATGAAAAGAACAACTCCCTAGAATTTCAGATCTCTGAAAGGATGGTTGAAGCCTCGAGATGATCGTTGATGTAGAAGCGCGCCCGATCTCGTCTTCAATCTTCAATCCTTCTTTGCACAAATGGGAGTTGAAGAGGTTCTGGAGCTCTCTGGTTCGTATGCACTCAGGAAGGGACTTGGAATTCTCAATTCTTAGAATGCACGAACACAAGGAGTCAATTTATAGAAAATCGTTGTCGCCTAGGCGACATCGACTGTCGGAATTTTCCGACAGCGCTAAACTGTCGTTGGAGTGCCGTCGTGCGGGCAGTTGCTGTAACCGCCGAGCTGTCGCCTGGGCGACATCGATGTCGGAATTCCGACAGTGCAAAACTGCCGGTCGTGGTGGTGTCGTGGGCAGTTGTTGTAACCTCCGAGCTGTCGCCTGGGCGACATCGCTGTCGGATTTCCGACAGCTCAAAACTGTCTTTCGTCGTGCTGTCGTGGAGGGAAGTAGTTGTAACTTCTCTGGTGTCGCCTGGGCGACATCAGCTGTCTTAATTTTCCGACAGTGAAATTTTCCTACATTCAAATTTAGTTCCAGCAGAAATGTGAACATCTCATACATGTTACCTGCACACCATTAATAAAAATAGAATCAAATACAAATGGGACTTTGTTATTATCAAACCGGAGGAGTGCGAAACGCATGCTCCAACAATCTCCCCCTTTTGATAATAACAAATCCGTATAAAAAGAAATCATGTCTATTTAGATTGTTGATTTTAACATTTGGTGTGTGCACAGAAATAACATGATATATTTCTCTTAAAATAAATAATCTCCCCTTAGATGAAAGCTCCCCTTAAATGAATGCTCCCCCTAAATGTATGCTCCCCCTAAATGTATGCTCTCCATAAATGTTAAAGTAAGTTGAAATGGTGTATTGATTAGGTGGAATATTTAGGTGTAATATATTTGAGATTTCTTGAATATACCTATAATTCTCCGCCTTTTGGTATTAGCAAAAGGTAATATGAGATAAAGGAGTAGTTCTTAAGGGAAAAGATATAGGATGTAGAAATGAAGAGTAAGCGGAAGCACTTTGTTGGAAATGATTGAAGTTCATGAAATAATAGGTATATGCCCTAGTATGAATAAACTCATGAAGAGACGGTATAGCCATATGAAGTAAGAAAATAAAATAACTTAAACATGATTAAGTTCATTTGAAAGTATCATAGAAAGACACAATAGTGGATAGAAATTTGGAATATTTTCGGTCCAATTCTCATGAGATGAATGTTTATATAACATAATGATGTGTACATGTGATACTTAGATCAAACATATGAAGTTATTTAATGTACATGATCATGAAATGGAGAACATAATATAAGCATATAAAGTCAACTTTTACGTTGAAGATATAGCACAAGAAGAATAGCAAACCATTTTTCTTTTGCACAAGACACTTTATAATTCTTTCCAAGGTGCTTAACCTCACAATGCTCATTAAGACTTATCAGGAGGGTAAGTAGTGCTTGGTGGAGTATCCTTGTCTTTAATTTTAACCTTATTTTTTTTTATCACATATTTTGTGATATCTTAATTTTGAGATATTAATAATTTTTTAATTGACCAAGGATCTCCGAATTCACTTGAAACGCAAAAGATGGTGTATATTTTGTTGTGCTAACAAATCAAGGTTGAAAGTTGTATTTATGAAGTGTTATTTTATTATGTTAAGTCAAATATGATTCATGTATATATTAAATAAAAAGACATACGTATTGATCAAAAGAAGTGAACGTGATAGTTCATTATGATAGATAAACAATTTCGCATACTTAGAGGCATGCGAAAACAATTTCCAATGGTCTAAACAACTAAGTAGGAGTGTCAATACGGTGATAGCTTGGAAATGAAATCATATAATCATGTAAGAGCCATTTGTTAAAATAAAAAGCACATGGTTTGGCATCAATTCATGAGTTGTAGCATTAATAAGGACATACAACTATTGTAAAGCATCAAAGGGACCAAAAATTGAAGATTAATCAAATCGGGAGCTGTCGGAAATTTCCGACAGTCACTATCGCCTGGGCGACAGTCAAAAATATAAATACGGCTTTGGACCGAGTCAAACCCTATTGTGCATCATTTCTTGGAGTTAAGAACGAGAGGAAGCTGTCGGAGTTCGGCGACATCCTAGATCTAAGGTATGGTTTTTTATTTTTAAGTGTTTTGACTCAAAATTTTTTAGGGATTTTTTATTTTAGAAAGGGGAGATGATAAAAGATGTTTGTTTTTTATTTTCCCTTTGATGAATGGTGTAGATCTTGGAAGTTTTGTGTTTTAAAAGAGTAGATCTAGGCAAATGGGAGTTCATGAGGTTCTGGAGCTCTCTGATACCAATTGTTGGATCTTGTGAAAGGTCTGAAGCTAAAGCCGACTCCGGAGGAAGAGGACGAATGGCAAGTTCCAGACGAAGAACCGCCACGCCAATCGGTGAGGCGGACTCGACATGGTAAAGCCCTGAGACGAGGGCCTCCAGAAGACTGTCCAGAGAGCAGCGGGGCTGGTTTTGAGGATTCTGAGTAGTTTCATCAGGCTGCTGCTGCTGACTGATGTCGGAAATTTCCGACATCCACTGTCGCCTGGGCGACAGTGAACTTCTTCAGATGTTGATTTCTGTTAATGAACTTGAATTTATGTTGTTTTCTACTATTTTTATGGAACAATATTGATGTAATATTAATGATGTGTGAATTTTTGTTAAGTCATTTTAAATTCTATGGTTTGATTTTAAAATTTAGGCTTTTTCTTTTTAAAATGTATAGTTTTTGTGATTTTTTTTTAAATTTTATAGGTTATAAGTAGTGATATATTCATTGTGAAATGTCTAGGATTCCCAATTCTAGCCTAAGCATAGAAAAATGGGAATCCGGTAACGGTTTAGTGAATATATCCGCTAGTTGATTTTCCGTGCCTATAAAGTTGATTTTTATATTACCCTTCTTAATATGATCCCTTATAAAATGATGTCGGACATCTATATGCTTAGATCTAGAATGTAATACGGGATTGTTAGTTAAGTCTATAGCACTTTTATTGTCACACTTTAATTCTACACTACTTTGTTGCATGCCAAAATCTTCTAACGTTTGTGACATCCAAAGAGCTTGGGCACAACAACTACCTAGTGCAATATATTCGGCCTCGGTAGTAGAGAGGGCAACAGAATTCTGTTTCCTACTCGACCATGAAATAAGTGAAGGGCCGATAAAATGACAAGTGCCACTAGTGCTTTTCCTATCTAAAGAACATCACGCATAATCGGAATCCGAAAAACCATGTAAAATAAAGGAATCATTATGAGGATACCATAATCCTAATTTAGATGTTCCTATAAGATATCTAAAGATGCGTTTCACCGCTTTTAAATGTGACTCTTTAGGATTAGCTTGAAATCTAGCACATAAACATACGGCAAACATAATGTCAGGTCTAGATGCGGTTAAATACAATAAAGACCCTATCATACTTCTATAAAGGGTTTGTTCAATTGAAACACCACTTTCATCTTTTTCTAATTTTAGTGAAGTACTCATAGGAGTGTTTGCATGCTTAAGATTTTCAAATCCAAATCTTTTTAACATATCATGAATATATTTGGTTTGACATATAAAAATACCATCATGTTTTTGTTTAATTTGAAAACCTAGAAAATATGAAAGTTCTCCAACCATACTCATTTCAAATTCATTTTTCATAATTTGAACTACTTCATTACACAACTCTTCATTAGTGGCTCCAAAAATAATATCATCAACATAAATTTGCAAAATAACTAAATCATGATCAATTTGCTTAATGAAGAGTGTAGAATCAGCACTTCCTATTTTATAATCGTGCTTTAACAAATATTGAGTTAATCGATCATACCAAGCACGAGGCGCCTGTTTTAATCCATAAAGCGCTTTATCTAATTTATAAACATAATTTGGATATTTCTCATTTATAAAGTCAGGGGGTTGTTCTACATAAACCTCTTCTTTTATATACCCGTTTAAAAATGCGGTTTTGACATCCATTTGATATAATTTAAATCTTTTAAAACAAGCAAATGCAAGAAATATCCTAACCGCTTCTAATCTTGCTATGGGTGCAAAAGTTTCATCAAAATCTACCCCTTCAATTTGTGCATAACCTTTTGCAACTAATCTGGCTTTATTTCTAACAATTCTAGATTCATTATCCATTTTATTTTTAAAAATCCACTTAACACCAACTACAGGACGATATTTGGGTCGTTCTACAAGATTCCAAACCTTATTATGTTCAAATTGATTAAGATCTTCATTCATAGCTAAAAATCAAAATTCATCATTTAAAGCGGTGGAAACAACTTTTGGTTCTATTTCAGTGACAAAACAAAGGTTTGAAAATAAAACATGTAGCGATGAACGAGTACTAACCCCTTTTTGCGGATCTCCAATGATAAGCTCCTTTGGATGATCCTTTGAAAACCTCAATTCACTTGGAGGCTCATATCCTTCTCTTTCTTCTACTTCTCTATCTCCTTCTTCTCGTTCTCCTTCTCTTTCTTCTTCTTTTCCTTCTTCATTTTCTCCAAGTTCTTCATCATCATTCTCCACCGTGGGAAGGAGTTCATCTTCTTTTCCTGTAATTTTCTTTTCTACACATGAAGCAAACTCATCAAACCTAACATGAATAGATTCTTCAACTATTTTTGTTCTTTTATTAAAAATCCTATAAGCTTTACTAGTTGAAGAATAGTCAATAAAAATACCTTCATCACATTTTTCATCAAATTTTCCTAAGGAATCTTTAGAATTCAAAATAAAACATTTACAACCAAAAACTTTGAAATAAGAAATATTTGGTTGTTTATTAAAAATTAATTCATAAGGAGTTAATTTTAAAATAGGGCAAAGCATTACTCTATTAATTACATAACATGTCGTACTAACCGCTTCAGCCCAAAAAGATTTTGGTAATTTAAATTCAGATAACATCGTACGGGCTAACTCTTGAAGAGTTCTATTTTTTCTCTCCACTACACCATTTTGCTGTGGTGTGCGTGGAGCGAAAAATTCATGTTTAATTCATAACTCCGTACAAAAAGAAATAAACTTTTCATTTTCAAATTCTCCTCCATGATCTGATCGTATGCGTTTAATTTTTAACTCAAATTCATTTTGAATACGCAAACATAATTTTGAAAATTCTGAAAATGCATCGGATTTTGAGGTTAGAAATAAAGTCCAACAAAAATGAGAATAATCATCAATCAATACAAATGTGTATTTTCTACCTCCTAAGCTAGAAATTCCAATTGGCCCAAATAAATCCATATGTATTAATTGAAGTAGCCTAGTGGTAGAAATAATATTTTTACTTTAAAAAGATGATTTTGAAAATTTTCCTTTTTGGCAAGGCACACATAGTGAAGAAGATAAATTTCCATTTAACAATGGTAAACCTTTAATTAATTTATCTTTTGAAAGTTTTGAAATTAACTTGGCACTAGTATGTCCAAGTCGCCTATGTCATAAATCTAATTCATCTTTTTTTGATAAAAAACATTTTAAGGTAGAATTTGAAAAATCAAGAAATTTAATCGTATATACATTATGACATCTAGGTGCGGTAAAAACAATTTCATTTGTTTTGGAATTAATAATTTTGCACAAATTTGTAGAAGATTCAAATAAAACATTTAAACCCTTATCACATAATTGACTAATAGAAATCAAATTATGCTTTAATCCTTCTACAAATAGAACATTTGAAATTGAAAAATTTTCGTTACCCACAACTCCGATGCCGATGATTTTTCCTTTTCCATTGTCTCCGAAAGTAACAACTCCTCCTTTCTTCATCTCTAGGCTAAGGAACTTCTCTTTATTGCCCGTCATGTGTTTTGAACAGCCCGAGTCCAAGTACCACACGTCTTCTTTGTCCTTAGCCTGCCAACACACCTAGAAAGAAGAGGTGAGTAAAGATCTGGTTACCCAAGTGGTTCCACCCATAGTATAGGTAGAAGACTTAGGCACCCAGATTTGTTTAATTTTACTTTTTCCTTCCTTCCAGCAAGAGTCCGTAGTGTGACCAAATCTATTGCATTTGGCACATGTAATGTATTTAGAAGAGTATAACTTTTCTGGACTTTTACTGGATGAGGATGCAGTATTTGACAATTCATTAATTTTAGAATTTTTTAAAGTACATTTTCTGGGATTTTCACTGCCACCGGCGACAGTGGTTGTCGTCGGGCGAAAGCTTCCAGACGTGTATCCGAGTCCAAACCTTCCAGATGTAACATCCCGACTTTGAAAAAGGGGCCTAGCCGGTTCAGTTGAACCCTTGGAGGAATCTAGGCCGGGTCATCAGGCAATCACGACCCGACCTTCACCACATAGAGGTGGTCATTTAGAGAAATGACTGTTTTGGGTAGCATCGTGCTTCGCCACGACGTCAAAGTTATTTATTGAACATACGTACTCCGAATCGACTTCTGTCAGCTGCGTTAAACTCGTATGGTCGATACGAGTACAACGGAATTCGTTTCGTTCCAATCAGAGGTCATTTGGTGAAAGTGACCATTTTGAGTATCGCAGCGCGTCACGACGACACAGTTTTAGAATATGGAGCATACGTGCTCCGAACCAACTCCTGTCAGTTGCGTTAGACTCGTATGGTCGATACGATTGCATTGGAATTCGTTTCGTTCCGATCCGAGGTCATTTAGTGAAAGTGACCGTTTTGAGTATAGTAGCGCGTCACGACGATGCAATTTTAGAATATGGAGCATACGTGCTCCGAATCGACTTCCGTCAGTTGCATTAGACTCGTATAGTTGATACGAGTGCAACGGAACTCGTTTCGTTTCGATCCGAGGTCATATGCAGAATATGACTATTTTGAGTATCGTAGCGCGTCACGACGACACGATTTTAGAATACAAAGCATACGTGCTCCGAATCAACTTCCGTCAGTTACGTTAGACTCGTATGGTCAATATGAGTGCAACGGAATTCGTTTCGTTCCGATCCGAGGTCGTTTGGAGAAAATGACTATTTTGAGTAATACCGAGCGCCGCAACGACGCCATTTTAGAATATTGGGTAAACAAGCCCCAGTTTCACCCTAGTCAGTTGCAACAGACTCGCGTGATCAATTCTAGCACAATGCAATTCGTTTCGTTCAAATTCGATGAGATTTGCGAAAGGTGGCCGAAATAATCTATTTTGAGTTGCGTACTGGTTTGAGCGAGTAATTATGAATAACGGACTCGGAATCAACTTCAAATAATTTCGTTAACTTCATGTGATTAATACGAACACAGCGACACCCTTTGTGCATTGTTTTTTTTTTCGCGAGCACTTTGCATGCTTTGATATATAAACGTGTATAAATATGGGTGTGTGTGTGTAATGTGTATACGTGTATACATATACATATATAAACTTAGATATATAAAACAAAACAGTGAGATGCCCTGTTCCTAAACCGACTTCAGCGATGAAACCAGGGCGGAGAAACCGTGGGCGAAAACCATGGGCGAGCTCGCTGAGGGCATCGGATTGGTCGACCATGGCTATACAAGGGCTGGGCGGCAAGGTCACCACACGCCCTTCCTCCTCCTCTTCCCCTCCCCGAAGCTCTGTCCTGACAGAGGGTTTCACGGCACGGGGAACTCACGGTAAGGTATGACAAGAGAACTTTTCCTCCTCCTTCCCTACACCTCTTTTCTTCTGCTTATCTGGATTATGGCTATGATTATGGTTTATGTGGAAGCTTTCCTGGTACTCGGTTTTTACTAGATTTCATATGGGAGACTCCATGGTTTATATGCAAGAGATTTCTGGTCATTAATTTGGTATACCTGCTTGGTGCCTTGGGGTGGTCCCTAATCCTAACAATTTAAGAAATTTTGTATTTTTGTTATGAGGGGGTTCAGGATGGATGAAATGTATATGTTCACATCTGCGTATGCTCCGAGCGTTTCCTTAGTTTTATGCTTAAAATCCCTCCTCCCTGTTGCTATGTGTTATCTAGTCGTATGCTGAAGTTTTCCTGGACCCCCGTGGCTATACTTGTTGGATTCTTTTTGGCTATTGCTGAAAAAATTTCTGGACCCCTTCTTTTTGGGTATACCTGCTAGGCGGTGTACTCTTCCAGGAATTCTTTATCTGGATTGTTCTACTCTATTTTATGGGAAATGGAGCTAGTGGCTGGTGGGTGACTCTTCCAGGAATTTCTTCATTTGGGATGTTCCTGTCTTTTGGGGGTGCTGTTATGGGTTTTGGCTTGCGGTTAAGCTTCAGGTAGAAATCACATTAAATTCTTTTGGGGGTTTTTGCCGTTGGGGGGGAGCTCTACCTTATTTACATGGTTTGGGGGCTGCTCCTTGTTGAGTTGGACTGCAGGTTGTTGAAATGGGGCTGCTCCTTTCCTTGTTGGTTTGGGGGCTGCTCCTTGTTGAGTTGGACTGCAGGTTGTTGAAATGGGGCTGCTCCTTTCCTTGTTGGTTTGGGGGCTGCTCCTTGTTGAGTTGGACTGCAGGTTTGTTAGTAGGGGGGCTGCCTTGTGAGCTGATTTTGGGGGCTGCTCCTTGTTGAGTTGGGCTGCAGGTTTGTTGCTTTGGGTTGCTCCTTTCCTTGTTGAATTGGGGGCTGCCTTGGGAGCTGTTAATGGGGGCTGCTTTACTTTCATGTTGGGTTAGTAGGGGGCTGCCTTGTGAGCTGATTTTGGGGGCTGCTCCTTGTTGAGTTGGGCTGCAGGTTTGTTGCTTTGGGTTGCTCCTTTCCTTGTTGAATTGGGGGCTGCCTTGGGAGCTGTTAATGGGGGCTGCTTTACTTTCCTGTTGGGTTAGTAGGGGGCTGCCTTGTGAGCTGATTTTGGGGGCTGCTCCTTGTTGAGTTGGGCTGCAGGTTTGTTGCTTTGGGTTTCTCCTTTCCTTGTTGAATTGGGGGCTGCCTTGGGAGCTGTTAATGGGGGCTGCTTTACTTTCCTGTTGGGTTAGTAGGGGGCTGCCTTGTGAGCTGATTTTGGGGGCTGCTCCTTGTTGAGTTGGGCTGCAGGTTTGTTGCTTTGGGTTGCTCCTTTCCTTGTTGAATTGGGGGTTGCCTTGGGAGCTGTTAATGGGGGCTGCTTTACTTTCCTGTTGGGTTAGTAGGGGGCTGCCTTGTGAGCTGATTTTGGGGGCTGCTCCTTGTTGAGTTGGGCTGCAGGTTTGTTGCTTTGGGTTGCTCCTTTCCTTGTTGAATTGGGGGCTGCCTTGGGAGCTGTTAATGGGGGCTGCTTTGCTAGCTGAGGCAGTTTGCATTAGGGGCTGCTGTCATAAAAACTTGTTGCTGCTACTATCAATTAATGTTGGGGCCTTCCTTGTGAATTGAGGGTTGTTGGTATACTTTTGGTAGATGGGCTTTGCTGTTACTACCTCCTTCCCATATTCTCTAACATTTCTTCTCTCTCTACCCCTTCACGAATTCTGATGTTGATTAAAGGTGGAAATACTCCCTCTTCTCTTGTGGTACCAATACCAATGGAAGTGTTATATAGATAACTTGGGTTTGATCACCAAGCATCCAAATGGTTGACGGGAGCCTATGAGGATGGCTCGATTTAATTGCCAGCCGGGTTAAAATAGTGGTACCTTCTCGGATGAAGATATGCTAAGCTTATATAGAGTTCGTCTTCTCTCCTCCTACAGGTTGCGGGTGGATATATTGCTGATCTTAAAGGGCGTCTCTTTTCTTCTCTTATGAAAATAGTAGCCTTCGAGAAAATAATTCCTACGGGAATACAAATGTAGCCTTCGAGAAAATAATTCCTACGGGAATACAAATGTTGCCTTCGAGAAATAATTCCTACGGGAATAACATGTTGCCTTCGAGAAATAATTCCTACGGGAATGAAATGTTGCCTTCGAGAAATAATTCCTACGGGAATGAAATGTTGCCTTCGAGATATAATTCCTACGGGAATGAAATGTTGCCTTCGGGAATGTGACAAGGGATAAAATTCGGATGGCCTATGAGTTTTACTCTAAGGCAACCCGCACGATGGACGGTCTGGGAGGGCAACCCGTGCGAAACTAATAGAACTACGTGGGTCTGAGGCCGTATGCAGGATGATACGGAGTTCGTAGGCGGTGGTCGTGGGAAGACCGCCTCGGCCCAATACAAGTCCAGATATCCCCCTCCCATATAAGTGTTGTATTATGTAGGTTTGTTAGTAGGGGTTGGATTCTGTTCGTGGTTCTAATAACTTGTCTTTGGCACAGGTGACAGGTGCGGATGAGTGACAACGCCTGTGTGTGGATAAGGCCACAGAGCAGGCTACATCAGGTATACGTTATTAAGTCGCATCTCCTTTTTGGTGTGCCCTATCTCAGGGTATACATATATAATGCAATGAAGCCTTGATGGATAGGATTCATTGCGGCGGCGAAATCGATATTACTCATACAGGTTTTGAAATTATGGTTTCTGTGATATTTAATCTTCCGCTATAAACCATGTCTTCCGCTAAGGGTAACAAAGCGCACTCTTTAATAATGTCTTCCGCTAAAATACTGCTTCCTTACTCTATTGGTGTGTAGTGACTTTCGCTTAACACCACCCCTAGGCGTGACATCAGAGTGTTCAAGGAAAAGGGTTGGAGAAGCTAGTGCCTTCACCCTTCGGAGTCGCTTCGGCGTCGTGCTAAAGGGTGGTGTGCGATAAGATCCCCCGGTCGGACCGACGATTTGAGAGGGGGGGGGGGTCTTACACCAGATCCATGGCGTTGGTATCCTAAGATCATATCCAGTGATCTTTGGCCCATTCCAAATTTTTTCATGGCTCGTGTTAAGTCATGAATCTGGTTTCTCATTTCTGTATTCTCGGATACTAGATTTACGCATCTACGTTCAAAAGATTTCTTTCCCTCATGGACTTTGGAAACTGAAGATTTCAGATCTCTCTCTAAAATCTCATCCTTTTTAGTAAGAACTTTTATTGTAGAATGAGATTTGGAAAGAGATTCTTCAAGTTCTTTAATTCTTCCCAAAAAGTGATCACACTCTTGGCAAGAACTATCTCTTTTTCTAATAGTCTTAATTTCATTTAACAATTTTTTGTTTTCTTTAAGTAAAATTTCATTTTCAGATTTAAGAAGATCATTATCTTTTAAGCTTTTTTCAAAAAATTTGCAAGTTTTTAAAAATTCAGAAAATAATTCATCATAGGTTGGAGGAGTTACCTCAGTGTCGCTTTGGACACTGCATTCGTCATCAGATATGACGCTCTTTCCCATTAAGCACATGTTGGCCTCCTCTTCTTTACTTGAGTCTGAACTGCTTGCATCCTCAGAAGTAGTATCATCCCATATTTCCGCCTTCAACACCTTCTTCGACCTTTTGTGCTTCTTTTCTTTAAGTTCTTTCAAGTACTTTGGACGCTTGCTTCGGATGTGTCCTAACTTCTTGCAGTGATAGCACTCCGGTGGCGGTCTCTCTTCCTCCCCATCGCCTTCCTTTCCTTTTTTCTTCCTAAAGGTCTCCTTCTTAAAATACTTCTTAAACGAATTCCTTCTCTCCGGATTTTTCATAAATTTTCTAAATTTTTTAACAAATAAACTTTCCTCATCTTCTTCATCCTCCTCAGAATCACTAGTTTCTTCCTTCTTAGATCTTAGAGCCAATCCCTTCTTCCTTGGCTCCATATACTCTTGTTGTTGAATTTTCAATTCAACTTCATGAGTTTTCAAGTTCCCAATGAGGCTCTCCAATTGTAAGGTCTTAAGATCATGTGACTCGGAAATTGCAGTCACTTTAGGATTGAACTTCGGGGGAAGTGATTTTAATATTTTCCTTACTAAATCTCCATTTGAGAACACCTTTCCTAGCACCTTTGAGTCGTTCACGATTTTTGTGAATCGTGTGTACATCGTATCAATCTCTTCATCTACCTCCATTTTGAACCTTTCAAATTCAGACTCCAGTTGAAATAGCTTTGAATCCTTTACCTGCGAAGTACCTCATGAGTGATTTCTAATAAATTCCAAATTTCAAATGCAGTATTACAAGCACAAACTCTATTAAATTCAGTGCGATCTAGTGCGCAAAATAAAGCATTCATGGCTTTTGCGTTGTTCTTACATTTTAATTTATCGTTGTCATCCCACTTGTCTTTGGGCTTATCCATGGTTACATCTCCTACAACAAATGTTGGAGAAGTGTAACTAGATTCTACCATATTCCAGACTTCTATATCTAGCGCAATTAGAAAACAACGCATACGTGTTTTCCAATAATTATAGTATATGCCCGTAAAAAGTGGTGGCCTACTAATTCCTTGCCCCTCAACAAACGCGTGATCGTTGTGCGCCATTACTCCCGGTGGTAAAACCATTTTGGAGTAACCTCGCTCTGATACCACTTGTTGGATCGTGTAACGCCCTTAGAGGGGGGGGGGGTGAATAAGGGTGTGTTTAAAAATATAAATTTTTACTTAATAATTTTTAAACAGATTTTTCTTTTCTAAAAAGTTACTTGTAAATAATTTTAAACCAATGCAATTTTTGTATTAAACCAAACACAAATTTCTAAGATAAAGATTTAAGCAAACAAATTTGCAATTAGTGAAAAGAGCATAATTATATTTATCATGAAATTTGTATACAATAAAAAATGATCTTAACAATGCTTAAGATCAAGGCACAATTATGATAATAAAAAATACAATAAAATTTTGGTTTACCAATCCTTCTCCCAAGGATCGGAAGGCTATCACTTGTCTCTCCCAAGACCAAGACCAAGCCTATCCACTAGATCTTCCCAAGATCTAGACGTAGCACACAAGGCCACGATTTCCCACCAAGCCACGCAAGGACTTGGACGCTCCACACAAGGAAGCGATTTTCCCCTAAGCCACGCAAGGACTTAGACGCCGCACGCAAAACGACGATTTCTCTACCAAAACAAAATAAAATGTGTGTAAATGAAAATACAATATGAAAAGAACAACTCCCTAGAATTTCAAATCTCTGAAAGGATGGTTGAAGCCTCGAGATGATCGTTGATGTAGAAGCGCGCCCGATCTCGTCTTCAATCTTCAATCCTTCTTTGCACAAATGGGAGTTAAAGAGGTTCTGGAGCTCTCTAGTTCGTATGCACTCAGGAAGGGACTTGGAATTCTCAATTCTTAGAATGCACGAACACAAGGAGTCAATTTATAGAAAATCGACGTCGCCTGGGCGACATCGACTGTCGGAATTTTCCGACAGCGCTAAACTGCCGCTGGAGTGCCGTCGTGCGGGCAGTTGCTGTAACCGCCGAGCTGTCGCCTGGGCGACATCAATGTCGGAATTCCGACAGCGCAAAACTGCCGGTCGTGGTGGTGTCCTGGGCAGTTGTTGTAACCTCCGAGCTGTCGCCTGGGCAACATCGCTGTCGGATTTCCGACAGCTCAAAACTGCCTTTCGTCGTGCTGCCATGGAGGGAAGTAGTTGTAACTTCTCTGCTGTCGCCTGGGCGACATCAGCTGTCGTAATTTTTCGACAGTGAAATTTTCCTACATTCAAATTTAGTTCCAGCAGAAATGTGAACATCTCATACCTGTTACCTGCACACCATTAATAAAAATAGAATCAAATACAAACGGGACTTTGTTATTATCAAACCGGAGGAGTGCGAAACGCATGCTCCAACATCCTCCTCTCGCCCCCTTGCTGGGGCGGGGGCGAGAGGGGGTAAGTCGCCCCTCCCACTCTCTCCCCCTTACTGGAGCGGGGGCGAGACGGGGCAGGCCGCCCCTCCACCTCTCTCCCCCTTGCTCGGGCGGGGCGAGAGGGGGGCAGGCCGCCCCTGCTCCTCTCGCCCCCCTTACTGGTTGGGCGAGCGGGAGGCTCCCGCCTCCATCGCTCGCTCCCCCCCCCCCCCCCCTCTCTTCCTGCCCTGGACCGTGCTGGAAAATAGTGTCTTAAAATACTCCTTGGGTCCCGGGGGCCCACTCGGCGAATACAGGGTTGTACACAATCCCCGCTCTTTTCGAGCGAGGTACACGCTCGGAAAGAAAAGTCCAACCCGGCCTATTCGGCGAGTGCCTTCCTGAGGGCCCAGTTAGCGGAGCCACCTCGGGGAAAGAAACACTTAGCCTCCCCGAGAGGCCTTCCTACCCTGCGGACTAGCGAGGGCCCGGCTAGCGAAGCCACATCGGGAGAAAAAACACTTAGCCTCCCCGAGAGGCCTTCCTACCCTGTCGGCTAGTAAGAGCCCGGCTAGCGGAGCCACCTCAGGGTAAAAATACTTACCCTCCCCGAGAGGCCATCCTACCCTGTCGGCTAGTGAGAGCCCGGCTAGCGAAGCCAACTCGGGGAAAAATCACTTAGCCTCCCCGAGAGGCCTTCCTACCCTGCCGGCTAGTGAGAGCCCGGCTAGCGAAGCCACCTCAGGGAAAAATACTTACCCTCCCCGAGAGGCCATCCTACCCTGCCGGCTAGTGAGAGCCCGGCTAGCGGAGCCAACTCGGGGGAAAAAAACACTTAGCCTCCCCGAGAGTCCTTCCTACCCTGCCGGCTAGTAAGAGCCCGGCTAGCGGAGCCACCTCGGGGGAAAAATACTTACCCTCCCCGAGAGGCCATCCTACCATGTCGGTTAGTGAGAGCCCGACTAGCGGAGCCAACTCGGGGAAAAATCACTTAGCCTCCCCGAGAGTCCTTCCTACCCTGCCGACTAGTGAGAGCCCGGCTAGCGGAGCCACCTCGGGGAAAAATACTTACCCTCCCCGAGAGGCCATCCTGCCCTGCCGGCTAGTGAGAGCCCGGCTAGCGGAGCCAAATCAGGGAAAAATCACTTAGAGAACTTCCGTCCACCGAGCGGTTCCCGGCCCTGCCAGCTTGATGGGAGCATGGTCAGCGGGCCAGCATCGGGGATAAGTACTTCCCTTCCGGCCACCGAGCGGTTCCCAGCCCTGCCAGCTAGGTGGGAGCGTGGTCAGCGGGCCATCATCGGGGCTAACTTACCTTGAGAACTTCCGGCCACCGAGCGGTTCCGGGTCGTGCCAGCTAGGTGGGATCCTGGTCAGTGGGCCAGCATCGGGGCTAAGTACCTTGAGAACTTCCGGCCACCGAGCAGTTCCCGGCCCTGCCAGTTAGGTGCGAGCCTGGTCAGCGAGCCAGCATCGGTGCTAAGTACCTTGAGAGATTCCGGCCACCGAGCGGTTCCCGTCCCTGCCAGCTAGGTGAGAGCCTGGTCAGCGGGCCAGTATCAGGGCTAAGTACTTTGAGAACTTCCGGCCACCGAGTGGTTCCCGACCCTGCCAGCTAGGTGCGAGCCTGGTCAACGGGCCAGCATCGGGGCTAAGTACCTTGAGAACTTTCGGCCACCGAGCGGTTCCCAGCCCTGCCAGCTAGGTGCGAGCCTGGTCAGCGGGCCAGCATCGGGGCTAAGTACTTTGAGAACTTTCAGCCACCAAGCGGTTCCCGACCCTGCCAGCTAGGTGGGAGTCTGGTCAGCGGGCCAGCATCGGGGCTAAGTACTTTGAGAACTTCCGACCACCGAGCGGTTCCCGGCCCTGCCAGCTAGGTGGGAGCCTGGTCAGCGGGCCAGCATCGGGGCTAAGTACTTTAAGAACTTTCGGCACCGAGCGGTTCCCGGCCCTGCCAGTTAGGTGGGAGCATAGTCAGCGGGCAAGCATCGGGGCTAAGTACCTTGAGAACTTTCGGCCACCGATCGATTCCCGGCCCTGCCAGCTAGGTGCGAG
This sequence comes from Dactylorhiza incarnata, assembly GCA_033032865.1. Classification (NCBI taxonomy): domain Eukaryota; kingdom Viridiplantae; phylum Streptophyta; class Magnoliopsida; order Asparagales; family Orchidaceae; genus Dactylorhiza; species Dactylorhiza incarnata. The sequence goes on from JAWHQI010000006.1 coordinate 636,588, forward strand.
CCTGGTCAGCGGGCCAGCATCGGGGCTAAGTACTTTGAGAACTTTTGGCCACCAAGCGGTTCCCGTCCCTGCCAGCTAGGTGGGAGCCTGGTCAGCGGGCCAGCATCGTGGCTAAGTGCTTTGAGAACTTCCGGCCACCGAGCGGTTCCCGGCCCTGCCAGCTAGGTGGGAGCCTGGACAGCTAGCAGGGCCGTCCTACCCGAGAGGCCATCCTACCCTGTCGGCTAGTGAGAGCTCGGCTAGCAGAGCCAACTCGCGGAAAAATCACATAGCCTCCCCGAGAGGCCTTCCTACCCTGCCGGCTAGTGAGAGCCTGGCTAGCGAAGCCACCTCGGGGAAAAATACTTACCCTCCCCGAGAGGCCATCCTGCCCTGCCAGCTAGTGAGAGCCCGGCTAGCGGAGCCAACTCGGGGAAAAAATACTTAGCCTCCCTGAGAGGCCTTCCTACCCTACCGGCTAGTGAGAGCCCGGCTAGCGGAGCCACCTCGGGGTAAAAATACTTACCCTCCTTGAGAGGCCATCCTACCCTGCCGGCTAGTGAGAGCCCGGCTAGCGGAGCCAACTCGGGGAAAAATCACTTAGCCTCCCCGAGAGTCCTTCCTACCCTGCCGACTAGTGAGAGCCCGGCTAGTGGAGCCACCTCGGGGAAAAATACTTACCCTCCGCGAGAGGCCATCCTGCCCTGCCGGCTAGTGAAAGCCTGGCTAGCGGAGCCAACTCGGGGAAAAATCACTTAGAGAACTTCCGTCCACCGAGCGGTTCCCGGCCCTGCCAGCTTGATGGGAGCCTGGTCAGCGGGCCAGCATCGGGGCTAAGTACTTCCCTTCCGGCCACCGAGCGGTTCCCGGCCCTGCCAGCTAGGTGGGAGCCTGGTCAGTGGGTCAGCATCGGGGCTAACTTACCTTGAGAACTTCCGGCCATCGAGCGGTTCCCGGTCGTGCCAGCTAGGTGGGAGCCTGGTCAGCGGGCCAGCATCGGGGCTAAGTACCTTGAGAACTTCTGGCCACCGAGCAGTTCCCGGCCCTGCCAGCTAGGTGCGAGCCTGGTCAGCGGGCCAACATCGGGGCTAAGTACCTTGAGAGATTCTGGCCATCGAGCGGTTCCCGGCCCTGCCAGCTAGGTGAGAGCCTGGTCAGCGGGCCAGTATCGGGGCTAAGTACTTTGAGAACTTCCGGCCACCGAGCAGTTTCTGGCCCTGCCAGCTAGGTGCAAGCCTAGTCAGCGGGCCAGCATCGGGGCTAAGTACCTTGAGCACTTCCAGCCACCGAGCGGTTCCCGACCCTACTAGCTAGGTGCGAGCCTGGTTAGCGGGACAGCATCGGGGTTAAGTACTTTGAGAACTTTCAGCCACCGAGCGGTTCCCAGCCTTGCCAGCTAGGTGGGAGCCTAGTCAGCGGGCCAGCATCGGGGCTAAGTATTTTGAGATCTTCTGGCCACCGAGCGGTTCCCGGCCCTGCCAGCTAGGTGGGAGCCTGGTCAGCGGGTCATCATCGGGGCTAAGTACTTTGAGAACTTCCGTCACCAAGCGGTTCCCGGCCCTGCCAGCTAGGTGGGAGCCTAGTCAGCGGGCAATCATCGGGGCTAAGTACCTTGAGAACTATCGACCACCGAGCGGTTCCCGGCCCTGCCAGCTAGGTGCAAGCCTGGTCAGCGGGCTAGCATCGGGGCTAAGTACTTTGAGAACTTTCGGCCACCGAGCGGTTCCCGGCCCTGCCAGCTAGGTGGGAGCCTGGTCAGCGGTCCAGCATCAGGGCTAAGTACTTTGAGAACTTCCGGCCACCGAGCGGTTCCCGGCCCTGCCAGCTAGGTGGGAGCCTGGTCAGCGGGCCAGCATCGGGGCTAAGTACTTTGAGAACTTCTGGCCACCGAGCGGTTCACGGCCCTGCCAGCTAGGTGGGAGCCTAGTCAGCGGGCCAGCATCGGGGCTAAGTACTTTGAGAACTCCCGGCCACGGAGCGGTTCCCGGCCCTGCCAGCTAGGTGAGAGCATGTTCAGCGGGCCAGCATCGGGGCTAAGTACCTTGAGAACTTCTAGCCATCGAGTGGTTCCCTGCCCTGCCAGCTAGGTGGGAGCCTGGTCAGCGGGCCAGCATCGTGGCTAAGTACCTTGAGAACTTCCGACCACCGAGCGGTTCCCGGCCCTGCCAACTAGGTGCGAGCCTGGCCAGCGGGCCAGCATCAGGGCTAAGTACCTTGAGAACTTCCGGCCATCGAGCGGTTCCCTGCCCTGCCAACTAGGTGCGAGCCTGGTCAGCGGGCCAGCATCGGGGTTAAGTACCTTGAGAGCTTCTGGCCACTGAGCGGTTCCCGGCCCTGCCAGCTAGGTGGGAGCCTGGTCAGCGGGCTAGCATCGGGGCTAAGTATTTTGAAAAACTTTCATTACATCAGTCATCATAATACATGCAAGAAAAAACTAAGCATGGAAATGAAGCGTCACAATACTGGACTTAAGTGTAAAAAAACTAAGTATGGAAACCAAAACAAGGTCTCCTACTCCCAGGCCTGGTCTTCCTCGACCTCTTCCGGTTGTTGCTGTTGCTGCCTTGGACCCCTTGCCTCACTCATTTCCAAGAACTCAGGGCAGGCTGATGTCTCGTGACCCTCCTCCTCGTGGAAATCACAGTAGTGTGGCTCAACCATATCCCATCTTCTTCCTCTTCTTTCTGCTTTCATGGCTCTCCTCCTTCTTCCTCCCCCAATTACCATGGTTTGCCAAGGTGGTGGAGAGGGTGTCTTCGGTCCCTGCCTCCACCCTGGGGGGTCGGGCCTCTCTCCCTGGAAGTTACCCTCTTCTTGGTCGAACTTCCTCTTGGAAGCCTCTACCTTCCCCCCATGTCGCCTTGCCTCCGGATCACTCAGCTTGGCCAACCTTCTTGCGAACTCCGGGTTGGCCTCCCCACTCTCAATTTCTTTTGTCACCCTTTCCATCATCTCTTCGAAATATAGGGGGACTTCCGCTTCAAGCTCATCTTGAAGAACCATTCCCGCAGCCCCACCATGAAGGCGAGCTGGAGGGTGAACCCTGGTACCTCTTGACAAGCAAAACCTCTTCCTGGAACCTATCCACGTAGTGAGCCAGTGACTCCCCTAGCTCTTGCTTGATCTTGAAAAGTGCTCCGGCATCCTTCTTCCTCTTCCTTGACGTCGAGAAGCGTAGCAGGAAACCTCGACGCAAGTCTTTGAAAGCATAGATAGACCCCCCCCCCCCCCCCCCCCCCGGGGAGCTGGTGGAACCAATCCCTTGACTTCTCCTTCAGAGTTGTCGCGAAGAGTCGGCACTTGAAAGCGTCTGACATGGGCCTGATGGAGACCATGTCCTCAAACCACTGCAGGTGCAGGACTGGGTCATCCTTGCCGGAGTAGTGAGACATCTTCGGCCCCCTGAACCCCTCTGGAACCGGGGCTGAGAGGATCAACTCACAAAAAGGACTTCCCTTGCTCGCCCCCCTTTGGGGATGGGCGAGTGGGAGCTGGCCGCCTCCCCACTCGCCCCCTTGGGGCTGGGCGAGTGGGGGTATGGCACCTCCCCACTCGCCCCCTTGGGGCTGGGCGAGTGGGGGTATGACACCTCCCCATGCTCCCCCCTCCTGGTACCTCCTTCTCGGATTGCTGGTCGAGAGTGCTCTCGCCCACCTGCTGAGGCGAGACCTCCGGACCACTTCCTCTCCTGCCTTCGCCTATCGAGGCGAAAGCTACCTACAAGGTCTGCAGGACCTCCCGCTTGAAATTTTAAAACATCTCCAACATCACTCCAGCCATCGGGGGCTGCGAGTTGCCTGGGTCGGATCCTCTTCCACCTCCAGCCATGGAGCTCAGTCTTGAGATTTTTCTTGTGATGGTCACTCTCCACGCTCACCGCACCATAATGTTGAAACCAATAAATTGGTCTCTCGAGGAGTTCAGGCCCTCAACAAGTTGAGGGGTGACCTCACACTTACTCCTCCCAAGGGAGAGCTCTAGGCTAAGGAACTAGGAACAAGGCCAAGGGCTTAGCGAGGAGGTCCCACCACACACCCGGAAGATCTTAGAGCGCTTCCCCTCCCAAGCCAATGCTAAGCTTGGGCACCTTTGGAGGCTCTCTCCACCCAACAAAGGAACTTAGGGGGAGAGGAGGCCAAAAGAGAGGTGCCTCCAAATGGTGCCCCCTTGGGCTTATTTATAGTTTTGGAAACGGGTCTGCAAATAGCCAGATTCTGGCCTACGGGATTACGAAAATACCCCCAGATTTGGCCTGCGAACAGTCAGATCCTGCTGTTCCGAGGAGCTAAACGCAGTCCATAACGCCTTCCCGGAGCCGGGCGAGAGGGGGCTGACCTCACACTTACTCATTTGCTCGCCCCCCTCACTGGGATGGGCGAGCTCGGGAGGTCGCCCACCTCTCTGGCTCGCCCCCTGCTGGGGCGGAGCAAGCCGGAGGTCGCCCCCCTCCTGGGCTCGCCCCCTGCTGGGGCGGGGCGAGCCGGGAGGTCTCCCCCCTCCTGGGCTCGCCCCCTGCTGGGGCGGGGAGAGCCGGGAGGTCGCCCCCCTCCTGGGCTCGCCCCCTGCTGGGGCGGGGCAAACCGGGAGGTCGGCCCCCTCCTGGGCTCGCCCCTTGCTGGGGCGGGGGCGAGAGGGGGGCAGGCCGCCCCTCCTTCTCTCACCCCCCTTACTGGAGCGGGGGCGAGAGGGGGCAGGCCTCCCCTCCTCTTCTTGCCCCCTTGCTGGGGCGGGGGCGAGAGGGGGGCAGGCTGCCCCTCCTCCTCTACCCCCCCCCCCCCCCCCCCCCGCCCCCTTACTAGAGCGGGGGCTAGAGGGGGCAGGCTGCCCCTCCTCCTCTCTCCCCCCTTGCTGGGGCGGGGGCGAGAGGGGGCAGGCCGCCCCTCCTCCTCTCGCCCCCTTACTGGTTGGGCGAGCGGGAGGCTCCCGCCTCCATCGCTCGCCCCCCTCTCTTCCTGCCCTGGACCGTGCTGGATAATAGTGTCTTAAAATACCCCTTGGGTCCCGGGGGCCCACTCGGCGAATACAGGGTTGTACAAGAAGGATTGATACCCTTGCCTCGAATCGACGCGCTGGTTAATTAGGCCGTCGGTTTTTCTGTCAGTTTTCTTGATGCCTTTTTAGGGTACCAATAGATTCAGATGCATCCCCTCAATCGACGCGACGTTTCCTTTATCACAGATGATGGCTTCTACAGTTATAAGATGATGTCATTCAGATTGAAAAATGTAGGGGCTACATACCAACGGATGATGGATCACATATTCAAGGAGCAAAAGGGGCGAAACCTGGAGGTGTATGTTGATGATCTCTTGGTGAAAAGCAAGAGTGTTCAGGAACATATCACCGACCTGGTGGAGACCTTTACGATATTTTGGGAAGTTCAAGATGAGGCTCAACCCATCAAAGTGTGTGTTCGGAGCAGGAAGAGTGAAGTTCTTAGGGCATCTCCTCACTCCAGAAGGAGTTGAGCTCAACCCAGACAAAGTCAAAGCCATCCTTGAAATGGCATCGTCAAGGAATATGAAGGAAGTCCAACACTTAACTTGAAGGCTGGCCGGCCTAAGTCGCTTCTTGTCAAAGGAAGGAGAAAAGTGTTCCCCGTTCTTTAAAACTCTTCGCCGCAATCAACAGTTCAAATGGACGGGGGAGTGCGAAGAGGCTTTTGAAAATCTGAAGCGACAGCTGACGCGAGCGCCACTACTTTAAAGCCCGGAGGAGGGAGAAGATCTATTCCTTTATCTAGGAGTAGGGGTAGAAGCAATGAGTTCGGTACTAATAAGGGAAGGGGTAAAGAGGCAACTTCCTATTTACTATGTGAGCAGGGTACTTCGTAAAGCAGAAACGCGGTATCCATTCCTTGAGAAGCTTGTCTTCGCCTTAGTCATCTCGACATGAAGGCTCATGTCATACTTTCAAGCTCACTTCATTCGTGTATTGATGGATCATCCTCTTCAAAGCATTATGGATGAGGTGGAGCACTCATGGCGGTTGGCAAAGTGGTCAGTAGAGCTCAGTGAGTTCGACATTATCTTCTTGCCTAGGGTGGCAATCAAAGCGCAAGTCGTAGCAAATTTAATGTCCGACTTCTCGGTGGAAGCAAAGGAAGGAAGTGTTCCCTCCGATTTAGTGTCATGGAATATGTTCATGGAAGGAGCTTCAGGAAAGAAATCTGTAAGAGTGGGCATCGTGTTGATGAGCCCGCATGGGACGAGGATCGAGCAAACTATTGAAATCTTGTTCTCTGTCATGAACAATCAGGCGGAGTATAAAACAATAGTCGCAAGACTTCGCCTGACAAAGGAGCTAGGAGTCCAAGATCTTATGGCATGTACAGACTCAGGGTGATCGCATCCCTGATCCGTGGAGAGTTTGAGGTGCGGGATGACATTCTACAACAATATCTGGTAAAAGAAAGGATTGATGAGAACCTTCAGGTATTTCATCTTTAAACATGTGCTAAGAGAAGAGAACTCAATGGCAGATCGATTGGACAAGTACGACCCAAGAGCAAGAGGCATGATCACCGAGTTGCTGCGACCGTTGATCGAAGAAGGGGAAATGATGGAGATTGAACAATAAGCTTCTTGGTTGGATCCGTTGGTGGCGTTCCTTGGTACCAGCCAGTTTCCAGTGAAGGTGGAAGACAAGAGGAAGTTTCAATACATGCGACCTATTATTTACGCCATGGTGAGGAGTTGTATCGCAAGACCATCTCGAGTCTTTTGTCCAGATGCATCTCAGAGATCGGGTTCTGCGGGTGCTCAAGGAAATCCATTCGGTGCGGTGTGGAAGTCACTCTGGAACTCACACCTTAGGGCAAAGATGTAACGACCCTGCCCCTCCTCCAATTAGGGCAACGTCCACCGAGAGCCTCGCCTGCGTCGTATCGGGATGCAACGCAAGCACCCAACCCCTCTCTAATTCCACCACAGGGCACAACGGGTTGTTGGAGGTCATAACTCCCTTTGATGAAGAAACTCAAGTTTAAGCGGGAGCGCAGAGCCTTCCCAGGATATCACATCAAGGGTTTTATTTAGAGTGGAGTTTTCTCTTTATTGCATTTTCATTCATCTTGTGTTTTCTTTTTGGTACTCTTTTGTTGAGTGGTGAAATTCGCCTGGTGGTTGACGACTAGGTCCGTGAGTGACTTTGGGGTAATTCGCTCGTGGTTGGTGACTAGGTCCGTGTGTGACTTATGGAGTAATTCGCCTTGTGTGTTAGGCAACTAGATCTAGGGAGAAGGTCTTGGTGCAGCCTGAGGCCTATCTAGAGAGAGATAGACTACGACCAACCGGTCCTTAGAGAGAAGGGTCGATATAGAAAACCCAAGAGTAAAATTAATCGTCTTGATCTTTGCGTCAGAAGATTGTTATTATTGTAAATTTGTAATCATTCATCTTGATTAAATATATTGAAGTTTTCTTTTATGTTTATGTATACATATTTGAATCTTTGAATGAAAGAAAATCATGTTGAGTCTTATGGGTTTCAATATAAGAATAAAGTTATAGTGAATACTGTGTTTCTGTGAGTTAACGCCACACAGTGGCTTCTACCGCCGGCGGTAATGAACATTGATTTTACTTCCTTCTTATCATCATAATAAATATAATTATTATTATCATGTCAATGTGATGTTCTTTTACTAATCAATCTAAATTTATATTGTGCTAGAACGTTTATTTTATTTTCAATGAAAAGGAAAAGAAATTTTATAAAATTCTTATTCACCCTCTCCCCCCTCTAAGAGCGCTTGAAGATCCAACAATTAGCAAATATTTTTGCAACATTGCGGCCACACAACAACCAAAGACAATATTATATGGCATGTATTTGACGAGATTGGAAATCTAGCAAGTAAAGTTGTACAACCTTGTATTGGCCGAGTGGGCCCCCGAGGCCCAAGATATTTTTAGGCCCAATATTTCGAAAGGGCGCGACCCCGGGGGGGCCAGGAGGCCTCCGGCTCGCCCAGAGCCTTGTGGAGGGCGAGTCGGGGAGGCCGGGAGGCCTCCGGCTCGCCCAGAGCCTTGTGGGGGCGAGTCGGGGAGGCCGGGAGGCCTCCGGCTCACCCAGAGACTTGTGGGGGCGAGCCGGGGAGGCCGTGAGGCCTCCGGCTCGCCCAGAGCCTTGTGGGGGCGAGCCAGGAGGGCCAGGAGGCCTCCGGCTCGCCCAGAGCCTTGTGGGGGCGAGCCGGGAGGGCCAGGAGGCCTCCGGCTCGCCCAGAGCCTTGTGGGGGCGAGCCGGGGAGGCCAGGAGGCCTCCGGCTCGCCCAGAGCCTTGTGGGCGCGAGCCGGGAAGGCCGGGAGGCCTCCGGCTCGCCCAGAGCCTTGTGAGGGTGAGTCGGGGAGGCCTCCAGCTCGCCCAGAGCCTTGTGAGGGTGAGCCGGGGAGGCCGGGAGGCCTCCGGCTCGCCCAGAGCCTTGTGAGGGCGAGTCGGGGAGGCCGGGAGGCCTCCGGCTCGCCCAGAGCCTTGTGGGGGCGAGCCGGGGAGGCCGTGAGGCCTCCGGCTCGCCCAGACCCTTGTGGGGGCGAGCCGGAAGGGCCGGGAGGTCTCCGGCTCGCCCAGAGCCTTGTGGGGGCGAGCCGGGAGGGCCGGGAGGCCTCCGGCTTGCCCAGAGCCTTGTGGGGGCGAGCCGGGAGGGCCGGGAGGCCTCCGGATCGCCCAGAGCCTTGTGGGGGCGAGCCAGGGAGGCCGTGAGGCCTCCGGCTCGCCCAGAGCCTTGTGGGGGCGAGCCGGGAGGGCCGGGAGGCCTCCAGCTCGCCCAGAGCCTTCTGGGGGTGAGCCGGGAGGGTCGGGAGGCCTCCGGCTCGCCCAGAGCCTTGTGGGGGCGAGCCGGGAGGGCCGGGAGGCCTCCGGCTCGCCCATAGCCTTGTGGGGGCGAGCCGGCGAGGCCGGGATGCCTCCGGCTCGCCCAGAGCCTTGTGGGGGCGAGCTAGGGAGGCCGGGAGGCCTCCGGCTCGCCCAGAGCCTTGTGGGGGCGAGCCGGGAGGGCCGGGAGGCCTCCGGCTCGCCCAGAGCCTTGTGGGGGAGAGCCGGGGAGGCCGAGAGGCCTCCGGCTCGCCCAGAGCCTTGTGGGGGCGAGCCGGGGAGGCCGGGAGGCCTCCGGCTCTCCCAGAGCTTTGTGGGGGCGAGCTGGGGAGGCCGGGAGGCCTCCGGCTCGCCCAGCTCCAAGCCGGGTAGGCAGTCTGGGCTTAACGTCTCGGAATGGCGGGATTTGGCTGTTCGCAGCCCATTTTGAGGGTATTTTGGTAATCTGGCAGACCAGTTTTTGGCTATTTGCAGCCTAACTTCAGAAATCCTATAAATAGGACCAAGGGGGCACCATTTGGAGAGAGGCTTATCTTCAGCTAGCTCTCTCTCTCTCTCTATCTCCCCAAATCTCTCTCTAGGGGGTGAAGAGAGCCCCCAGTGGTGCCCAAGCTTAGTAGTGGCTTGGGAGGGAAAGTTCCTAAGGGACTTCCGGGTATGTGGCGGGACCTCCCCACTAGGCCCTTGGTCCAGTCCTTAGTTCCTCAACCTTCATCCTAGATCTCTCCCTTGGGGGGGGAGTAAGTGTTGGTCGCCCCTCGGCTAGCTGAGGGCCCCGAACTCCTCGTGAGACCAATTTATTGGTTTCAACAAAAGTGCTTTAGGGTGAAGGGATCAAGCTGACCATATTGGGCGACTTCAACATCCTGGGTGACCTCTCCATTCTGGACAACCTTTATCACATCCTCAGCCCAGAAAGTAAATAAAGATGTCGGTACATGGGATGTGATGACAAATCTTGTACTCATTCCAAATTTGCAAACAAATATTACACATATGAACATTTTATTTAAACATAATGTACAATATTCCACTAGTAATTTGCATTGGTCATATGATGTACATAGAGTTTATTTTCCTTCTCCTCTTCCATTTACCTTTGTTAGTGCTCGCATGAAGTACCTAAAAAATAAATTTTGTAAGCAGTGAGTCCACGGACGTACCTCTTACAATATAATTTTAATATAAAGTATAAAAGATCAATGAAATAGTTGAAAATAACACTAACATTGCTTGAGTATTGTGAGAGCAACCACTCCATCACATAAATCAAAATTCTCAGATTAATTTAAGTTTCATACTTAACAAGTTATTTATCATATAACTAGCTCATTGGCCAGGTAAGAGTATGGTCAGTGATTAGCCTATGTAATATTACAGATCAATCTCCTTTCAGAGGATATAGACTCACCCTTAACTACTTTCTGAGACATCAATTGAACTAAATAATTTTTGAGGCCCCAAACATCATTTTTTATTAATTTTTAGTTGTCCTGATTTTACAGGTATATATCCTACTTAGGTTTACTACCTTATGTCTAAGGGGTCTAACCCTATGTATTATCTACTATGCCAGTACTTACAATATGCTTACCTAACCGAGATGGCACAGTTCATTTCCCTATGAAAGCGACACCTCACACTCTAGCACACCCCTAGCCCAAAAAAGTCATAATTAATGAGGCGGTACGTGGGATGTGGTGAATGGTCTTTTATGCATATTCCATTTAAACATAATGTACAACCAATGGTAATTTACATTACACATATACGATGTATATGGAGATTTATTTTCCATCTCCTCTTCCATTTACCCTCAGTTGTGATCCCATGAAGTTCCAAAAATGAAAATTTTTAGGGAGTGAGTCCACCGACACAACTTTGACAATATAATTCAAATAAAAGATATGAAAAGAGCAATGAAACAATTGAAAATAACACGAACATTGTTTGAATAATTGTTTGAGTAAACACTCATATCAAAGATATCAAAATCCTTGGATTAGTTTAAGTTTTATACTTAACTTGTTATTTCTTGTCTAACTAGCCCTTGGCCAGGTAAGCGTAAGGTCGAGTTCACACTTTATACTGTTATACACCACCTTCCTTTGGGCTCACCCCTAACTATTTTCCTAAACATCAACTGGTCAAGTTTTGATTTCATAAGCATCATAGTTTGTTCATTTTTGTCCCAACTTTAGATGTGGCTTCCCTACTCTAATTTACTATCTTATGTTCAAAGAGTTCACCCATATGTATTATTTATTACGTCAACACTTACAATACGTCGGCTAGCCTAACTGGGATGGATTAGTTTGTGCCTTATGAAAGAGGCACCTCACAACTATACATTGCCCCCAAAGAAAAAGGACATTCAAAGGAGCATAGAACCCTCTTTCTGACATATCTAGCATCAATGACAGAACTAGGATTTTTTCTTAACCCGAGCTCTAATTAAAAAATAATTATAAATGATAAATTTTTTTCATAAAAAGTGGCAAAATAGATAAATTCGGATAACATAAACTCTTATCAAAGCATGTTGAAGTTTTAGTAATTCACTCGAAGCGACATACATGGAAATCCCAATTTTGATAACAGAATTGGCATGAGTAAGAACTCTTCAATCATTAATATAAGGTGATTAATTGTTGTAAAGTTGGAGCAAGCTTCCTTGAATTATAAGAAAGAATACTAGGATCTAACTTGAAGAAGTATGAAAATTTTGCTTCTAGTTATCCTCAAGGCAAGAACCGAGTAAGACACACAAAAACAGAAAAAACACACTTAAAAGAGAAAAAGTATACTTGCAAGATTATCCAAAAAAATGATTAGAATTTTATAAACCAAAAACCACTTTTCACAACTAACAATTGAAAGAGAACCTACAAATTAAAAGAAGATCTAATTAGAAATCAACAATTGATGCCAAAAATCAAATACTATATCCATAAGGTTTGTTTTGTTTTACTTAATAATTTCATATTGATGTTTGGTTTCAATAAAAATTAATACATATAATTAAATTTAACTTGAACATAAACAATATTTGTATAGAATGCCCTTAACATTTAACAAATTCTGGTGAAAAAAAATATCAGATTATAATAGTTACACTTGTCCTCCTCTCATAAAAAATTCTCTTAACTAATGATAAAACTTTCAAATTTATGTAGCATCCAATTTGTGCATTAATTTATGTAGCATCCAATTTGTGCATTTTATTCCATTTAACCTTGAACATGAATCTAGAAAAAGGAGATATATCAAACATTTTGTTGCATGAGCTGAGTGAAATTAGATCTCTCCTTTTTAATTAGAAAATTTCAGTTGACACCTAGTTGCAAAGAGTTTTTATGATTTGTATTAATCTGAAATCGATGAAATAGGTAAACAATTTATTTGTTTTTTCCTCATATAAATTCTCCCCATAATATTAAAAAAATGATGTTGATATTCATTCAGAAATCAAAATGATGTAGAATTTCAGTTCAGGAAAGATTAAATTAATTTCAATTCACAGAATCACAGTCGAAATTAATCGAACACTAATCACTGAGGGGAACAAGAAGGGGCAAAGACCGTAGTTTTTGGACTTGAATGCGGACTAATGGAGCGACTAGAGGAGAATTATATCGCGAAGAAGCCCTATGTGAAGCCCTCAATGGAGACCTAAGTCGTCTCCTATGTACCTATGTGCCATCGCCCGTCGAGAATGACTGGAGGAGAACTGGATAAGTTGGAATAGGGCTGGCAGCGAGTGATGCCAAGCCACTATGAAGGCTTCTTCGCAATTTTCACGTCCGGGCACGTGCCCGTTTGTGTCTGTGCTTGGGTCCGCCCATGTCTAGCATCCCTCCCGTGGCGTTGCTTAGGATGTCACCACATACACTTCATGTAACCATAGACTTGCTAATTCATGTTACAAGGCGTCGACCTAGATACCTTCCAAAGGGGGGTATCTAGGGGAGCACAATGACATCAAACCCGTAGACCGTGGAATGTTGCTCATAATATAAACCACAATTTTCACCGTCAATTAATACTAGACTGGCCGCAGAGAACCTCATGAAATATTTTTTTCCTTTGCTCCCATGAGCACAACAAAATTTGTCATAATTTTGATAAAGAAAATGCATGATTACAATTATATAAATTATCTCAGCATAAAAATCATATTGGATACTAAAACCATAAGCCACCTACCTCAATTTCATCGCCTAAATTTGAGTCGGGCAGTATTTCAATGTTTTTTGAAGAATTTAGGACTTGAAACTTCAAGAATCTTTACTTGGGCAGTACTTCGACACTAAGACTAAAGTTTCCCTCTCAAACCTTCAATTCCCCAAAACTTCCTCAAAGAATTTGCAGCATTCTGATACTTCTCTCTCCCATCTGCCTCTCACTTTCTTAATTTCATAGAACTGGAAAAAAATTTGAAGTGATTTTAATATTCCATTAGATCGGTATTTATAATATCATTCCAATTGCCACCAAAATCATTGAAATCTCATTCTAGAACTCACTAACTCAAAAACCATCTCACCCATTACTGGTCTTTCAGGAGGTGCCACATGGCCCATCATGCTCACCATGTGGAGCGTGTGCACTCTGAGTGCGTCGTCGGCCGCTCCTTTCCCGCCCCTTATCAATGTTTATCACTCGTTCACCGAAGTGTAAAGAAAAATGCTTACCGTTGCGTTTTGCAATTTTTTGATTCCAAATCCGGTCTAGAATTTTCCAATGACGGTTTGCCCCCAAAATTCACTTTCTTTGTATGAGCTCTATTTTGGTCAATTAAAATGTCATTTCTTAGATAATTTCGTGTTCTGAGCCTAATTATTAACCTAGTTTTCTCAAAATCAATTATGTTGGTTGATTTTCCGTGCTAAAGCTCAAAATTATGCTCTTTCAAGCTTTTCGCCATCCTTGTTGGAACCCGGATACCGGTCCAACTGTTCGAGACTTGGGGGTGATCAAAGGCTACTCGTTTAGTGATCGACCCACGCGAGACAAGGTGATAAGAAACTAGACAGCATACAAAACCACTTCAACCTGCCTATAAACAAGACTCGTGTGCTGCAGCGAGGAGGTCCCGCCACATACCCGGAAGTCTATAGGAACTTCCCCTCCTAAAGCCAATGCTGAGCTTGGCACAAGAGAGGCAGGCAGTGTACTCTCCCACCCTGGGGGGGGGGGGGGGGGGGGGGGGGGGGGGGGGGGGGGGGTGAAGGTGCCTTCTACTTGTGCCTTGGGGTCCTATTTATAGGCAAATCCAAATGGACTGCGATTAGCTGCTCCCGCCTTCTGAAATGAGCTGCGGATAGCCGCTCTTGCCTTCTGAACGGGGTAGAAATCTGTACTCGCCCCAGGTGGGGGATGTCTTCTGTACTCGCCCAGGTGGGGGAGGTCTTCTGTACTCGCCCAGGTGGGGAGGTCTCCTGTACTCGCCCAGGTGGGGGAGGTCTTCTGTACTCGCCCAGGTGGGGAGGTCTCCTGTACTCGCCAAGGTGGGGGAGGTCTTCTGCACTCGCGCAGGTGGGGGAGGTCTTCTGTACTCGCCCAGGTGGGTAGGTCTCCTGTACTCTCCCGGGTGGGGAAGGTCTTCTGTACTCGCCCAGGTGGGGAGGTCTCCTGTACTCGCCCAGGTGGGGGAGGTCTTCTGTACTCGCCCAGGTGGGGGAGGTCTTCTGCACTCGCCCAGGTGGGGGAGGTCTTCTGTACTCGCCCAGGTGGGGAGGTTCTTCTGTACTCGCCCAGGTGGGGGAGGTCTTCTGTACTCGCCCAGGTGGGGGAGGTCTTCTGCACTCGCCCAGGTGGGGGAGGTCTTCTGTACTCGCCCAGGTGGGGAGGGTCTTCTGTACTCGCCCAGGTGGGGAGGTCTCCTGTACTCGCCCAGGTGGGGGAGGTCTTCTGTACTCGCCCAGGTGGGGGAGGTCTTCTGTACTCGCCCAGGTGGGGGAGGTCTTCTGCACTCACCCAGGTGGGGGAGGTCTTCTGTGTTGTCCTCTTGCATTTCTGATCTCGACGAATTACGGGTTATACACAATCCCCGCTTTTTTTTAGCTCGATACGAGCTCGGAAAAACAATGTAGGACCCGTGGTTCGGAGAGATGGGCATTAGATGATATGTCACTTAGTATCCCTCTCAAGCTCTTCGCTGGCTGAGCAAATTCAACTAAAAAAGATGGAGAAGAGTCGACACCCTCTAGGAGCAAGGCTCAACTGAAGGTAGAGAAGAGTCGACACCTTCCAGGAGCGAGGCTCAACTGGAGGTGGAGAAGATTAGACACCCTCCAGGAGCGAGGCTCAACTGGAGGTGGAGAAGAGTCGACACCCTCCAGGAGCGAGGCTCAACTGGAGGTGGAGAAGAGACGACACTCTCCAGGCCATTCGCTAGACGAGCGAGCTCAACTGGAGGTGAAGAAGATTAGACACCCTCCAGGCCATTCGCTAAACGAGCGAGCTCAGCTGGAGGTGGAGAAGATTAGACACCCTCTAGGCCATTCGCTAGACGAGTGAGCTCAACTGGAGGTGGAGAAGATTAGACACCCTCCAAGAGCGAGGCTCAACTGGAGGTGGAGAAGATTAGACACCTTCCAGGAGCGAGGCTCAACTGGAGGTGGAGAAGAGTCGACACCTTCCAGGCCATTCGCTAGACGAGCGAGCTCAACTGGAGGTGGAGAAGATTAGACACCCTCTAGGCCATTCGCTAGACGAGCGAGCTCAATTGGAGGTGGAGAAGATTAGACACCCTCCAGGAGCGAGGCTCAACTGGAGGTGGAGAAGATTAGACACCTTCCAGGAGCGAGGCTCAACTGGAGGTGGAGAAGATTAGACACCCTCCAGGAGCGAGGCTCAACTGGAGGTGGAGAAGAGACGACACCCTCCAGGAGCGAGGCTCAACTGGAGGTGGAGAAGAGTCGACACCCTCCAGGCCATTCGCTAGACGAGCGAGCTCAACTGGAGGTGGAGAAGATTAGACACCCTCCAGGAGCGAGGCTCAACTGGATGTGGAGAAGAGTCGACACCCTCCAGGAGCGAGGCTCAATTGGAGGTGGAGAAGAGACGACACTCTCCAGGCCATTCGCTAGACGAGCGAGCTCAACTGGAGGTGGAGAAGATTAGACACCCTCTAGGCCATTCGCTAGACGAGCGAGCTCAACTGGAGGTGGAGAAGATTAGACACCCTCCAGGCCATTCGCTAGACGAGCGAGCTCAACTGGAGGTGGAGAAGATTAGACACCTTCCAGGAGCGAGGCTCAACTGGATGTGGAGAAGAGTCGACACCCTCCAGGCCATTCGCTAGACTAGCAAGCTCAACTGGAGGTGGAGAAGATTAGACACCCTCCAGGCCATTCGCTAGGCGAGCGAGCTCAACTGGAGGTGGAGAAGATTAGACACCCTCCAGGCCATTCGCTAGACGAGCGAGCTCAACTGGAGGTGGAGAAGATTAGACACCCTCCAGGAGCGAGGCTCAACTGGAGGTGGAGAAGAGTCGACACCCTCCAGGCCATTCGCTAGACTAGCGAGCTCAACTGGGGGAGGTGCCAAACATTTTAGGCTTTTAGCGTTGACTAGGTGGCAACTCTCTTCTCGAGGACATTCATCTCACTCAAGGGGGCAAGTAGCCGGTATGCAGGAGAGGAGCTCGTGAAGTGACCTGGTCTACGGCAACACTCTGCTCGAATATTTCAACTCACTCGAGGGGGCAAGTAGCCAGCCTGCAGGGGAGGAGCCCAGTGCTACGGCCTGGTCTACGGCAACAACACATCTCGATGACTTCAACTCACTCGAGGGGGCAAGTAGTCGGTATGCAGGAGAGGATCTCGTGCAGTGACCTGGTCTACGGCAACAACACATCTAGAGGACTTCAACTCACTCGAGGGGGCAAGTAGCCGGTATGCAGGAGAGGAGCTCGTGCAGTGACCTGGTCTACGGCAACAACACATCTCGAGGACTTCAACTCACTCGAGGGGGAAAGTAGCCGGTATGCAGGAGAGGAGCTCGTGCAGTGACCTGGTCTACGGCAACAACACATCTCGATGACTTCAACTCACTCGAGGGGGCAAGTAGCCGGTATGCAGGAGAGGAGTTCGTGCAGTGACCTGGTCTATGGCAACAACACATCTCGAGGACTTCTACTCACTCGAGGGGGCAAGTAGTCGGTATGCAGGAGAGGAGCTCGTGCAGTGACCTGGTCTACGGCAACAACACATCTCGAGGACTTCAACTCACTCGAGGGGGCAAGTAGCCGGTATGCAGGAGAGGAGCTCGTGCAGTGACCTGGTCTACGACAACACTCTGCTCGAATATTTCAACTCACTCGAGGGGGCAAGTAGCCAGCTGCAGGGGAGGAGCCCAGTGCTACGGCCTGGTCTATGACAACAACACATCTCGATGACTTCAACTCACTCGAGGGGGCAAGTAGCCGGTATGCAGGAGAGGAGCTCGTGCAGTGACCTGGTCTACGGCAACAACACATCTCGAGGACTTCAACTCACTCGAGGGGGCAAGTAGCCGGTATGCAGGAGAGGAGCTCGTGCAGTAACCTGGTCTACTGCAACAACACATCTCGAGGACTTTAACTCACTCGAGGGGGCAAGTAGCCGGTATGCAGGAGAGGAGCTCGTGCAGTGACCTGGTCTACGGCAACAACACATCTCGATGACTTCAACTCACTCGAGGGGGCAAGTAGCCGGTATGCAGGAGAGGAGCTCGTGCAGTGACCTGGTCTACGGCAACAACACATCTCGAGGACTTTAACTCACTCGAGGGGGCAAGTAGTCGGTATGCAGGAGAGGAGCTCGTGCAGTGACCTGGTCTACGGCAACAATACATCTCGAGGACTTCAACTCACTCGAGGGGGCAAGTAGCCGGTATGCAGGAGAGGAGCTCGTGCAGTGACCTGGTCTACGACAACAACACATCTCGAGGACTTCAACTCACTTGATGGGGCAAGTAGCCGGTATGCAGGAGAGGAGTTCGTGCAGTGACCTGGTCTACGGCAACAACACATCTCGAGGACTTCAACTCACTCGAGGGGGCAAGTAGCCGGTATGCAGGAGAGGAGCTCGTGCAGTGACCTGGTCTACGGCAACAACACATCTCGAGGACTTCAACTTACTTAGAGTACCTGAGAATATAGTTCCACTCTCTCCCCTAGTAACTAATGCACGGGCAAAGAGAGTCGGTACTCGAGGGGCAGATCGGCCAACATTCAAGGGGGGAGCTGATCTCGGCCGGCAATGCAGAGGCTTGGACTTAGGATGGCGCACTGAACCCGAGACGTCATCTCATTGCTCGACCAAAAGTTTCAAGGGGAGAGGTGAGATCACACATCCTAAAATGCTTTTGAATATATCATACTACTTCGAGTGGATGCCCGATCTAATTCTTAAGAGTTTTGCAATAGATAGATCAATATTGTTCTATGTAGTGAATAACAAGAAGAAGAATGAGTTTTGCGTGACCTGATTCATGATGACTTTTCCTCGCCAAAGTGAGTTATGAATAATTGTCCTTTGAGTTTTCATCAGGAAGTATAAGTTGTTGAATAAGATCATCCCAAATAAGAACACCCATCGCGAGTAAGCATTCGCCGAATATAGATTTCTTCTGAATCTTGTAGAGATGAGTAGTTGGATACATTCTCGCGAGTAGGAACTCGCGGAACCAAAGAGAATACCATGAAAATATGAACTCGCTGAGTATCAACTCTCAAGATAGAACTAAAGAGAATACCATAGTTGCTGAAGTGATGACCTCGCGAGTACGGACTCGCGGAATTAATAGAACACCATAATTGCTGAAGTGATGACCTCGCGAGTACGGACTCGTGGAATTAATAGACCACCATAGTTGCTGAAGTGATGAACTCGCGAGTACGGACTCGCGGGATATATAGAAAAACACCTGAATTGTTGAAGTGAATACCTCGCAAGTTGAATTCGCGGAATAAAGTAGAAAGGACTCGTGAAATATACTCTCTACCATGACCATGTCATATGGATCCCTCTGTGACAGTTGTCATAGTGGTCAAGATGTCAAAGTCACACTATATGCAAATCAGGTGAAAGCACTCAGGGGTTTTACCAAAGCACCCATAAGTGTTAATATGTACTATGTATGAAAATGTGTTAGCAATAAAAAGAGGTGAAAACGAGGGCAATACAAGTGTCACCTTTGGCCTTATGACCCCCTACGCAGAGTTTTCGGGGGTTCCGCTGCCCGGTCAGCGGACAGGGGTCACCTATATTAGGTTGTCTTGCACCTTGCGAGTAGAACACATGCAAGCAGAATATCTGCGAGCAGAACACCTGTAGGCAGAGTATCTGCGAGTAGAACACCTGTAGGCAGAGTATCTGCGAGTAGAATACCTGTAGGAAGTATCTGCGAGTGGAATACCTGTAGGAAGTATCTGCGAGTGGAACACCTGTAGGCAGTATCTGCGAGTGGAACACCTACGAGTTGATTGAGCTCGCCTGAGCTGGAATTCGCCTCAGTTTGTACTCGCCTGAACTGGTACTCGCCTAGGACCTTTCTCATCAAGGCTCGCCGTGAGGTCTCACACTAAAGTTTCTTACTCCGGTCATAGTCCACGCTCACCGCACCAAAAATGTTGGAACCCGGATACCGGTCCAACTGTTCGAGACTTGGGGGTGACCAAAGGCTACTCGTTTAGTGATCGACCCACGCGAGACAAGGTGATAAGAAACTAGACAGCATACAAAACCACTCCAACCTGCCTATAAACAAGACCCGTGTGCTGCAGCGAGGAGGTCCCGCCACATACCCGGAAGTCTATAGGAACTTCCCCTCCTAAAGCCAATGCTGAGCTTGGCACAAGAGAGGCAGGCAGTGTACTCTCCCACCCTAGGGGGGGTTAAGGTGCCTTCTACTTGTGCCTTGGGGTCCTATTTATAGGCAAATCCAAATGGACTGCGATTAGCTGCTCCCGCCTTCTGAAATGAGCTGCGGATAGCCGCTCTTGCCTTCTGAACAGGGTAGAAATATGTACTCGCCCCAGGTGGGGGATGTCTTCTGTACTCGCCCAGGTGGGGGAGGTCTTCTGTACTCGCCCAGGTGGGGAGGTCTCCTGTACTCGCCCAGGTGGGGGAGGTCTTCTGTACTCGCCCAGGTGGGGAGGTCTCCTGTACTCGCCCAGGTGGGGGAGGTCTTCTGCACTCGCGCAGGTGGGGGAGGTCTTCTGTACTCGCCCAGGTGGGGAGGTCTCCTGTACTCGCCCAGGTGGGGAAGGTCTTCTGTACTCGCCCAGGTGGGGAGGTCTCCTGTACTCGCCCAGGTGGGAGAGGTCTTCTGTACTCGCCCAGGTGGGGGAGGTCTTCTGCACTCGCCCAGGTGGGGGAGGTCTTCTGTACTCGCCCAGGTGGGGAGGGTCTTCTGTACTCGCCCAGGTGGGGGAGGTCTTCTGCACTCGCCCAGGTGGGGGAGGTCTTCTGTACTCGCCCAGGTGGGGAGGGTCTTCTGTACTCACCCAGGTGGGGAGGGTCTTCTGTACTCGCCCAGGTGGGGAGGTCTCCTGTACTCGCCCAGGTGGGGGAGGTCTTCTGTACTCGCTCAGGTGGGGGAGGTCTTCTGTACTCGTCCAGGTGGGGGAGGTCTTCTGTACTCGTCCAGGTGGGGGAGGTCTTCTGTGTTGTCCTCTTGCATTTCTGATCTCGACGAATTACGGGTTATACAATCCTAATTATCAATACGAAATTGGATTTTCGTTATTTGCCTCTAGCATTAAGTTGTCAACTGTGATAAAAATTGTGATAAAAAATTGTCACTACAACCTCGTTAGAGGAGCTCACCGTTAGAGAAGCTCGCTCCAAAGGAGGTTGTAGCTAGAGGAGCTCGTGTGTAGCTTAACGAGCTCATATTAAGCTCTTGTTAGGGTAGGGTCCACCTTCTAACAACCTGGTACACCCCCCCCCCCCCCCCCCCTCTCTTTCTTTGCATATAAATATGACCTCATTGTAACAAGTGAGGGTTGTTTACACTTCGACAGAGTCACCCTTTTGCACATTTGGAAACCTCGTCTGCCTTCCCCCGATTGCACACAACACTTTGTTCGAGAGGGGTAGTTGTTATATACTCCCGGGTATGGTGGGAACTCCACAATATAACACAACCAGGTCGTCAAACAGTAAAATTGTCTTATGTTCCACACTCTGCCTCTTGCATTCGTGGCCACTCGCGAACTAGTAAATCTCCATCCATATTATAGTATAAACTTTACAAGCTGAAACCTTAGCACTTTTCGGGCCGAGATCTCGACTTCAACATATATGTTGACCTCAGTCTGAGCTCATCAAATGTGAGGGTGAGAAGTATTATTCCTCTCTCAAACTCGCTTTTGATAAGTCTTTTAATGGTTTTGGGTTGGTCTTCCACAGAAAGGGTGCCAAACGTCACCAAAAAGGTTCAATTATAGAAATTTTTTATTGAGGACTCTCTCTCTCTCTCTCTCTCTCTCTCTCTCTCTCTCTCTCACGCACAGCCTTGGATTACTTTCTACTATAAAATCTCTCTCTCTCTCTCTCTCTCTCTCTCTCTCTCTCTCTCTCTCTCTCTCTCTCTCACCCACAGCCTTGGATTACTTTCTACTATAAAATCCAAGGATAAGCTCAAAGAAGAAATCAAGGATCACCTGTTATAGTGTTCGACAAGTGCATGGGCGGGTTTAGAGGAGGCCCAAGGAACACGTGCCCCCCCCCCCCCCTCACCCCAATTATTTTTTATGATTTGTTATAAGCACACCGTAATTCGGCTCTCCACACACATAATTAATCTATTCGCACACCAAGTATGATTATGTGCACCCCCACATAAATCGGCTATCCGAAACCTGCTTACGTCTTACCTGATTCAGTAAATACCCTAGACTCCTAAAGGCTTACCTGATCTCGACACTCGACAGGCCGCAGAACGCAGGGGCGACCGTATTTTTCAGTTCTTCCACCAAGATCTTGAGTCTTGACAACTCTCCCCACGGCGGTCCGACCTCCTCCTTTCTCCCTTCGCGTCCGTGGCGGCCGGCGACTCGAGCAAATCGGAGTCGGGAGTCGGCGACTGCGAGCATTCGGTGAGGCATATTTCTCCTTTTTTTTATGCTTTAAACTCTAAAATGGCATTTTATGCTTTCAAATGTCTCACGTTTACAAATGTTCGAGGTTTAGTTTGGTTTTTGTAGTCATTTGTGATTTTTTTGAATTCTGATGCTTCATATTTTATCCTGATGCGCTTCACAATTCGCAGTTTGAAAAATTTTTTCTTTCAAATGTCTGAGGTTTAATTTTTGATATTTCCTCAACTTGTAGTGCAAGTTATTAGTAGAGCCTCGAGGAATACAAGTCTTACAACAACTAACAAGGGAAGAAGGAATCCAAGTCTTGCTCATCTCTCACTACAAATTGTGGCCTAGGTTTATCTCTTCAACTGAATATTTTTTTATTCATGTATTCTAGGTGTGCTTTTATGTATTAGTCAAGTAGTGGCTACAAAGTGCGGTAGACTCTGTGATGAATGTTTGTATGAATACTCTATAATATTGGCCGGTAGAGAGTCAAGCAGAGCAAATAGATTTTTATTTACTTTGATCGATCATAATGTTGTAGCATTTTCTCTATTTACTTTGCATAATTGTAATGCTGCAACATTTTTTTATTAACTAAATTGATGTATAAGTGAAGAAAATTTGAAAATGCAGGATTAGAAGAAAAACTGAAGAGAGTGAAAATGAGATGTTTTCCTTTTCTCCAACTGAAGATTATGAGAATGTGTCCCCTTCTCCATCACCTCAAACTCAAGATGTTATAATGAGTTTGTTTATGATGTGGAGTTGCTTCCGCATGATCCGGGATTAAGGAAAATATATATCGACTTTTCCTTCAAAGAAGCAAGATGCGGTGAGGAGAGCTTATATACTAAGATGTCCCTATCAACCAAAAGGGCATTCTTTTCCTCGGAGAAAAATGGGAGATCCAGTTTATCGGTTTGTTATTACATCGTTTAATATGTATGATTGACTTGAATACAATGTGGAAAAGGATGTTGCATTTTGTTTTGTGTGTTACTTGTTTAAGAATGATACTGTAACAGTTGCTGCTGGGGGATGTTTTTATCAGTGGTGGAGGATATATGTTTTGGAATAAACCTGAAGGATTCACAAAACATGTCAGCAGGATTAATTGTGATCATCTGTTAGCATTGCAGAAATTTGAAGCGCCAAAAGAACCCAAAAAAACTACTATTGTTTCCCTTGACAAACAATCAGATAATACTAAGCTTGAACATAAGACACGTTTACATGCTTCTCTTAAATGCTTGTGATTTCTCATGCATTAAGGATTGTCTTTACGTGGTCATGATGAGAGCAAAAATTCCCTTAATAGGGGAAATTTTATTGAATTTCTACAGTCGCTTGCGTACATTGATGAACAAGTTGGTAAGTATGTCATGAAAAATCCCCTAGAAACAATCAGTTGACTGCTCCTTCAATTCAAAAAGACATAATCAATGCTTGTACAAAAAAACACTACTAAAATTATTATGCAAGAGCTTGGTGATGATTAAATTTCAATTCTAGTTGATGAATCTAGTGATGTATCACATAGAGAACAACTGGTACTTTGCTTGCGTTATGTTGATAGAAATGGAAGGTTAATAGAGAGATTTTTCGGCATCGTGCATGTTCATGAGACTACTGCATTGCAATTAAAACTACAACTGAATCTTTGCTAATGGAGCATTATTTGGATTTGTCTGAAATTCGTGGGCAAGGATATGATGAGGCTGGTAACATGAGCGGTCTGATAAATGGTCTTAAAGTTTATCTTGAGGGAAAATTCATATGCTTATTATATTCATTGTTTTGATCATCAACTTCAGTTAACACCAGTTGCAGTTGCTAAGATAAATGATGACTCTCAATGGTTTTTTGAAGCAATTAATACTTTGTTAAATGTGAGTGAAGTTTTTTGTAAGCGAAATGACATGCTTAGAGAAAATCAAGTCCACAAGATTGCCAAGACACTAGAACATGGTGAACTTAAACTATATCAGGTTTAAATCAAGAGCTTCGTTTAAGTCGACCTGGGGATATTTTTTGGGAATCACATCAAAAAACAATAATGCATATTATTTCATTATATCCTGATATAGTTGCTACAATTTTGACAATTTGAAAGAGTAAAGCAAATGATCGAGTGAAAGCACATGATGTGTTATTTGTATTGGAATCATTTAATTTTGTTTTAATGGTTCACATGATAACCACTATATTTGGGTACATACATGATTTAAATTTTGTTTTGCAAAGAAAAGATCAAGATATTATTAATGCTTTGTCTTTTGTTTGTTTGACCAAAAAACAATTGCAAACTTTGAGAGATGATGGATGAGACATTCTATCCAATAAGACCTTGTTTTGTTGAGGAAACTATGGTTCATATTCCAAATTTGGATGACCAATATATTCCCCGAGGAAGATCAATACGTTTTGTTGAAGACTAAACAAATTTGCATCATTATCGGGTTAAAATATTCTTAAAAGTTAATGATCTACAACTACAAGAGCTTAACAATCGATTTGATGGGATGGGTATGAAGTTGCTTCGTTGTATTGCTTGCTTGAATCCAGTTAACTCATTTGGTTGTTTTGACAAGCAAAAGGTGTCTAGATTTCCAGAGTTTTATCTTAATGATTTTTCAAGTTTGGAGTTGTTTAATTTGGTTTTCAACTCGACAACTTCTTTGTCAATATAAGAAGCAATAAGAGATTTTCTGATTTGAAGGACCTTGGTCATCTCTTTATGAAGCTTGTTGAAACGGGTAAACATGTTGTTCATCATCAAATCTACAAGTTTTGAAGTTTGTACTTATTCTTCATGTGACTACTACAAGTGTGGAAAGAGTATTCTCAGGCAAGCAGGTTGCACAATAGTATTAGCGGTCAAATGTTGAATGATTGTCTGGTTACTTTTATTGAGATACACATTTTTGAAAGTATGCGATGATGGTGTTATCAATCGTTTCAAAATATAAAGACTCGTGTTGTAATTTTTTTTTTGTATATTTGTATTTTTCAATTGAAACAATTGAATGTAATTATGTATGATTTTGTAATTCAACATTTTAACTTGTGCATGTTATTTCATTTAGTATTAGCTTTCATCTTTATATTCACAATTCATTGTTGTATAAGGTGTAGCTCATGCTTTGTGATATATGTACATGAGAGAATTTCTCTCTTAGATGGCCAATATGAATTTAGCATTAATATTAGTAAACCGTGAATTCAAATAATGAAAAGCAGTCATTTATAGAAAATATCTAACAAGGGCACAGTTAATACTGAATACTGCTTGTAGGAGCCGGTAATGGCAGAAGTTGTAAGAGTATATTCGGACGAATAACGAGCTCGGGGGCTATGCGTGTGGAAACCCTAGGTATTCTGCTATATATACCTTGCTGGAGGCAACGGAGAGTTAGTTCCACCTTGACTTTCCTCCGGATGTTTCGAGCTCCCTCTACAGAAGCAAGTTGAGAATTTAACATGAAAATATTTAGTGACTTAGGCTCTGTTTGGTGGAGCGTTTTTGCTCCGATGAGTTTAAACAAAAATGTCATCATCGTAGAATGTATGTTTAACATGCCATCGGTTATGACCGCTACGAAGAAAAGAAAACTAATTTTGAACATAAAAGTGAATGAATGTCTTTAGGTGAGGTCGGGCATTCACGAATGACAGTTCATAACCACCACGTTCACTACCGCTACCGCCGTGCCAAACGGAGTCTTTAAGTGTGTAATCTTTTTTTGTTGTTGTTTTCTTAAATGATCTCTTGGGATGAATTAAGTGAAATAAATTTGCCGCCGACGCTGCAACTCATGCTTGATGGAACAACTCAAACCACCCATATATTTGACCGTGTCAGATTGAATTTTAAATCTCGGATATGAAAAGTCGGAGACATGACAGATATTTTAAAATATTTTTAGGAATACTAATTATAATTATAGATTTCAAAATTAAAAAGAAATATAACAACTTTGCAAACTCTAAATCACGTATATCCCAAAATATATTCAAAGAGAATCCAAATTAAAATATTAGTAATAAACTACACCTATTAACAAATATAGATAAATACACTGTAAAATATATTTAGTATTATATAATAATTTTATTTAGATAGTACCAAATTTTATAGCAAATAAAAAAAATTTAAAACCTAAATATTTTTTATTTATTATAAGTATTTTGATGTTTGATAAATTTACATTAAAAATATAAAAAAAAATCAACTAATAAATGTTATTTCTAATATTTTATAATACAAAATAAGAAGGATACACTGAAAGACAAATAACAAAATTGATTATAAGAAAAAGAAATGAAAGAGATCTAAATAAAAAGTCATATCGATTTAAGCATATATAATATAATACATATAAATGAAATATAAATTGGTCACATAATGTAAAATACAAAATCGGACGATATCTTCAAAAGTCGTGTCGGTGAGTATATCAATAAAAATCGAATATCTCGACCTATATTTTACAAAAAAAAATCTATTTTTTTTAGAAAAAATGTCATTTTGCTCTAAAAAAATGACACGTCGAACAAGTCGGAGGATATTTTAAACCGTGGAGAATATATAAGTAAATATAATATTAACACAAATATATTAAAATCATGATGGCAAAATTCCCTACTCAGCAGGATGCGCTTCTTAGAGCCACCATTTTATACAACAAATCTCACCCTAATCTTTAGAAATTTACAGTGTCACAGCAACACAGGCTGGATATTCACATTCCATTCTAAATAATAATTTACAGATTCCAACTGGAAAAAAATACTGCGAATAGATAACCCTCTGCTGATTGATCACAAGTTGTTTTCCTCTAGAAATGTAGAGATCTGCAGCCCGGAATAAACTCATCTACGATAGCGGTACCGTTTAAAATTGAAGTAGACATGCAAAATACCTCTCTCAAATGTGCATTTAAAGCCCTTCTTATGTGAATACTCCCATTCCTTGTTCACAATTTTGAAGGCCTGATTAGAGAAACATTAGGGAAAAATATGAGAATATGATAGCTTTAAATCACAAAAGAATAATATAATAACTATAAGGGCAGTCAGGTGCACAGAGCATTCCCGGTGAGAGTTCGGGGTAGGGTCCCACCACAAGGGTGAAATGTAGGCAAACCTTATCCTGCATTTTTGCAAGAGGCTGCTTCCAGGACTCGAACCCGTGACATCAAGGTCGCACGACAACACCTCAACCGTGCCAAGGCTCGCCTTCAAATAATATAATAACTATGAAGGGGCATTTACAGGGACCTCCCCTCTAAGTTTGCAAAATTACAGATTGCACACCTCTTATTATTGAAATTACAAAAACCTCCCCTCAATGTTACAAAACATAACATTTATCTCCCATGAAGTTCACATTTCATAACATTCATGCACAAAAATACCCTTTTCGGAGTACATTTTTAGAGGGGATATTTTGTGCATGGATGTTCAGGGGAGGTAAATGTTATGTTTTATAACATTTAGGGGGAGGTTTTTGTAATTTCACTAATAAGAGGGGTGCAATCTGTAATTATGCTATCTTCCAGGGGAAGTTTTGGTAATTATTCCTAACTATGAATATACAAAAATACTCACAATATCTTCATAAGGTGGTCCTGCATGAAACCTTATGATGCATGTCTCATTACTGATGCCATCCTTCTCGATTGTGTACACGGGAGCTTTTGATTTGTCAACAAGATCGGGGTAAAATATATTGAACTTGTAACCCTGCACTATTTTTGGCGGGGGGTTGTCATGGTCGTAATGAGTCTGATTGTACTTATTCCACTCATATCCCGTGTGGACGCGATTGAAGTATTTCGGCTTTCTTGGGCGGTATTTGTCATGCCACCAATACACCTATAATTCATGCCAGCAGATCAGTGCATCAAATTGAACCAAGATGAAGCCCCAACGTAAATATTAAATTCGTTTTTTTTTTAATAATGAAGCATGATAAATGTAATTGTAAGGCCAGCCTGCACAAAGCATCCCTGCGCAGAGAGGGTCCCACCACAAGGGTGAAATATAGGCAAACCTTACGATAAATGTAATTGTACTACTGATAAAACTACTAAGAACAAAAAGGTTAACATGAAAAGGAATGTTGATTCTATTTACGATGCCATTTTCTTTGCATTAAGAGTCGTCCCTTTTCTTCTATTTTTCAGTATTATGATTGAGACAATAGGATTAATGTCAACTAAGCCACAAGGAGAAACATATGAATCACAACAGCATGATGTAAATCTACCAAATAAGAGGCAAAATAGTGAAAATTTGGACTCACCTGGGAATCTAGACTAATTTCAGCACCGACGCCAAAAATAGCATCACCTTCCTCCATTACTCCCATTGCTTTAATTGCTTTTATTTCCAAGTCATCGGGTGTGGCCTGCTTAGGCTGCAGTGCTTCCTGGATCCTTCTCTGCTGCTCCATTAGAACAACCTCACGCTTTCGATCCTGAAAACAAGTGCAGTCGAGTTGAGTGCTTAATAACGGACATGATACGAGTCTGTAAAATGAACTTTTGGCTACTGGAGAGCTTGAGTTGATTCATAGATATCTTCTTCATTTAATAGTACTCCATTAAATGGAATGGTGATTCCTAAAAAATATTTTATATAATACTAGGAAAACAGCAGTTCTGGAAGAATTCGAGTATCAATTAACAAAAGAAGGCTGAGGTGAGAAAAACAAGTATTCAAGATAAGGGAATGTTGAACTGAATATGCCGGATTAGATTGAATTCACATTTACAACATAAAGCAGACAAAAAGCCAAAACAACTTGAAATCAATTAACAGTAAATTGAGATGTGAGATAGAAAAAAATTAACATGACTGAAGTATTTTCAAATACATACAAAAATACAACAAACTATGACTCTGGTTATTAGAGTAGATGCTAAGAGATTGGTGATGCTCAACTTAAAAAAAATGTATAGTCCTATTCGGCTAAAGAGATTGTTCTGGTCCAGAAAAGACGCATTGAATGTACCAGTAAGCTTAGTTGTCTACTCTTCTCTTCCTGACATTAATAAATTGTAGTGCAAACCAAACCATTTATTTTTAGATCAAAGGGTTTTCTCCCATTAACAACCTTAACTCCATCAACATGTCATCTCCATTACAGTCAACAAACACTAGCCACTTCAGCAAATGTCAAAATTGCCCTCCTCCTACTTATCATGTTATGCCAAAAATTCAGAATAATTGCACTGGGTGGCAGCTTGAACAGCACGATAGAAGGTGGTGAGGATCTAGAATTAGTTTTTTTTTATACTTTGCTAAATTTTCTTTAGAATGTTCTAGAGGTTGTCATGATCGGAGAATCGTGATCTTCCATGGTGACACCTAAGTTCATAAATAGGAAAAGAGGGCTCCATTTACAAGGATCGGAAGTTGGAAAAAAGAATTCGGCATTTGATCACACAGTGTCGATGCCAGTTTCTAGGTGCGAAGCCTGGAAGCCCCTTCACATTCTCCTTTGTCTGCCACACACCTCCTTCCTCCTCCCTCATTTCCAGCCACCACCCAATCCGCCGGCCACCACCTTTGCCGGCCAACATCCCCTCCATCACTATGACACTACCTATAACCAGACATCCCCCATACTTCCCCAAATAACTTCTTAACTACTTCCCCCTCCCTTTCTACAGTTGGACAACCCACCCCACTATCTGGCAACCACCAAAATCCCTATCCGAGAATTTTTAAAAGCCTTCCAGCACACCCTTGGTGGTTATTCCACTGCCCACTACTCCAGAACCAATGCCACTCATGTTTCCCGGAGCCCACCACCCTTCCCCACTCCCATTCACCTAGCCGAATTCCACTGGCTCCCAAATTCCTCCAAGAATGGCAGGCCCTCTCCACCATCTTCAAGCCAGGACCAAAGTTGCGGATGTCGGGCTCATGTTTGTTTGAGTTTGAAATATCGAATGTCGGATTGCGGGAGATATATCGGGAATATTTTACAATGTTGAATTTTAATATTTAAATAAACTTATTCATATATATACACATTTTTTTGCAAATATGTACAATTGCACACTTAATGTGTGTTTATAAATTACACAATAAATATATATACGCATAATTTATGTTTATAAATTACACAAGAAAGAGACGTTGACACCAGTAAACAACATAAAGAGCTCGAGAGATGCACAAAATGAAGCATGGAACAAAATATTACTACTCAGACGCTTAAAAGAAATGAAAAATATATATTTTTAATACTCTCGCCGATATATCGGCCGTGAGATATCGCCCAATATATCGGGTAAGACCGATATATCGAGGGATAGTTTAAAAAATGACATTTTGGCTTAAGATGTCGTGGCGTTTTTTATCCAAAACCTTTATGTCGTCCGACATGTCGGACATATCGTCCGACATGTCGGACATATCGACCGACATCTACAATACTAGCCAGGACAGACCCTGGACTATAATTCTAGATGCTGGAAGCCTTCCAACATCCACCAAAATCCCCCCACCTCCCACCCAACACTCCAACAACCTTCATTGTGCACCCTCACCATCTACGGCACCCATCCAGCTTCCTTACAAACCCCATAACTCCCCTTTCAGTCACCACAAAATCCAGCCAGTTTCCACTCAGCCACCGCCGCCACCAGCCAGTCCACCGAAACTACAATTTAGGAACAACTCTGGGCAGCCCTCTAATTCCCTTTTGTGAATCCAGATTCAGTCCAACAATGATTCTCTGGCCACTGGTCTTTCACTGTACACCAATTGAGCCCTCTATTTGGTAATCATTGTGAGTTTAGTTCTTGGTTGTAATTTTTTTTTAATTGTGTTAATTCATTGTTTTACGAACATTGGTTTGTAATCCTTTTGCCGAAGTATCCCGTGACTTCCTAGGCTTATTTCACTTGTGTTTAATAACTTGCAGTCTCTGATGTGTATTACCTTATTTGCTTCCTTACTAGAAATTGTACTTTGAACGTGGCTATTTTATTATCATATTTATAATTTTCAATTATTACAAATTAGTTGTCGGATTAGCACCAAGTTCATATAGTCATTCTCATTAGTCTCGCGAACCACCGCTAGAACAGTTATGCATCCGTTTAGTATCAAAGCGTCAGGTTCGGTCTTAATCAAGAATATGTACTATAGATCATTGATGACATATCACAGTAGTTGTCTAACATGATTTGAATATAGTCAGAAAAAACATAATCTAGATTATGAGCTTACTCCTCTCCTCAATTCAAGTATTCAGAACCTGTTTATGCTCAACCCCAAGGAACTCATTAAGAGAGACATCCAAACTATTACAAGGGATATCAATGTATTTTTCTCCTCTATTTGAGCATCCATAGCTTCCTTACGTTCAACCTCGGAGAGCTTCTCCTAAGAGGTCGACTTACTATTATGATGACCATTCTCATTTACAACCCTCTGTTAGTAGGGGTCGAGTTAATTCTTCGACAAGGCACTATGTTTATAAAGAGCCTCATAGAGCTCGTCATCCTAAAAATCACTAACATAGAGATGTCAATTGTTGACCTCCAGAAAATAATGTTAGCTCAAATTGATCGCATGCACATGCATTTTGATCACATTAGGAATGACTTAAAGCACAATTGCAAGGTTCTATATTATACGACCTAAGAAGTTGATTAAAACCACTCCTCCCACAGTACTCTACAAGGAGAGTGTGCATGAATGACCCATGACCTTGTAGTGGTATATCCTTCCCCTACCCCCTACACAGACCTGCTAGCTCACCTA
This sequence comes from Dactylorhiza incarnata, assembly GCA_033032865.1. Taxonomy (NCBI): domain Eukaryota; kingdom Viridiplantae; phylum Streptophyta; class Magnoliopsida; order Asparagales; family Orchidaceae; genus Dactylorhiza; species Dactylorhiza incarnata. Next base: position 668,248 of record JAWHQI010000006.1, read on the forward strand.
TCTCTGAGGACGCTACCGTCATTATATGGTAGATCATCCCACTATTTATGATCCTTTCATGATCAACCCATTGGGCCTCATGATGAGATTCTGATGAGCGACTCATTTACGAATGCAAGATACTTGAAGTCTCTGCAAGTCATATCTCTCGAGCCTAGAGTTGAGTGTGTAGTGATCTCCCTGACACTTAAGAACACTCCTAATGTCTTAGGAACCTATTCTAGTATTCGTCGCGTTTGCGATGAGCCACCTGATGAGGTTTTCCTTAAGCGAGGCATTCGTCCAAGTGTCAATATCATGGTTATTACTCAAGTGTTCATTGCATTCACGAGGAATTTTCCTATAGACCGCATGGTGAGCCTCCTGGCAAGTCTCATCCCTCGAAATACATCTGGAACATCATTGACTCATACTTTATCATTAATGCCTACATGGGCGTTCGTCGCATATTCCTACACTCCACCAAAAGTGCCTATTGATAAGCCACCGTTTATTAGGGAGATACGGACCATTCATGATCCAATTGATGTTGAGAGTGCTCATGTCTCGAGGACTTATTTTATCAGTCATCACTCTCAGAGGCATCTAGCATACTATATTGCCACATCTTACTACAAATATCCCAGGTGATTATTTGAGTGATCATCGCAATTGTGACGAGTATTTCAATACTCCACCCACTAAACCTCCTAACCATGTGCTCCTCCGTTAAAATATTGGGAACAATGTAGAACTACTTTGCAAGAGGTTGGTCGAGTATGTTGAACAATATTTACAGTCATTAGATAACATGCATGCGTCTACTTTGTACAAGGTAACTTGAAATAATGAAGTTGCAATAATGATAGTCACATGAGAGCAACAAGTTTCAAAGTAGGTAAACAGGTTATGGTTTGTGTGCATGTTGAGAGGTTCCCCATGGGAACTGCGAGGAAATTAAATGCAAGGTGAATGGGCACATATCCAATAATCAAAAGAATTGATGTAAATGCTTACGAACTCGATATCTCTAAGAAAAACTTCATTTTCATATGCTGTCAACATTGAAGATTAGACTTCTTTTTACTAGTCACGTGATTACATAAGTGCATTACCTTCCACCACCTCAGAGCTTCAGCCTACACACCCTCAACTTCCTCCTACCACTCATCCCCAGCATCGACCCCAGCACCTTCTTCGGCATCGATACAATTGTCAGCATCATCTTCATCGTCAGCTTCAACAGTACAATCTTCATTGTCTTCAATTTCAGCAATACAATCTTCGACTCCAGTAACAACATTACCATCTTTAGCACCAACGCCAGTCGTCAACGGTAGTTACAGCAGTACCATCTCCAGCATCGGCAGTAGTACTCTCAAATCCGTTTGCTATTATTTCAGAGATCCAAGCTCACAAGATCACGGAAACACAAGAGCAATAGTGTTTCATCCTACCTTGCACGGATACTTAAAAATGTTCTGCGTATCGGCTCAGACGCGTATCGGATACGGGAAAAACTCTAGGAAACGTACTTTTAATTATTAAAAAAAATGGGAATCTCGTATCCCGCTTGCGGGATACGCGATTCCGGTGTGGTAACCCGTTATCCCGCCTCTTTAATGTCATGGGTTATCTTCCCGCTCCATGCTCGCGATCCCTCTCCCTGCTCCGTGCACCGCCGTCGATCTCGCTCCATGCTCACTGCGTCGTCGTCAATTCCGCTCCATGCACACTGCGCCGCTGTCGATTCCGCTCCCTGCGCCGCCATCGATTCTGCTCCCTGCACCGCCATTGATTCCGCTTCTTCCTGATTACAGTTCTTGCTGCAATTTTTTACTTTGGTTGCCTTTGCTTCTTGATTACATAAGACTGCAGTTTTTTTACAAATTTTAGTGCAATAGCATTTCCTTATTACAATTACTACAGTTTTTTTCTACTTACTGCAGTTTTTTTACTTTGGCTGCCTTTGCTTCCTGATTATATAAGACAGTGCAGTTTTTTTACATAATTTTAGTGCACTAACATTTCCTGATTACAGTTACTGCAGTTTTTTTTCTTCTTCTTACTGCAGTTTTTACAGTTATTGTTGTTAATGATGTGGACATGTAATATATTGTTTTTTATGATGCTTGTTTTCTTAATTCTTTTCTATATTTTTATAGCATGATATGAAATGTTATTTGTAATGATGGTCATCATTACATATTATGTGAATAGTTTGTTTATGTGAAGAGTTTGATGGTCAACATTACATCTTATTGAATGTAGTGATTGAGATGGTACCTTAGTTTGTTAGTTGTATTTTTTAATATTGATTAATACTTGTATTAAAAAATTAAAAAAAAATAATGTTTCCCGTATCCGTATTTTTTTTAAAAATCACGTTCCCGTATCCGTTTCGATCGTATCCCGTTTCCGTCCTCGTGCAACGTAGGTTTCATCTCGCCTTCAGACGAGAGCACGATCATCTCACAAAGATAGAATGCTTTCAAGGCGAAAGAAATTGATGGGGATCTCATCACACAACGGTCTACTTAGAAGATTAGAATTGTTCATATTGTGTGAATCGTCAATCTAAGAAGTTTCATGATTTTTTTTATATTTTCAAATTGTTATGTTTTAGAGGCTACCATGATCGGAGAATCTCGCTTGTTGGGTATGATGTGCCCTTTGTATAGAGTCCAACAAAAACACGTCGTGCTTAACGAATCGGGTCCTCTAGACCAATGAGAGATCATGGCACGCCCTGCTCGGGATAGTCTTTGCATTCCACTCGGGGTAGTCCGTGTAATGATATGATAATCGTCATAGTGGTCCTCCTTAAGGCATTTAGTATTAGCGGAGAACTCATTTTGTGCACTCAATTTCTTCTCGTCTAACTCAGGTAAACCTCGCTTAACCCACAGTCTCCACTCGATTATGCGGTCCTCGCCGACGTGCCCACGCAATAATCATCTCTCGCCTAGATAGCACAGTCCTGGCTGAAATAACGCTCTATTTCCCCACTAGGGTCGTCGTGTTCACCGCTCAAGGTACTCAATGGACCCAAGCACGTGAGAAGTCACCCTCGCGCCCGACTTACTCATGACTGCATAACAGATCGCACACAAGAGGGGACTTCACATAAAGGTTGCCATGCATGTCTAGACTTAAGCAATATACTGCCACACAGAGATCGTGCAGGTATCATACAGTTGCCATGACCCTTATTGGGTCTCTGTTACATGTTGACAGCACCCTCGTCGTTCTTTATACAAGGCGACCTCCTTCATACGAACAAAGTTGGCTACATATACCCTTGGAACGAATTCATAAACTCAAGTTAAAGGAAAAGAATACAAAGAGGAGGTCCGTAAAAGAAAACTTGGGGTTTTTTGGTTCGGTGGTGGGTTCTCTGTTAGGCCCTCTGTTGTCTCTCTGAAGTAAGGCTCCATTTCACCACCTTTAAGGACAAATAGGGATTCAACGCCTGAAAAAGTGTGGTGAGTGTGGAGAGGAGGTTGGGAGAAGAAACCTTGGGGTTTCTAGGTCTGTTAGCTTCTTTGATGTCGCTCTGAAGTAAGGCTTCGTTCCAACACCTCCAAGGAGAAATTAGAGGTCAACACCCGAAAAGATGTGGTTAGTGCGGAGAAGAATGGAGCTCAAAAACAGAGCCCATGGAGGACAGCAGTAACCCAAAGGTTCCACCAAATGTTGTGTTTGAGGTTCAACAACTTTAGTCAGGTCCCACCCCAACTACCAGAACCCTCGCTGACTCCGCTGACCAAACCTGATCTCCCCAACATCTCTTCCTCCCCTCTTCTACCTTGACGAATCTTACGACACCCCCCAGTGTCCACCCAAATCTACTGGCAAGAAGGCATCAAGTCCAGGCAATATCGGAAGTAGACGACCACGGTGCAGAGAGAGAAGCGACGCGGCTTCTACCCGCACACCAAGTGGAGAAAGTCACCATCCCAGGACCACTAGGGCAGGACCACAACCATCAATGTTGAGCTATCCCTGCATGCTAGGTAACAGATCCTGACGTGCTTGGGCAAAAACTGTGATGTTTTTTGCCTGGACCCCCAAGGAAATGTCAAGAGCCGACATCAAAGTGGCGTGACATCGCCTTAACATAAAAGAAAGATCATCACTCAAGTGGTGGAGCCAATCTGCGTAGCTCCTTGTCGTGAAGTTCGTCAAGAAGTCAAGTATCTAGACTGGATCTCCAACATGGTGATGGTGAAAAAGTCAAGTTGGGTGTGGAGGATGTGGGTCGACATTACTAACTTGAATCATACCTTCCCCAAGGAATGTTATTGTCTGCCACATATCGACTCGCTCGTGGATTCAGATGCGGGTTTCCCTTTCTTGAGCTTTTTGGATGACTTCTCGGGATATCATCAAATTTGCATGCACCCATCAAGAAACAAAGGGGGAGAAATCTGGCAGTATACGTTGACGACCTCCTGGTCAAAAGCACAACCTGGAGTCCCACATATCAGACATAAACGAGATGTTCTCCACCCTGAGAAGATACAGCAGAAGGCTAAGCCCGCTAAAGTGCACCTTCGGGGCCAGTCAAGGAAAATTCTTGGGACACCTAATAACCCCCAGCGGCATTGAGCCCAACCCGGCTAATGCCGCATTATTTAGAAAACTACATCTCCCACCAACCTCAAGGAATTGTTAAAGCTGGCAAGGAGCATCAACTCCCTCGGTCAATTAGTTTCTAAATCTCGGAGAAGTGTTTGCTGGTCTTCAGGGCAATAAAGAAGGGGGTGAGGTTTGAATGGACTGAAGAATGTGAATGCACCCTCGGTGATTTGAAGTGGCAAGTTATCCCCGCTACATTGTTACAAAGCCTCCGGGGAGAGGAAATCTATATTTGAACTTGGGAGACGGCGTTGAGGCAATCAGATCGGTCCTAATTCGCGAAGATATCCAACAGCGGGAGCAAGTTTACTACGTCAATCAGAGGATAGGCCCCGTAACAAAATACCCAATACTGGAGAAGCTCCCCCTGGCACTCGTTAGCTCCGCGAGAAGCTTATGACCTTACTTGCAGGGACATACCATCAAAGTCTTCACCGACCATCCTTTAAAAGTGATATTAGAGAGTAAAACACTTTGGAAGGCTCACGAAGTGGATCATAGAATTGGGAAAATGCAACCTGGGGTATGCCTAAAAATTCCATTAAAGCACAAATACTCAGTGATTTTTCCCATATTTTACCACCGGAGTGAGCCTCATACGGTCAGAAACTTCCTAGGAGTTGTCCATTGAAGTTGCACCTACACTCCAGGCACAAAAACTTGTAGTCTTGAACAGTCCCGACGGCGCCAACATTCGATAGGCGATCAAACTCTCATACACAGTAACCAATAACCAAGCGGAGTATGAGACTCTTAAGGTCAGTATTCAGTATCAGGAAGGCAAGGAGCCTTGAAGCGAAGAACATGCATATTTCAAGGGACTCCCAAATCATCGTCATGCTGGTCAGAGGCGAGTACGAGATCAGAGAGCCCACACTAAAGATGTACATGAATAAAGTGAAGGAAGAGGCGGGGTTCTTCGAGTCATTCTCCATAGAATCCATCTCTAGGGAAGAACAAATACTCACAGACACGCTTTCCAAAGGGGGGGCGTAATTGCAGGCACAACAACCTTAGAGCTCCAGCACCCCTAAATTGAGGAACAAGGGTTATGGTCATTCACCAAGCAGAAAGTTGGGTAAACTCGCATATTTTATATCTGACCAAAGGGAAATACCGCCCGACGAAGGAGAAAAAAGGAGTGACTACGAAAAGTGTCACATTACATATTGATTAACGGCGAACACTACCGAAAATCCCTCATCGCCCATATCGCAAAGTGTGTACAGAAAAAAGAAGTGCAGTGAATTCTCGAAGAAATACACGCATGAGAATGAGAAATTCACTCCACAGGATGCACACTCTCTCGAAGACTCGTGCATCAGGGTTACTACTAGCCAACGATGAGCAAGGATGTGGACAACTTTTCCAAGAGGTGCTAGGAGCGCCAGAGGTTCTCCCCTCTACTACTAATCCAGCACAGTAAATGTGAGCATCTCCAATCACTGGCCCATCACAATCCGGTGAATGGAGGTCGTAGGAGACCCAGGACAGTGACATGTTGGGTATAATGCGCCCACTATACATGGTTCAACAATAACAACCCACGCATGACCTTAAGCGCATGACAAATCAAGTCCTTTAGACCAACAAGAGACCATGACATGCGCTCACTCAGGATATTCTATGCATCTCACTTGGGGTAGTCCTCGCTTAACAATATGAACCTCATCGTAGCAGACCTCCTTAAGGTCTTTACTCACAGCGAAAAACTCTTATTGTGTACTCTTTCTTTCATCTCTCCCTCGCGGTAGGTAGCCCTCGCCTGATATTGGAAGACCTCGCTCAACCCGCACGGTCTACGGACTACGGTCAATTCACGCAATTCTCATCTAATGTGCATATGCAATGATTATCTCTCGCATAGATAACATGGTCCTCGCAAAACATCGATATTTTCCCAGGATCAGCACATTTCAGGGTCCTCGTTCGACCCCAACATGTGAGGCATCGCTCTAGTGTAATTTACTCATGACTGTATAATTGATCGCTCGCGATGGGGGTTTTCACATAAAGTCTACCATCTCTAATCCCAAGCGTTGGCCTGCCACATAGAGATCTTGCAAGGAATATACATTCGTTTCTCAACGAATTGACGGCCCTGAGAATCTGCTCTGGCAGTCACTCCCCCTTACAGAACAGACCGTTATCATGGGCCTTAGTGGGATCTTGCGACATGTCAACAACATCCACATCGTGTTTTACAAGTGGAAGAAGCCTCAAAGTTGTTTTGACGGGGACTCATGACCTCCCTGGTCTGAATATGGCTAACAATGTATACCCCTGGGACGCGGGAGGAAGGGTTCCAAGCACAATCCAAATGAGGGGACTACAGAGAGGAGATCGTCGCTCTGAAATAAAGTTCCATTGCAACATCTCCAAAAAAATCAGGGTTCAACAATAACCGTCCATGGTGGCTCATAAATGTACAAATAAGAATAGAGGGATCCATTTACAAGGATCAAGAGTTGGAAAGAAAAATTCATCATTTGGTCACTTGGTGTCGATTCTAGATTCTTGGTGAAAAGCCTAAAACCCCTCCTCATTTTCTTATATCGGCCATATCCCTCCTCTAGTCTCCCTTATTTCCAACCACCACCTCTGGCATTCTTCGGTAACTACCTAGTAAGTAACCCTCATTATTTTGATAACCCATAAACATAAATACATATAACCACCCACATTGCATATTACCTCCCCTAATAACTCCCTACCTGCTTCCCATCCCCTTCCTACAGACGGCCAACCCACCCCACAACCAGGCAGCTACCAAAAGCCTTATCTGAGAACTTCCACAACATCCTTTGGTGGTTACACTACTCGCTACTCCAGAAACCATATCACCCCTATTTCCTGAAGCCCACTTCCGTTCCCCGCTCTCATTAAATTAGCCCAACCCCACAGCCTCTTCGAAGAATTGTCGGCCCTCCTCCCTCTTCTCAGTCTTTAGTCAAGGAAAACACCTAAAATTTAATTCCAGGGACTAGAAGCCTTCCAACCCAACCCAAGCCCCCCCCCCCCAACACTCCAAGAGCCTTTATTCTCATCCTCTTTCACCAGCCTCCATCCAGCTTCTTAACAAACACCTAAATTCCCCTTCAAGTCACCTAAAATCCACCCAGTTTCCTCTCAGTCACTGTCGCGAACAACCAGTACACTAAAACCAAAATTCAGCCCTGGAACATCCTTGGGCAGCCCTCTGATTTCCTTCCAATAGTCCTGATTCATGCCATCATTAATTCTCTAGCTAGGCAGCTACAGGTGACTCATTGGACATTCATCGATCCTTATATCCCATAATCATAGTGAGCTTGTTTCTTTGTTGCAATTTATTTTTGTTGAATTGTGTGTTAATTCACTATTTTTAGGATTATTGGTTTGTAATCTCTGTGTCAAAGAATAACGTGACTTGTTGGCCAGGCTTATTTCACTTATGTATTTACTACCTTACTAGAAACTCTATTTAAATACGGTTATTGTGTTATCTCATTCATAATTTTCAATCGTTGCAAGTTAGTTGTCAAATTAGTGATAAGTTCATATATTCGCTCTCATTAATCACTTGAACCCCCCATTAGAACCATAATGCGTCTCATTCTCAATCAATCTTCGTTTTAAAGTTTCTACTAGTCTTCTTGAAAAAGACTCGGTATAACCTGTGTGAGATTTGGGGATTTCTGTTGAATCCTGATTGGATTGGGTTGTTTTCACAGCTGGCTATTCCAAGTCTTCTTAGAAGTTGTTTGTTCAAGGTAAAGCTATAGAGGGACTCTCACTGTTGTAAAAGAGTGGAATACCAACCTTTATATATTTATGTCATCTGCTCTGTAGATTAGTTTTTATTTACTACACATAGTGTATATTTGCATGTGTGGTTTATCTAATTACAAGCCCATGGCCCACAATCGCCTCATCAAGCATTGTCACCGTAATCTCGCGCACGTTCTTTGGTCTTTGTATCCCTAAATGGTATTTCCGTGATTTTATGTATGTTCACTCCCACCTATATAACAGAGTAGAGGAGTCTTTCATCTTATCTGAGATCTACTATTTAGCACTCCCCCCCCCCCCCCCTTATCTAGAGTGATTGTTGTCCATCGAGTGACTTTCACTTGATGTTTGAGCTAGGTTCACCTTTAAGGGTTAAAATCTCAGTATAATCGAGTCATGGTTTGGATTGGATAACAATAAATGTAGTTGGAAGTTGGTTCCATCTAGTACTTGGATGATCACCTAAAATGTGATATCCAAAATTTCATCAGTCTGAGAGATTTTTTTTTTTAATATGTAAATTACAATAACAAAAGCAAGGGACTCCATGGAAAGGTTCTACATCAGCTAGTTTTCTCATTGGATGATGAAATCCTTGAACCACTATATTCCCCTAGATTTGACTGCTCTCCAGCTTCTGTCCGGTTCCATTTCATCTTTGAAATAGAACCCAATGATCTTTGGGTTATTCTGGTCGAGATTTTAGTTGCTCCAGATCGTCATTTTTCCTGCTTATCTTAAGCCCTTGCTCTATAACTCTGCAAAATGGCGATTTCTTTCGCATCTTATTCGTAAACCACCCCGGTTTCTTCAGTATCTTCCCACTAAGAACTAAGAAATGAACTCAAAACTATGATTATATCTTTAGCTGGGAAGAAAATCTTTGCCGAGTGGGTCTATTCAGTGTGTCAAGTATGCCAGATTTAGAGTCTTCTTCATCATGTAACAAGAGACTTTCTGATTTAGAGTCTTCTCATTTGTTGTTGGTATGGTTAGCAAGTTCATGCATGCTCCCCGAATGTCCCACCTTCGGGCTGTTGAGCGCATTCTTTGATTTTTAAAGAATGCTCCTGGTCAAGAGCATGTGTATGGCACCTCATCTTCTCTCTTATTGAATGTCTACTTTGATGATGATTATGCGGGCTCTGTAGATGATCATCGGCCGACGAGCGGAATTTGCACTTTTTTTGGTCATCTAGAAGATCAAGAAATAATTTGTTGCGACCGGCTCATCAACTCAAGGTAAGTATCGCAAGATGTCCCATGGAGTTTTCGAGTTTACTTGGTTGGGAAATCTTCTTACAGAGCTTGGTGTGCCTCTCACCACTCTTGCGGTTCTTTACTGTGATAATAAAGTTTTATTCATGTCGCTGAGAACTTGGTATTCCACGAGCGCACCAAGCGTACTAAAATTGTATGTAACTTCATTAAGGAAAAGGTAAAGCTTCATCAAGTCGATCTTAAGTACGTTCTAGTGGCATCTCAAGGTGTTGATATCCTTACCAAAGCTTTACATTGTCTGCTTCATCTTCAGTTTATTTCCAAGCTTAGAGTATACAACTTGTACGCTCCAACTTGTGGGGAGTATAATGGATTTAAATTATTCTATGTAAAATGATATTAGAGAGTAAAACACTTTGGAAGGCTCACGAAGTGGATCATAGAATTGGGAAAATGCAACCTGGGGTATGCCTAAAAATTCCATTAAAGCACAAATACTCAGTGATTTTTCCCATATTTTACCACCGGAGTGAGCCTCATACGGTCAGAAACTTCCTAGGAGTTGTCCATTGAAGTTGCACCTACACTCCAGGCACAAAAACTTGTAGTCTTGAACAGTCCCGACGGCGCCAACATTCGATAGGCGATCAAACTCTCATACACAGTAACCAATAACCAAGCGGAGTATGAGACTCTTAAGGTCAGTATTCAGTATCAGGAAGGCAAGGAGCCTTGAAGCGAAGAACATGCATATTTCAAGGGACTCCCAAATCATCGTCATGCTGGTCAGAGGCGAGTACGAGATCAGAGAGCCCACACTAAAGATGTACATGAATAAAGTGAAAGAAGAGGCGGGGTTCTTCGAGTCATTCTCCATAGAATCCATCTCTAGGGAAGAACAAATACTCACAGACACGCTTTCCAAAGGGGGGGCGTAATTGCAGGCACAACAACCTTAGAGCTCCAGCACCCCTAAATTGAGGAACAAGGGTTATGGTCATTCACCAAGCAGAAAGTTGGGTAAACTCGCATATTTTATATCTGACCAAAGGGAAATACCGCCCGACGAAGGAGAAAAAAGGAGTGACTACGAAAAGTGTCACATTACATATTGATTAACGGCGAACACTACCGAAAATCCCTCATCGCCCATATCGCAAAGTGTGTACAGAAAAAAGAAGTGCAGTGAATTCTCGAAGAAATACACGCATGAGAATGAGAAATTCACTCCACAGGATGCACACTCTCTCGAAGACTCGTGCATCAGGGTTACTACTAGCCAACGATGAGCAAGGATGTGGACAACTTTTCCAAGAGGTGCTAGGAGCGCCAGAGGTTCTCCCCTCTACTACTAATCCAGCACAGTAAATGTGAGCATCTCCAATCACTGGCCCATCACAATCCGGTGAATGGAGGTCGTAGGAGACCCAGGACAGTGACATGTTGGGTATAATGCGCCCACTATACATGGTTCAACAATAACAACCCACGCATGACCTTAAGCGCATGACAAATCAAGTCCTTTAGACCAACAAGAGACCATGACATGCGCTCACTCAGGATATTCTATGCATCTCACTTGGGGTAGTCCTCGCTTAACAATATGAACCTCATCGTAGCAGACCTCCTTAAGGTCTTTACTCACAGCGAAAAACTCTTATTGTGTACTCTTTCTTTCATCTCTCCCTCGCGGTAGGTAGCCCTCGCCTGATATTGGAAGACCTCGCTCAACCCGCACGGTCTACGGACTACGGTCAATTCACGCAATTCTCATCTAATGTGCATATGCAATGATTATCTCTCGCATAGATAACATGGTCCTCGCAAAACATCGATATTTTCCCAGGATCAGCACATTTCAGGGTCCTCGTTCGACCCCAACATGTGAGGCATCGCTCTAGTGTAATTTACTCATGACTGTATAATTGATCGCTCGCGATGGGGGTTTTCACATAAAGTCTACCATCTCTAATCCCAAGCGTTGGCCTGCCACATAGAGATCTTGCAAGGAATATACATTCGTTTCTCAACGAATTGACGGCCCTGAGAATCTGCTCTGGCAGTCACTCCCCCTTACAGAACAGACCGTTATCATGGGCCTTAGTGGGATCTTGCGACATGTCAACAACATCCACATCGTGTTTTACAAGTGGAAGAAGCCTCAAAGTTGTTTTGACGGGGACTCATGACCTCCCTGGTCTGAATATGGCTAACAATGTATACCCCTGGGACGCGGGAGGAAGGGTTCCAAGCACAATCCAAATGAGGGGACTACAGAGAGGAGATCGTCGCTCTGAAATAAAGTTCCATTGCAACATCTCCAAAAAAATCAGGGTTCAACAATAACCGTCCATGGTGGCTCATAAATGTACAAATAAGAATAGAGGGATCCATTTACAAGGATCAAGAGTTGGAAAGAAAAATTCATCATTTGGTCACTTGGTGTCGATTCTAGATTCTTGGTGAAAAGCCTAAAACCCCTCCTCATTTTCTTATATCGGCCATATCCCTCCTCTAGTCTCCCTTATTTCCAACCACCACCTCTGGCATTCTTCGGTAACTACCTAGTAAGTAACCCTCATTATTTTGATAACCCATAAACATAAATACATATAACCACCCACATTGCATATTACCTCCCCTAATAACTCCCTACCTGCTTCCCATCCCCTTCCTACAGACGGCCAACCCACCCCACAACCAGGCAGCTACCAAAAGCCTTATCTGAGAACTTCCACAACATCCTTTGGTGGTTACACTACTCGCTACTCCAGAAACCATATCACCCCTATTTCCTGAAGCCCACTTCCGTTCCCCGCTCTCATTAAATTAGCCCAACCCCACAGCCTCTTCGAAGAATTGTCGGCCCTCCTCCCTCTTCTCAGTCTTTAGTCAAGGAAAACACCTAAAATTTAATTCCAGGGACTAGAAGCCTTCCAACCCAACCCAAGCCCCCCCCAACACTCCAAGAGCCTTTATTCTCATCCTCTTTCACCAGCCTCCATCCAGCTTCTTAACAAACACCTAAATTCCCCTTCAAGTCACCTAAAATCCACCCAGTTTCCTCTCAGTCACTGTCGCGAACAACCAGTACACTAAAACCAAAATTCAGCCCTGGAACATCCTTGGGCAGCCCTCTGATTTCCTTCCAATAGTCCTGATTCATGCCATCATTAATTCTCTAGCTAGGCAACTACAGGTGACTCATTGGACATTCATCGATCCTTATATCCCATAATCATAGTGAGCTTGTTTCTTTGTTGCAATTTATTTTTGTTGAATTGTGTGTTAATTCACTATTTTTAGGATTATTGGTTTGTAATCTCTGTGTCAAAGAATAACGTGACTTGTTGGCCAGGCTTATTTCACTTATGTATTTACTACCTTACTAGAAACTCTATTTAAATACGGTTATTGTGTTATCTCATTCATAATTTTCAATCGTTGCAAGTTAGTTGTCAAATTAGTGATAAGTTCATATATTCGCTCTCATTAATCACTTGAACCCCCCATTAGAACCATAATGCGTCTCATTCTCAATCAATCTTCGTTTTAAAGTTTCTACTAGTCTTCTTGAAAAAGACTCGGTATAACCTGTGTGAGATTTGGGGATTTCTGTTGAATCCTGATTGGATTGGGTTGTTTTCACAGCTGGCTATTCCAAGTCTTCTTAGAAGTTGTTTGTTCAAGGTAAAGCTATAGAGGGACTCTCACTGTTGTAAAAGAGTGGAATACCAACCTTTATATATTTATGTCATCTGCTCTGTAGATTAGTTTTTATTTACTACACATAGTGTATATTTGCATGTGTGGTTTATCTAATTACAAGCCCATGGCCCACAATCGCCTCATCAAGCATTGTCACCGTAATCTCGCGCACGTTCTTTGGTCTTTGTATCCCTAAATGGTATTTCCGTGATTTTATGTATGTTCACTCCCACCTATATAACAGAGTAGAGGAGTCTTTCATCTTATCTGAGATCTACTATTTAGCACTCCCCCCCCCCCCCCCCCCCTTATCTAGAGTGATTGTTGTCCATCGAGTGACTTTCACTTGATGTTTGAGCTAGGTTCACCTTTAAGGGTTAAAATCTCAGTATAATCGAGTCATGGTTTGGATTGGATAACAATAAATGTAGTTGGAAGTTGGTTCCATCTAGTACTTGGATGATCACCTAAAATGTGATATCCAAAATTTCATCAGTCTGAGAGATTTTTTTTTTTAATATGTAAATTACAATAACAAAAGCAAGGGACTCCATGGAAAGGTTCTACATCAGCTAGTTTTCTCATTGGATGATGAAATCCTTGAACCACTATATTCCCCTAGATTTGACTGCTCTCCAGCTTCTGTCCGGTTCCATTTCATCTTTGAAATAGAACCCAATGATCTTTGGGTTATTCTGGTCGAGATTTTAGTTGCTCCAGATCGTCATTTTTCCTGCTTATCTTAAGCCCTTGCTCTATAACTCTGCAAAATGGCGATTTCTTTCGCATCTTATTCGTAAACCACCCCGGTTTCTTCAGTATCTTCCCACTAAGAACTAAGAAATGAACTCAAAACTATGATTATATCTTTAGCTGGGAAGAAAATCTTTGCCGAGTGGGTCTATTCAGTGTGTCAAGTATGCCAGATTTAGAGTCTTCTTCATCATGTAACAAGAGACTTTCTGATTTAGAGTCTTCTCATTTGTTGTTGGTATGGTTAGCAAGTTCATGCATGCTCCCCGAATGTCCCACCTTCGGGCTGTTGAGCGCATTCTTTGATTTTTAAAGAATGCTCCTGGTCAAGAGCATGTGTATGGCACCTCATCTTCTCTCTTATTGAATGTCTACTTTGATGATGATTATGCGGGCTCTGTAGATGATCATCGGCCGACGAGCGGAATTTGCACTTTTTTTGGTCATCTAGAAGATCAAGAAATAATTTGTTGCGACCGGCTCATCAACTCAAGGTAAGTATCGCAAGATGTCCCATGGAGTTTTCGAGTTTACTTGGTTGGGAAATCTTCTTACAGAGCTTGGTGTGCCTCTCACCACTCTTGCGGTTCTTTACTGTGATAATAAAGTTTTATTCATGTCGCTGAGAACTTGGTATTCCACGAGCGCACCAAGCGTACTAAAATTGTATGTAACTTCATTAAGGAAAAGGTAAAGCTTCATCAAGTCGATCTTAAGTACGTTCTAGTGGCATCTCAAGGTGTTGATATCCTTACCAAAGCTTTACATTGTCTGCTTCATCTTCAGTTTATTTCCAAGCTTAGAGTATACAACTTGTACGCTCCAACTTGTGGGGAGTATAATGGATTTAAATTATTCTATGTAAAGTATACCACTTAGTGTATATATGTTTAGTCCCACACCGGGTAGGTAGAGAAAGAAATAAGATTGATTTACTCTACACATATAGTTATCATTACTCTAAGTATTCTTATATAAGTACAACTTAGATGTGGAATTAGCTAATTCCCTCTGAACGAAATAACGGCTAATTACTTGAGGAGGAATAAGCTCTAATTTTATTCAAACTCCCAGTTTGATTGGAATTATAGCCAACAGCTAGTTGAATAAGTGAAGATATACGTCTTTATTTTTATCTATGCCATTTTTCGTTTGGGAAACTGGTCTTATTCTTTTTTAAACTTTTTGTAGAACATTTTTCACATTATAGTAATAAATTATTAAACAATATTTATATTTTCAAGAAATTACTTGCTGAAAAGAAATATTAAAACAACAACAAAATTCATGCGTTTTGATGGAATAAGGTCTATTCCAGGTTTTACTCCGTTTTTAATCCCCTATCAAACTGTACCATAAATAATAATAAGTCAAATGCTATGGAGGTCAAAATATTTAGTAGAAAAATGTTGGCCTATACTTATAGAAAGCATTCCAAATTTGATCAATTCTATAAACCATTTAGAACCTCAGTTTAACAATCTAACTAGTTCTTTGAGCTTTTAATTATGAGGTGAACATTATTCACGCCCAATAAAATACATGAATCTGGTTAATGCAAGCAGCATGTAGGTGCCGCACTTGAATAGACTGAAATTTTTAGGAATAACTAATTCTTTTCATTTCTGATTTAACTTTCTAGTCTTGACCAAGCAAAGGAATCAAGTTAGAGCACACTGTAGGTCAGTGCAGTACCAAGGGTAATGAATGTTCCAAAATATAGCACGCTGCTGCTGACAATGAATATTATAAAGTATACAGTAATTAAATGTAGCTCTACTAGAAGCATAAAGACAGATAAAAAGAGCAAGATCCAATACCAGATCAGCGCGGTCTTCTTCAGGATCAATTGCTTCCTCATCCTCATTCCCATGGATGAGTTCAGGAGAGAATGAACCAGGTTCTCCTTCCAATTCATTCTCTGATTCATCTTTTCCAAATTCAGCATAAAATTGTTGTGGATCTAGAAATGACATATGTATTACTTGAATGCCCTAGACTTAAAATAAATCCAGATCCTTTAAACGGAAAAGAAGTCATATTACCCTCTGTCACAGGTACATCCTCATCACTTGGATTGATCTCTTCAATAGTTTCCAAGCCATGTTCAGTCTCAACAGGTTGCTCTAGGTGCTGCAGATACTTCCTCAAGAGGTTGGCATGAATTTCTTTCAAACAAGCCTGTCTCGATTGTAAAGCAGTTACATGAATATATTTACTATTCATATAGGCTCTATTAAATAAATAAAATAAAAGCAACCATATCATTTATGACACAGGACGAATCTACAGCTGACGGACACGCAATATCCTAACCCTAGATGAATGAATGTAAGCACATGACAGATACAAATGGAGCTATAGAGTTTCTAAATGATGATCTGAGCATGCACACGAGCCAATGAACAGTATGATGTCACAATGCAAACCCTAGTACAATGCAACTGGTTCAAAATGCAATCACCTCTAGCATGTGATTAATTAAACAATAAAGTTTAAAACCCGCATCTTTAATAACAATTAACCACATAGTTCAAATTAAATAATCAAAAGACCATTGCAAATTAATCAAGAGTGCATCAGAATAAAAAGCACATGAAGAATAAGAAATACAAGCCTACGAAAAGTGAAATAATCAAATTAATTTATGGCAAAAATACTACAAGCAATACGAAGTACCAGCACACTGTGAAGCAATGAAAATTAAAAGAAAAACCTATTAAGTTGGGAAGGGAAGGAGGTTGAATGGAAGGGCATATGGGGCTAATGTGGCTTGGAGGGGCTGCTGAGAGGTAAAAAGGTATGTGGGATTCAGAAAGGGAGAAGGACAGTGAAGGGAGAGCTAAACGAAATTGGGGAGGTTGGGAAGGGAAGGAGGTGGTGGCGAGGGACTGTGGACGGCTCGTTGGAGGTATGGAGAAGACCTTGTCAGAGTAGCCCGAGGCTGTGGAAGGATAGTGGAGGGTTGGGGAAGGTTGGATGGGATGGGAACAAGGAAAGGTGATGGAAGGTAGAAAGAGGCTTACTGAGGCGACTGAAGCAAAACTAGGTGGCTGCAAATGGCTGAGGGAAGGAAACAATGGTTGGAGAATAGGGAGACTCATCGGGGTAAGGGAGGCGGAAGACGGGGGCATTAGCACCGCTGGAGGCTGGAACTGGCGGCGTCAACACCGCATGGGTTCCTTGGCGTCGCACCGAGAAGCAATCCGAGCGACTTCTCTGAATAAATCAAACTCTCGATGTTGTTTCCCTAGACCAAATGGATATATAAATTGTTACGTCTGGCGTCATTACCAGATTCTCCAAAGATTACTGTGCACGTCGACCAAAGGAGAAGGCGGAGGAAGACCGGGCTGAACCATCCGGTTCAGCCCGCCAATATTAAATAAGGAGCAGTGGGGCTGAACCGCACCGGTTCAGCCCCTATAGGGGCCGGCCGGCCCCCATGGATCCGGGTGTTATATAATACCGGACCCTCTTTGGAGAAGGCATCAAAGAACTGTTCAGGTATTCCCTCTCTTTCCCCTCAAACCCTAACCCTAATCTCTCATTCCTCTCTAGTTTCATCTATTTCTCCCATTTCTTCTTGCTAGTTTATAACATTTGGTATCAGAGCAACCTTCCTGCGACCATGGTGACACGCTCGGAGGCGGAAACCGCACGATTGGCAACCCTAGAGGAGAACTACGTAGGGTTGGCGGATTCGGTGGCGGCAATCGAAGATCACTTGAAAACGACCACAAAAAAAAATGGAGGAACGCATGGATGGATGCATGGAGGAGATCAAGGCGTTGTTGATGCAGTCCTTGAAGGGGAAAGTGGTTCCGGGCAGCGATTCCGAGGCGGAGGCGTCACACAATACGCCACCAGCAACCAACGGAGGGACGGGGGGCTCGGGCGTGACCCTCCCTGGCGGGATCGGGACCGATCCGGGCCGCACGGAGCCAGCCGGCGCCGGATCGGCCCCTGCTTGGGTCGGGGCTCCGCACAGCCAGGCGGGCTGGGCTTCTGGCCCGGAGGGGACCGGCTACGGCCGGCCAGGCGGGCTGGGCTTCTGGCCCGGAGGGGACCGGCTACGGCCGGCCAGGGGGCGGCTATCCCCCCCCCCCTGCCAGCCGCCGGCCTGGGCCACCCAGCAGCAGCCGCACCCGGCTGTGCAGCCAGGTAGCGGGCCAGGCGGCCCTTCCGCCGCCCAGAAGAGGGTCGGGGCTGCCCCGTGGAGGGGCCGGGAGGCCCCAGCGGCCCCCTATCGACCGCGTCGACCACCGGGGGCTGTCGACGCCATTTTCGGAGGAGGAATGGGCCTCCTACCAACGCCACGACACGCTGGAGGGCCGATGAGGTTCGGAAACGGCGAAACATGGCACGAGCAACCTCCCAGGCAGGGATTTCAAGGCGGAGGACAGCAATGGGGCGGCGGCCAAGGGGGAGCGAATCTCCACGACCCTTACGGTCGACCACAGCACGGACCGGAGGCCAACGGGAGACATGGGGATATGCAACAACGACCGTGCATGCCTCCGAAGAGAACTCGCATGAATTTCCCTAAGTTCCGCGGCGGGGATGCTTTGGAATGGGTGCAGAAGGCAGAATTGTTTTTCACTTACCAAGAGATTCCAGATGGCCAGTGGGTACAGTTGGCGTCCTTCCATCTGGAAGACGAAGCATACCAGTGGGCTCAGTGGTTCATACGGGCCTACGGATACGCAGCATGGACCAACTTTGTGGAAGGGTTCGTGGCACGCTTTTGGCCATTGGATTATGAGGATGTGGAAGCCACGCTACAGAAACTCCGTCAGAAGGGTACGGTGATGGAGTACCGGGCGGACTTTGAGAAACTGGCAAATCGGGTCAATTGGGAGGAGAAGACGCTCCTCAGCTGTTTCATATCCGGCTTGCGGGAAGAGTTGCGGGATGAGGTCCACACCTATATACCACGAAGTCTGAGCCATGCCATCAGTTTGGCAAGGATACATGAGGAGAGATTCAACCGGAAGAGAACCCGTACAGCGGTGAGAGCTCCTACGGTTGTACACCCTCCTCGGGGGGCTCCCCCGGCCGAGGGCCGGCCGACAGTGACAAGACTGACGTGGCAGGAACTTCAGAGCAGGAAGGAGAGAGGGTAATGCTTCAACTGTGATGAGAAGTACACCCGAGGGCACGCATGCCAGAAGGTCCAGGTATTCATGCTGCAGGAGGAAGCGGAAGATGTTCCTCGCACTGAAGAGGAGGGCGAGTTGGCTATTGAAGACTTTGGAGTATCCATCCAGGCCCTGGAGGGGGGTACCCCATCTCCGACCTTACGACTAGCCGGGAGGGTCGGCAGGGAGACGGTGACGATCTTGATGGACAGCGGGAGCACTCACAACTTCATCCAACCCGCTGTGGCCCAGAAGACGGGGTGTGACATAGATCGCGGCGCCGCTTTCCACGTCAGGGTAGCGGATGGACGTACACTGCAGTGCGAGGGAGTGATGAAGGGGGTGGAGCTCCGGATACAGGGTTACACTGGACATATTGATCTTTATTTATTGCCAATCTGGGGTTCTGACATGGTGTTGGGCGTACCGTGGCTGCGGCGACTTCGACGGGTGACTTTCGATTGGGACCAGATGGCTATGGAGTTCAGCCAGCACGGGAAGGGGTATTGCTTGGACAAGTCGTCTCAGGTAAAGGAGATCTCACTCCGCAGCGTGGAACGACTAGGGGCACCAGATAGTACGATGACCATCGTTACTGCGAGTAGAGCAGAGCCTACGGCTCCAATAGAGGTCTCGTCTCAGATGCAAGCCAGAGCCGACTTGTTCCAAGAGCCGCACGCTCTCCGCCTCCAGCTTGAGGACAAGCTGGCCCTTGATGGGGGAGGGAATGTTACGCCTGTCGTCATTACCAGATTCTCCAAAGATTATTGTGCACGTTGACCAAAGGAGAAGGCGGAGGAAGACCGGGCTGAACCGTCTGGTTCAGCCCGCCAATATTAAATAAGGAGCAATGAGCCTAAACCGCACCGGTTCAGCCCCTATGGGGGCCGGCCGGCCCCCATGGGTCCGGGTGCTATATAATACCGGACCCTCTTTGGAGAAGGCATCAAAGAACTGTTCAGGTATTCCCTCTCTTTCCCCCTCAAACTCTAACCCTAATCTCTCCTTCCTCTCTAGTTTCCTCTATTTCTCCCCTTTCTTCTTGCTAGTTCATAACATAAATAAGGAGGAGATGTAACTTGTAAGTTAAATCATCATACTACATCAATTGCATGGTCGGATAGCTTAATGTAAATCTTGAAATACAAGTATGAAAAATATTAAAAAAAACATAAAAATATGAAAATTCGCGATGAGCACGAAAGCGGTATCCGATGATCCAAAAGTCGTTGATCCCGTAAATTGATAAAATGATGCTCAACAATCCTCATTAATCTCCTCAGCTCAGAAGCATTAATCTCCAATGAATGGAGATTGCATTCTCCCAATGAAAGCATGGCAAAATCTATCGTTCCAAGTAGAAAATTTCTCCATTGAAAATCGCCATGTCACGGATAGTTGCGGGTCCCACATGTTGTACCGGTGAAAGGTAAGGCCGCGGTGAGGTGAAGGTTGTAGTTAGGATAAAGGTAGAGGTGTGGTTGTAATGAGGTAGGCTAAAGGTTCTAATACCAAGATGACACATCATTTAGAATCAATCCTCCATATCAGATACAAGATAAATACTCATATCCCTAGTGATATTAAGCTCATAAAAAATTCGACAATCTCTCTCATGACGGCCTATAGACATATTCGCCTAGCACTCATATTCATAGTTGTCCCCAAGGAGAACCTCTCAAGTATCATGCAAATCATCACTCAATCACCTTCTTTGAATATTTGCTTTCTCATGTGATTACTCGCGCGAGTTTTAAAAGTTTCATTATTTAATATAACTTACGTCGAAGTATGATATGTAAATCATGCAACAAATACAAGTGATAAATAACCGACCAGACAGACTGACTAAGCACACACTCTACATAGCGATGGAAGCACCTAAAGATCAGTGGCATATTCGAAGGTTCTTTCAAAGTGGGCTAGAAATACTCGAGTGTGCGATGAACACCCAAATGATTGCATAAAACATAAGCACTAAGATACGGGTTCATAACGTGTCAAATGTCTCTCAAGGGATGTAAGGGGCTCACCTGGCGGTGTATAGAAGATCACATTGCGAATGCAACGAACACCCGGAGAAATGTCTGAGACACTGACACAAAGGTGTAACTTTATGGTGTGTTGACTGTCTCCAAAAGGGAAAAGCTTGTCAGATAGCTCTCCAAAAGGAATATAAGAAAATTCGTCGCGAATGCAGCAATCACTCAAACGAACATTTAAGATATCCACATTAGGGTAAATGTTTCCTAGAGAGGAAGACTCATCAGGACGATCCTTAAGATGAGTATCATCGATATTAGTAGTATCCTTAGGAACAGGAGAGACAACCACTAGTGAATACAATGTTTTCGACTCTCGGTCAGAGTGTGACTCGCCACTACAATGTGGAGAAACTTAGATGAACATGTATTAAAGGAGTCTATGATGGGGGTAATAACTAAGTCAACACGAGGGATAGGGAAAGGACATATCACTATAAGACCATTGGGCAACTCGTATTCACTCTCTTTTGGGGCCATAAGGTATCAATCAAAATCAAATAGTAGACCACTCATCGGGCAATGTACCTCACTGGAGTGAGATAACTATACATCAGGTATCTCGTCTTGTGTCCAGAAAGACAAGAGTAGACAGGGTGGTGGCCTCGGGTTGGGGAGGATTCATATTGAGACGATCATGAGGCGAGTCTACTAGACTAACTCTAACGGGTCTCAAGATTGCTCGGAACAAAGGGCGGGTTGAACTGTCTATTCGACGAAATCTTAACGGTGTACGCTCAATGCGACGTAGATCGCAATCCAAAGTTCGAAATAGAATCTAGAAGCGGCTGCGACGAGCTCTTCTTGAATGTCACTTATCACCACTAACTCGTCAAAACATTCCTTATATACAGCAACGGATGAGGATCCTTGTCGAACAGAAAACATTTGCTTGAGGAGGCAACTCCTGTAGGACGCCAACAGATAAATCTGACACAATCTCTGTTTCATCTCCACTCAATTGTTGATGGGCGAAGACGCTCGCTCAAGGGTCCTCTCAGTGCTATCCTAGTATGCTCTCGCCGGACCTAGTAGTCTAAGTTTCACAAAACTAACGCAACACTCACTGAATAACTCAAACCAAACTACATAGAAGTCCATGTGCATGTCCACGAGCCAATAGCTAAAGAACTTGAGACTCAACAAATCATCAAACGAAGGGGCAACTGTCGCAACTCTACAAAACGTATACTTGAATTCCTCTTCAAAATGATGATCAACATCATAGGCATCCCCAACATAATTGAGTCGTGTTGAAGGGCCAACACGATCTCTATGAGCAGGGAACTGGGACGAGGATGATCATCGGAATAGTACAACGATTAAATACCAACAAAAGCAGGACGAATCTATAGGTGACACACAAGCAATGCCTTAATCCTAGATGAATAGCCGAATGCAAGCACACAACATATGCAAATGGAGCAATAGAGTTTTCTAAATGATGATGCAAGTATGCACGCAAGCCAATGAACAATAAGATGTCACAAGATTAACCCTAACGTGATGCAATTGGTTCACGCAATCAACTCCGACATGCTGTCAATTAAACAACAAAATTTAAATCTTGTCATTAATCATAATTAACTACAGATGATCAAATTAAGTAATCAAAAGACAATTGCAAATTAATTAAGAGTACATCATAATTAAAAGCACATGACGAATAAGAAATACATGTCTACGGAAAGTGAAAAAATCAAGATTAATTTAGGGCAAAATACTACTGGCAGTACAAAGTGGTCGTACAACGTGACAAAATGAAAGCTAGAAGAAAAACTCATTAAGTGGTTGGATCTAATGTGGGAAGATGGGGCAGATGGCTCGAGATGGTGATTGGAACGGGATATGGGACTGGTATGGATTGGAGGGGTTGTTGGGAGGTAGGAGCGATCTGTGGGGCTTGAATTGGGAAAGGTCAAGGAAGCGAGATGTAACCCGGAAATGGAGATTTGATTTTAGGTAATAAATTTGAGATCTTTTTAAATTAAGCTACACAAACTATACTTTCAAGTTCGAGCGACAATCGACCTAGAGTTCACAAACGCACATAAAGAGCTAACAAGTGATCGTTGAATAAGCATGAATCAATATGCCACGGGATAGAAAATGAAAAGACGAACAAGCATGAATTCAAATTAACAACAAACATGTTAAGAGAATTCAGACAAGCCTTGAAATTTTGAAGGATCACATTAAACATAAACATAAAATCATAATATCAGCAAGTAAGCAACGAAAGGAGTAAGCACTATACCTCAAGCTATAACAACGCCGGATCAACGAACATGGAATGGATCTCTGGATAGTGGGTATGGAAGGCTCGGAAAGGCCTAAGTTAGCTTTGAGAGTGACTAAGGGAAGTCCAGTAATTTGGGGAAAGGCTGAAACAGTCGCAGGTGATAGAGAAGAAGGGTCAAATGAGGCTAGTGGTCAGAGAAGACTAAGCAATTATTGGATGGAGGCATTGGAGGGAGCACGAGATGCTGACGGAGTAGATGAGCACTTGTGGAGACCGTCTACTGGAACTGGTAGAAGGCATGACGGCGGTTGGGGATCAAACATAGGTTGTTGGTTGCAGACTCGACGACAAATTCATTGAATTTGTCAGGTGATGTTGATGGAATGGTCGCCGGACCTCGAGAGGGTCTCCAAAAGCGATTGCGGAGCTGGGAGAGGCGATGTCAGACGGCAGAAAGACGGGACGAGGGGTCAGCTGTGAATTACAAAAAACAGAGAGATTTATATGTTCTTTCCCAGGGTGTCGTTTTCCAAAGGGGTCCGGTTTCTTTATAGAAAATAGGTAGAGGTTCATTTTAGGGTTTTAATACATAGTGTTAAATGAAAATAAAGAGGAAGGGATTCAAACAGACTCTTTCATTTGGTATTACCCAACAATTATAGTTGCGGAACTAATCGTAACTTCTGAAATTAAAATACAAATTATAATTTCAAACATTAAAATTTATTACTTCAATTAAAATTTATTACTTCAAAGCTTGCCCTATTTTTCACTTAACGTAATTTGACGGATCTTTTTATTCAGGGTCTTATTGGTCGTTCACGCAAATAATTCATAGGAGTATGCATGAGTGACATGCGTGAAACAAAACATGAGTGTTAATAACGTGGACGAAAAAACCATTCGCGAAAACATGCACTACAAAATAATATATAAAGATGCGTGACATAAATATAACATAAGGATGCATCCCAGGTGCATAACTTCTCCCAGGATTGAAAGAGTGTAACCCCATCAAGACTATGATGTGGCCTACTACTACAATGTCTAGTTGTCAATCTGATGATGCCTGGTACTGCCCTGTTGTTGAATAACCAAGAACTAAACAAACTCCTCCAAGGTATGTGATGTCTTGAAATGAAATGGGTTATGGGAAACGCTAGGTTGTGGTAGGTAGTGGACAATGGACGGATCCTTCATTGCAGTTCATGACCTGTAGGAAAAATCTTTCCTGAAAGATGCAGGAAACTAATCTCCTTCAGAAAAATATAAATCTCAGTGATAAAATCAACTATTGAATTAAAGTATTCTGAAGATGACTGCAAACTGTTAGTCATAATTTTATGCAAAATATATAAATGATTAGTAAAAATCAAAGCATCAAAGAGACGGGAATCAAAAAGTGGGAGAGAATAAAGATCAAAGAAGTAAGACAAGAAGTAAGAAGACTCAATCTATGGAATCATCAAGTCATAGGCATCATACACTCTCCTATTAGACACCTACGAGGACCTACTAAACCAAAATCCACTATCTTAATGATATCACCCGCTAGAGTCTAATTAGAGCTATAAAAATTAAAATTGATCCCAAATCTGCCATTTAAAAAATTTCAGAGAAATCCTTTAAAACGTGTGTCTCTGAGTGAAAATCCTAAGGGTCCTTATTATCCACGTAGCATGAATCCTCCTAAACAGATAGATAGTGACGATAAAGTTTGTTGTGCATGTAAAAACTCAGAGGGTGGTAAGGTATAATAAGAGTGTGGTCATCAAATACAAAGTCAATATAATGTGATGACTCTAGTGTCAACGGTGTCGGTAAGTGACCATCAAGCATAATGTTTGTGGGTCCAAGGGTATGCGATTGCAGCAACCAAGGAGAATCGGGAGATACTGAGATGTCATCTAAGGTGAGTGATTCATCATTATCAAACTCTTCTTCCTAGAGTGGGAGCTCAAGAAGAAACTTGGTGGCTAAGGGGGGCATTGTCATGGAGACAATTGGAGTTAGTGGATCAGTAGATATATTAGGCTGAGGATATAAGATCATGGAAGTATGGGTAGTGATGATAATACTAGACGCAGACCTCTCAGTAAACCTAAGCTCGGGTTCCACTTTACGATAGTGGATCTGGAGGTAGGCAGGTAAAATGTAGCGCTTGTGAAGTTGTGTTTTAAATTTGACCCATGAAGTGATGGGAGGCATCCCTGACATGAATCTCATGTGATCGAGTTGAGCCCACCAAATTAATGTTGGTCTCCTAAACAGATAGATAGTGACGATAAAGTTTGTTGTGCATGTAAAAACTCAGAGGGTAGTAAGGTATAATAAGAGTGTGGTCATCAAATACAAAGTCAATATAATGTGATGACTCTAGTGTCAACGGTGTCGGTAAGTGACCATCAAGCATAATGTTTGTGGGTCCAAGGGTATGCGATTGCAGCAACCAAGGAGAATCGGGAGATACTGAGATGTCATCTAAGGTGAGTGATTCATCATTATCAAACTCTTCTTCCTAGAGTGGGAGCTCAAGAAGAAACTTGGTGGCTAAGGGGGGCATTGATCAGTAGATATATTAGGCTGAGGATATAAGATCATGGAAGTATGGGTAGTGATGATAATACTAGACGCAGACCTCTCAGTAAACCTAAGCTCGGGTTCCACTTTACGATAGTGGATCTGGAGGTAGTCAGGTAAAATGTAGCGCTTGTGAAGTTGTGTTTTAAATTTGACCCATGAAGTGATGGGAGGCATCCCTGACATGAATCTCATGTGATCGAGTTGAGCCCACCAAATTAATGTTGGTCCCTTAAGTCTATGACTCGCATACTCGACTTGCTTATTCAGGGTTATTTGACTCCAACTCATGAATCATTCCATAGCGTAACACCAATCTAAACATCTCCAATGCTCAAAACATCCATCAAACTCGCTCTGGCGTACAGACTATGTGCCTAGGCCCTAGGGTTAGGGTTCTATTTTAGTGCGAGTTCGAGTGGTTTCTCTAAATGTATGATAGCTTCAATGTTGTTTAAGGTGCACAATCCTTTCATTCTTATGTTGGTGGAGTGGATCTCAACTTTTTTCATTAAATTTCTAATACGTTGATCTAGGCCGCCTATGTTATTCTATGCATGTTCTATGTGAATTTCAATTGAAAATAAATAATAATCTTCTTCAATATTTATTTTAAATAATTTAATCGCTCTGATACCAAACTGATGTAACCCAGAAATAGAAATTTGATTTTAAATAATAAATTTGAGATCTTTTAAAATTAAGTAACACAAACTAGACATTCACGAATAACTTCAAGCGACAAGCGACCTAGGGTTCGCAAATGCACATAAAGATCACACTAAACATAAGCATAAAATCATAAATACGCTATCAAGATCGCGATCCGGATCGTAGGATCGCACGATCCTACGATTCAGATTATGAATTTCGATCCAGATCGAAAATAGGATCGGAATCAGGGCTTCTTCAATCGGGTGCGCGATCCAGATCGTAGGATAGGTAGGATCGCGATCTGATCCGGATCCAATATAAAATCATTCGGTCTCTTTTTTTATCCTCTTGCGCTTCCTGCCCACATAAAAAAACCTATTTTCTCTTCCTTTCTCTGTCGAGGCCGACACCGACTATCGAGGCATCCCTTGTTCAAGACGACGAGCTCGTAGAGATCTTCTGGACGTCCTTCCGACTTCCATCCCTACCAGCAACATTCCAGACATACGTCCTCCCTTCTGGTCGTTCTTTTCAGGCCGATTTCAATACTAAGGTAATTTCTTCCCTTTTGCGCTCAATTCCTGCCTTTAATTTCATTTTGTTGCTCTAGTCTCGAGCATTCTACGGAAGTTATTGGTTTCATTTTTCTGGAATCGGTAGTGTTCTTTATTTGCTGCATGCAGTTGGCTATGTTGTTGTGATTTATGATCACTTCCCTGCTTACAATGCAATTTCCTGCTGATTTCTTCCCATCCTGCGAGGCAGCAGTGTAGGTTATGGCATTTGTTTGCGCTCTATAAGTCTGAAATCAGTGAAATGTTGACATTTGATTCATCAAAATAAATTTTTTTAATCAATGTGTGGGCTTCAGATGATATAATTCTACTTGAAAATTTCAATTTGAGGTTTTTGAACAGATTTAAATCTTCATAATAATTTATATTTCTATTTGAATTACCATTGCAACGTAGTTTCTATGGATGTAATTTTGGAGGTGTATTTTGGTCTGCGTGTCTTCTTGTTGAGAACTTGAGATCTTAACTACTTATATATAGATAATAAAAAGAATATTTCGAGTAGTGCAGAAAAGTTTCCTTTTTAAATTTTATCTATCATGTGTGATAAAAGGAAAGCTTTTTTACTTGTGCTAGAAAAAGGGAGATGTCTGCTTCGGGTTCAGCTTCCAAGCTCATTGTCAAAAAGTCTCGCAAGACTGCTTTGGGTTCAAGAAGTGATCCGGAGTGGTTCTATGGGACTGAGATTGATAGTACTACTAAAAAAATCCAGTGCAAATATTGTCAGGTAATTCGATCCAGTGGAATATACATGTTGAAACATCACTTGGCAGGGACTAAATTTAATGTTGAAGCGTGTACAAAAATACCTGAGAATGTTTGAAATCAATTTTTGAGTATTCTTCAAGCACATAGAGAGGAAGCTCTAAAGAAGAAAAGAAATATTGAGGAATCTGTAGATGAGTTTGAGGTTGATGTGGGACAAATTAAAAAACAAAAAGGAAAGGAGCCAATGGATTTATTTATTAGAAAATTGAGTCAATCTACAATTAGTCATATTTTCAAAAAAGACGCGCGTGAAAAAGCACGTCAACAAATTGCTCGCTTTTTTATACAAGTGTCAATCCCTTCAATTGTGTTAAGAACCCGGAGTTCATTAGCATGATTGAAGCAATCGGCCAACATGGCCCCGAAATGAAATCACCTTCCTATAATGATATTAAAGTAAAATACCTAAAACAAGAAATTGATAAAACTCTAGAATTACTAGAGTATAAGGTGGAATGAAAAAAGTTGGTTGTACAATTATATCTGATGGATGGTCATACCGGGAAAGAAGATCTATATGCAACTTCTTGGTGAATAGCCCAAAAGGCACGGTGTTCTTGTCATTCATAGATACTTCAAAAATTTCCTAAACATCGGATAAAGTTTTCGAAATGTTAGATGAAATTGTGGAGAAGATTAGGGAAGAAAATGGTGTGCAAGTTGTAACGGATAATGCTTCAAATTACAAGGATGCTGGTCAAAAGTTGACGAAAAAGAGAATTTTATATTGGACGCCATGTTCCGCATATTGTATTGATTTGATTTTAGAATATTTTGAGAAAAAAATCGATCTTCATAAATTAACAATTGCAAATGGTGGAAAGATAGCATATATATATTCAATAACTCTTCTTCACATTTGGTTGCTTGATTTTACGAAGGTGAAAAAGTTAATCCGACCTGCAGTTACTAGATTTGCAACAGATTACTTGACATTAGGATGCATTTCTAAAAAAAGTGGTTTGATGACGATGTTACTTCTGCCAAATGGAAGTCTAGTAGATTTGTTGGTTCAAAGGAGGGGAAATCTATTCAAAAAAAATGTTTTGAATTCAGGTCGATTTTGGTCTCATGTTACAGTATGCTTAAAAGCAACACTTAGACTCATCAAAGTGCTTAGAATGGTTGATTCAGATGGTCCTATGATGGGATTCATATATGAGCAAATGGATAAATCGAATGAGAAAATTCAATTTAATTTTGATAACATCAAGAAAAAGTAAATGCTTTAAGCGTTTTAAATTCAATGATTATTTAAGTGTTTATTTTTATTAAAGCACAGACAAAAAATATAATGATTATTTTGTGTTTTACTGTAGATATGAGCCAATATGGGTCATCATTGATGAGAGATGGGCAAGCCAACTTCATAGGTCATTGCATGCCACAGCTTATTATTTGAACCCTCATTATCATTACAGCCCATCTTTTAGAGCAAATGCGGAAGTAAAAATTGGGTTTTATAGTTGTCTCCAACAAATGATTCTTAATGAAGACGAGAGAACAAAGATAGATATTCAGATGAATGATTTCAAACATGCTAGAGGATTATTTGGGTTAGACTCTGCAAAATCAACTAGAACCAAAAGATAATACCAAAAGTATATAAGCTCACTTATATGGCATAAGGTAATGACAAACATGTAAATAACACAAGCTCACATATCTCCCTTATAAAAGAGAGTATTACATAAATAAACATCAAAGATAACCAACTAGGTCACCTCCTAGCCCATACGCGTTGTCCTATGTGTATATACCCACCAAGTCCGTGCAGGCGGGTCGTTGTCATCACATTCTGTAACTGATGACATGGGAAGTGTTCAAAAAAATGCAAAATGCATTATGACACTCCGTTACAAAGAAACCCTCTTAGCGAATTATTCTTGTTATGGTAGGCAGGATCTTTGAAGATCATCTGGAGAGATCTCAAGTAAATCATGCTACTTTGGTACTAGCAGAGCAACAGATCATCGTGTTCATGGCAGAACTTCATAAATGATTGTAGGTAGACGTCAACTTTGAGAATTAACCAAACACTTAATTACTATTATGACTTTGGCCGGGATTTGCAAGCATCGATTACACATGGATCAAGGCGGGTACGTACCCACAAATGCAGTCAAGTAAATCCAATGAACACGAGGAAATATAACCCGTGAATATAAAACGTTGTCACGCATTGAAATAATTGAACACTGGGCAAAGGGATTATGCTTTAATGATGATGAAAACTTTACATGAGGACATTGTTACAAGAAGCTTTTCTTGTTGGACATTAATGACCCTTCGATGAAAATAGAATTAGGTAAGATTGCACACAAGTACTTGGTAACTCTCTAAGCTTGAGGTCAAGCTCATATTGGAGGAGAGGAGTAACATGGGCCTTCGGGCCAACTGTCATTCTATGTACTTTTAATTAAAATGTCGGTCATTAGTTGTTTTAACCTGAGTCATTGATGTGTTGATTAAGTCATTTAATGTTAGTCATTAATGTGCCGGTTGTTGGTTGTCGGTTAGAGTCTTCTTTCTATTTAAGAACCACTTAAAGATACAGATCTTCACACAGTTATCATTCAATATACTTCTTACTAAAGTGTCGGTTATTAATTGTTTTTTAAATCCTTTAATGTGAGTCATTTACTGTTAGTCATTAATGTGTTTGTTGTTAGTTGACTCTTCGATGTCTATTTAAGAACCACTTAGATATGAATGAAAAGCAAAAAAATGAGTTTTATACCTCTATCCTTTGAGCACTCCCCTTTAGGAAACCACGGCAAGGCTTTGTAGTAACCCCACCGACAGCATCTCCACCTCCGGCAAAGCCTCCGACGAGTTACGACCCGGCCCGTGACATGGTGCTACAATTTCCGTAAAAAACAATAGTTCAAAAGTATAATGCAAGTAGACCTCTTTATTTTATAAATATGCAGAAGCCTCATCCATTTATTGCAGTTAGTGAGTAAGAGAGTAAAGTTGCCCAATGTTTGAGGGTGCATTCCAGAACATGAATTCATTTTATAATCTATCAATAACTAGGAAAAGCAAACTATAACGATACACGAATTTAATGGGCAAAAATATGCATGTTCTGCAAAATGGAATACAACCACCAAGTCAACACTAAACAAAAATCTCCACTGTAATAGAAAAAATCATTGATGGTAAAAAAATAATATTGCCGAAAGATGGATACCAACTATATTTAATCTAAATATTGGAGAGCCTTCCATATTATACAAAAACTTTATAGAAAATGGTTATGGATAAGCACACAAATTCATTATTTTTCACAAAAGAGCACATATTGTTAAATGTACCTTTGCTTTGTATATTTGAAGACGCTTTAAAACTGCTTCCCAATACTCAACAACCTTAGCAGTACCGGACCGCATTTGTGACCCAATGTTTTCTTGCATTTTCTCCAATTCCGCAAATGACTTGCCTTCCAAAAGACCCTTGACATCTGATTCAACACTTGAATGTAACCCCCTTTCTTCCGCAAGGATATCAGCAGGTGGTTTCTCACCTCGAACCCTGGCTCGATCCAGCGCATCCTTCTTTCGAGCCTCGGCTAGCTCCCAATTACAGACTACCATTAAAGCCTGGTCAATATATTTGTCACGTATTAAAAGTGATATGAAAAAAACTTACATTCTTAACAATAGAAGGGATTGATTACATAAGCTTAAGAATACAACATAAAATCTAGCACTCTTCTAGTCAATAAGCTTGGAGAAACATATGCAAGAATGCGAAGAGATAAATAAACCCATCCATAACTACATCTGTGCTGCTGACGCTGCTGGGAGTGTTAAGATGGCAGTGCTCAACCTACCCGTTTTTTCCTAAAGAACTCAACGCAAGATATTAAACTTCCAAAAGGAACAGAATGGGGCGTCCACATCTTACTTCGGATTCTTCTTACTTAGCCTAAGTTATTAACCTTCCAAACTGACCTCGATGGGGTATCTTCCATCGGATTCTTCTTGGTTTCCCACAGATAGATTTAATAATATAGTATGTAATCAAAATTACATATTAAAACCGCCAATGTAAGGAGTGACTCATGGGCAGTTGTATTTACGCCATATAGGCTAATTTGCATGTCTTGAGGGGAATAATTGACCGCTTTATTGGGTACTAGGAAATTCAGTTGGCAGTGCCACAGAGTCTAGGTAGGAAAATCAATTTGCAGTGGCCTTAAATAATCATTACCATGATGCAACCAAAACCATATACTAAAATCGCTAGGCTGGATTGTGCAGCTCAAGAGCTATGAAGGAGAGTAAGGATTAGACTAGCTTAAAGCAGCTTGCACCACAGGCTGGGTCAGTCATGTATTCAAGGAAATAATTGGGAAAGGTGCATCCCCAAAGTACGGTGATACGTAATGGAGAACCTGATTACACTAGAAATGCAAAAACGGGATATAAGCTCCGACCTAGTGGCTACTCCTTGTACCTGTTAACTACCTCATTCATCACGTGTCTCTTTTTTGCTGAATTAATCTATAAGTATTTGCTTGCTTCGTCTCCACAAATCTTGTTCTATCAATTTGATTGGACCTGCAGGCTCTCAATCGCTCTAACTTCCGCCGAATACCAAACCGACGAGGACGCAGCTCGCTTACACCGGCTTCCCGCATTACCGGCCCTGACGGTCATCCGACGCGCCCCCAACAGTGTTGTCAGTTTGTGCGCCCTCGTGCACCGCCTGTATCGAACAGTGACCCTGACGCTTATCCTCGTTACACTGTGCATGTCGGTGGTTACATTGTGCATGTCGATGCTGACACATGAAGCCTCTCCCAAAATGGACGCCGAAGACTCAACCAGTCGGGCCTCTGCTGGTGAAGCCCATATGGATCGCTTAGAGGACTCCCATATAAATCTCAACCTCCTTATTCGCAAGTTCATCACCTCGACAGCGCGCCAACCGCCCGCACCACACCCCGATTCGGGCGTCGGCATCGCCGCCTCCGACGTGGGTCTAGGCCTTTATGTGTTCTTTGGCGCGACCGCTCAAGCGCCTGCCACACCCTATGTAACATCCCTGACCTGCAAATAATATATAGCATGATACAAGAAACTACTAAACATATCACAGATATAATAACGAAACGGAAAGGAAATCTGTCTGATAGTACGAAAGTCCAACACAGTCAGGGAAGGAAAACAGTTCGGCCTTGAGGCCTTATGGTGCGTCCTGCGACGCACCATAACTTCTTTTATTATGCAGTTGTTTTATATTTTCATGTTATGTATTTCTTTTTCATGCGCCCACCTTTATTTCGAGTTTTGACGGCTCATCGGTTTGACCGCCCGATGAGACCCTGAATAAAAGGTCCAGTAATTTTAGTAGTTAGGACGTTAAAGGTAAGTTCAAATTATTTAAGGATGCATAAATCTAATTTGGTCAAAAATTCCAATTCATAAGAGAACCAAATATTAATCATATAGAATATAAATGGAGATACCCATTTTTATTTGGAAAAAATATTAAGTTGGAAATATTCCTAGTAGCTAGCAAAATATTAAAGGAAATAATGTTATTAGCTGCCGCTGCCTTTATTCCTACTAGAATGTTAAAGGAAATATTCATTTGGAAAGCTTGATGTGAAAACTACTATTACCAGCTATTTACATGGAGCCGGTGAAGAAGAAAGAAACATTCAATTGTTTCCCTATGCTGCCGGTCAACATCCGCTGCTTCAAAGCGTGCATGTTCCGTTGTTCTGCTTCAACGCCTGACCAGACTCTCCAGACGACGCCATCGTCATCGGCCGACACCACTGTCGGAGTCCCTCACCTCCCCGCTCCTTCCACGACGATCCAGCCACGCCAAATCCCTCCACCGCCGACGAGAACCGCCGTTGTCATTGTTTCTATCGACGACCCGTCGAGTTTGCTCTCGTTCGTAGGTATCGTCAACTACAACAATCCCCTTCTGTTACCCGCCGACAAAAACAATTCTTCTACTACGCGACGGACCCAGGAAAGGACAGCTTCTCGCTGCCATATCCTTATGTGTATCCTTGCTCGAAGTTATTACTTAGATTTATACATCCACTTAAATAATTATTGGCTTGCCTTTACGTTCTTCCTACTTTAATTTCCGTTATTTCATAAATTATTATTGTGGCTTATGCTTGTGCGCGTACAGATCCCGCTTTGGTTCATCTCGTTAGGCGTTCGAGAGAACATCTTTGAATAACGATTAACGGATTTAGTGAAGTTCAATGTCAAGAGTGTTTTCGCGCGCAAAATTTGATTTGGCCCGCTCGGCCTATTTTTAAAATTAAAATCGGTTGTAATAAAATTGATCTTATTTTTCAAAATCATAATTTTGGTTTACAACACCTTACATCGTTTTCAAATAGAAATACATAAATACTAAAAGGGGAGCTCAAAACAGGGGAGAGAAGGGTCTCCAGCTCCTCAGCAACACATGGGCTCCGACCCACTACGCTCCGCTACGAGCTACGTCACCTGAAACCAAGAAAACACGGGCGGCAAACGAAGGTCAGCATGGGGCTGACCAACACAACGTAACATCCCATCCCCCGGCCATCCTAGCGGACTTCGGGGCGAGTACATCGCTCTCCTGCAAGCACGCACGTAAACCAAAATATGCAAACAAGGAACAAAGAACAAAGGGACGCGCTAAGCCTCACCTTTCCAACTACCACGCACGTGTCATGAACACACCGGAATTGCACGATCTAAGCTTCAATGCCAAGTATAACAGTAAGACCACAACTCAATCGCTATCAATCGTAGAGATAGAAGGGACAAAACTAAAAAATGCCCTGTAAAAGGG
The DNA here is from genome assembly GCA_033032865.1 of Dactylorhiza incarnata. NCBI lineage: Eukaryota > Viridiplantae > Streptophyta > Magnoliopsida > Asparagales > Orchidaceae > Dactylorhiza > Dactylorhiza incarnata. The sequence goes on from JAWHQI010000006.1 coordinate 703,145, forward strand.
ACAGAGGACCGGTTTGGGAAAAACAACCTACAGCTGCCCTTTTTGAAGCGACAGAGGACTGGTCAGGAGATACACGACCAACAACTGCCTTTTTTTGCGCGCCAGAGACTGATCTGGAGAAACAACCTACAACTGCCCTTTTAAAGCGGCAAAGGACTGGCTCGGAAGAATACAACCTACAACTGCCATTTTTGGAGTGGCGGAGGAATGGTCGGAAAAGGCGCAATCTAGACCTGGACGGGGAAACCACCCGTCCAACAAAGCCCACAAGATCGTCATTCTACCGGGCCCAACGCAGATCCACTTAGGAAAGGGCCATTCACGAATAAAGCCCACGAAATCCTGCAATCACTGCGACGAAAAGTACGGGACATTCCCGTGCGCGCACCTATGGATAATCGCAATGCAGAAACATCACTGATCCTGGCTTATCGCCACGGGTAGGCTTCACACAACATGCTTAAATCCAGACTCGCACGTCGGATCACTAATGCACATATATTTCGGGGACAGACTCAATTGACCCGATGGCTCACAATGAGCTGAGGGAAACACGTACCACCGTTAATTAAGCGACGAGCGGCCCTCCTATGCAATCAAAACAGAAAAGATACGTCGGGGTCGCAATCCCACGCCCTTGCGGAGTCCCTGCTCTCCACCGCGTAGCGAGAGAGGGACTCTACATGCAGCTCACACAAACATACGTCGGGGTCGCAATCCCACGCCCTGACAGAGTCCCCGTCCTCAACCAAAACAGCGTGAGGGGACTCTCAATGCACGAAATCAAACACAAGCACAAAAACACGAAAATAACAGTCCTAAGACCGGGGAAAGGAATTGTTACCCTTGCAGCGCATCGCCGACCCACAGGAAACAATCGTAGTGGTTATCCTATAACAACCACAGTAGATCCTCCACCTCCTCGCTCTGATTTACACGAAAATAGGGCAAACCCTATTTCGTTGGTCGGCCGACGCCAGGAAAGAAGGGAAAACCGAGAGGGGGGAGAAACCTTCTTCCTCCTTCCTTTTGATAGGTAGAGGCGCAAACAGCAACCAGCGACATCTCTTCAGTCGTCGGCGACCTCCAGAAGTGAACGAGGGAGAGAGAGAAGAGGGGTGATCGACAACTCTACACGGGAAAGGGGGGTCGACTGCGAGGGCTCGGCCTCGCCACAGTCGACGGCGTAGGCGCTCTAGGCGCTCTCCGATAGCGGCAAAGTGGAGGCGGGATCTCTTCCTCCCACTTGGCACCCTAGAGAGCGAGAGAGAGATCGGGAGAGAGCGGTCCTGAGCAGCGGGTCACGAGAAAACGAAGGAGAGAGGGGAGGAGTTTTATTGGGTATTGAGGTTGGGAGGAGATTTAACCTAATTCTGAATTGCTAACCGCACCCCACAGTCTCTATCCGTACACCCATCGAAATTTATCAAATCCTAGGGTGTTTCTCTCCCCCTTAATAAAATTTCGTCCCGAAATTTAAAGCATGAACAACGAAATTAAATTTGTCATACCTGAGTGAAATGGTCGGGTACTCCTCACGCATGACCTCTTCTGGCTCCAAGAGAGCTCCTCACGGCCACAATTGTTCCAACAGACTCTCACCATTTTGATGTCCTTTCTCTGCAACTATCGAATATCGGTATCGATGATGCAAGTCGGCGTCGCCTTGGTAGATAGGACACTACCCACCGGCACATTGTCGGCCTCCAACACAGACTCGGGCTCCCGCACCACCTTCCTCAGCATAGAAATATGGAAGACGTCGTGCAACCCACTCAGCTCTGTTGACAACGCAAGTCGATAGGTTGTATCGCCGATGCGCTGGGTGATTTTGAATGGCCCTAAATACCTCGGACTCAGCTTCTTCAAAGGTCGAACTATCGACACTCCGTTGAAAGGTTTTATCTTCAAATACACCCAATCTCCAACTGCGAACTCCATGTTTCGGTGTTTGGCGTTATAGTACTTCACCTATTGATCTTGGGCAGTCAATAACCGCTCTCGAATAGGTTGTATCGCCGATGCGCTTGGTGATCTCGAATGGCCCTAAGGCTCTGTTTGGCTCAGCTGCAGCGACTGGAGTAGTGGGGGGAAGCAGTGGTGGAATAATCAGCTGTTTTGCAGAGTGGTGGCAGAATCTGTAAAACTGTTTGGAAGAACAACGTTTGCCCTGCTGTTTTAAACGAAGAAGCCAAAAAACTGTTTGGCGAGATGCAGCTAGAATGTTGGGGATCTGGAAGAGAGGTTAGAGATTGTCGGCGAGATTGCTAAGCGAAAGATTGACGGAGAGATTGTCGGCGGATCTGTAAACACAGCCTTAAAAAAGCTTGCCTGCGAGATTGCTGCTCCAACAAGAAGAAAGTCCAAAAAAGTCGGAGGGGTTTGCTGCTCTAGCTAGGTCGAGGCGGAGAGGAAGAGCCTTGGCGGAGAGGGAGAGCGAAAATGGCGGAGAGGGAGATCCACGGCGACGCCGGAGAGAGAGAGCCTTGGGGCTAGGTCGAGGCGGAGAGGGAGAGCCTTGGAGGAGAGGGAGAGCGAAAATGGCGGAGAGGGAGATCCACGGCGACGCCGGAGAGGGAGAGCCTTGGGGCTAGGTCAAGGCGGAGAGGGCGAGTCGAGCGAATCGCGTTTTTCCGCAATTGAAGAGTCGTGATAACAGATCACGACTCGAAAACGCTGAATAACAGTGTTTACGAGCGGCGGCTTTTCTCAAAATTCGTCCCCTATTTTCTATTTGGCGCGATGGGGGGAGAAGCCGTGGGGTGCTGGACTGAAAACGTGGAGTCAAACACAGCCTAAATACCTCAGACTCAGCTTCTTCAAAGGTCGAACCATCGACACTCTGTTAAAAGGCTTTATCTTCAAATACACCCAATCTCCAACTGCGAACTCCATGTTTCGGTGTTTGGCGTTATAGTACTTCACCTATTGATCTTGGGCAGTCAACAACCGCTCTCGAATGGTCTATATCGACTCATTCGCCTCATCAACCTCTTTGCGCTTCAAAAGCTTGGTATCACCGGTCTCCGCCTATGCTAAAGGAGTATGATACCTTCTACCATATAATGTCTCAAGCGGAGCCATCTGAATACTCGCCTGATAACTGTTGTTATAGGTGAACTCTACCATTTAAAGGTGATCTTCCCAACGCTGTCTGAAGTCCAAAACACAAATACGAAACATATCCTCCATCGTCTGATTGGTCCTCTCGGTCTGCCCATCCGTTTGTGGATGGAAAGTTGTGTTAAACTTGAGTTTTGTGCCCAACAAAAAGATGAACATGCCTCCAATCACCGGACGTAAACTGTCCATCACTGTCGCTAACAATACTGCGAGGGACGTCATGTAATCGAACGATGTTCTCTACATAAAGCTTTGACAGCTTCTCTACTGAATCGCTTTTCTGATTCGAAATGAAGTGCGCAACTTTAGTCAACCGGTCTACGATCACCCAAATCGAGTCATTTTTCTGCAACGACCTTGGCAACCCATGCACAAAGTCCATGGAAATATCAACAAAATTTCACTCCAAAATTGGCAATGACTTCAAGAATCCTCCTGGTCGTTGACACCCGGCCTTCACTAACGCGCACGTTTGACACTTTGCCACGAAAAGAGTTATATCTTTCTTCATGTCTTGCCACCAAAACAATGTTTTCATGTCTTGAGACTTTTTTGTACTCCCCGGATGAATCGAGTGCTTGGTGAAATGAGCCTCGTACATCAATTCATCTCGCAGTTTCCCATGATTAGGGATACATAGCCTGCCATCCTTCCGTAGCAACCCATCCTCAAAGGAAAACTCGACGTTCGGCCCCTCGGCGAACTCCACCAAATAGCATTGCATGCTCGGATCAAACTCCAAGGTCTGCCTCACACGATCACCAATGTCATATTGCACTTCCATCCAGCTCAGAACGACAGTGGAAGAAGATCCTTGATCTACACAGGAGATCTCCAAAGCCTCCAACTCGCGTGCCAAAAACTCATCATGAGCCAGAATCCAATTTGCCTGTGTTGGTGCTCGACGACTAAGAGCGTCTGCTACCACATTCCCCTTCCCCGGAGTATAAAGCATATCGAATGTATAGTCCCCCAGGAACTCCATCCATCTCCTCTGCCGCATATTCAGATCTTTCTGATCCAGCAAGTACTTCGGGCTCTTATGGTCCGTGAAGATCGATTTTCACGGTATACAAGTAGTATCTCCACAACTTCAGAGCAAACACCACGGACGCCAACTCCAAGTCATGGACCGGGTATTTTCTCTAGTGTACCTTCAGCTGGCGCGAACCGTAAGCGATAACCTTACCAAACTGACATAGAACCCAGCACAAACCACTACCCGAGGCGTCGTTGTACACCTGGTAACCTTCAGTCCCACAAGGAGAACACAAATTAGGGCGGAAATTAGTCGTCTCCTCGAGCGCACTCTGACGTCCAAATGAACCTCTGATCCTTCCTGTAGTGAGGGGAAGTGCAATACGCAAAAAGTTCGCCACAAAACGCCTGTAGTAACTGGCAAACCCCAAGAAGCTCCGGACTTCCGCTCCTCAGCTCAGGGCACTCTCGGATCGCTACAACTTTTGTCGGATCTACCGCAATACCCTCTCTACTAACGATGTGCCCCAGAAATGCCACAGACGGTAGCCAGAACTTGCACATGGAGAATTTTGCATATAATTGATGCCTCAGAACTGTCAAGACTGTACGAAGTGACCGGCATACTCCTCGGACTGCGAGTACACCAGAATATCGTCGATGAAGACGGTGAAAAACCGATCCAGGTACTCCCGAAAAGCTCTATTCATCAGATCCATAAAGACTGACGGCACATTCGTGAGCCCAAACGGCATCACCGTGAACTCATAATGCCTGTAACGCGTGCTGAAAGCAGTCTTTGGGATGTCAGACTCCAATATCTTGAGTTGATAGTATCCAGAATTCAAATCCAACTTCGAATACACAGTGGATCCTACTAACTGGTCGAACAGATCGTCAATGCTGAGAATCAGATACTTGTTTTTTCTGTCAACATGTTCAGCTCTCTATAATCTATGCACAGGCGCAAACTATTGTCCTTCTTCACGAACAGGACCGGAGCACCCCCACGGGGATGAGCTCGGGCGTATATATCCTTGCTCTAATAATTCATGCAGTTGCACCTTCAACTCTGCCATCTCTTTTGGCACCATACGATAGGGTAAGCGTGATACGGGTTTGGCACCCGGCACAAGCTCAATGCAAAAGTCGATTTCCATCTGTGGCGGGGCCCCGGGAAGCTCATCCGAAAAGAATTCCGCAAATTCCGCTGCGACTGACACGTCGCATAGCTTAGGTTTATGCTCGCACCCCGCAGACCAGTAAAACGAGTTCCGCCTTCGCATCCACCGCCTAACAAAACTTCTTTTGACTTGCAATCAATACACGTGATCTGCTTTGTCAGTCAGTACATGCCAAAGATGACGTCAAACTCCGACAGCGGTAGCAGTGCGGCCTCCAAATCAAAGTCTTGTTCTCCAATACGAACCTTCACGCGGCTCTTCCTCTTCGTACTCATTAAGTACCCAATGGGTAAGAGCACGCCCAACTTCTCTTCTGCCAACATACAAGGCACTCCGACTTGCAAAATGAATTCTTCTGATAAAAAGGAGTGCGATGCGCCAATGTCGAACAACGCTCTCGCATGATGATTAAAGACCAATACGAATCCTAACGAGCACACGAAGATTAAGCGTACACAAGCGTTATAAGCAATTTAAATGACAGTAATTAAAGCACAAATGTACCTGTCACGACGTCATTCTGCCGAATGGTGTCCTGCTGTCCGAAAGCGAAGACCCTTGGTTGAGTCGGTGGGTACTGGAAGGCTGACGACTCTGATACCTTCCCTTTCTCTGCATAGCTAGGCCCTGCTGCTCTAAGAGCTTTCAACTCTAAGTTGTCAGTCCTCAGGGGACCGTGCGACAAAAACGAGCGATGTGTCCTGCCATCCCGCATTTGTAGCAAGTGAAGGGACATCGACAAGTAGTGACTCCCCAAGCGGTAGGCTGTGCTAGCACGCAGTCTATATGTCTCTGCTTCTTGTTATGCCTTTTGAATTCTGATCTCCCTGGGACTTTGACGTCTTGAACTCGATGCTCTTTGACTGAAATCCCCTGCGGCGTTGGACTCTCTCCAAGTCCATCTCTAACGCTCTTGCCTCCTCCACTAGGGCATTGAATCCAAGGGCCTTGGGCCCTGACAGTTTCAACCTTAGATCATCACGTAAACCATCAAAGAACCTGTCAGTTTTGGTCTTCTCTTTGGCTAACAAACGACCAGAGTAGCGGCCCAGGCGGGTGAACTCGTGGAGATACTCATCCACCTTCATGACCCTTTGCAGCAACCGGAAGAACTGGTTCTGCAGAAGCAGACGAGTCGCCTCAGGTATGAAGCGCTCCAAGAAGGACTCAAAGAAGTCCTCCATAGATATTTGTGTCAGCTGTCTCCCGCGGAAACTCATCTCTGTTTCCTCTTCCCACCAAAGCCTCGCCTCCCCAATGAGTAGGAAGGTGGCCAGGGTCACCATCTCCTCTCTGTCAGTCTGAGTGGCAGTCAGAGTTCTCCTAATTCTGGACAACCAATCCTCGGCATCAATAGTTGTCTCACTTACCGAGAAAGATGGTGAGTTGAAGCTCAAGAAAGGCTTCAAATGGTCCTCCCGAGCTCGGGGCTCAATAATCGGCACCGCAGCAACAACGGGTACCTCAGCAGCAGCCGGCACTGGGGCTACTTCAGGTGTGGCAAGTGTGGCGGGTGCGGCATTTGGTGCCAGTCCAACCTGTCCTCCGTGATTATCTTGATCGCCTCAGCAAACGGCGGAGTAGCAGCAGTGGAAACAGAAGCACTGTTGTTGTCGGCGTTTTGCGGCAAGGGCCCGCACCACTTCTAATTGCCTAAACATACAAAAGTACACAATTTAGCGGTCTAATTATGCAAATTAAAGAATTTGGAACGTTCAAGTTCCCCAAAACAGCGTAAACACGCGGTTTTCGTCATTCCAATGTGGATATTCTTCCAAAAAATAGTCATTTAGGATCTTGCACTACATGTGCTCACCACCCGTTAAAAAGGGTTCGTTCTGAATCCTAAAGATTAGCGGATCATGAAACTTAAAGTTCTATATCAATTGTAACATCTCTGGCCTGCAAATAATATATCGCATGGGTCCGGCTGGGGCCCCACGACATATAACATCAACAAGACCTAAAATGATATTAATTGATACAAGAAACTACAAAACATCTCACAGATATAATAATGAAACGGAAGCTAAAGGAAAATTTGTCTAATAGTACGAAAGTCCAACACAGTCCAGGAAGGGAAAAAGTTCGACTTTAAGGCTTTACATAGATTTCAAATAGAAATACATAAATACTAAAATGGGAGTTCAAAACAGGGGAGAGAAGGGTCTCCAACTCCTCAGCATGCTTCAGTTTTGAGAAACAGGAGTAAAAATGACGTGAGAGACTTTCACGAATGAAAAATAAAACAAAAATGCATAGAAATAAAAATACAAAGATGTGACTCAAGTTACATCAACAGATATGCTTTGGATTATTGACGTAACCCGGAAATCTTGAAATGGAGTTATTTAATGCTCCATGGGCATGAAATAAAAGAAATGAAAATGCGAGAATATGAAAATTGATGACAAACGGGATATGTTATATCTAAGGACAAACTCTGAATTTTTAAAGCTCAAATAATACTAAGCATAAAATGATACTAATAAAATACGAGCAATAAATTCTGAGAGAAATACCTTGGCTCATAAATGCAGTGACGGATCCAATCCAATCAATTTGATACGTGGCATGAAGGCTGGAGGATGAAATGGGGTTCAAACTTGTTGGATGGATGTTCCTAAGGTTCAGGTTTGGTGGAAGGTTTTTTGGATCAGGTAAGTGTTTGGGTTGGGAAAGGCTTAACAAAGGATGGATGTTCTTGTATTCTGGATGCAGGGGGATCAGGTAAGGTTGCGTAAGACTCAAGGGGGTAGGATATTACAATTGTTGGTCGGTCAGAGATGGCGGCAGGTGGGACGGAGGCGGGAGAGGGAGATGGAGATGGAGGCCTAAACCAGTGGTTGTGGAGGACAACGACCAGCTCTGGCGGAACATGGGGTTGATGGCGTGAAAGGACTGCGGAGGATGCTTCGTCGGAAGTTGGAGTTGTCGAAGGAGGATTCCCCGGCCCCACAAGTGGATGCCAGGCTGCCAGCGGTAGTGGCGGCGCTTGGGGGTTCTACTCCAGCGGCTGAAAGGGGATTGATCGAGGACATAGGGTTGTCGGCTGGGTAACCGGAAAACAAAGAAGTTCTCTCTGTTTCACGATTGCTAGGGTTTTAATTTTCTTATAATTAAAGGAATGTTTTAATGTGAGGAATTAAAAGGGCTAAATATAGGATTTCAAGGGATTTTTGCTCACGGTAACACTCACCATAAATGAAATTTGAAAATGAAAATTAAATAATTAAATTTTTATTTGCTTAATATTATCATAATTTTAATTTGAGATTGCCTTAATTATCATATTACCTAATTTGGACTTTTACATCCAGAGTCTTGTTGGTCGGTCACGCCAATAAACCGTACGAATGAGCGCGAGTGAAAATGCATGGATGCTAATAATGTGTGAAAATAAAAGAAACAAGTGCGAAAAATATGTGTTGTACAAATGTGAATAAAAATACAGGAAATAACATAGAAATGCAACTCAGTTTGCTTCAATTCTCCCGAAGTTGAAGGATCTCGACCCGGTCAAAAATACAACGTAGCCTGCAACCAGGCAGTCCAAACGTCGATCTGGCACTGCTCCGTTGCCGTCATGCTGCTTAATAATCAAGTCCTGAGCAAACCTTTTTGTTGGAATTTTTCAAGAAAAGTCGAAAAGATAAATGAAATGAAAGAAACACTGGGTTGTGGTAGGTCGTAGGACAAAGGACGGATCCTTCGTTGCAACTCATGACCTGTAGGCAAACCCTCTTTCGTAAAAGATGCAGAAAACCAATCTCCTTCGGAAAAATATAATCCCCGGTGGTATAATCAACCATGAAATTATAGTTTTCCGAAGATGCTAGCAAACTGTTAATAATAATTTTATGCAAAATATTTAAATGATCGATAAAAATCAGAGCAGCAAAGAGACGGTATCACAAAGTGAGGGAGAGTGTAGATCGAAGAAACAAGATAGGAAGCAAGTAGGCTCAGCTTGTGGAATCATTAAATCACATCGCATCAAATGCTCTCCTGTTAGGCACCTACGCATCTACTCGACCAAGATTAACTACCTTACTGATATCACCCGCAAGAGTCTGACTAGCACTACAAAATATAAATTTGATCTCAAATCTACCATTTAAAATTTCTCAAAGAAATCCCTTAAAGCGTGTCTCCCTACGAGGAGTGTAAATCCTACGGATTCTTGATATCCTCCTAATATGAATTTTTCTAAACAGATAGTTAATGTGATGATATAGTTCGTTGTACGTGCCTAGACTTAGAGGATAGTGAAGTATAGTAAGAGTGTGGTCGTCAAATACAAAGTCAATAAAATGCGATGACTTTAGCGCCAATGGTAAGTGGCCATCAAGCATGATGTCTACGGGCTCAAGGTATGCAGATGTAGTAGACTAGGGTAGACAGGGAAAATATAAGATGAGTAACATGTCACTTTCAAGTTTTTCTTCCTAGAGCAGGGGTTCAGGAAGAAACTCGGCGGCTAAAGGGGGTATTGTCATGGATACAAATAGAGTTAGCAGATCGGTAGAGATGATAGGATGAGAAGGTTCTACGATCATAGAGGTAGGGGTACTAATGATGATGCCAAACGCAAGACTATCAGTAGACAAAGCTCGAATTCCACTCTATGATATTGGGTCGGGAGGTAGTCGGGTAAAACGTAACGCTTGTGGATTATTGCTTCAAGGTTGTTTGTCGAGATGCACAGTCCGTTCATGTCTTGCTTTATATTTGGTGTAGAGGATCTCGACCCTTTTCATTAAATTCTTAATACGCTAATCTAGGCCTCCTACATTATTCTTTTCGTGCTCTACGCGATTTTTCATTGAAAAATAAAACTTTAAGAATATTTAAAGATTTAAAATTGCTATAAAAAAATTATAAAAGAGAATATTTCAATTTAAAATACTTGAAATGACTTGATTTTTTTTACTCGGTTCGTCTGATTCACGATAAGAGTGAATCAAACAGCTCTGATATGAAGCTGATGTAACCCGGAAATCTCGAAATGGAGTTTTAAATGTTAAATTTGAGCTCTTTTAAAATATGCGGCACATGCGAGACTTTCAGGAATAATATTGTACGATAATTGACTTATGGTTCGCAAACATACATAAAGAACTAAGATTTAAGCATATATGAACATGATTTAACACTCCACGGGCATGAAATTAAAGAAATGAAAATGCGAGAATATGAAAATTGAGACAAACAGGATATGTGATAGTTAAGGACAAGCTCTGAATTTTTAAAGCTCAAATAATGCTAAGCATAAAATGATACCAATAAAATACGAGCAATAAATTGTGAGAGATATAGCTCTTGGCTCATAAGTGCAATGCCGGATCCAATCCAGTCAAATTTGATGTGGTATAAAGGATGGAAGGATGAAATGGGGTTCAAGCTTGCTGGATGGATGTGAATAAGGTTCAAATTTGGTGGAAGGTTTTTTGGATCAGATAAGTGTTTGGGTTGGGAAAGGCTTAACAGAGGAAGGGATGTTCTTATTTTCTGGATGTAGGGGGAATCAGGTAATAAAGTTGTGAAAGTCTCAAGGGGGTCGGATATTACAATTGTTGGTTGGTCCGAGATGTAGGCAGGCTGGACCGAGGCGGAAGAGGGGAGTTGGAGGTGATGGAAGCCTAAACCCGTGGTTGTGGAGGACGACGACCAGATCTGGAGAACAGGAAGGGTCGTGAAAGGACTGCAGAGGATAGTTCTTCGGAGGCTGGAGTTGTCGGAGGAGGGTTCGCCGACCCCAGAGGTGGATGTCAGTGGTGGTGGCGGCGATTGGAGGTTTGATTCCTGCGGCTGGAAGGGGATTGATCGAGGAGATGGGGTTGTCGGCCGGGTAACCGGGAAATAGAGAAGTTCTCTTTGTTTCACAATCTTTCCCAAGTTGCGCGTAAAGGAGGGGGCCGGCCTTTAATAGAATAATTTCTAGGGTTTTAATTTTCTTTTAATTAAAGGAAAGTTTTAATGTGAAGAATTCAAAAGGGCCGGATGTAGAATTTCAAGGGGGTTTTGCTCCTGCTCACACACACCATAAATGAAATTTGATAATGATAATTAAATAATTTTTTTAATTTTCATTTGGTAATGAGAATAAAATTTTAGCAAGTAAACTTTTATAATTTTAGCAAATCAACACAAGGTGCATGGTAATTTTCTGACGTACAAGCAAATCACGCTCACTTTCCCACAAGATGATTTCTACTACAATTTCCACGATTAAGTTTTATAGGATAAAGAAAACAAAGAAATAATACACTAACAAATCAAAATACCCAAACAAGTATGAAATATTTTCCCAATATTCAATATATGAAATAAAACACAACACAATTACTCACATAGTAACCGAGATCTGGCAGCGATGGTGGGAGGAGATCCTTGGAAGTAGGCCGCGACTGTTCTTGGTTGTATAGGTGTTCTTGGTTGAGTAGGGCAGATATTGGGTTGATGGATGTAGGGTTGCTGGAGGTGGGCTGCATGATATCTGAGGCTTGGATTTGTGGCAGGGAATAAGAATTAGGTTTGCTGCAGAGAGAGGAACTTGCGGCTGGGCATGGGATTGTGGCAGGATGCAGGAATGGAAGGGAGAGGTTGGCGCTGGAAGATCAGGAGGAGAGTTGTCGGCACAGGAAGGGGGAGGAGGGAGGAGGTTGGCGGGACTGAGGAACTTACGGCGGGACAGAGGTTTGCACGGTGCTGGAAGAAGAGAAGGGGGAGGAGGCGTGCTGCGGCAGAAGACTTACGGTGGAGGAAAGGTTTACGTGAGGAAGGAGTTCCAACGGGAGAGGGACGATGAACATCGCGCGATTAGGGCCAGGTGCGTCGATTGAGTCGCACTCGTGGGGAGTTGGCGGCGGTTTTGAGGAGTTATGGTGGTTCCACGACAGGGGGATTGATGGTTCAAGGAGATTGGAGGAGGAATCGTATGGTCATGGGCGGGCCTTGTGGAAATAAAGTTAGAAACGAAAAACTGCAAATACAGAAGAATAACTGGAACATCGCACCCGGAGATCTCGCGGCGTCGTACCACGAAGTGATTGCTAGTCTGGAATCTCTCACAAACAATCAATACCTCAAAATGAAATCATCTGCCCCTATTTATAATGAAGGGGGTGGTTGGGCATCGGGCGTGAACGGCTATGATTTGTCGTTACGCCCAGTGTCCTAAACACACAATATAAATCCAAATAAAAAAATACATAAAAATACTAAAATGGCACTCCGGACGCGCTCGTGATCTCGAATCATCGATCCGATCAACGCCTCTTGCGCGAGTACACAAAAGCGGGCCTCGCCGAGTCGTGGTGGCCTGAGATCCGCTGTCAATCCCTATCAACTCCCCCCGACTGAAAAGCATTCATCTCCGATGAATGGAGATGATTGTACTGAAGTCAAAGATCGAGGGCAAGCCTATCAAGCTCCGTCGTTGATATCCAAGTGCATCAAAGATGGGGCGCTCACTCCAGTGCACCAAGTAAGGACAAGAAGGGACGTCTGGGGCAAGGTTGCCAGGATCGAGATCCTAGGTGGGATCGTTTTACGGGTTGGATCGGATTGGATCATAGGATCAGAACGAGGATCGTAAGATCATACAACATTCATAAAGTATTAGAGTTGGGAGCTAATTAAAGATTTCTGCTTGAAGTTATTTCACAAATAATTGAATACTGGATAAATATGCAAATTTTTCAGATAATAAGTTGGGTTAAAATCAATTTGTGCATCTATCACCAGTACGAGATGGATGTTTACTCAGTATGCTATAGAAAAAGCCACATGCTCGAGACATGGAGCATGAAAATGAATGTAACAGCAGGAATCGTATGCAACATGGAAGTAATTACCTTAGAAAATGAAAGTAATGGCTGAAATCTAGTGGCTGCGAGTTTGTAGGCCTGGTAGGGACGGACGGACCGGAGGACGACTATCTGGAAGGTCTTTGGAAGTTCGTCGGCCTGGTAGGGACGGGATTTTGTCAGCCTGGTAGGGACGAGAGCGTCGGGAGGACGTCTGGAAGGCATCTGCGAGCTCGTCTTGACGAAGGGAAGCCTCGACACGAGTCGGCAGTCAGCATCTCGTTCAGCAGTGAAGCAGGAAGAGGAGTTAGGTTTTTGTTTTCGTAAGAGCGGATGAGTCGGCATTCAGAAAGCGTCAGCGGAAAAATTAAAAATGGGGAAGCAGAAAGAATATTGGATCCGGATCGATAGGATCGGGATCGGAACGCGATTCTACCGATCCTACGATCCGGATCGCGAACCCACGTGAAGAAGGCCTGATTTCGATCCTATATCAGATCAGGATCGAATTTCAGATTCAGGATCGTACGATCCGAATCGCGATCCTGATAACGTTGATCTGGGGTGGTAGTCCACTCGTGCGCCATAATGTTGGTAATGCTCTCAGCTCTCGCCTCTCGTGTTGGTGCATCCAGAAGTCCGCAGGCGCTCGTCCAAGGTGATCAGGGGAAGGGTCAAGCTGTAATTGGGAGGGTGTTGGAAGTGACTCAAGGTATGGATCTATGTACCATAGAGGCTCAAAGTACGGTGTCAAATCTTTCGTATTAAATACGGGGTGAATACCCAGATCTGCATGGAGATAGATCGCGTAGGCATTCGTTACAATTTTTTTTAAAAATCGTATACGAGCCCACTCGTTTCGGTTGTAGCTTCTTAGCGGCTCCTTTTGGGAGCCTCTCCAGGAGAACTCGAATCATGACCTGCTCGCCTACCCGAAAATGTTGTTCACGCCTGTGTTCATCTGCATGTGCTTTATATAATTCATTAATACTAGCAATTTTCTTTCGGATTAATTCATGTATACGATGAATGAAGGACTCAGTGGACTTACTCGGACGTAACTCTAAGGGAACCAGGGCGAGGTCAATAGGCTTCCTAGGATCATACTCTGACAATATATGAAACGGACTCATGTCAGTAGACTTGTTGATGGAACTATTGGATGTAAACTCAGTTACAGGTAACATCGAATCCCAAACCGACAAATGATCACCAACTAGACATCGTAACAAATTCCCTAAGCTCATATTTACGATCTTAGTTTGGTCGTCAGTCTGTGGGTGATAAGCTGTGGAAAATTTTAAGGTCGTGTCTGTCTTATGCCATAACGTCCTCCAAAAATAACTCATAAATCGGACGTCACGGTCAGATACTACGGACTTGGGTAATCCGTGTAACCGAAAAATGTCTCTCATGAAGAGGGCCGCCACGTAGCCGCATCGGCAGTCTTGCAGCAGGCAATAAAGTGAGTCATCTTCGAAAACCGATCTACCACTAGTCCACTACGAAAATAGAATCATGTTTCCTGAGGGTGCGAGGAAGGTCTAATACAAAATCCATGTTAATATCAACCCAAGGCTGGTGTAGGACCGGAAGAGGAGTATAGAGTCCAGTATTCTGTTTCGAACCCTTCGTCGTCTGGCATGTGTCGCAATGACGTACAACACGCGCCACATCCTTTTTCATAACAGGCCAATAGCAGCAATCCTCAACCAAAGCAATCGTCTTATCTCTGCCAAAGTGGCCAGCAGCGCCACCCCCGTGCATCTCCTAAATTAGGAAGTGTCCTGGGGATGCAGAGACAAGACCCACGATATAAGTTCCCTCTACGATATTGAAACCCTCAGTGGCTCAAAAGGGTCCCTTAAAAATCCAAAATAAATCTCACCAAAATCAAGGCAGGTGGGGTTTTCACTAGACAGCTGATCAAAGCTACTCGCACTAGTACTCAGTGTGCGGAGTAGGGTAATACGTCGACTGGGAGCATCGACAGGCTTGTTCTCAACACCCGCACGGTGCTTGAAAACATAGTGAAAATCCTACAAGTATTCGACCCTCTTGGCATGCTTATGCCCCAATTTCCACAGCAAATCAAGATAGCACAGAGCCTGATGATCAGAGTGTACAAAACAAACTCCCATGGGAGAAGATGTGTCTCCAATAACGAAGCAATTGCACTACTGCGTAAAACTCTCTATCATAATTTGAGTAATTCGATCAGGCCTCATTCAGCTTCTCACTAAAGTAAGAAACTGGATGGCCCTCCTGGCTCAATACTCCGCCAATGCCCACGCCAGATGCGTCACAGGCTACCTTAAATACCTTAGAGAAATCGGGTAATCTTAGAACGGGGGTTATCGTCAGATTCTCCTTGATTTCAATAAAAGCTCTAGTGTCGGCAGTCGTCCACTAGAAATCTCCCTTACACAAGCAGCTCGTGAAGGGGGCCATGATGGTGCTAAAGCCCCGGGCAAATCTCCAGTAGAAGGTGGCCAGTCCGTGGAAGCTGCGGGTCTCAGTGATAGTGGTAGGAATAGGACACCCACGAATGGATCGGACCTTGTCCGGGTCAACAGACACGTCAGACACTGATATGATAAACCCAAGGAAGTGCACGGAATTAGTCAGGAATGAGCACTTCTTCAAGTTCACATATAGCTTCTCCTTTCTGAGGGTTTTGAATAAGAGCCTCGGATGGCTCAGATGGTCTTTGTGAGAGTGGCTGTAAATCAAAATGTCATCAAAATAGACGACCAGGAACTTGCCCATGAAGGGACGTAGGATCTGAGTCATGACCCGCATGAAGGTGCCGGAAGCATTGGACAGCCCAAATGGCATGGCCAACCACTCGTAGAGACCATCCTTGGTCTTAAAAGTTGTCTTGCACTCATCTCCCTCACGAACCCTAATCTGGCGGTACCCACTGCGAAGATCAATCTTTGAAAATACCTGGGCACCAGGCATCGTATCAAGTCGTCCAACCGGGGAATGGGGAAATGATACTTAATAGTAATCTTATTAATATTCATACTATCAATACACATTCGCCAGTTCTCGTCCATCTTTGGGGTGAGAAGGGCAGGGACTGCGCAGGGGCTCAGACTCTCACGTATGAATTGCTTCCTCGGTAACTCGTCTACATGTCTTTTGAGCTCAACATGGTCATCCAGATTCATCTGATAATGTGGTAAGTTCGAGAGTGAAGCTGATGGTGTCAGATCTATGGCATGATAGATGTCACGTAACGGAGGCAACTCGTCGGGTACCTCATCCGGAGCAATATCATCATACTCATCAGGAACACGACGGACCTCAGGTGGTGGCTCAAGAATCTCTGTAGGGCTCTCAGAAGCCATGGTGGTTGCCACTACATAAAAGATATCGGCGTTGGCGCTCTCCTACATAAATTCGCTAAGGACGCAGGATGTGCAGCGGCCTAGATGAACTCGTGCTAGTGGAGGGTATGGTCCTCCCCTTTGAATTCTCCTTGGGTTGGGTCAGCATCAAAGTGATCTTATGACCTTTATCGTAGAATACGCACGCGTTCAAGCGACCGAAACACGTGACATCGCGATCATAGAGCCAAGACCTCCTTAATAGAACTTGGTGACATCCATAGGGATGACGTCGCACCAAACACGTCCTCAAACGAAGCGAAAGTGATCGAAACTAGGCACCTCTGGGTAACCTGTATAATCGTCTTATCGACCCAGATAACTCGATAAGGATGGGGATGAGGCTCAGGGGCCACCTGCATCCGCCTTAAGGCTCTCTGGGTCACAATGTTCACGCAACTCCCGCTATCAATGGCCAGCTTGCAAGGACCGCCTACGCTGGAAAAGAAGGTATAAAAGATCATCATATGACATAGTCCTCATCAGTATGTGGGGGGTAAAGAAGACGTCGTATAACACAACCCTAGAGAGCGCTCAGCATCGCTCTCCCAACCGTCCTCGACGTTGGCAACAATCTCCTTATCGGTGATCTCCTCAGCATCAACACCGGGCTCACCTTCTTCAACTAACAAATTCCTCGTATGACATTGGGTCGCCATATGGCCCCTACCCGAGTAGCGATAACACTAGATGTTCCCCGACCTGGTGGTCGTGGGAGGTCCGGTGGCGATGGTCTTGCCCTTCGTGTCCATGGGAACACGGGAGGGTCCTGCAGGGGTGGTACTGGCCAGTGGTGGCCTCCTAAATGTGGGCTAGTCTGATCTGGTAGGAGCCTGACGGGCACCAGCGAGTCGCAGGTACTGCTCATACTCGAGGGTCATCTGATAAACTTGTTTTACTGTCTCTATCAGGTGGGGAATAAGCTCCCTGCGTAACTCAGATCTCAATCTGAAGCGAAATCGGGAAGCGGCGGCACTAGTCTCCTCTCGTAGATCACTCCTCATAGATAACTCATCAAATCGAGACATGTACTCTGCTACAGATAGCGTGTCCTGGCGCAACGCATAAAGCTGATCTAGCAACTGGTCTCGATATGCGGCGGGAAGGTATTTATCCTTCAATCGACGCTTCATGTCCTCCCAATGGATAATAGGACGATAACCATCTCGATAAAGTGAGCTCTCTAGGCTGGTCCAGAAAATCTTGGCTAGTCCAACTAGCTTCATCCTCGCAAATCTAACGCGTCGCTCGTCGGGCATATCATCTTACTCGAAATAATGGTCCATCTCCTGAAGCCAATCGCTAAAGGCCTTCGGGTCAAGGTGATCGTCGAAGGAGGGAGCGTAAATGCGTATGTGACGAGTAATATCGTCCTTCGCGCATGGTGCTCTACGCGGCTCAAGATACTCGTCAATGTAATCATCTCGTTCGTAGTCAAAACGGTCCTGAACTCGATCATGATGAGCTGGATGGCGTGGTGGATAGTCCTCCTAAGGGTAGAGAGGTCTATCCGGGGCAGGTCTAGGTCGACGGTCGAGAACGTGATCGAGGGGTCGCCTCCGGTGTGGGGCGGGCTCTCGCGGTAGGGCGGGCACGCACATCTTGTGGAGGGAGGGTCGCACGTTCTTCCTCCTAGGGAACTTCAAGTGGAGTGGGTGAGTCCTCCCAGCTTTGGGAAGTAGCGTGCTCTCGATGATCCTCAAGGACATCGATGTGGGTACGTAGATAGCCATATTGAGCAGTCAATTGATCGAATCGATCTATCATCAATCGTTGAAATTCTGCAGGTATCAATTCGGAGTTGGAGTTGGTGGTTCTCTCGTCGGTAAGGTTCGGGTCGAACATGGACTATCGATAAGGCCTACCACTACGTAACATGCAAGTGGCCCTAACCTGGCTCTGATACCAATTTGACGCAGGGTAGGTTGTGCGGGGCTATGTCGACGCTAATGTCAACCTAAGTGAATGTGTGGGGCTGTGTCGACGCTAATGTCAACCTAAGTGAATGTGCGGGGTTGTGCCGACGCAAAAGTCAACCTAAGTGAATGTGCGGAATGGACTTAAGCACACCTACGCTATATGATGCGTGGAGATTTCAATTTAAATCCGGAAATAAAATTTTAGTAAGTAAAGTTTTATAATTTTTGTTACAAAAATAACAAATCAACATAGGGTGGATGGTAATTTTCTGGCATACAAGCAAATCACGTTAGCTTTCCCACAAGATGATTTTTATTACAATTTCCACAATTAAGTTTTATAGGATAAAGAAAACAAATAAACAATTACAATAATGAATCAAAATACTCAAACAAGTATGAAATGTTTTCCCAATATTCAAGATAAAAAATAAAACACAATACAATTACTCACATAGTAACAGAGATCTGCAACGTTGGTGGGAGGAGATCCTTGGAAGTAGGCCACAACTGTTCTTGGTTCTAGAGGTGGTCGGGTATGTGGAGTATGGCAGATATTAGGCTAACTGATGTAGGGTTGCTGGAGGTGGGCTGCAGGATACCTGAAGGCTTGGATTTGCGATAGGGAATGAGAACTAGGTTTGTTGCAGAGAGAGGAACATGCGGCTGGGCATGGGCTTGCGGCTGGGCATGGGCTTGCGATTGGGTGCAGGAATTGATGGGAGAGGTTGGCGCTGGAAGATGAGGAGGGGAGATGTCGGCACTGGAAGGGGAGAGAAGGGAGAAGGAGGTTGGCGGGACTGAGGAACTTACAGCAGGACTGAGGTTTGCACGGCGCTGGAAGAGGAGAAGGGGGCAAGGAGACTTGTCGTGGAGGAGAGGTTTATGTGAGGGAGGAGTTTCAACGGGAAAGGGACAATGAACAGTGCGCAGTTAAGGCCAGGGGCGTCGACTGGTTTGCACTCGTGGGGAGTTAGCGACGGTTTTGAAGAGTTATGGTGGTTCCACGACAGGGGGATTGACGGTTCAACGAGATTGGAGGAGGATCTGATGGGCATGGGCGGGCCTTGCTCTAAATAAAGTTAGAAACGAAACACTACAAATACAAAAGAGCAACCGGGACGTCGCACCCCAGGATCTCGCGGCGTCACGCCATGAAGTGATTGTTGGTCTGGAATCTCTCACAAACAAACAATACCTCGAAATGAAAGCATCTGCCCCTATTTATAATGAAGGGGCGGTTGGGGATCGGGCGTGAACGGCTATGATTTGTCATTACGCTCAAAAATTGCTTGGATATTGAGTTGAATCGGAGTCAGTTACAATTGATTCGACTCAATTTGAGTCAATTCAATTTGACTTGAATCACATTTCGAGTTGATTTCGAGTCTGCCATGAAACGCTCGAAATATGATTCGAATTAGCTCGAATTGATTAAAATGGTATGTATTTATTAACATATCATTCTTTTAAAATTAAAAAAAAAAACTAAAGTCCAAACCTAAAGGATTAAAGTCTTAAAAGGCTTCATTTACTCAGTTTCGAGCCAACTAATTCCATTTCGAACCGGCTCGGAATCGAGCCATTTCGAGTCGAGCCGAGTCCGACTCGAAATAATTTTGATTTCGAGCCGAGTCCGACTCGAAAATTTTGATTTCGAGCCGAGACCAAATCGCTCAAAATCGACTCAAAATCAGCCATAATTACAGTTGCATAGCCATGCCTCTCACCGACCTCCTGAAGGGGGCGGTCGACCAACCCTGCACATGGCTACTAGAAACGCAACAAGCTTTCATTGAACTCCAACAGGATCTCCGTGCAGCACCCGTCCTATGTCTGATTTCTTGAAGCCCTTCATAATCGAATATGACGCATCATGAAGCAGAATCGGTGTCATTGGTATGCAAGAAAGCCGGCTCACAGGATCTCGACACACCACCTTCAAATACAACATCGAGCTTATGGCCCGCGTGTTGTCTATCAAGCATTAACGCCCATACTTGATGGATACACCAATGATGTTGCCGACTCTTTATCACGCAAAGACGAGTTTGGGGCCCTTTACGTGATGCATCCTACAACGCGGATCAACTCACTGTTACTCTATTGTGCATTTATATGTCTATAAAGGTTCGTTCGTTTGGACGGAATTGAGATACTAGAATTGGAATTGAAGGTCTAATTCTAATTTTGTTGTTCGTTTGCGCGCTTAAACGTTGGAATTGGAATTCTAATGAATTTCATGGAATTCATTATGAACTAAAGTCAATTCTTTCTAATCTATATAAGAATTGGATAATTTTGGTAGTGCCGCATTTTTCGCCCGGGGTGCGTTTTTTCGCTCGGGCGAGCGTTTTCACCCGAGCGCACGTTTTTCCACCCGGGCGTTCTTTTTTCGCCTGGGCGGGCGCTTTTCGCTCGGGCGTGCATATTTTCGCACGGGCGCGCGCTTTTCACCAGGCGCGCACTTTTTCGCACAGGTGCGCGCTTATTTGCCTGGGTGCGCGTTTTTCGGCAAGGAGCGCGTTTTACGCCCGGGCGGGCGCTTTGCGTCCGGGCTCACATTTTTTCTCCCACGCACGCGTATTTTTGCCCGGCAACGCGGTTTTCGCCCGGACGCGCTTCTTTCGCCCGAGCACTTGTTTTTTCGCCAGGGAGCGCGCTTTTTCGCTCGGGCGCACAGTTTTCTCCCGGGCGTTCATTTTGCGACCTGGCACGCATTGTTTCTCTAGGGCGCACGTTTTTCGGTCGGGCGCACGTTTTTCGCCTGGGAGCGCTTTTTTTGGCCGAGCGCGCATTTTTCGACCATACGCGCATTTTTTGATCGGACGCGCATTTTTCGACCGGGCAAAAATGTTAGGTTCTTATTGAATGCATTATGTTATAATTAATGTCAATATATGTGAGAGAATGTTAGGTTTTTCATAATATATGTGAGTGGATGTAAGGTTTTTCATAATATTTGGGAGAAAATGTTTGGTTCTTTATCACAGATGATAAAAATAATAATTATGAGATTGAATTTTATTTAACAAACGAACAAAAAAATTGATCAATTTCACAATATTTTTCAATTAAGTTTATTGGGCGAACACTAGAATTGGAATTAGGGAATTGGAATTGATCTCAATTCCAATATCCAATTTCAATTTCATCCAAACGAACGGGCTCTAATAGTTATTGTGTCACATTTCCGTTTTGTCATATCTCCGTTATTTTATTTTATCACATTTTTATTGCTCTAATAGTTATTGTATCACATTTTTAGTTTTGACTTGTTGGCTCGACCAACCAACAAGACCTTAAATAAATAGGTTTAGTAGTGCAAAAGGGCATGATATACAAGCAGGTTAACTATTTTTAATAGCATGGATTTTAAAACTATTAATATCTGGATTAATTCCAAATAATCAATATTAATTAATTTTTTATTTCGGAATTAATGCATTTGGGAGAGTTCAAAAGCCTTGTGTCTCTTTGATTTCCCATGATGTCATGGATTTCTCAAACCCCTCCCTCTTCCCTCTTAAATGATTTTTTCCCTATTTAAAACCTACCCAAACCCCCTCATTTGGCAGCCTGTAAATAAGGAACAAATAGAAATTGGTTTCTGTTCAGTTTCTCTAGCCCGACTCCCATGACTATTCCCCTTCTGTGCTAACACAAACGGACCCCATCTCTAGCCGCCCCCACCAGAAGCCTCGCCGAACTCCGACAACCAAACCTCAACCCTTTTTTTGACCCGTCAGAGATCCTCCCGCAGATAGTGAACCTCTGGTCGCTGATCGCCCAACCCTACCACAGACGCCTCATCCAACTCTGTTGCTCCCTCTGATCACCAAAACCTCACCTAAACACATCGCCCCTTCCTGAGCACCGATGGACCTCAGGCGACTATTTCCTAGTCCTTTCTCAGCGATTCTGACGGTGTTGTGACACTGAGTTCACGCCTCCCTGTTTGCTCGAGTCTCCTCTCCTCAGAACCACCCAGTATCCTCCAACTGAGCCCCTTTGTCCCACTACCAACCTGAACCCTTTCGTCCAATTGCTTACCAAAGCCATCCCCTTTTCCCATGTGTTGCACGAGCCCACACCAGTTATTTCCCCCTTCTAGTTGAAACCCATAGCTCCAAATTACACCTTTCAGTTTCGAGAAATCACTGCAGGTAACGATCTCGGCATACACTTTGTTAAATTAATTCATGCAATTTATTTTAAGTGATCAAACATAAAGTGTTTGCAAACCATACATCTTTTGTTGTTCTTATTTCTCACATCTACTTGTTTGTCTTGCAGCTACATAATTATGCTTCTCTTGCGGCGTGTTAAATCATGCTTTACACTATCGCTAACCGTTAATTTAAATAGTTCAAGACTTTAAGTTTTAGATCCCTCCCACCCTCCTCTCTCTCTCTCTCATAAATTTAGTGTGGTTAAAATAACAGTTGAGTTTCCTAATTTATTTTAAAAGGTTTTGCAGCTTAGTCCACAGCATTACGCTATCTCACAACCACGACGAAGGATGCGGGCTCTAATCTGCAAGAGCCCCAAAAGGACTCTTACTACGGACTCATCATTCTCGCGCTGTGGGCCAACCCGAAATCCAGTCCACCCTTCCGTTTGATTGGCAATCGCCTCCACTTCAAAGATCGTTTGGTCGTCGTCGACAACTCCACAAGGATCCAATGCCTTCTCCATGAGTACCATGCGATTTCCAACAATGGACATTCCGGTGCCTACCAAACTTATCACAGGATGGCGGGGACTCTCTACTGGAGCAAGATATTGCCTACTTAAGTAGTTCGTAACGAACTAAAGCACTATCCAGAGGATCAAATATGAGAGGTGGCAAACAATAAACCAATTCCTAATCTCATCTTGATCCCACACCTCGTTAGTAATAATACAGTATAATAATAACAAAGTAAATATACTCTTCTAACAGTGAGGTGGCATAGAAACCATAAATGATAGAGAACAAAATTACCAAAAGTGTACAAAAATATTACCTCCCAAAACTTGATTCGTGTTTCTGTAGATCTGTCCATATCAAGGTACATTTTGATGTCATCATGCAGCTCTTCCATTTCTCTTACCGTTAGCCCCTACATGTCATTTTAAATCTTATATAAACATCTACTGCTATTTAAAACATTTTCTACATAAATCATAGCACAAATTTCTAAATAACTCAGGAAAATAAAATAACAAGTATAGCATAAAACACATATTTACAATGTCATCTACAGCGCACTTCCCCACCACCAACACGCAAAAAATACATAGTCCCTGATACAAAATATTTTCTTTTTGTTTTTTTATTTGCATGCATGATGAGGGAATGAAGAAGAAAGTTAGAAGAGTGAAGCAAAACCCTGTGTGAGCGTATAGGCATCAGTGCAATTACATGTTTAAGTAGCAATATAGAGGTTGATAGCCACAATGTTTAGCAACAATTGAACAACTTGTTAAGTTACAATAAGGAAACACGAAACTGTATAACTAAGAAGAGTACAGATGATGAAAAAACTTACCATAAATACCATGTAAGGCTCATTTATTTCAATATCAAAATCATCAGAACAATCAAAATTCTTGGCGAGTACATCAATCGGTTTGACACGCCCTTCCCGTAATCTAATCTGTGACCTAAACTTGCTTTGATCAAAATGGAACTGACAAAAAACCAAGTTAGAGGACAATTAAGTTAGGCACATGAAAAGAGACCAGATGAAATAAAAGGATTATGAAAAAGAGACGAAAAGTACAACGAAAAAAATCAGGTTGATAGGTTCACCCGTGTCAAAGTAAAATGCAACTGACAAAAAAGTGCGGAGAATGAGAGACATAGTGGATGTAGAAAATGCTGATGATCATTTTTACCTCCTCTTCTTTCTTTTCCCAATCTTGAAACTCAGCTTTAGCGCGTTCCCTTGCCAGCAGTACCTAAAAGGACACAAAAATAGTCATATTTACTTCACCATAAGAAGACGGTGGTATCCATATAATTCAAAATACAACATGCTTCCCAAATGAAAGCAAACATAAAATTAGGCCACATCACCAGTCCATATGACAAGAATTTGGCAGTATTCAGATTCAGTACTCAATTCTTTAAGGAATAAAGTGCTAAACAAATGTTCTTGGGTCTCTGCATCTAGATTTTAAAAAAAACATAAATAAAAGTAAAACATCACATATCTAGATATTATTATAAAAAAACCTATGTTGAAGTAAACTAGAGAGATCTTTCTATAAATTTTCTAATATAATTAAGGGAATCTAATGTGTCTGCAATTATCCTTTTAAGTCTATTTGAAAAATGTAGCATTACTCAATGAATAATGTTGCTATTCTCTTTACCAAGAAAAAAGAAGTGGAAGCATAAATGGTGAAAAGTTTAAACTAACCATTTCCTCTTCATGTTGTGCTTTCTCAATAGCTCTTTCCTCCCTTCTTTTCTTAACTTTTTCAATCTCTGCCTGTATTGGAAATACAATTGTCAATGGATGGGAGGTCACAAAAAGGAATCTACCTAAGTGATCATAATATAGTAATTACAAGGTATACAATTATAGCCCACATATTTTGTACCAAACAACGAATGATCAGAAAGATTCCAGAAAGAAAACAGCCTTCATCAATAAAAAAGAGACTCCAGTAAATGTTTAGTCAATGAGGCAGAGCATAAGAAATGTATTTATGGACTGGAAAATAACGGAAAGAAAATGATTGGCAATATGAATTATCATGCACAAATAAAGTACGGAAATGGAGTACAATGTCTTCAGAAATACATGACATAAACATTGTTAGAGACCGAAGTTTGCTATATATAGTTTATATCATTAAAAAGAGCTCTCTTCATTCATATATAAAATAGAATACTAAAATATAATTCTCATTGTACAACCCTCATATTTTCCGAGTCGGTGTGACCCGACGCAGATGAGGTCGTGGTAGTAAGGGTGACCATGACGCGACGGACCGAACCGTCGGAGGCCGTCAAGACCAGAAAGAGAAGGCCCGGGGAGGTAGAC
This sequence comes from Dactylorhiza incarnata, assembly GCA_033032865.1. NCBI lineage: Eukaryota > Viridiplantae > Streptophyta > Magnoliopsida > Asparagales > Orchidaceae > Dactylorhiza > Dactylorhiza incarnata. Next base: position 728,595 of record JAWHQI010000006.1, read on the forward strand.
CTCCTTGGACGAGTGGACCTTGGGTCCACTCACCCAAGGCCCCGGGCGAGTGGACCAAGGGTCCACTCGCCCAAGGACCCCGGCGAGTGGACCATTGGTCCACTCGCCCGAGTGGGGGGGCGAGTGGACCATGGGTCCACTCGCCCAAGGGTAGGGGCGAGTGGTCCTATGGTCCACTCGCCCCGTGCAGCCGGGCGAGTGGACCAAGGGCCCACTCGCCCGGTGGGTTGAGTGGACCGTAAGGTCCACTCGCCCAGTAAGGGCGGTGGACCTCGGTCCACTCGTTCGACCCCCGGCAAGGGGGGAGTGGACGTCTCATCCTCCACTCGCCCCCCCCCCCCCCCTCTCATTTTTGACCGTCCAGGTTCGTGGTTGAGCTGCGGATAGCAAAATTTTTGCTATCCGCAGCCCAATTTTGGGAAGTCTATAAATAGACCTCCATGAGCACCTTGGGAAGGGTTGTTGGTACCCCCCCCCCCTCCCTCGCGTGTGTGTTGTGAGCAAGCACTACCCCTCCCCCTTGTCATCGAAGGTGGACGGTGAGGTGATCCTTAGTGCCCTCCAAGGTGCCCAGGCTCAGCATTGGCTTGGGAGGGGAAGTTTCTTGTGAGCTTCCGGGTATGTGGTGGGACCTCCACGCTGCAGCTTAAGGGGTCCGTTTGTGGACTTAGGTGTTCTTCAAGGGTAAGGTTCTTCGGCTCTTAGTCACTGGTCAAGGTTCTTCGGCTCCGAACTAGCTGCTCGGGTCAAGTAAGAGTTAGTTGCATCCCCCTTTCGAACGTCGAGACCAGTTCTCTGGTTTCAACATTCTGGTGCGGTGAGCGTGGAAGCAGCTAGTTCGGAAAGCTCTGAGCAAGTCCCATGGCTGGAAGCGAAGAGCCAAGGAACTCACCTCCTCCCAACAGGTCGCGGCCATTGACAGGGGAAGAGGAAGCAGGGAAGGCAGGTCAGGTGTCGGATGATCAGACCAAGTTGGAGGTGGCAGAGGAAGTAAAAGAGAAGGAGGTCGTTAGCGGCAGTGGAAGGCTGGAGAAGATACGAATCAGCGGAAGACTGAGCGAGCAGGATCAAGAGAGGATTCGAAGATGTGTCCAGCAGAATGTGGACATCTTCGCGTGGAGTGCTGCAGAGATGCCAGGTGTCGATGCGAATGTGGCATGTCATCGCCTCAACCTCGACTCAAGCGTCCGCCCTATTCGCCAGAAGAAGAGGAATGTGTCGTCTACCCTCGTCGGGCCAATCAGAGAGGAGGTAGAGAAGCTGCTAGAGGCAGGGTTCGTGGAATAGATCCAATACCCAGGATGGGTTTCTAACGTGGTAATGGTAAAGAAGGGAGACGGGAAGTGGAGAATGTGTGTGGACTTCTCCCTGTTGAACAAGGCTTGTACTAAGGATTGTTATCCTCTGGCTCGTATTGACGCGTTGGTAGATTCAGCCGTCGGCTTCCCGGTGATGAGCTTCTTGGATGCGTTCTCCGGCTACCATCAAATCCGAATGCATCCGCCCGATGTTAAGGATGTTTCTTTCATCACAGATGATGGGTGTTACTGTTATAAGATGATGCCTTTCGGGCTGAGGAACGCAGGAGCAACTTACCAAATGATGATGGACCGAGTCTTCAAGGAGCAGAAGGGCCGCAACCTGGAAGTCTATGTGGATGACTTGATGGTTAAAAGTAGGGACGTAGCGTCTCATCTGCAGGACTTGGGGGAGACCTTCGCCACCCTTCGGAGGTTCAAGATGAGGCTCAACCCTTCTAAATGTGTCTTCGGAAGCAAGTCGAGGAAAGTTCCTAGGTCATCTACTCACCCCGGTGGGGGTCGAGCCCAACCTGGACAAGGTCAAAGCCATCCTGGAATTGGAGTCGCCGAGGAGTGTGAAAGAGATTCAGAAGTTGACAGGGAAGTTAGCAGGGTTGAGCCGGTTTCTCTCCAGAGCAGGGGAGAAGTGCTCTCCCTTCTTCAGAGCCCTGCGCCAGGGTCAGAAGTTTGAGTGGACGCCGGAATGCGAGAAGGCCTTTCAGGCGTTGAAGGAACAGCTGACGCGAGCTCCCTTGCTCCAGGGACCGAGAGAAGGAGAAGACCTTTTTCTTTACCTAGGGGTAGGAGTCGAGGCAGTAAGCTCGGTCCTGGTCCGGGAGGAGGGGAAGAAGCAGCTGTCGATCTATTACGTCAGCCGAGTCCTGAAAAAGGCAGAGCTCAAGTATCCTGTCCTGGAGAAGTTGGCATTCGCTTTAATCATCTCAGCGCGGAAACTTCGTCCCTATTTCCAGGCCCATTCGATCAGAGTGGTGACCGATCACCCCCTTCGCAACATTATGGAAGGAGTGGAGCACTCCGGGAGATTGGCAAAGTGGTCAGTTGAGCTTAGCGAGTTCGATATCACTTTCGTCCCTCGACTGTCAATGAAAGCGCAGGCGATGGCAGATTTCCTGGCAGAGTATGTGACCGAGGTGGATGGTTTGGAACCACCGGGTTGGTGGCATGGGAGTTGTTCGCAGACGTGGCATCAGGAAAAAATTCCCTCGATGGAGGGGTAGTCCTGGTCAGTCCGCGGGGGACGAGGATCGAGCAAGCGATTGACATCCGATTCCCCGTAACCAACAACCAGGCCGAGTATGAAGCAGTGGTGATTGGGCTTCGTCTGGCAAAGGAACTAGGAATCCGGGATGTGAGGGTTTTCACGGATTCGATGGTGGTGGCCTCACAGGTCCAAGGAGAGTTCGAGGCGAAGGAGCCGACCCTCAGAAGGTATCTGACGAAGGTTAAAGACCTCATCGGGGGGTTCCGCACTCTCCATCCGGCATATTCCGGGGGAGGAAAATGTCCGAGCGGATCAGTTGGCAAAGTACGGTCCTCGTGCGGGAGGAACGGTGACCGAGTTGTTTCACCCGTCCATCGAGGAAGGGGAGCTTATGGAGATCGATCAAGGGGCCTCGTGGGTGGACCCGATCCTTACCTTTCTGACCTCGGGCAAGTTCCCGGAGGGGGTCCCAGATAAGAGGCGGTTCAGGTACAAGTCTGCATACTACCTGATCCGAGAGGGGAGCCTATATAGGAAGACCCTAACCGGGTTCCTGGCGAGGTGCGTGGTGGAAGACGAAGTCCCAAAGGTCTTGGAAGAAATCCACTCCGGAGAATGCGGAAGCCATTCCGGAAGCCAAACCTTAGAGAAAAGGGTGTTGAGGCAGGGATACTTCTGGCCGACCCTTCGTAAGGACACCGTGGAGTTTGCAAAGAAGTGTCAGAAGTGTCAGCTCTTCGCACCGCTCCAACTCCAACCTACGCAAAGGCTCAGGACAATCACAGCACCCTGGCCCTTCGCCATCTGGGGGATGGACTTGGTCGGCCCATTCCCTCAGGTCAGCGGTCAAAGAAGGTTCCTACTGGTCATGATAGACTACTTCTCCAAGTGGGTGGAGGTCAAAGCTTTGGCAAAAACAACCTCGCAGGTAATAAAAAATTTTATTTGGGGAGAAATAATTTGCAGGCACGGACTTCCCCTCGCCATAGTGACGGATAACGGACCACAGTTCGCGAGTGAAGAGCTCATTAGCTTTTGCGGTCAGTTAGGCATCGATCTTCGCTTCGCCTCAGTTCATCATCCTCGAAGCAATGGGCAGGTCGAGGCGGCAAACAAAGTCATAGTCAACCTGCTGAAGAGAAAAGTGGAGAACTTGAAGGGGAACTGGGTGGAGCAGCTTCCCTCGATCTTATGGGCCTTGAGAACGACACCCAACACGGCAACGGGGGAAACACCGTTCAAGCTCTCTCATGGGTCCAAGGCAGTAGTCCCCGTGGAATTCGAGGTCAGATCCCCCCGGGTCGTGGCCGCCCAGGAGGGTGACGAAGACTGGAGGATGGACAACGAAGAGGAACAACGGCTCTCGTTGGACGTGGTTGAGGAGCTCCGAGACCTCGCGTCAATTCGGCAGGAGGAGGTGAAGCGTCGGATGGCCAGTTATTTTGATAAAAATATTAGGATCAAGCAGTTCGTCCCAGGAGATCTAGTCCTCAAGAAGGTCGACGCCGCGGGAAGATCGACGAACGTAGGAAAGCTCCAACCCAATTGGGAAGGACCCTATGTAATCCTGGAAGCCCTGAAGTCAGGGGGTATCGCCTTCAGAATGTTGAAGGAATCCCCATCGGCAACACATGGAGTGGCGACGATCTAAAACGTTTTTATCCTTAATAAAAATTGATCCTATCCTTGGAAAAACCTCTTACTCCAGCTCATAATAGTTACTCTAGCCCATGAGGGCAGAGGTTGGTAAACATTCAAGGGCTGGGACTGCATCTTGGGAAGGTGTTGAGTTCCTCTGCCTCCAGGTGAAGGTAAGCACCTAGGACGTGGGTGGGTACCCCGCCCCCAGTTGGTAAGATCCCCGACTAGAGACCATTCTCCGGGCTCAGTCATGCCGGCAGATGGGAGACTCATCGGGTCGACTCGCTGTTTGACTAAGTGGCTTGGGAAAGTATTGAGTTCCTCTGCCTTCGGGTGAAGGTAAGCACCTAGGACGTGGGTGGGTACTCCGCCCCCAGTTGGTAAGATCCCTGACTAGAGACCATTCTCCGGGCTCAGTCATGCCGGCAGATGGGAGACTCATCGGGTCGACTCGCTACTTGACTAAATGGCTTGGGAAGGTGTTGAGTTCCTCTGCCTCCAGGTGAAGGTAAGCACCTAGGACGTGGGTTGGTACTCCGCCCCCAGTTGGTAAGATCCCCGACTAGAGACCATTCTCCGGGCTCAGTCACGCCGGCAGATGGGAGACTCATCGGGTCGACTCGCTACTAGACTAAGTGACTTGGAAAGACGATGAGCTCCTCCGCCTCCAGGTAAGCTAGGCCCCTAGGACGTGGATGGGTATTCCACCCCCAGTTGGTTTGAAAAAGTGTTGAGTTCCTCCGCCTCCAGGTAAGCTAGGCCCCTAGGACGTGGACGGGTACTCCGCCCCCAATTGGTTTGGGAAGGTATTGGGTTCCTCTGCCTCCAGGCAAGTTAAGCCCCTAGGACGTGGACGGGTACTCCGCCACCAATTGGTTCAGAAAGGTGTTGAATTCCTCTGCCTCCAGGTAAGCTAAGCACCTAGGACGTGGGCTGGGTCTCTGCCCTCAGTTGCTTTGATAAGATGTTGAGTTCATCTGCCTCCAGGTGAAGGTAAGCACCTAGGACGTGGACTGGTTCTCTGCCCCCAGTTGCTTTGATAAGATGGTTGAGTTCCTCTGCCTCAAGGTGAAGGTAAGCACCTAGGACGTGGACTGGTTCTCTGCCCCCAGTTGCTTTGATAAGATGGTTGAGTTCCTCTGCCTCCAGGTGAAGGTAAGCACCTAGGACGTGGACTGGTTCTCTGCCCCCAGTTGCTTTGATAAGATGGTTGAGTTCCTCTGCCTCCAGGTGAAGGTAAGCACATAGGACGTGGACTGGTTCTCTGCCCCCAGTTGCTCTGATAAGATGGTCGAGCTCCTCTGCCTCCAGGTGAAGGTAAGCACCTAGGGCGTGGACTGGTTCTCCGCCCCCTGTTGGTTTGGGAAGATGTTGATTTTTCTCCACCTCAGGTCAAGTTCAGTTCGACCTAAGGTGTTGAGCTTTCTCCACTTCCAGCTGAGCTCGGCTCACAGGAGGGTTGTTAAGTGGAGAAAGGGTTGCCTTCCACCTCAGGTCGAGTTCGGATCGACTAGAGGTGTTGAGTTTTTCTCCACCTCAGGTCAAGTTCAATTCGATCTAAGGTGTTGAGCTTTCTCCACCTTCAGCTGAGCTCGGCTCACAGAAGGGTTGTTAAGGGTGCGTTTGGTTCGGCTTATAAGGCCCGGTGCGGCAGAAACGAAATGGAGGTCTCGCTGTAAGCGCTGTTTGGCGTTGCTGATGGACGAAACGGAGGTTATTCAAAACCTCCGTTTCTTTGTTAAGGCCAGACGCGGGTTCAACCCCCAGTCCAACCGCGCGTCCGCATTTTAGGTTATCCTGTTGCCGATCTTCGCTCCCAGGCCTCGCGCGCTCCATTCTTCTCGCAGGGCTTCTCCGCTCCCGATCTCCGACGGCGTCGACTACATACGTCGGCTATTCATCTTCCCTCCTGATCTCCGACGGCCACTCCTCCGCCGCCGCTTTACTTCCCTCCTGATCTCCGACGGCCACGCCTCCGCCCTTTTCCGCCGGCACATTTCCAGATCTATACCAATTTCTGATCTCCAAACTCAGGTATATTCTCATCTACCTCTTCTACTTCTTCTACTCCATTAGATAGATCTATGTGTGTTCTGTGTGTGTGTGTGTATCTATGTGTGTATGTGTGCTGTGTGTGTGTGTATCTATGTGTGTTGTGTGTGTGTGTGCTCTCCAAACTCAGGCTGTGTGTGTATTTATGTGTGTGTATCTATATGTGTGTGTGCTGTGTGTGTATGTATCTATGTGTGCTGTGTGTGTGTGTGCTCTCCAAACTCAGGCTGTTTGTATATGTGTGTATCTATGTGCTGTGTGTATATGTATGTGTGTTGTGTGTGTATGTGTGTTGTGTATATGTATGTGTGCTGTGTATCTATGTGTGTGTGTGTATATGATTGTGTGTGTGTGTGTGTTGTATATATGTATGTGTGTGTGTGTTGTATATATATATATGTGTGTGTGTGCTGTTTGTATATGTATGTGTGTGTGCTGTTTGTATATGTATGTGTGTGTGTGTGCTTGATTGTGTGTGTAGTGTATATGTTTGTGTGTGTGTGCTTGATTGTGTGTGTAGTGTATATGTTTGTGTGTTTGTTTGTTATATGTTTGTATGTGTGTGTTTTATGTGTGTATGTGTGTGTGTTTGTATTTGTTTATAAATATGTGTGTGTATATGTATGTGTGTGTGTGTGTGTTTATAAATATGTGTGTTTATATATATGTTTGTGTGTGTGTGTGGCTGTGTATATATGTGTGTGTGTGTGTGTGTGTTTATGTAAATGTGTGTGTGTGTGTGTATCTTAGCTGAAACCAGTTCTCTTTTCAACCAACCAGTACCTTGCATGACTTCGAAGCAAACAGGTGATAAATGGGTAGGAGAAATGCTAGCAGGTTCGACAGTCCGGTTTCATAATTCATTTCGGATGTCCCAAGATATTTTTATGGATCTATTGCATATCTTGGAGGAGAAGTACGGATTTCACGGGACGAGACGGACTGCATCTAGAGAGATTTTGGCACTGACCTTGGACATACTGTCTCATAACGAGGTCATGAGGAAGACATGTGAGCGGTTTTAGCACTCGACAGAGACTGCTAGCAGGTTTTTTGGAGAAAGCATTCGCGTGTTGATACTACTGGCGGCCGAAGTGATTCAACCATTAGATAGATCTTTCAGTAGCACACCGCCAGAGATTCTGTATGACACACGTTGATGGAACACATGTTCATGCATGCGTACCTGTTCGTGATCAAGTACCGTACATTGGGAGACATGGCATGCCAACACAAAATGTGATGGCTGCTTGTGATTTCAACATGTGTTTCACGTTTGTTATGCCAGGTTGGGAAGGCTCTGCGCATGATAGCCGCATTTTCAATTATGTGCTTCGGGATCCCCGTTACAAATTTCCACATCCACCACCAGGTAATAAGATTTCTACTCCATTTTTTATACTTCTCACCTTTGAAGCATAACGAATTTTGATCCTGGTTTTCAGGAAAATATTACTTGGTGGACTCTGGGTATCCGCTACAAAGGGGATACTTGAAACCATATCCAGAGACACGTTATCATCTCCCGGACTTTGCTCGTGACGGGCGTGCACCGGAAGGACGCCGAGAGATATTCAATCACGCGCACTCATCCCTTAGAAGTGTCATTGAAAGATCGTTCGGGATTTGGAAGAAAAAGTGGGTCATATTGCGTGATATGCCGAGCTACAGCTTCGCCAAACAAACCGATATTGTGATGGCGACAATGGCATTGCATAATTTTATTCGGAGGCACCCGTCGCAGAGGGATATTGATTTCAATGAGTTCGAGCAGGGAGGTGGTGATGAGGGGGTGAGCACACAAGGGCATCAAGTAGTTTGTCCTGATACAGCGGGCGGGGTAGATGAGATGATCACGTTGCGTGAAAATATAGCGCAACAGTTGTACACTTCTAGATCTTAGATGGTGAGATGAATTATTGGTATTTATATCTATTATAGTCAGTATTATCAAGATTGTGTATTTTATGGAACAACAAATTTTTTTTTCAAAAACTCCATTTAACCCAAACAAAATTTATAAAACTCCATTTCAATAAGCACTGAAAACTCCATTTCACCCAAACAGTTTTTTAACAAAACTCCATTTCTCAGAAACAGCTCTTTTTCAAAACTCCATTTCTGATCAGCAGCTTTTCATCAGCAACAGCCCAACCAAACGGACCCTAAGTGGAGAAAGGTTTACCTTCCACCTCAGGTCGAGTTCGGCTCAACAAGAGGTGTTGAGTTTTTCTCCACCTCAGGTCAAGTTCAATTTGACCTAAGGTGTTGAGTTTTCTCCACCTCCAGATGAGCTCGGCTCATAGGAGGGTTGTTAAGTGGAGAAAGGTTTGTCTTCCACCTCAGGTCGAGTTCGGCTCGACTAGAGGTGTTGAGTTTTTCTCCACCTCAGGTCAAGTTCAATTCGACCTAAGGTGTTGAGCTTTCTCCACCTCCAGCTGAGCTCGGCTCACAGGAGGGTTGTTAAGTGGAGAAAGGTTTGTCTTCCACCTCAGGTCGAGTTCGGCTCGACTAGAGGTGTTGAGTTTTTCTCCACCTCAGGTCAAGTTCAATTCGACCTAAGGTGTTGAGCTTTCTCCACCTCCAGCTGAGCTCGGCTCACAGGAGGGTTGTTAAGTGGAGAAAGGTTTTCCTTCCACCTCAGGTCGAGTTCGGCTCGACTAGAGGTGTTGAGTTTTTCTCCACCTCAGGTCAAATTCAATTCGACCTAAGGTGTTGAGCTTTCTCCACCTCCAGCTGAGCTCGGCTCACAGGAGGGTTGTTAAGTGGAGAAAGATTTGCCTTCCACCTCAGGTCGAGTTCGGCTCGACTAGAGGTGTTGAGTTTTTCTCCACCTCAGGTCAAGTTCAATTCGACCTAAGGTGTTGAGCTTTCTCCACCTCCAGCTGAGCTCGGATCACAGGAGGGTTGTTAAGTGGAGAAAGGGTTGCCTTCCGCCTCAAGTCAGGTTCAACTGATAAACTCGGCAGGAGTATCTCGTTGGCATGGCCCTTCGTGGATTCCTCTAGGGTCCCACCTACTCGTCAAATAGGTGGGTTGGACTTTCTTTCCGAGATTAAGGCAAGCTCGAAAAGAGCGGGGATTGTGTACAACTCTCATATTTTTCGAGTCGGTGTGACCCGACGCAGATGAGGTCGTGGTAGTAAGGGTGACCATGATGCGACGGACCGAACCGTCGGAGGCCGTCAAGACCAGAAAGAGAAGGCCCGGGGGGGTAGACCTCCTTGGACGAGTGAACCTTGGGTCCATTCGCCCAAGGTCCCGGGCCACTCGCCGGAGTGGGGCTCGCCCAAGGGTAGGGGTCCACTCGCCCTATGCAGCCGGGCGAGTGGACCAAGGGCCCACTCGCCCGGTGGGTTGAGTGGACCGTAAGGTCCACTCGCCCAGTAAGGGCGGTGGACCTCGGTCCACTCGTTCGACCCCCGACAAGGGGGGAGTGGACGTCTCGTCCTCCACTCGCCCCCCCCCCCCCCCCTCTCATTTTGACCGTCCAGGTTCGTGGTTGAGCTGCGGATAGCAGAATTTTGGCTATCCGCAGCCCAATTTTGGGAAGTCTATAAATAGACCCCCATGGGCACCTTGGGAAGGGTTGTTGGTACCCCCCCCCCCCCTCGCGTGTGTGTTGTGAGCAAGCACTACCCCTCCCCTCCCCCTTGTCATCGAAGGTGGACGGTGAGGTGATCCTTAGTGCCTTCCAAGGTGCCCAGGCTCAGCATTGGCTTAGGTGGGGAAGTTCCTTGTGAGCTTCTGGGTATGTGGTGGGACCTCCAAGCTGCAGCTTAAGGGGTCCGTTTGTGGACTTAGGTGTTCTTCAAGGGTAAGGTTCTTCGGCTCTTAGTCACTGGTCAAGGGTCTAGCTCGGGTCAAGTAAGGGTTAGTTGCATCCCCCTTTCGAACGTCGAGACCAGTTCTCTGGTTTCAACACTCATCATGTCATATGATTTTGAAATTGAGCATGATAGATCATAGTTCTCAGAATTAGAAGGGTGATGTTTGTGTGTAATATATATGCCCCACAGATATTCATGAAGAAGTGTCCAAGAAATGTCAAAGTAATAAGAAAAATTAAAAAAATGGCACGCCACATGATGTTCAAGTGTCTTACAAGGTATCCTGAATGGTGGGCGTAGACCAAACACAAACAAGCACGAATATGGCTACGATGTCAAACAAAATCAAATAAATAATATAGATGAAATTTGGAATGGGCGGAAGGTATAAAACAAGGGATTATGGAGATCAAAGAAGAATGGGTTAAGACAGAGAATGTACGCGAGGAGGATTTGGAAAGGAGAGAGAAATGGCATGGGTCTCCATTTGCATGTGAGAGGAAAGAGAAACAGTCAGGGGGCTGACCTTAGCTTGTCTAAAGGGGCGAGAGAACCCATGAGGTAGAGAAAGAATAATTAATGGCAATAGTCTTCATACTCACTTATATAAACCAACAAATACTTGATTTGTGCATAAGGAAAGACGATAATGAGATCATGGTCTCCATAAGTGAAAAGAAATCCATGAGAGAGCTGGCGGCCGTAGGATCCATGAGCGATTGCGGCCAGAAAGAAATGTAGAAGGGAGAAAAATATAGCAGATTCCTTTCTTAGACATTAAATAATTCTCAAGAGTCATATATTTATAGATTATAGAAGCCATATTTTATAGATTAATAAAATAAAGATGAAGATAACAAGCTTTAATAAAAGTCCTAGAGATAAGAATAAATTGAAGGAGTAATCAAGATAACAAAGTCAAATATTCATAATTAAGAACCTAGCTATCTAATTAAAAAATTTGCAATTATAAAAATCATTAAATAATTAATTAACTAAAAAAATAACTCCTTCAATTAGAAGATTATTTAAATTATTTGAAGAAATGTAATTATCCAAACAATTAAATAGGAATAATTTGAATATAAAAACTTAATAATATTTGAATAATTAATAATCCATCATATATAAATATATATTACATATACAACAACACTCAAGCCTTTATCCCACTATAGTGGGGTCGGCTATAAATATATATCATATGATGAGATTAAATTTATTTAAAAAATTTAATATCTAAAGTTATTACATAAATAAATTAAATAGAATATTAAAATTTAAACAAAACAAATACTTAAAAGTAATTAAATAATATTTAATCCCTAAAAATGAAATTATCTAATAGTCAGTTCAGATTGCAGAAACTGAAATTGCAGAATTGGATATCTGTCCAATTTCAATTCTTACATGAATTGGAAATGAAATCAAGCAATTCAATTAGACGACGGGATACAGTTTATAGAGCTGAAATTGATCAATTACATTGTTCGGTTGCAAAAAAGAATACAGGCCGGAAATTAAGAAATATCAATGTCTATATTAAATTTCAAGTAAACTTATTAAGACACTCAAAAGAAATTTATGATATTAAATAGAAAATTGACATTATTGATAACACAAAATTCATACTAAATATTCCTTAGCATAAAGTAATCAAGAAAACACAATCCACACTAATCATGAAGAAGCATACATAACCACATTGTCTTTATACCATCGGACAAAGCTATGAAAATTTCATACTTGTACTATCACTAATAAAAATATTCAGAGACTTTAGTAATTTCATTTTGTCAAATTCAAGCATCTTAGAAAGCGCTTCATATATTTTCTCAACATGAGTCACTAGAGGTAGAGTAACGACCTTGTCAGAGTTAAATGCTTGAGTTAGACTTAGGGCCGCAAAGGAAATAGTTTCGGCTGGGGCATCAATCTTAGATGATCTTTTCTTTCTCGGCCTTTGATTACCTTCGCCAACATATTTAAAACGATCTTCATTCTATTGCTTTCACCTCAAATAGATTCTTCTGCTTATATCTTGTATTAATAATTATGTGACAGTTGCTATAGTACTTATGTTACTTTATCATTAGCACAGAGGATTGCTAAATCAGTACAATTAATTACCGTGTTATCTTAGTGGTGTTTAACAATAGAATAAGCATGCATGTTCAGAGGGTTACATAATTAACATAACGACATAATTAATAATCAAAAGAAACATCTATCAAAATATCAATACTTTGATATAATTGGTCAAACTTCTTCACTATCAACCTTTACTGTATTGCGATCACAGTCACATCCAAATCCACTTTTGTCTAGCATCGCAAATACTTCTTGATAGTGTTTATTCCAATCCTTCAATCTGGTTATCACCTTCTCCTTACTAACATCCACATTGGAAACCTCTTTATTTTGTGGCCAACAATGGTTTCTATAGCAAACCACTAGAACGAGCACGACTCATTTCGGTAGTCCAATGGATGTGCAATGTACTTTTTCCATAGATTATACATGGTATTTAGTATTCACATACTCATTAGAATACAGAGCAAAAAATGGGAGTTGCTGAGATGAGAATGCTTAGGTGGATGTGTAGTCACACGAGACGGGATAAAATTAGGAATGAATGTATCAGGGATAAGACAGGAGTGGCGCCAATTGTAGAGAAGATGCGAGAAGCTCGTTTAAGATGGTTCGGACATGTACATAGGAAATCATTAGAGGCACCTGTTAGGCGTTGTGAGAGTTTAGTTACTAGACATGTTAAACGGGGGAGGGGTAGACCAAAAATGACTTGGAATGAAACTATAAGGAAAGATATGATGTACTTAGGTATTAGTGAGGCTATGATTAAAGATAGGGCGCAATGGCGACAAAGGATCCATATAGCCGACCCCACTATGGTGGGATAAAGGCTTGAGTGTTGTTGTTTGTTACGCATGCGCGTATTATTATTGTATTTCATATTGTTTTAGGATTTTGGCATGTGAGCCCCCCCTCCCTATATATGGAGGTGGATTGGGAGTTAGAAAGCATCTTTCATCTTCTAGGTTTTGAACTCTCATTTTGGAGAGGAGCTTCAAGGAGGAACCAGCCTCTGGAAGTTGGCAAGAGCATACCTCGTGATTGTATCCATGTTCTTTCTTATTCCTAACATTTGGTCCGACCTGCCGCCTTCCGGCCGCGGTCTCCACCGCCCGAAGAAGTAACCGCGCCTACGCAGTCGAACATCGCGCCATTTCCGCTCTTCCGTCGTGTACCCGATCCGCCGATCCATCTCCTTCGAGCATCGTCCGCGTCGACGCATTCTCGCGGGGCTCGACCGCTTCCACCGTCGACTCGCCAGCACTGGACGACGCTCCAGCGGGCTTCCCGTCTCCGCCTACAGCTTCCGGGGTCCAGATTCCATCCCGATCCAATCGACGCATCGCTGCACCCGACCAATCGGCAACCCGACGGCCTCGTCGGCCGTCTTCCTCCACCCGACCGAGTGTATGCCCCCTCACCGGCGATCGATGGTCAACTCTGACGCATCGCTGCAGCCCCCAGCCACTGATCCCGTCATTCTTCGTCGTTTGGATGACCACGACGATGCAATCGCGTCGCTGCATGCCCTCATGCTACGCATGGAGGCTAAGATCGATTCCCTCCTGGCCGACCGGCCTACCACATTCGCGACGTCGACGGCGGATCCGCCGCCCTCCTCGGGGCTTCCCCGGAACTCTTCCATGCAACAACAGCCCCCTTGCCCAGGGTGGGCTCACCGGGCCCTCGTTCCCTTGATGTCCCCTCTTTCAACGGCACCGATCTCATTGGTTGGATTGCTCGGGCCGAACAGTTCTTCGAGATACAGCAGATCTCGGAGCCACAGAAGGTCAGCACGGCCTTGATCGGCATGGAGGGCTCCGCCCTCCACTGGGTTCACTGGCTCCACCAATCCTCTCCTGGCCTCACCTGGACAACTCTCACAAAGGCCCACATTCAGTGGTATGATCACCGCTACCCCGGCTCCATGATCGAGTGCCTTTGCGTACTCCGTCAGACCGGCCCCATTGATTCGTACGTTGATGCATTCATCGAGTTGGTCACCCACGTTCCTGGTCTTCCACCCGACCATTACTTGGCCTACTTCATGCACGGCTTACAACCCCACATCCGAGCCCGCCTCCGCACCCTGCAACACTTAACTGTCCACCAATCCATGGACCTCTCCCCACTAGTGGAAGCCGAATTCATGGCAACGTCCGGGGCCCCTCCTTTCCCGTCGCCTCCGTCCAACCCTCCCTACCAACCATATTTTCCTCCCCTGTCTAAACCTCCACCACTGCCACCTCCTCCTCCTCGGCCAACCATTATGGGCCCACGCAACAACCGTCATATCCCCACTCACCGTCTTTCCAACCAAGAGTACAATGACTTGCAGAGCAAGGGTCTGTGCTACCGTTGCAAGCAACCCTACTCGCCTAATCATAATTGTCCTGCCAAGGAGTTCTGGTCCCTCATCGGGGATGATTCGGACGAGCTCGGCATGGCTGACTTGGGCGCCCTCTTGCTCACGGATGTACCGCCAGACGGAGATTCGGGCACCTCTGCGGCGACCCACCAGCGGGCACATTACTACTAGATGGCGGGCGGTACTTCGACATTGGGGTCAAGGTCGATTTTCTGGCGGGATGGATTGCTACGCATGCGCGTATTATTATTGTATTTCATATTGTTTTAGGGTTTTGGCATGTGAGCCCCCCCCCCCCCCCCTCCCTATATAAGGAGGTGGATTGGGAGTTAGAGAGCATCTTTCATCTTCTAGGTTTTGAACTCTCATTTTGGAGAGGAGCTTCAAGGAGGAACCAGCCTCCGGAAGTTGGCACGAGCATACCTCGTGATTGTATCTCTGTTCTTTCTTATTCCTAACATTGTTGTTGTTATACTCATTAGTACATCAATAGTGCATAGAAATATTCATAACCAGTAAAAAGTATATAGCAAAATGATATTGGGCAAGTAAAAAAGTAATATGTAAGAAAGTCGGTGACAATGCATAACAGTGCATATAATGTTGGTATTAACTACAACCTACAATATTACAAACCCGCGTCGACCTTAGTAATCATTCACGATATTTAGAGTTAGTTCGGCCCTAAATTTCTACTCATTTATTGCTTGAACTGACCCAACAACATCATAGTCATAGATTTCTTCTTATGTCTCTTAAACTAGGAAATCTGCATTGACTAATTGAGCAACACTCTCTAATGTTTAATCAACTGAACATTTATGTCAATAATTAAAAAAACTATTACAATGATATAACAAAATAACCACTATTCACACATTCAAAAACTTCATACCTGCACTTTTTATCAAAGAATGAAGGTTGTGGCAAAATCGCACATTGTTTCTTCAATTACTCAAATGTTTTTTTCAATCAAATTTCTTTTTTTCGAATGACGTAGATTGTACGGTTCTTTAAAATTTGCAGGATAACATCTTGTGGTGACCATTCTTTAATATGATAATGTGTAGAACGATATGGGAAAGATACCCCAGACTATTTGTGTGTGTATAACCGGTATCAACCAACTAACATTTACCTATACATTTATATACAAATATCAATAAATTATTTTTATTTGCAAAAGAGAATAAACTTGTAAGGGTTTATAGTTATATTGTTTAAGCCTTCAAAATGGTTGTCTCTCCGATGCATTACGCAACCATAGAACCAGACAATGAACCTTCCCATCCAGGGAGGTCATATAAGAACTTCACTGTGTGGTTACTGACTCCTAGTATATTTATCTTGATTGCTTGTAATAGATTTCATTCGATGGAACAATCACTCCAATGTGTTCCATCTAAAGCACCAACATAATCCCTAAACCATCTCCATCTATGTTTTTGTCTAGATTCAGGTAGCTTAATATAACTTAGATAGTTTTAAGATGTCCTTTAGTACAATATTATTAAAATGCCACTTCTAGTATCCACAGAATGGAGATAAATACAACCAAAACCAGAAAGCATCTTGATATGCAGTACCTATAGAAAACTGTCCCACAAGTGGGTGATAGGGATAGTAGTACTACTAGTGAACCACGACCGTAATGTTTTCCTAAAGGATGTGTTTTAAGTTTTAATTTGTCAATCATGCACTGCGAAACAAAGTTCTTCATACTGCTGCTATCAATGATGACAGAACATAATTGTCCCTCGATGCAGGTGGTCATATGAAAAATATTATTTCTTAGTCATTCATTCTCAACAGGTGTCTTAGGGATCAACAAACTATGTTGAAGTACACAAACTAAATGATTAATCTATTCTGTTTCAACCTCGACCTTGCTCTCGGGCTCAGGCTTGGCCTCCTAATTGATCTAGGAATCAATCTGGAAAACTTTATACTCTAGCTCTCGACTGTCCTCGGGGTCAATGATAGCTACAAAATGGCATCGCAGGAACTCAGAGGATTTGTGCCCTGACTCCATACACTTGAAGCATTGAAATACAACCAAAGTGGTTCTAGGTCCTACAAGCTCTTTGCCTCCGAATGGAGGAGTGGGAGTTGTCAGAATGCTCGTAGGAAAAGTCGGATGAGGGGAAACTATGGGCCTACGAGCAGGGGCGTGGATGATGTTAGATTAGGGTTTATCAGTTGACCTCATTTCAAAAGTTAGTTTTTGTAAGGCCTCTACTCGTCGAGCTTTACCGGAAACCTCTCCTAAGTCATGATAATCTAATTGATCCTTGATTAAGTAAAAGGTAACAAGAGACTGTCGTGTTGTTGTCCTCTAGAATGTCGAGTCGGACTAGGTACTAGAGATTCATTTGTGTAATTGACATATAACTTATCTTGTCATAGAATGTGGAATCCATGATAAAATGTTTGTACGTAATCAGGGAGTTCGTAACTCCTAAGATGTGGCGCCTTAAAATCTATGTAAGTCATAATATATGGTTGCGCAAAATTAAACATGGAGCTCTAACTGACCTCGTCATTCTAGGGTAGATCCCCTTAGTCTAAGGATGGCATACTCGACCTATCTATTGACGGACATTTGTTTCCAAGCTAAAAAATGGTTCATCCTATCGCATCAATTTAGGCTTACCATCGGCATCCCAATTTACTCTCATAAACTATGACTTCTAGTTTGACTCCTACGCCCAGCGAGGGATTTCTAAGGTCGGGTTCTCCTTGCTTTAGTTGCCTAGAATTAGGATTATTCCATAAGAGTGGATGTTGATGATCACGGGCCAAATGGATGTTTGCTTCTATGTTGCTTCCAACAGTAAGCAACCATTTCAAAACTTGTCGCATATCTCCCATATTTTTTGTTAGGGTTTCCCCTAGTTGCATTAGGTTGCACAATCGTTGGGTCATCTCATCTACGATACCCTCTCATTTCCATGCACGACCCCCCATGTGTGCATACAAAGGATATGTTTATAGAATATTCAATTTGAATTCAGAGTAAAGATCGGCTCAACTAACTCGCGATAAAAGATAGTTAATATGTCTAATACCAAACGGATGTAAACCCGAAACAAAATCCAATATTAGAGCTTCTTTATAACAATTTGGATCAAGTAGACTTCCTTTACTTGATGAATAATCAAAGTGAAACCTATTAATCCAAAATTTCAATTGACTTAATTATGTGATTTTAGGGTTCCGAAACATGGAAATTAGTTGTCAACAATCAAATTTCTTACAAATCAAAGAGGAAAGACAGTAGTTGATGCATTCATCGCCGCATCCAAGGACGCGTGATACCATCACGCATTAGTTATATTTTTTATTATTTGTTATTTTATTTTCGGCAATTTTCGTATGCACTGATGTTATTTTTAATTCCGGCTCATCGGTTTGACCACCCGATGAGACCCTAAATAAATGGTCCGGCAATTTGAATAGCTAGGGCGAAAGGGGTAAGCTTAAATTAATTATGACAAGAAAAAATCTAAAAGTGAATAAAATGAAATTGAGATATATAAAATATTTCTCATCATGAAACTTTAATGGAGAATAAAAAAGATATTTTATTCCATCTGGCATGATAGAATGGCCGAAGGTTTTTTTTGGAAACACTGTAAAAAGAAAATCAGTTTTGGAAATATTGTAGAATTGGAAATACTTGATTTCTCCTTTAAGAACCCTCCACGGGCACAGAGAAAGGCAGGTTGGGTATTGACAGAGAACGACTTTTGTGTCGTTCATCTGTTATCCCGGCAACCGAGCCCCATCCCTGCAAGTTCCGCCTTTTCACCTCTCTTGAACGTGAGATCCGCCAGTTCCAACGCTCCTTCAACGGGAGATTCTTCTCCAGCTTCTACGCCGCCACCGGAGCCCGACTCACCAGCGATCTTGACGTCGCACCGTCCGCCGAGGAGATTCCTTCCCCTCTAGTACGTCGTCGACCCCGATCGTCTGCTCCGGGGTCAAGAGGGCTCCTGACTACTCACTCCCGCGGGATCCACTACGCCCCCTCTTCTCCACCAACAACGTATACCACCACTCGTGCAATTAATTTGGAGTGCTCAAACCTCGCCATAGTTACTGCGTATGCCTGGGGTAATTCTGTCATCTCTCCTGCTTCATTTATTGGCGTAAAATGTATGCATCTCAAGTAATTAGTTAAGCTTGCCTCGGACGTTCGCACTTTTAAATTTTCCGTTTATCCATAAACTGTTATTGTGGAATTTTTGCTTGTGAATGTGAGAATCTCGCTTTGAATTCAACTCGGTAGCCGCTCGAGGGAATTCCTTTTCAAATAACGATTAACAGATTTGCTGAAGTTTATCGTTCTGAGTAGTTTTACGCGCGAAAAGTTTGATTTGGCCACTCGGCCTCAACAAGATAAAATTAATCGCATTACAATATTTTATTTTTAAAACCCTGGTTTCAAATTACATCAGCAACAATAAATAGAAAATAATATTTAGGGTCGGATCGGTCATTGCTAAATAACATAAACAATAGAAAACATAAAAAAACATTTGCAATGATCTGATTTTTTTCATTCCAATTTTTTCTTTCCAATGATAATTTATTATTGGAGTCACTTGCTTGACCCAATTGGTTGTTGATATGTTTAGAACAAAAAATATACCGAATAAGCAAGATCTTACAAAACTCAGTGTCCAATGAAATAAAATCCTTGTTAGTGCTAGATTGGTATATATCCTACTTCGTTCATCCACAACTGTGTGGATGGTCATGTAAATATACTATAAAAATGTGGTGTTATAACTGTCCACTCAGCTAAAACCAAAAAGAAATTAACTTATTTCCAGAAATGCAGATCACTTGCATACCATTCTTTCTCTTTGCCTCTTCTTCTCAGAGATAACAGATATGTCCACAGCTATACCTTGGGAAACATCGCGCTCTATCTTCTTGCGCCATACAAACCTATATATAGATAGAACTTAGGTAAGGTATTAATAGGAAATAGCTGAATAAAGGTATATTCCAAGATAAAGGAAAAGAATTAGTATCGAGTAAAATTAAAAATGGCACAAAACAACATATTGAAACTAGAGGCTAACTTACCTCTCTGTCAGATTTGAATCTCCAAATGGATTTGAATCATTGGAGTAACCCGAGACAGCGGGTGTCTTGAGTTTCCTAGCCACACTTAAAGCCTTTGTAAACAACAAAGTGGAGCATGGAATGGAATGAGGCAAAACAATAAATGGAGATTATAAAACATATAGCAAATAATAAAAACCAAAGAAAAAGATACCTTCTTTTGTGCTTTCTTAGACATATACTCGACAATCTGCTCTTCTGTAATTTCTTTAGAACTTTTGCGCTTTATGTGATTGCTTCGACGAGAGGAAGAACCCTTATGGATTCTCCTCCTCGATGATTCATATTCAGAAGAAGATTCTGAATCCTCCTCTTCAGAAGAACTACGGTGATACTTAGCATCTGTTATGCCCCGCCGCCTTCTGCTTCCACTATCTCTTTTCTCCATTTGACTTCACTGCAAAAAATGTGATTAGGTCAATGTAGGTATATATGTATTTCTTCACTCTTGTGACTAGATAAATAGTAGGCAATTGATACGTGTTGATAGTGCATGAACCTGTGCACAAGAGAAAGATAATTAACAGAAGAATGTCAGAGGAAGAAGTCAGTAGCAGGCAAGGTAGCAGACAAACAGTCGAGGATGAGAGCATCAAAATGAATCTGCAACAATAAGGAGTTCACATTAACGACAAACAAGTTAAGCAAAAATTAAGGGTCCGTTCGTTTGCAACGTTTTCATTTACCGTTTTCGTTTTGGTCGAAAACGAAAACTTCTTGCGTTTTCGTTTTGGGCTAAAACGAAAACTGCCGTTCGTTTGCAGAATGGTTTTCAGGTGCGGTTTTGGAATCTGTCAAAACTGCCGTTCGTTTGCAGGTTGGTTTTCAACATTCAACATTCAACACACACACATTCAACATTCAACACACACATTCAACACACACATTCAACACATTCAACACACACAATCAACACACATACCTAAACACATACACAACACACCACATTCAACACACACATTCAACACACACATTAAACACACAAAACACACAAACACTCTCATTAAAACACACAAAAAAAACATCTCAAATAGGCTGCTGTGAGGATTTGACCTAACACAAAGAGGATCTTCATTTATATAGAGTTTAGGTATACCTAAACTCGTGAAGAAGCTGCTGTGAGGAGGAGAGGCGCCGGAAGAAGCTGGGAGAGGAGGAGCCGGGAGGAATGGCGCCGGAAGAAGCTGGGAGATGCGAAGCTAGGATGCGCTGATGATGCGCCTGCAGGAGGAATGGCCGAGAGGTGCTGCGCCGGGAGGAGATGCGAAGGCGGGAGAGGAGGAGCCGGGAGGAGAGGCGCCGGGGGAGAGGCGAATCGGCTGTCGTCGGGGAAGATGGAGCGAGGAAGAGAAATCGCGCCTTTCGCAAAACCCTTGAAAACCGACCTATCCAGCTCTGTTTTGCAGATGGAGCGAGGAAGAACAAAACGCGTGAGCCCAAAACAGCGCTGTTTTGGGTCAAAACCAAAACAAGCCCAAAACAGGTTCAAACGAACACCTGTTTTACTTATTCCAAAACTGAAAACGAAAACGGACCTCCAAAACAGTGCAAACGAACGGACCCTTAAGGCAAGCTCTGAAATTTTAGAAGATCGAATTAAACATAAGCATAAAATGAAACAGGCAAAAACTGTGATGAGAGATATACCTTGGCTCGTAAGTGCGGCTAGAATGTGCGTGGACGGGAATGGACAAGGAGCAAAGCTTATGGTCAATGTATGGTGGATGTGGATTTCTGTGGAGGATAAGTGAGGGGGGCTATGTGGAAGACTGAAAGGGGTCAGGTAAGGGCTTTGAAATGCTGCAGCTGACGGTTCAGAGGCGAGAATTGCAAGGGATGGCTGATCGGAGGTGATGGAAGGCTGGACGGAGGCGTGGCAGCGGTCTGAAGGTGAAACGGCAGGCTGGAAGTGGATCGAAACCAGATAGGTATCAGGCTATGACGGGCGGCTCTGCAAATCGACGGAAAACGCGTCGATCTCGTCGGAAACAAACAAGGGAAGGCCGTCAGACTTCGGGAAGGTCTCTGGAAACGTCGTCCGGGGCTGTGGGTCAATTCCTGCAACTGGGAACTAAAGGCTCGATGGAGGAGACGTCGAAACTATCAACAGCAGGGGGCGAAGAGGTCGCCAGAGTTAGGGAAGCCTTCTGGCGGCCGCGACGATGACAGGGGACCGGCGTCTAGTCGCTGGAAGGGGGGACGACGAGGGCTGGCTGAGTTATAGTAAATGCGCTACTACACAGACCTAAAGTCTATCAAAAAGTCACAAAAAAGTTGGCCTCACTCCTCACAAAAACACCCGATTTCTCTAGGGTTCCGCAGAAAATCACAAAAAGTGGGCCCCACTCGGCACAAAAAGACCCGACTTTAGGGTTTGGCGCAAAAAAAAAAACTAAAGTCGGGTATTTTGTGCTGAGTGGGGCTCACTTTTTGTGATTTTTAGGTAAGCTTTAGGTGAGCAGTAGTATTCTTATCGTAAAGACGGGAACACCTTAACTAAAGTTGAAAAAACTGCGATCATAAGTTTAGGGTTAAAAAAGTCATCAAGTATAAATATATACGAATCATTATTCTATTACAAGATTTGGACATAATTATCTATGTTGAAATCGATTTCTCGGTCTCTTGTGAAGCTCGGGCACTCAGCAAGCTGAGGGGCAGCTAGCCCTTACTAGTCCCTCGGAAGGAGCAGATTGGAGATGTACAACCCGTATTCGTCGAGTGGGTCCCTCAAGCCAACTGGCGAGACCTGGGTCTGCCAGATCATTCGCCCAGGCTAAGGAGGGTGGAGAGATCCCCGGATTAGTGGGGGTACGCTGCAGGCGAGAAGAAGTTCGGCGAGTGGTGCCCTCACGGACCACTCGCTCAGTAGCATGGGCACTCGCCCAGCTGAGCGGGAGATCGGCGAGTGGTGCCCTCACGGACCACTCGCCCCAAAGGCTTTGAGGGGGAAATGACCATAATGCCCCTTGTGGGCTGCAAATAGCCCTTCAGAACAGCGGGGTTAGGCTATCAGCAGACCAATTTGGGGTGCGATTAGTAAAATTAAAAGGCGGATTCAGGCTATTTACAGACCAGCCTAGGAAAAACTATAAATAGACCCTTAAGGGCACCTTGGAGGAGATCCGATTTTAGAGAATCCTCTCCTCCAGGCTAGTTTTTGGTCGGCTGCTAGTGCCCTCCAAGGTGCCCGGTTGAGCTCTGGTTTGGGAGGAGAAGCTCTCTAAGATCTTCCGGGTGTGTGGCGGGACCTCCTCGCTTCAGCTTTGGGTCTTTTCTTATTCTCACATCCACCGTCAAGAGAGCCTAGTGAGGGAGAAGTAAGCATCGGCTGCACCCCCAGTGGGTCCGAACTCAAGAGGCCTGTTGCAGGTTTCAACATTTTTGGTGCGGTGAGCGTGGACCGTAGCCAGTGAAGGAAAATCCCAAGCTAGGCTCGATGACAGGAGATGGAGGGAATGGTTCTGACTCAGGTCACTCGCAGCCACCAGCGACGGGGGAGTGGATGGAGATGTTCGAGAAATTCAAGCGAGAAGTCCTGCAGACAGTTCTCGCGGCAAGGGGTGAATGCGAGACGCCAGCGGTTCCCATCATTCCACCCCAGCAGGTCGGCGAGAACGCTCCGGGGCAGCGGTCGGGAAAGGAGGTGCCAGCTGAAGGAAGTGCACGAGATCTCCCGGGGCGGCAGCTGTTCAGCAGTCCGGCGAGTGCTGAGGTGTGCGAGTTGGCTCCGCGCGAGAGGACCATTCGCCGAGCAGGGGAAGGGAGCCCTTTTTGCGAGATGATCCTCTCGGCTCCAGTGCCAGAGGGGTTCCGGGGGCCGGAGATGTCCTACTACACCGGAAAAGAGGACCCGGTCGTGCACCTGCAGTGGTTTGAGGACATGACCTCAATTCTCCCCATGTCGGATGCATTCCAATGTCGGCTCTTCGCAACCACCCTGAAGGAGAAGGCAAGGGATTGGTTCCACCAGCTTCCCGTAGGTTCCATCTACACGTTCGACGATCTGCGTCGGGGCTTCCGGCTGCGATTCTCGACGTCAAAAAAGAGGAAGAAGGATGCGGAGGCTCTCTTCAAGATCAGGCAGAGGGAGGGGGAGTCCCTGGCACATTACGTGGACAGGTTTCAGGAAGAGATACACCTTGTGCAGGAGGTGCCGGGGTTCGCCCTCAAAATGGCGTTCATTGTGGGATTGAGAGACGGGTTCTTCAAGATGGACCTGAAGAGGAGGGCTCCGGTCTCCTTTGAGGAGTTGATGGAGCGAGCGGCGGAGGAGATAGAAGGGGAGGCGGCCAACCCGGAGTTCTACAAAAGGTTGGCGAAGATGAGCGAGCCTGAGGTGAGGCAACAAGAGGGAAGAAGGAGAGAGGAACCCAGAGGTCAAGGGTTCGAGAGGCCACCTCGGAATTGGAGGTTTCAGGAGCCCCACAACAGGTTGGGCTGGAGGAATCAGGAGGGACCTGCGAGAGGTCAGGAAGGAGGATACCAAGGAAGGGAGATGGGGGGAGTCAACCCGGGGTGGAGGCAGGGCCCCCGACCCCCTCCTCCTCCTCCGCGGGAGCAAGCCATGGGGGTAGGCCGAGGAAGAGGAGCTAGAGGAGGAAGAGGAAGAGCGGGAAGAGGGGGTAGGGTGGTGTTGCCCTATTGTGACTTTCATCAGGAAGAGGGTCACGCAACGGCCACCTGCCCCGAGTTCTTGGAGATGAGGGGAAGAGGGCAACCACGGCAGCAGCCGATCAGAATTGAGGAGGTGTTCCCGGAAGGGGAAGAGGATAGGTGTGAAGACCGGGTTGATACAGGAACAAGGGGGGAATCGGGGTGATTCATGGTGGGGTTGGGATAGAGGCCTCTCGCAAGAGGAGCTTCCAGGCGATGTTCCGAAGGGACGTCGCGTCAACTTCCCAAACCCCACCCCCCTCGGAGAAGCTCACCTTCTCCTCAGAAGACATGCCAGATTATGAAGATCCATTCTGCGACGCCCTGGTGATCCAGACGGCGATTAAAAATTTCACGGTCTCCCGGATCCTGGTGGATAACGGGAGCTCAGTGAATGTGATCTTCAAGAAGGCCTTCGACGCGATGGAGGTGGAGAAGAAGAGGGTGCAGGCCTCCGACGGACCACTGTTTGGTTTCTCAGGGGAGCGGAAGGAGGTCGAGGGAGGCGTGGGTCTCCAAGTGACGTTAGGAGGGGTCCCAAGGAACTGCCGGTTCGTCATCGTTGACGCTCCGAGCAGCTACAATGCTATCTTCGGACGCCCTCTCATTAGTGCTTTCCGGTGCGTGCCCTCATCGTACCACCAGTGCCTAAAGTTCCATAGTGGAGGAGTCCAGGTCCGGATCCGAGGAGATGCTAAGGTGGCGAGGCAGTGCTATGTGACTGTCGTCAACACCATCTCTTGGATGGCGGAGGCTGAGAGGATGGATAAGGAGATGACGAGGCCGGAGGGGCCAGGAGAAGAAGTGGAGAAGAGTGGGGTAGAGGAAGAGGGCGATGCCCGAGAGGAGAATATGGAGGTCGCTCGGGAGGAGCAGGGGATCGAGCCGATGGAGGCGGAAGGAGCCACATAGGAAGAAGCCTGGGAGGAGGGACGAGAAGCAAAGGGCCAATGGGAAGAGCCAACCCGGCTCGAGGCGGCAGAAGAGGTGGTAGAGATGGAGGTCATCTCCCAGGAGGGAAGAGTGAAAGAGGTGCGGATCAGCGGGGGTCTCGGCCCGGAGGACAGGGTGAAGATGCTGGAGTGCATCCAGAAGAACGTGGATGTCTTCGCATGGAGCGCAGCTGATATGCCAGGCATCGAGGCGGACGTGGCTTGCCATCGTCTCAACCTCGATCCAGGAGCCCGCCCCATCCGGCAGAAGAGAAGGACCTTCGCCAGCAAGCTCGAAGAACCAATCCGCGGGGAGGTGGCCAAGCTCCTCGAAGCAGGTTTTGTATCGGAGATCCAGTACCCAGGCTGGGTCTCCAACGTCGTAATGGTAAAAAAGGCCGATGGCCGCTGGCGTATGTGTGTGGATTTTTCATTATTAAACAAGGCCTGCCCTAAGGATTGTTATCCCCTGCCTCGGATCGACGCGCTGGTTGACTCAGCCGTCGGTTTTTCTGTGATGAGTTTTTTGGATGCTTTTTCAGGTTATCACCAGATCAGGATGCACCCCACGGACGTCAAAGACGTCTCGTTCATCACCAGGGAGGGATGCTATTGCTAAAAGATGATGCCCTTCGGGCTGAAAAATGCAGGAGCAACCTACCAGAAGATGATGAACCGGGTATTTAGGGAGCAAAGGGGAAGGAACCTGGAGGTCTACGTGGATGACCTTATGGTGAAGAGCAAGTGCGTGAACTCTCACATCCAGGACCTCGAGGAGACCTTCGCCACCCCACGCAAGTACAAGATGCGCTTGAACCCCCTGAAGTGTGTGTTCGGGGCCAGCAAGGGGAAATTCCTGGGGCACCTTCTCACCCCTTGGGGAGTAGAACCTAACCCGGACAAGGTTAAGGCCATAATGGAGCTGGGGTCGCCGCAAAACGCCAAGGAAGTTCAGCGCTTGACCGGAAGACTCGCAGGGCTGAGCAGGTTTCTCTCCCGAGCCGGGGAGAAATGCTCCCCCTTCTTCAAAACCTTACGAGGTAACCAGAAGTTTGAGTGGACAAAAGAATGTGAAGAGGCCTTCCAGGCCTTGAAGAGCCAACTCACCAAGGCTCCGCTACTCCAAGGTCCCAAAGAGGGGGAGGATCAATATCTATATCTCGGGGTCGGGGCAGAGGCCGTAAGCTCCGTCCTGGTTCGGGAGGAGGGCAAGAAGCAGCTGCCCGTCTACTACGTGAGCAGGGTCCTGAGGGAAGCGGAGCTCAGATACCCGATTTTGGAGAAGTTGGCCTTTGCTCTGGTCGTCACAGCAAGGAAGCTCGGGCCATACTTCCAGGCCCATTCAATCCAAGTAGTGACGGACCACCCTCTCCGCCAGATCTTCGAAGGAGTGGAGCACTCGGGAAGGCTCGCAAAGTGGTCGATAGAGCTAAGTGAATTCAACATTACCTTCGCCCCTCGACTATCCATGAAGGCGCAGGTGGTGGCTGTTTTCATGGCAGATTATGTGGCCGAGATGGAGGAAGATGGAGCCCCTCGTCACGTTCCGTGGAAGCTGCTGGTGGACGGGGCTTCGGGCAAGAATTCCCTCGGAGGAGGGGTGGTACTGGAGAGTCCCCACGGAGTAAAGATCGAGCAGACACTAGTAATACACTTCCCAATCACCAACAACCAGGCGGAGTATGAGGCGGTGATCGCCGGTCTACGGCTGGCCCAGGAGCTCGGAGTCCATGACGTGGAGGTCCTCACCGACTCGATGGTAATAGCCTCTCAGATCAGGGGAGAGTTCGAGACGAGGGAACCTGCGCTCATAAGGTACTTGGCCAAAGTGAGAGGTCTCGTGGGAACGTTCAAAACTTTCTCCATCCGGCACGTCCCTCGGGAGGAGAGCACCCCGGCGGATGGGTTGGCCAAATCCGGTCCTCGAGCCGGGGGGACCCTGACAGACCTATTCCGCCCTTCGATCGAGGAGGGAGAACTCATGGAAGTAGAGCAGCGGCCCTCCTGGAAGCATCCCTTCGTCACCTTCCTTGCAACGGGAAAGTTTCTGGAGGAGGTTCCGGACCAGAGGCGCTTCTGATATAAGTCCGCCTACTACGTGCTCCATGAAGGGGACTTGTATCGGAAGACCCTCTCGGGCCTCCTGGCTCGATGCATTTCAGAGGAGGAGGCCCCAAGGATCTTGGAAGAAGTTCACTCCGGCGAGTGCGGCAGCCACTCGGGGAGCAGGATGTTGGAGGCAAGAATAATGAGGCAGGGGTACTTCTGGCCAACCCTAAGTAAAGACGCGACAGCCTTCTCTAAGAGGTGCCAGAAGTGCCAAATGTTCGCCCCGCTTCAGCTCATGCCAGCTCAGAGGCTAAAGAGTATCACGGCGCCCTGGCCATTCGCCATATGGGGGATGGACCTGGTAGGACCCTTCCCCCAGGCTAGTGGGCAGAGAAGGTTTCTCCTAGTCATGATTGACTACTTCTCAAAGTGGTTGGAGGTCAAGGCGTTGGCTAAGGTCACCTCCCAGGTAATCCGCAACTTCGTATGGGGGGAGATCATTTGTCGACATGGGCTTCCACAGGCCATAGTCACGGATAATGGTCCGCAGTTTGCAAGCGAGGAATTCATCAGCTTCTGTGGCCAGTTGGGGATAGGCCTCAGGTTTGCATCCGTTCACCATCCCAGGAGCAATGGGCAGGTGGAGGCGGCAAACAAGGTCATCGTGAACCTGCTCAAGAAGAAGGTGGAAAATCTGAAGGGCAATTGGGTGGAACAGCTTCCATCGGTCCTGTGGGCCCTAAGAACTACCCCCAGCACCGCCACAGGAGAGACCCCTTTCAAGCTCTCTCACGGCTGCGAGGCCGTCATTCCCATAGAGTTCGAGGTTATGACACCACGGGTAAAGGCCGCCGCAGGTGGAGAGGAAGATTGGAGAGTCGAGAACGAGGAGGAGTTGCGGCTCTCCCTCGACCTCATCGAAGAAGATCGGGACCTAGCAGCCATTCGCCAAGAAGAGGTCAAGCGGCGGATGGCCAAGTACTTCGACAAGCACGTCAGGGTAAAGCAGTTCGAGAAGGGAGATCTGGTGCTCAAGAAGGTCGACGTGGCTGGGAGGTCCGCCGCGGTGGGAAAACTTAACCCCAACTGGGAAGGCCCCTAGGTCGTGGAAGAGACACTAAAGTCTGGGGGGTATCGCCTTCAGAATGTGGAGGGCCAACCTCTCAGCCACACATGGAGTGACGACGACCTTAAACGCTTCTATCCCTAGCAGTATGTAGTAACAGTGTTTTTGAATAAGAATATTTTATTTAAACTATGTGTATGAGAGTGATGCCGCAGCTTGTAGGAAAGACTCTGAAGGCTCCAGAAATGGCCCCGAGCAGACCCGCTGTCCAGGCTCTCATCTAGCTGGCAGGTCTGAAGGCTCACTCGGTGGCAAGTTCCAAGGTGCTGAGAAAATGGCCCCGAGCAGACCCGCTGTCCAGGCTCTCATCTAGCTGGCAGGTCCGAAGGCTCA
The DNA here is from genome assembly GCA_033032865.1 of Dactylorhiza incarnata. Classification (NCBI taxonomy): domain Eukaryota; kingdom Viridiplantae; phylum Streptophyta; class Magnoliopsida; order Asparagales; family Orchidaceae; genus Dactylorhiza; species Dactylorhiza incarnata. Next base: position 757,335 of record JAWHQI010000006.1, read on the forward strand.
CTCGGTGGCAGGTTCCAAGGTGTTGAGAAAATGGCCCCGAGCAGACCCACTGTCCAGGCTCTCATCTAGCTGGCAGGTCCGAAGGCTCACTCGGTGGCAGGTTCTAAGGTGCTGAGAAAATGGCCCCGAGCAGACCCGCTGTCCAGGCTCTCATCTAGCTGGCAGGTCCGAAGGCTCACTCGGTGGCAGGTTCCAAGGTGCTGAGAAAATGGCCCCGAGCAAACCCGCTGTCCAGGCTCTCATCTAGCTGGCAGGTCCGAAGGCTCACTCGGTGGCAGGTTCCAAGGTGTTTAGAAAATGGCCCCGAGCAGACCCGCTGTTCAGGCTCTCATCTAGCTGGCAGATCCGAAGGCTCACTCGGTGGCAGGTTCCAAGGTGTTGAGAAAATGGCCCCGAGCAGACCCCCTGTCCAAGCTCTCATCTAGCTGGCAGGTCCGAAGGCTCACTCGGTGGCAGGTTCCAAGGTGCTGAGAAAATGGCCCCGAGCAGACCCGTTGTCTAGGCTCTCATCTAGCTGGCAGGTCCGAAGGCTCACTCGGTGGCAGGTTCCAAGGTGTTGAGAAAATGGCCCCGAGCAGACCCGCTGTCCAGGCTCTCATCTAGCTGGCAGGTCCGAAGGCTCACTCGGTGGCAGGTTCCAAGGTGTTGAGAAAATGGCCCCGAGCAGACCCGCTGTCCAGGCTCTCATCTAGCTGGCAGGTCCGAAGGCTCACTCGGTGGCAGGTTCTAAGGTGATGAAGGAAATGACCCCGAGCAGACCTGCTGTCCAGGCTCTCATCTAGCTGGCAGGTCCGAAGGCTCACTCGGTGGCAGGTTCTAAGTTCTCAAGGGTGGATCTTGAGGGCACTCGCAGGGACCACGCGCCAGTAAAGTAATCTCACCTCTCTTCCTGACTACCTAAGCGAAACCCCGGTCTGGGCGAATGGTAAGGAGATACGAGTGGGACAGGAAGCGGGAAGTCGAAAAGGGGCAACACACCTAAGTCATCTTTGAGCATTCGCTGGGTGGCCAGGACAGTCGCACTTCGACCTAGCGTCCTAATGAGCCTAGCGGGATATAATGGCGAATGAGAAAGAAGTAACGTCCTAATGAGCCTAGCGGGATATAACGGCGAATGAGAAAGAAGTAACGTCCTAATGAGCCTAGCGGGATATAACGGCGAATGAGAAAGAAGTAACGTCCTAATGAGTCCAGCGAGATATAGCAGCGAATGAGAGAAAAGTTGAGATAGCACAAAAATTGAGATAACACAAAAATTGTAGTCAATATATATATCTTTTAAGGGCACTCGCCCCGTTCATGATTACATTCAAAATGGTAAGTACAAAAAGAGTAAAAAATACAAAAGGCCCTTCTCAAGGGTCGGCAGATTTCTCGCCTGAAGATCCTTCGCTTTCGCCAGAATCCGGGATGAGGGCGTCTTCCCGCGGCTCGCCATTATCGTCCTCCGGGAAGGGGATCGGAATGTAGAGCTCGGGAACGACTTGGCGAGCGGAAAGACATTCGGCCTCCGCCTTCAGATACCCAGCTCGCCGCAGCACCTGCAGCGCATGCTTCACGGCACTTTGCGCATTCTCTTGCATCAGTTGCTCTAGCTCGTGATGGGGGTAAAAGTGCCCCCCACTTCCTGGGTCGAGTGCCGACGTGCCGGCTTCTCGCAACCGTTGGACTTCGGCTCTGGCCAGGCGGACTTCCTCTTCAAGGTCGATCACCCGCGCGTGAAGCATCCCGACGCTTGTAGCATCCTGAAGAAATGAAATAAAACCTGAGATAAAAGTGCGGCAATCAGCAATGGTCATCCGCAGGGGTGAGAGAAAGTATACCTCTGCAACCGGGCGGCGGGCGAGAAGCGTTTCCGCGGCTTCCAGCTTCACTCTGAGCTCAGTCGCCTCTCTAGAGATGAGAGCCCTGGCCTCCTCGACCCCGGCCAGATTCTGTGCCAAGTTGATGCTCCGGCGAGAAGACATGTGCGAGAGCTCCAGGGCCCGCAGCATGGCTCGAGCGGCCTCGTGGGCGAGAACTTGCGTCTTCTCGGCATCGAAGACCTCGGCATCCTCCCGGCCATAGAGGGCATACGCAATGGCGTACGCCTCGCCGCTGGCGACGTCGCTCTCTATCCAGGTTGGATGGATGGTAGAGAGCGAGACCCTGTTCGTGTTTCTGTCCCACTTGACCAGGGGAGCCCCTGAGGGATCCACGTACTTCTCGCTGTTCGGGAAGTTGCGGTGGTCCCTGGGCAGCGGAGGCGGCGGCAGCGACGATCTCGCCTGAACCCCCGTCCCATCTGGCACACCCGACCCCAAGGTTGGGACCGACACTTCGGTCCCCAGGGTTTGGGCCGGGACCTCCATCCCTGGGGTTTGGGTTGGAGCTTTCGCTCTAGAGGTCTTGCCCACAACCCCCTTCCCTTTGATGGAAGTAGGACATCGCGACTTGCTGGGGGGAGAGGAAGGAGTCGCCGCAGGTTTTCTCTTTCGGCTGCTGGGCTTGGAGGAGGAAGGACCCTCCCAGCAGGCATCCGCGGCAGCTTGCGCGAGAGGCACGCAAAACCCAGGAGGCCGCGGCGGATGAAGGGGGAGGCTACGCACGCCTACATAGTATTGCGAATGGTTTTAGCGAATGGTGTAAGAATCACAAAGCCAAAACGAATGAAGGAAGTCTCGAAAACTTACCCTCGCCCTGCGGAATGAGCGGGAGCGAGTTGACGTTTCGCCGGAGATAGACGAGGTCCATCCCGTGCTCCAGAATATATTGGTGGAGTTTGGCCTCGTGCCCCCCTAGGGTCGGAGGGCGGAAGGTTGACTCCTCCTCCTGCACCGGGGCGAGAAGGGTGTTTCCCAGGCTCCCGCCGACGAAGATGAAGCGGCGAACCCAGTCGTGGTTTTTGTTCGAGAGCCCGTAGTGCTTGAGTGGGCTTAGACCCGAGAAAAATGAGATGCCATTGGTGCAGCGGAAGGTGTAGAGCTTGCGGAAGACGGGCAGCGAGAACTCGATCCCCTCTTCTCGCAGATAGCTCGCGTACCCGACCAGCATGGCGATGGAGTTGGGGTTGAGCTGGCCGGGCATGACCCAGTAGTACCTGAAGGTCTGGCGGAGTTCCGGCCAGATGGGAAGGCGAAACCCCACCTCGAAATGCTCTAGCGGGATCGCGAGAGCACAGGGAGAGATGGAGTTTAGGCGCTCTTCCGGCCTGGGCTTTCGCGCCTCGAACCCCGGCGGAATGTAATCCGCAACAGCTGTCAAGTAAGCCTCTTCGGAGAGGTCGCAGGAATCGAAAGTGTGGCTGACGAATGCGCTGGCGCACCTGGCCCTACCTTCCGCATCACCACCCATTTCGCGAATGCAGAAGGAGAAGGGAGCAGCAGGGAAGGGAGAAGCGCGAGTGCTAGCGTGAGGAAAGAGGGGGAACGGATGGTAAGGTATTTAATACGGTGGTTGAAAGGCCTATTTATAGAAGGACTAAACGGCGTTTGGGCTTTCGAGGTAACGGGTATGCGGATGGCAATCGCGCCTTCCCGACGCCTCGAAACCCGGGTCGATCCCTCTCGCCCATTAATTGTGAATGCCCTGTGGCTATTCACTCGATGGCCACGCGAAAGAGCTAAGAAAACATTCGGCAATAGCATATCATTCGACAATACCCAGGCAAGCTACGAGAAAAACAAAAAATGAGAAATAGAGCATTCGCAAAGCGTAGAGTATAAAATTATTAGACAAATATAAAAGTCCAGCATCCGCAACACAGAAAACGAGGAAAGAAATAACAAGAGGGGTGAATGTCGACTAGATCAGAACTCCTCCCAAACCCACCGACCTCACCTTCGCAACCCAGCTTCCAGGGGCATTCGCGGGCGGTAGTACGCGAGCATATTGGTGATCTCATGGGAAGCCAGTTGGAGTTGGTCTCGGGCTCGCGCGGCGTGTCTTTCGGGAGACAACTCCCCTCCTTCACCCCCCAGGCGCTCCACCGTCGCGAGAAGGCGCGAGTAGTCCCGCCGAAGGTCCTTTAACTCACACGCGACTCTCAGCCGCACATCATCCACCTGGCCAGCGACGTTCCGCTGGATGTGGATGAGCTTCCCCAAGACCTCCGTGATCCGCTCCTTCAGGGTCGCGTGAGCTGAGGTGTCGCCCAGGAAATCAGCGAGATCCCCAGGGGAGGGGAGAGACGAGAGCATCCCCTCTTCCCCCTCGTTGTAGGAATCAAGGGGGGAGGCTTCCCGATAGCCTGCGAAATCACAACTAGGTCAGTTGCGGTGAAGTAAGCGAGTACGATAGGGGCAGAAGAGTAAACTGACCAGGGACGGGTTCCCTATGACCTGAAGGGCGAGACGAATGAGGGAGGACCCCAGACAAGCCTGCGGAAGGTGGTAGAACCTTCCCTTTCCCGGGGCGGTAAAGCGGAGGAGGAGGAGCCGGAGCATTCGTATTATCATCAGCACGGAGGTGCTGACCCAGTTCCCGCTCAGGGGAGACCCTCGGTTCATTCGCGATAACAGAGGGGTTCTGATGGGCAGGGGAACTTTGAGGAATGGAGTCCCGCAGCGGGACGTTAGGGTTGAGGGCTGCGAGAAGGTAATGGTCAGTAACAAGCAACATGAAAGGAAAATCGAGAGGGTTCACAACTTACTGGATTGAAGTATGGTCTCGCCCGGAGGGGGTGGAGGAGCAAGGTCCAGATCTGGAGGAGGTGCCTCGTCCGCGAGAGGTGGCACCACGGCATTGTTCAAAACGGCCCCGTGGCCGTCCTCAGGCACCAAAATCCCCTGCGAATGGTCGGAGCGATTGCCGAATAAGGAGGCAAAAACTAAAAAGAAAGGCAGGAGGAATCTTCGTACCTGAGTCCTGGGGTCTGGAGGAGTATTCGTCGGAGAGTCCGAGGCGGTCTCGCCTTTTTGGCGATTCATCCGAATCGCTTTGGCTCGCCGCGAGACATATGGGGCGCTCGAGTCTCGCTTGGATTTAAGCCAGGGAGCAAATCTGGCAGTTTTGGGGGCGGTTGCAGTCTGGGCCGCAGCCAGGCGTTCGATCATTTCTTGCGAGAGGGGTCTCGTGGAAGGCTTGTGGAAAGACATTGGAAGTGGCGAAAGGTCCAGGGAGAGAAAACTCCGGGCCGAGATATAAAAATGGTCCAGAAAAGTCTGACAGGAAGAGGTATATATATGATGACGGTGGGACCCACAGAGTCTTATGGGCCCAGTCAGCAAGCACTCACCGAATACAGGGTTGGACTGTTCTTTCCGAGCGTAGGAACCGCTCGCAAAGAGCGGGGATTGTGTACAACCCGTATTCGCTGAGTGGGTCCCTCAAGCCAACTGGCGAGACCTGGGTCAGCCAGATCATTCGCCCAGGCTAAGGAGGGTGGAGAGATCCCCGGATTAGTGGGGGTACGCTGCAGGCGAGAAGAAGTTCGACGAGTGGTGCCCTCACGGACCACTCGCTCAGTAGCATGGGCACTCGCCCAGCTGAGCGGGAGATCGGCGAGTGGTACCCTCACGGACCACTCGCCCCAAAGGCTTTGAGGGGGAAATGACCATAATGCCCCTTGTGGGCTGCAAATAGCCCTTCAGAATAGCGGGGTTAGGCTATCAGCAGACCAATTTGGGGTGCGATTAGTAAAATTAAAAGGCGGATTCAGGCTATTTACAGACCAGCCTAGGAAAAACTATAAATAGACCCTTAAGGGCACCTTGGAGGAGATCCGATTTTAGAGAATCCTCTCCTCCAGGCTAGTTTTTGGTCGGCTGCTAGTGCCCTCCAAGGTGCCCGGTTGAGCTCTGGTTTGGGAGGGGAAGCTCTCTAAGATCTTTCGGGTGTGTGGCGGGACCTCCTCGCTTCAGCCTTGGGTCTTTTCTTATTCTCACATCCACCGTCAAGAGAGCCTAGTGAGGGAGAAGTAAGCATCGGCTGCACCCCCAGTGGGTCCGAACTCAAGAGGCCTGTTGCAGGTTTCAACAGGAGACTCGGAGTCAGACTAAGACCTTAGTCGCAGCGAGGAGGTCCCACCACAAACCCGAAAGATTGTTGAGCGCTTCCCCTCCCAAGCCAAAGTTGAGACTTGGGCACCTTGAAGAGCTAGAGAGCTAAACCAAAGTAACCAGGGGAGGAAGAAGCTCAGAGAACTGATATTGGAATTCTCTCCCAAAGTGCCCTTCAAGGTCTATTTATAGTTTTCTTGCTCATGGTCTGTCAATAGCGGGATTCCGTCTTTTGGTTTTACTAAGCGCACCCCAGTTTGGCCTGCTAACATCCAAAATCCGTTGTTTGGAGCGGCTACCTGCAAACCCCCAGGGGCGGAGGGGTAATTTCACCTCTTTAGCCTATGGGTAAGTGGCCTATGAGAACGCCATTCGCGAGAGCTCCCGCGAGTCTCCTCGTGAGGATGGCTCGCAAAAAACCCCCCTTATAGGCGAGCACTCTGCGGAGGCCCCGCTCGCGCCTTTTCGGGTGACGGCCACCGAGGCCAGGTCTTGCACGCCTTCCTGTGAGCTCCCCTCGAAGGTCGTTCGGCGCTCGCCTGGCGAGGATGGGTCCTCTTTTTCATCTCCCCCCTCCCATGACGGGCTCGCCTCGCAGGTACTACTGTCAAGTTCACCGATTTAATGTCTTCTTCTTTCGACATTGCTTCTTCACTCGCAGAACGCTTCCCCGGGAGAGAATACCCTGGGGAAAACAATCACGAAGACCCACATTTCTCTCACCGGCGGGGTTGGTACTCTTCCCGCAGACGCGAGGGTCGTCCACCTGCGGGACTCGCCTTCGCGACGAGGTGAGTGGTTTGCCTTGCCTTTCTTCATACTTCTTTACTCATTAAATCACCTTTATTCCTCATGCAGTGTCCTCTCTCGCGAACCTGGAGGAGCGAGTTCCTCCTCCCGCGGACCCGTCGGCCCCGTCGAGTCAGGCTGTCATCACTCCTGTATTCGGCGTTATGGGACAAAGGAGCCCCGGAGGGACACTACTGGGCGAGTCCGGAATCGCCGCCAAGACCACGCTCCCTCCCGGTCTGGGGAAGGTCGTTACCCCTGCCTTCGTCGAAGCGTTTGAGGGTCAGTCGGGTTCATCTCACCAGAGGCCCAGTACCCGAACTTTCCCACCATGTTAAGCCATCCTTGCCGAGTGCCATTTTCCACCTCCTTACTGATTTTTACCTCGTAGGTGATCCCCTGACCCCGCTAACTGAGTCAGAGCATGGAGCGTTGGAGATGTCTCCACCCCCCTCGTCGAGTCAGGTCGCGGATTTTCTGGGGGACCACGATAATCCAGAACAAATGAAGAGGCGGGTCACCGAGATATTCCAGAAGCATACCTCCCTGCTGCGGGATTTGCACGAACAAAATCGGCAGGATCGACTCGCGTATGAGGAAAGATTTACTGCGATGGAGGACGCGAACACGCGCATCCTCGCCGAGGTGCGGCCGATCGATCATGGCGAGGTGACCTCCCCTGGGGTGTACATTGCTCGGAATGAAGATTACGCGCGGCTGACGACCCAAGCGGGTCAGTCGCTTTGCGAGTATCACTACCCACGAATCCCCCCCCCCCCCCCCCCCCCCCCCCCCCCGCTCTGGTGTGCGGGGTCGCGGTCGCTGGAAGTGGTTGCGCTATTAAAAGCTCTTTCTTCGCAGTTTGCCTTTTATTTTTACTTCCCCTCCCCTTCGTAGGGAGGAGTCGCAAACAATTCAATGGTCTGTAATAATGATATTTTTGACTCGCCTGCGAGCCCGTGCTTTCCGTTTTTATTATCTTTTCTTTCGCTAAGTCTAGCTTGCTCGCTCATTGATTACTTCTGTCGCTTATTATACTTTTATCACTCGCAATCGCGACCTGCTCTCGCGCTTCGCTTTATTTCCTTATTCAGCGCTAGCTTGCCGATGACTAACGGGAGAGACATTGGCGAGACGTTAACTCGCTAGGAACAGATAGGATCCCTGGAGGCAGAAAATACCGCGCGGATCCGCTATCCGCAGACACCGCCGCTTCGACTTCTTCTCGCCCTTCTCATTTCTATAAATAGCCGGCCTCTTTACTTTCTAACCACCGCATTTACTATTATTCTTTCGCGCTTCTCTTCTTCTAACTCTCTCGCAAACCCCCAGCTCGAGCTCGCAAATTCTCTGACTCGCAGCCATTCGACGTCATGGTCGCAGATGCGGAGATAGAAGGGCGGGCCAAGTGCACTATAGCCTTTCATGCGGGCCCCTTCTTCTGTGCCAACCTCACCAAAGAGGAGTACTTAGACACCGTGGACAAGTACTTGCACCCTGGGTTCGTGGCCCGCTGCCCTACTGAAAGGGATACCATCAATGATCCCCCCGGCGACGAGCTCGTCATCCCCATTGCTCACTTTTAGAATGGGTTGCGACTCCCGATATGGCCCGAAGTGCGTCAGGTATATCTTTCTAGCTCGCCTAGCGAAGAACGTTTTTAGTATTTCCTCCTGGCTCGCCTCGCGAGTGGCGTTCTAACCCTTAAGGATTCTTCTAGGTACTCAAGTACTTTGGTGTACTACTCAGCCAATTGACGCCGAATGCGATCGCCGTCGTGATCGCGTTTGCCAGCTACTTGCGAGCCGAGAGGATTGAGTTTAGTCTTCTCGTCTTCCGCAAGGTGTTTTCCTTATGTGCCTACATGGGTGGGACGGCTCACTTTGCGAGCCAACACGTCACCCTCTGCGAGACCGTCAATAAGTCCCACTATTGGATGCAGAAATACGTCCTGGTGAAGGTCCCTTTGGCAACATCTCCTACACCCCCCTCCAGCGAGATGACGCCGCTTACCGCCCTCCGCTTCGCTCGGGGGTGACGACGCGAGTCTGTACCAATACATCAAGGGGAGGAATTTCGAGGTCGCATTCCTCCGGCAGCGGGTGGACTCGCTGATGCCTGTTCCCCAAGGAGAAGGTCTGACTCGCACTCGCAAGTCTCCTCACTCCCCTTCCTTCTGTTAGCTAACATTCTTAGTCATCTGTGCAGGAGAGCGCGATCTTCCGCTCAACCCCCCGCACGCGCCTTCCTCCTCCCTCACCTCTGGCCCGCTCGCGAGCGTGGCTGCCGAAGCTTTCCGCGACCTCCCGAGCTCTTCGTCGGGAAGGAAACGTTCCCTTCCTCCACGCCGGCCCACCTCGCAGGGGTTGGCGAAAAAGACCAAGAAGCCCCCCCTCCCTTAGGGAGAAGGATGTCGTGGATCTCTCTGAACCAGACACCCCCCTCTCTCCTTCAGCGAATCAGGAGCCCATCAATGAGGGTGGCGAGCCATAGGAGGCGGCCGGCAAGCCCAAGCCGACGAGCCATACGAATTTCGGGCTCGGCGCGAAGCTTCCGGATGCAGTTGGCGAGCTGGTGCTCGCGTGGGACCCCGAACAGAATAAGGTCGTATGCTCCTCCCTCCTCCCTTCCTGGGTGGAGAGTGACAAAATTGGAGGTGAGGCGTTCGCCCTCGCCTTCGGGCTCTACGGTCGCGAGGACGCATCCCTCTTCAGGGCCTTTACACAGAAAGGGCTCGTATATGAGGCCATGCGAGCCCAGTTCTGGGCGACGGAGCTTACCCATATGGTGGGTCGCCGACACTTCACCGCGGAGAAGGAAGTCAGAGAGCTCAATGTTGAGCTCCGGAAGTCTGCGGGTGAGATCGCGGAGCTTAAAGGAAAGGAGGCCTTGTCTGAGAGTCTCCTCGCCAGCCTTCAAGGCGGACTGGTAAGCAATGCTTGCAAAAGTCTTTTTCTGTCTCACTTCACTTTGCCTTTGCTAACTTCCTTTCTGCAGGATGCTGAGTCTGTCAGCCAACTAAACGCGAGGATCGCCGACCTGGAAACGGAGAAACTTGCCTCAAGGCCCAGGTTCGCGACCTTACCATGGCGGTGCTCCCCCCTCCTCCTCCGCGAACTGGAGCTCGCGGCCAGTCGCGAGACGAAAAGGAGGCCGCCCGCAAAAAATCGATGGAGATCGCCGAGCTCGTCTTCGACACCCTTAAGGGGGCGGATCTGATCGTTCCTGACGCCATGGAACTCGCCGCGGAGGAAGTCGTCCCCGATCTGTTCGCGCTAGTCTCTGAGATGGAGGATCGCGAGAGCGACTGAAGACTTTCCCGGCGGGCTATTTTGAGGTTTTCATTCTTTTGCCAAATGTAACATTTTTGTTTTTGACTGGCGAGTTCGCCGTTAATTGTAAATAACTTTGGGCAATGGAGGAAATATTTTGTTCATTTTTAAGTGTGATTTTCTTTTTACCTTTCACTCGCACTCGCACATTCATTCATGCTCGCGCGGTTCCGACTTTCTAAACTTTTGCTTTCCCTGCGCTCGTGCCTTAACGTCTTTATTTGGCACTCGCGTTCACCTCCCCTTGCCTAATAATTTGCCCATTTCGGTGTCGTATCTAGATCGCTCCCGCGCCTTATTCTTCTGCGTCGATGATAAGGCTATCACCCTTTAGAACTCCATCTTTGTTTAGGCGATACCCTGTAGGGAAACATTGTGAGCGGGGTCCACCTTACCTCATCCCTACTCGCTCTCGCCTCTCGCGAGCTTCTGTTGCTTCTCATGGGTTGTCGTGCAGGCGAACCCGTCCGGGTTTGCTGCTTTTATTCACGTTATCGAAATTTTATTAATAAAACTTGCGAACTCAGGCCTGGCTCAGCGCGCCTTGAGAACCACCGGCTCAGTCCCTCTGCCGCGAGCTGTTTTCTTATGCGAGCGGGCTCCTGGTCTCGCCTCGCCCGAGCCTTGAAGTTGTTTGCGAGCCAGGTCCCCTATTAGGAGTCATCTATCTTTCAGCCCTTCCAGAGATCAACCTGACCCACCGTCAATGAGAGACCGGCAGCGGAATCGATCTGGGGCATTCTAGCACCAAAGGACTTGTAACCTTGCCAGCCTCTCCAGAGATCAACCTGACCCACCGTCTATGAGAGCCCGGCAGCGGAATCGACCTGGGGCATTCCAGCACCAAAGGACTTGTAACCTTGCCAGCCTCTCCAGAGATCAACCTGACCCACCGTCTATGAGAGCCCGACAGCGGAATCGACCTGGGGCATTCCAGCACCAAAGAACTTGTAACCTTGCTAGCCTCTCCAGAGATCAACCTGACTCACCGTCTATGAGAGCGCGGCAGCGGAATCAATCTAGGGCATTCCAGCACCAAAGGACTTGTAACCTTGCCAGCCTCTCCAGAGATCAACCTGACCCACCGTCTATGAGAGTCCGGCAGCGGAATCGACCTGGGGCATTCCAGCACCAAAGAACTTGTAACATTGCCAGCCTCTCCAGAGATCAACCTGACCCACCGTCTATGAGAGCCCGACAGCGGAATCGATCTGGGGCATTCCAGCACCAAAAGACTTATAACCTTGCCAGCCTCTCCAGAGATCAACCTGACCCACCGTCTATGAGAGCCCGTCAGCGGAATCGATCTGGTGCATTCCAGCACCAAAGGACTTGTAACCTTGCCAGCCTCTCCAGAGATCAACCTGACCCACCGTCTATGAGAGCCCGACAGCGGAATCGATCTGGGGCATTCCAGCACCAAAGGACTTGTAACCTTGCCAGCCTCTCCAGAGATCAACCTGACCCACCGTCTATGAGAGCCCGACAGCGGAATCGATCTGGGGCATTCCAGCACCAAAAGACTTGTAACCTTACCAGCCTCTCCAGAGATCAACCTGACCCACCGTCTATGAGAGCCCGATAGTGGAATCGATCTGGGGTATTCCAACACCAAAGGACTTGTAACCTTGTCAGCCTCTCCAGAGGTCAACCTGACCCACCGTCTATGAGAGCTCGGCAGCGGAATCGATCTGGGGCATTCCAGCACCAAAGGACTTGTAACCTTGCCAGCCTCTCCAGAGATCAACCTGACCCACCGTCTATGAGATCCCGATAGCGGAATCGATCTGGGGCATTCCAGCACCAATGGACTTGTAACCTTGCCAGCCTCTCCATAGATCAACCTGACCCACCATCTATGAGAGCCCGACAGCGGAATCGATCTGGGGCATTCCAGCACCAAAGGACTTGTACCCTTGCCAATCTCTCCAGAGATCAACCTAACCCACCATCTATGAGAGCCCGACAGCGGAATCGATCTGGGGCATTCCAGCACCAAAAGACTTGTAACCTTGTCAGCCTCTCCAGAGATCAACCTCACCCACCGTCTATAAGAGCCCGGCAGCGGAATCGATTTGGGGCATTCCAGCACCAAAGGACTTGTAACCTTGCCAGCCTCTCCAGAGATCAACCTGACCCACCGTCTATGAGAGCCCGGCAGTGGAATCGATCTGGGGCATTCCAGCACCAAAGGACTTATAACCTTGCCAGACTCTCCAGAGATCAACCTGACCCACCGTCTATGAGAGCCCGGCAGCGAAATCGATCTGGGACATTCCAGCACCAAAGGACTTGTAACTTGCTCAAGAATAACTTTAAAGTACATGTATTGAGGAGGAAACATACAAAAGTCAGCTACAAAATTTTGCTAAGGATAAAATCTCTTCAAATCATCCTCGCTCCTGGCTCGGCTGAGAGATACCCCTTCCACATTCTGGAGGTGGTACCCCCCAGACTTGAGCACTTCGCTTACAATGTAGGGCCCTTCCCAATTGGACTCTAATTTTTCTACAGCGGCTCCTCTCCCCGCCGCATCTACCTTCTTTTGGACCAGGTCTCCTTTCTCGAATTGTTTTACTCTGACATGCTGATCGAAGTACCGGGCCATCCGCCTCTTGACTTCCTCCTGTCGAATAGTGGCGAGGTCTCGGAGCTCTTCTACCAGATCCAGAGATAACCTTTGCTCTGCATCATTCCCCGGTAGCCATTCTTCATTTCCCTCGCCTGTGGTGGTCACCCTGGGGTTTTTACTTCGAATTCTATCGGGAGGACGACCTCAGATCCGTGAGATAGTTTGAAGGGGGTCTCCTCTGTGGCCGTGTTTGGAGTAGTCCTCAAGGCCCATAGGACCGAGGGCAGCTGCTCCACCCAATTTCCTCTGAGATTCTCCATCTTCTTCTTCAGTAGGTTGACAATTATCTTATTCGCCGCTTCTACCTGACCGTTGCTCCTTGGGTGGTGGACCGACGTGAACCTGAGGTCTATGCTGAGTTGGGTACAGAAGCCGACGAACTCATCGCTTGCAAACTATGGACCGTTGTCCGTGATGGCTAGAGGGAGCCCATGCCTGCAAATTATCTCACCCCAAACAAAATTTCTCACTACCTGGGATGTTACCTTTGCCAGCGCCTTCACCCCGATCCATTTGGAAAAGTAGTTTATCATCACCAGTAAGAACTTCCTTTCGCCAATAGCTTGTGGGAAAGGACCTACCAGGTCCAAGCCCCATATAGCGAAGGGCCACGGAGCTGTGATGGTCCAGAGCCTTTGAGCTGGAAGGAGCTGGAGGGGGCGTAGAGCTGGCACTTGGAGCACCTCTTAGAGAACTCCGCCGCGTCTTTGCTGAGGGTGGGCCAGAAGTAGCCCTGCCTTAGTACTCTTCCCTCCAGGGTCCTGCCCCCGAGTGACTGTCGCACTCCCCCGAGTGAATCTCCTCCAGGACCCTCAGGGCTTCCTCCTCCGAGACACAATGAGCTAGGAGCCCCGAGAGAGTTTTGCGGTATAGCACCCCTGCATGTAAGGAGTTATATGCCGATTTGTACCTGAGCCGCCGCTTGTCTACCCCATCCTCGGGGAACTTCCCTGACGTCAAATAAGTGATGAAGGGATCCATCCAAGACTCCCGCCGATCCACCTCCATCATCTCTCCCTCCTCGATAGAAGGTCGGAAGAGTTTCGACACTGTCCCCCCTGCCCGGGGACCGAACTTGGCCAGGAGGTCCGCCTGGGTGCTCTCCTCTCTTGGGACGTGCTTGATGGAGAAAGTGCGAAATTGCCCGACGACCCCTTTGACCTTCTCCAAGTACCATTGGAGAGTCGACTCTTTGACCTCGAACTCCCCCTTGATCTGGCAAGCCACTACCATGGAGTCCGTCGAGACCTCCACGTCCTGTACTCCCAACTCCCGAGCTAAGCGGAGGCCTGCTATCACGGCCTCATACTCAGCCTGGTTGTTGGTGAGGGGGAAATGAACGTTGATGGCTTGTTCTATCCTGGTTCCCTGAGGACTTACCAATACCCCCCCCCCCCGAAGGAGTGCTTCCCTGACGCGCCATCAACCATCATCTTCCAGGCCACTGGGTGGGGTAGTTCAGACTCTTCCAACTCAGTCACATAATCAGCCATGAAATCCGCCACCGCTTGCGCCTTTATGGATACCCTGGGCATGTAGGAGATATTGAACTCACTCAGCTCTACTGACCACTTGGCCAATCTCCCGGAGTGCTCCACCCCCTCCATGATGCCGCGAAGGGGATGGTCGGTCACTACTTTGATTGAGTGTGCCTGGAAGTAGGGCCGGAGCTTCCTAGCCGCCGCCACCAAGGCAAATGCTAACTTTTCCAAGATAGGGTATCTGAGCTCGGACTTCCTCAACACCCTGCTAATATAGTAGATGGGGAGTTATTTCTTCCCCTCTTCTCGCACCAACACCGAGCTGACCGCTTTCGACCCCACCCCTAAGTACAAGTATAAGTCCTCCCCTTGCCTTGGCCCTTGCAGCAGCGGGGCCTGGGTCAGTTGTTCCTTTAGTGCTTGAAAAGCTTTCTCGCACTCGGGGGTCCACTCGAATTTCTGGTTACCCCTCAATACCCTGAAGAAAGAAGAACATTTTTCTCCCGCCTTGGAAAGGAACCTACTTAACCCGGCGAGCTTCCCTGTCAGACGTTGAACCTCCTTCGCATTCCTTGGAGGTCCCAACTCGAGGATTGCCCTCACCTTGTTCGGGTTTGGCTCCACCCCGAGGGGGGTGAGCAAATGACCCAAGAATTTCCATCGACTGGCTCCGAAGACACACTTTAAGGGGTTAGCCTCATTTTAAATTTTCTCAAAGTCCCAAAGGTTTCCTCGAGGTCCATGAGGTGGGACTCAAAGTCCCGACTTATGATCATCAGGTCATCTACGTAGACCTCCAGGTTCCTTCCCTTCTGTTCGCGAAACACTCTATCCATCATTCGCTGGTATGTTGCCCCTGCGTTCTTCAAGCCGAACGACATCATTTTATAACAATAACACTCATCCCCGGTGATGAAGGATACATCCTTGATGTCGGGAGGGTGCATGCGAATTTCATGGTAACCTGAAAAAGCATCTAAAAAAGACATCACAGAGAAACCGACGGCTGAGTCAACCACCGCGTCGATTCTAGGCAAGGGGTAATAATCCTTGGGGCATGATTTATTAAGTAAGGAAAAATCAACGCACATCCTCCACTTACCATCCCCTTTCTTCACCATCACTACATTGGAGACCCAGCCTGGGTACTGGATCTCTGATACAAAGCTGGCCTTGATGAGCTTGTTGACCTCCTCCCGGATAGGCACCTCCAGCTTGTCCGCGATGGACCTCTTCTTTTGGCGAATGGGGCGAGTGTCGGGATCGAGGTTGAGGCGATGGCACGCCACATCCGCATCGATCCCCGACATCTCCGCAGCACTCCATGCGAAGACATCCACGTTGTCTTGGACGCAAGCCGAGATCTTCCTCCGATCCTCCGGGATGAGCTCCCCGCTGATCCTGACCTTCTCGATTGTTCTGGCCTTGGTGGTGACTTCCACCTCCACCACTTCTTCCACAGCTTCCAACCTGGATTGCTCCCCCCAGGCGCTGCCCTCTTCTCCGCCACAAGCGAGCGCTTTGGCTTCTTCCCCCCTCTCTTCCTCTCCCACTACCATCAACTCTTCCGCCCCTCCTCCCGGGGCCTCCTCTTCTTTCTCTCCTTCTTCCCCCTCCTCCGCCCTGGGCCCCTCAATGACCCCTTCCTGGGCATGAACTACTCCTTCATCCATCCTTCCTTCCAACCTCTCCTCCTCCCCGGCCTCGGCCATCTCTTCCACACCTTACCCCACTCCTCGGCTTCTTCCATCCAAGAGATGGTGTTGACAACGGTCATATAGCACTGCCTCGCCACCTTGGGGTCTCCCCGGACCCGGATCTGGATTCCACCTGTGCTGAACTTGAGGCACTGGTGGAAGGTGGATGGGACGCACCGGAATGTGTTGATAAGAGGCCGTCCGAAGATGTCGTTGTAGCTGCCAGGGGCATCCACTAGCACGAAGCGGCAGTTCCGGGACTGCCCCCAAGGGTCACATGGAGTCCCACTCCGCCTTCCACTTCCTTCCTTTCCCCCGAGAACCCAAACAGAGGGCCATCCGAATCCAACACCCTTCTGGCCTCCACCTTCATCTCGTCGAACGCCCTCTTGAAGATGACGTTGACCGAGCTCCCGTTGTCCACGAGAATCCGAGACACCGTAAAATTCTCGATGGCGGTTTGGATGCCAATGCGTCGCAGAAAGGTTCCTCATGACCCGACATGTCCTTCTGAGAGAAAGTGATTTTTTCTGCTGGGGGTGGAGCCGTGGATGTTGAAGTCACGCTCTGACGGTAGATGGTATGGTGGCTCGCCTTGCGGGTTGCCTCTATCCCTACTCCCCCGTGGATCACCCCGACCTCCTCGGGTCCCCACATCGGCCCGGTCCTCGCACCTCTCCTCCTCGTCCTCCCGAGGTAGGACCTCCTCAATCCTCACCTGCTGCTGCTGTTGCGGTGCCGACATTCTAGCTCTTTTGGTCTCTAAGAATTCGGGGCAGGTGGCCGTTGCGTGACCTTCCTCATCATGGAAGTTACAGTAGGGCAATACCACTTCTCCCTTCTCGGCCTCCGCCGCCCTATTTCCTCTTCTCCTTCCCGCTCCTGCTTCCACTCCTTCTCTCCTTCCTCTTCCTCCTCTTCCTCGTCTGATTGCCATAGCCTGCTGAGGCGGGGGAGGCATGTGCCTCGGACCCTGCCTCCATCCTAACTGTTGGGGTCTTCCTTGCCCCCCATAGAAGTTACCTCCTCCTGGGGCGTAACCTCTTCCTTGACCTTGCATTCCCCCGCCATGTTGCCTCCATCCCCCCTCCGGGGCTCGGGGCTCTTCCTTTCTCCGCACCTCCTGCTGCTTGACCTCCAGCTCACTGAGCTTTGCTAGCCTCTTGGTGAGCTCCGGATTGGCCTCCTCACTCTCAACCTCCTCCGCCACCCTTTCCATCAACTCCTCGTAGGAGACGGGGGCTTTCCTCTTCAGGTCCATCTTGAAGAAACTCTCCTTCAGCCCCAACGTGAAGGTGAGCTGAAGAGCAAACCCGGGCATCTCCTGGGTGAGCAAAACTTCTTCCTAAAACCGATCTGCGTAATGAGCCAATGACTCCTTGGGCTCCTGCTTCACCTTGAAGAGGGACTCAACGTCCTTCTTCCTCTTCTTCGAAGTTGAAAACCGCAACAAGAAACTTCTACGCAAATACTCAAATGCGTAGATCGATCCGACAGGAAGTTGGTGGAACCACTCCCGGGCCTTCTCCTGTAGGGTGACGACGAAGAGCCGACACTTGAAGGCGTCCGACATCGGCCTGATAGAGACCGAGTCCTCGAACGACTGCAGGTGCTGGACTGGGTCGTCCCGACCATGGTAGTAGACCCTGTCCCACTCCCCAAACTCTTCCGGAATGGGCGCGGAAAGCACTAACTCGCAGAAGGGGCTTCCCCTACCTGCTGTTTTTTCCTGCTCCACTCGCCCCCCGAGCTCCCTCACCTGGCTTGAGCTCGCTGGGGCACTACTCGCGAGAGACACCTTTGCCGGAGCCGCTCCTACGGGCGCCACGCCCGCCAGGATTGCACTCGTTTGCACCGCATTCGCCTGCACCGCATTCGCCTGCACCGCACTCGCCTGTGCCGCACTCGCCTGCGCCGCACTCGCCGACACCGAGCTCGCCGGCACCGAGCTCGCCGGATTGGCGAACAGCACTCGCCCCTCCAGGTCCGGCATTGACCCTCCGGCCACCTCCTTCCCAGCCCTTCCTCCCGGGGCACCCTCGCCAACCACTGCCGGAGGATGGGACGCTTGATCCGCCTGGGCCGCGAACTCGCTACGTAGTGCTGCAACCGCGAACCTAATGGTGTCGAGGACTTCTCGCCTGAAGTCCGAGAACATCTTTTGCATTGCTGCCGGGGGCGACCCGCAGAACTCCTCGCCTTGCTCTTCATCTCCTGTCATGTCCCTTGCTTGGAATCTTCTTGGACTAGCCACGCTCCACGCTCACCGCACCAAAATATTGCAATCGATTTCTCGGTCTCTTGTGAAGCTCGGGCCCTCAGCAAGCTGAGGGGAAGCTAGTCCTTACTAGTCCCTTGGAAGGAGCAGACTAGAGACTCGGAGTCAGACTAAGACCTTAGTCACAGCGAGGAGGTCTCACCACAAACCCGGAAGATCGTTGAGCGCTTCCCTCCCAAGCCAAAGCTGAGACTTGGGCACCTTGGAGAGCTAGAGAGCTAAACCAAAGTAACCAAGGGAGGAAGAAGCTCAGAGAACTAAGATTGGAATCCTCTCCCAAGGCGCCCTTCAAGGTCTATTTATAGTTTTCTTGCTCATGGTCTGTCAATAGCGGGATTCCGCCTTTTGGTTTTACTAAACACACCCCAGTTTGGCCTGCTAACAACCAAACTCCGCTGTTTGGAGCGGCTACTTGCAGACCACCAGGGGCAGAGGGGTAATTTCACCTCTTTAGCCTATGGGTAAGTGGCCTATGAGAACGCCATTCGTGAGAGCTCCCGCGAGTCTCCTCGCGAGGATGGCTCGCAAAAAATCCCTTATAGGCGAGCACTCTGCGGAGGCCCCGCTCGCGCCTTTTTGGGTGACGGTCACCGAGGCCAGGTCTTGCACGCCTTCCTGCGAGCTCCCCTCGGCCTTGTGAAGATCCGATGAACTTACTGGACAAATGAGCTCGTAGGGCCAGAAGGTAATTTCGTCGAACTGGAGCATGACGCTCGTCGAACGCCGAACGTCCTTCGTCGAACTCAAATTGAAGTTCGTTGATCTCAACGGGACCTCGTCGAACTGAACGGCGAGTTCCCCGATCGCGAAGATCTGGCTCACCCGCCCTGCTATGAGCGGATAACCCGGCTCGCCCTCTTCGGCTCGCCCGCTTCCTTGCGGGCCTACGACGAGTGCTCGGCTCGCTCGCCTTCCTGCGAGCTACCTTCGAGGTTCCGGCTCGCTCTTCCTGTCACTTCCTCCGCCTGCTGATTTCCTACATCTTTGCCTACCTCCTGGCGAATATCAGGGTTGTACAATCTAACTGTTTGAAAATTTTATGAGAAAACTTTTTTTTTTCATCTTTTTGAAAAGTTACGGGCCTCCTACTTTTCAACATTTTCAGAAAGCATTTTCTCATCCGGATACACAGTTGACGCTACAGAAACGTCTTTCTCATCCCAATTCAGTTCGACAACACTGTGGAAACCCTAGTCTCTCTCGACGATCATGTTCTCTCGATAATCCATTTTCCGTCCGGGCGTGCAATTTTCCTCCCGCGCGCGCATTTTCTGCATGGGCGTGCATTTTTAGGGCGGTCACACATTTTTCCAAATAACAAGCATTTTCTGCCAAAGCACACATTTTCTGTCAGGGTGCGCATTTTTTCGCCCGGTCGCGCATGCGCATTTTTGCAATGTTGCACATTTTTCGCTCATGCACGCACTTTCAGCCAGGGCGCACATTTTCGGCCCGGGTGTCACAACCCGCACTTTCCCAATAATTAATAAATATTATCAGAGTAAGGGGAAAATGCACGTTATGATGCCACATCATGCATGAGATAACTACAGACTCTCAGGCAGTCACATCTCATGCTTGAAGGCTCTCCTCACACCAACACAGACTCGCTAAACCCGACCAGGTACCCGCTTCTTCTTCTTCCGTCTATTTTCATTTTCCTCTTCTTTATTTATCTCTTTTTGATTTCTGTTGCCTTGCTCAACCAAAATGCACAGGGATTCCTCCAGTTTTATAGCAAGCCACGATGCCGGTGTCAATGGTTCGAAAATCTATTCCTCGACTTCAGTGGCTCAAGCAGTGTAAGTTATCTTCTTCTTCCTTAGTTATTTTTCGGAGTATATTGATAATGCTGCGGGAACAGAACGTCGCCGTATACAATGCCAAATTCATTTTGTTCTACCTTCGCATTACTGTTGGAATGGCTAATGTATAATGGGTGCAAGAAATTAAATGTAGGATCCCTTCACTTGCTGTCAAAGCTGTGACAGCCGGAAAAGGTTGCAGGTCATGTGTTCGATGAAATGCTTCAATGGAATTAGAGGTGATGGTCGCAACTTTTCCTGAAGTAGAATTGTTTGGTAATTAAGCTGTTTTGAACCGCTTTTTATTGTAGTTTCTTTATCTTCTACCGAAACTAAGCAGATTCAATTTTCTTAATTCCGTAGAAAGAACTAAGGACTAAGGGCTGCAGAAAACTGAGCTATGACCTGAACTGGAAATATGCAGATAGTTCCAATTATTATCAATAGGAGCATTGATAATAATTATGTTCACATGAATTGATAATTAGGTTCAAATGGTCTTCACATGAATTGAAAATCTCCGTAAAGCTGTATGCTTAATGAAAAAACTGCTTGGTTTGTGGTTGGTCCGTGGAATTGATTTTCCTTTGGTATTTTTGTTTTATTTTGCAAATCCATGAATTGTTTGACATTGCAAGCACACCCCACTTTCTCTCAAACACTGAGAAAATCTATTTCTCTACTTTGCTTCAAATGCTTTTTTTTATTAAACTCCAATTTGCGTTCAAAAATGATGTTATTACGAAAAGAAATTGATGTTATTTTTGCTTCATTTGATTTTTTTGGTGAAAATAAATTGGGAAAATCTATTTCTCTACTTTCTTCAAATGTTCTTTTTAACTAAACTTCAGTTTGCATTCGAATGGAAGAATATTATAAAAATAAGCAGACGTTCTATTATGAAAAGCTTGGCATTATAAAGTCCAGGTGTTGCATTACAAAAAGCTTTACATTATAAATAAATGTATTGCCTTCTTTGATGTAGGCCACCGGAATGAGGCGATCTCACGCGACTACGAACAACCACTATCAACGCTCCGCTCTTCCAAAACACAACTTAAACGCAGCCCACGACTAAACTTATTATTAGTTTTCGTACGCGTACGGATAACAACTCCGTGACAAGATCGAATCGTCGGCGATAAGCCGGGATCCGTCAAGCTAAAGGGACGAATGTTCGCGTCCGGACAAGCGATTGTGTTGTACCAAAGAAGATCCTCCGAAAATCAAGAATTCGGAAAATAGGAAGATCTTCACCAACAAGAGCAAAAGAGGTTCGCCACTCCTCGTCGAATATCGATAAATCCTGGAGCGTTCCACTAACCAAATGAAAATAAACGCGAGCAAATAGCGGCGAGAAAATCCGTCACAGATCTATACCACCACAAATAACCTTTTAAGAGAAATTATCACAATGAGTAGAAACGCGTTACCCTTCCCGGAATCGTAGATCCGGGTTGTATAAGTCCTAGGTCGTTCACGGTGGTGGTCGCCGGAGGAGAGTCCAAGTTGTTGAGCACCGCGCCTTCGAATCCGTCCGCCACGAACAAAGTCCAAAACCGGGGCTGTTTGGGTGGAGGATGATCTTTGAATGGTGGAGTAAGGAAGGGGGGCTGTTGGTGGTGGTCAGTTTGGGCAAGCAGGAGTTTTGAGGGAGGAGAGGGAGGAAGAGGGCCGGCGGCCAAGGTGGAAGAGAAAGGAGGAGGAGGAGGGGGTGGTCGGCCAAGAGAGAGGAAGGAGAGGGAGGGAGAAGGGTCGGCGGCCTAGGGGGAAGAGGAAGGAGGAGGAGGAGGGGGGTGGTCGGCCGAACTTGGAGAGGAGAGGGGAGAGAGTTGGGCGGCTGGAAGAGAGAAAACGAGAGAGAGAGAGAGGGAAGTTTTAGGGTTTTCTTTTTTTTTTTAATAATCTTCAATAAAAATCTCATTTCAATTACAACATGAGGCCTTATATAGGCAAGCCAAACAAGGTGGCTATATGCAGCCCCAAAATTAAAAATAAAGCTTGGGCATGGAAATTAAAGAATTTCCCAAATAAAAATACATAACATGAAATAACATGAAATACTAATTATAAAAAAAAAGAGATAATACTAATATATTATTTCATGTGCCGCGGGCGGAAGATGTTGCGGCGATGACGCTCGTCATGGTTGGAGTTGCGCCGTCATCCGCCATCGTCATGAACCACGAATGCTCCAACTTGAACCGTGCCGGCTCCAACATAAGCGATCAAGCCGGCTCCAATAATCCCGCGGCATCTTCCATCGTAGTCTTCAAATTTGCCGCCGCGATCAAAGTAGTGCGTCGACGTGGAATCACGAACACGAACACAACCATCCGGCGGGTCCTTGCCTCCATCATTCTTGGCTTTCACTCTTCACAATTCCATTGTGATAAAGATGCATATTTTCTACTATAAGTAGAATTAGTTGCACCAATTGGTGAGAATGGGATATGCTGTAATGATTTTTCCTCACTTCAATTTTGCAGCACTTCCTCTATGACAAAGGGATCTTCCACACATTTATATATCAATATATGTTAATGTTCAGTTCTCCTTCGCAACCACTATTTTCTGACAACCACAAAGTGACCCATCTCCGCAAATCTACAAATTTGCACTCCAATTTTATAATTTTAACATTTTCAATTTTTTGAATTTATTCATTTTCAGTTTTTTACAACTCCATTTGCAGTATTCCAAATCACACATGAAAAAATGATTGACATGCTTGAAAACATTCAAACAATGCCTCTTCTTGGTTGACTCCTAACTTTATATGCGAAATTAAATATGATTTCATTTTCTCCTAATTTGATTTAGAAATAATTCTTACTCTCAGTTCAGTTATGGTTTGTATACTCTCGGGATTTATTCAAAATTATAAGTTTACAGTTTAATGAAATATGTCCTTTTTCTTTCTACCCAATAAGTAACTAACATTTTATATTGATATATAGTGAAAAAATCTCATCAAATATATTCTGAGCTGGTGTGATTGAGATGTTTTCCACACTAGGTAGTTTCTTTTATGAATTTGAGTCCGAGTTCCTACAACTCCTATTGCTATTAGTTAGTTTGGTTTCTCCTATTTTTAATTTTGTTGGAGCTTAGTAATTTAGTATTGCTGCATTGTACATTTTTTTTTTCAAAAAATTTAGTATAGAATAAATTTTATTCTTACCAATAAAATATTACAAATGCATGTCAATCATTTTATTATTAAGTTGCCAAATTTTAAATATATTTTACTCATTTTAATCTTCTCTTTGCACTTAATTATAATCTTACAGGTCAGATTTAACAACCACGTGCAATGTCATTAAGCAATAGGAAAATATGTAGAAGGTTTGTGAAAGCAAACATGAGGATTTGAAAGCGGAACATTATGATGTATAGGATATGTTTTTTAGGACTAACAACCATGTTAATTCTATTAAGCTTCCTCTGTACATGTATTAGAATGATTTATATTCAATGGATTATGCGATCCCCTACGACAAATGTCACCCCCGCGAAAAATGTTACCTCCAACGATAAATGTCGCCGCCCCCACGACAAATGTTGCCCTCATGATATATGTTGCCCCCCATGACCAACGTCGCCCCCCTCCCCCCGTCCCGACAAATGTCGCCCCCCACGACAAATATCACCTTCCACGTCAAATGTCGGCCCACACGACAAATGCTATCACACGCATCAAATGTCGCCCCCACGACAAATGTCACACGATAAATGCCGCTCCACACGACAAATGCCGCCCCTCGCGACAAATGCCGCCCCTCGCGACAAATGCCGCCCCTCGCGACAAATCTCTTCCCTCGACGACAAATGTCGCCCTCCACGATATTGTCGTCCCCCCTCCCCCCAACGGCAATGTCGCCCCCACGATAAATGACGCCCCCAAGACAAATCTTAGTCGTTTGATCCCGATGATCTGGGCTGTAAATAATCATATTTGGGCTGCAAATAGAAAAATAATGAAAAAGCTAGCCTCTCCCTCCTTCCCGTCAAAATTTATTAAAATAATTAATAAGATAAAATAATACAGATTTAATTTAAATAAATTTATTATAATACAAAATATATTATAAATATATAATGCAAAAATTATAAAATAATCTAATATAATACAAATTTTATATTATAATATTATTATAATATAATACAGAATTATATATATATTATTATTTAAATATTAAAATTTTAAAAAATTTAAAAATGTATATTATTTTTTAAAAAAATTCTAAGAAAAGAAGAAAAAAATTAAATATAATTGGGTGCGCGCGAAGCCCGCCGCGTGCAGGCAAGGTACTGTTGCGCGGAGCACGAGGGCTCCCCGTGCACTGTCACTAGTGTGTGTGTATATATATATATATATGTATATATATATATATATATATATATATATATATATATATACACGAGTTGAACGGCACGGGCCTCCGGCCCTATGTGAGTGCAATCAGCGGGCTTCGCCCGCCCACGGCTCGCCTCGTCTGCCCCCGGCGGGCTTCACCCGCCCACAACGCTCCCGTCCCGAAATATGGTACTTATAGTTTCCACCAAATAATTTTAGCATGTTAAGATCAACTATCAGGTCATGTTTGACGTTGGAGCTACTCCTTGTTTTGTTGGATCCGACCTCTATAGTTTGGAGACGATCTCTTGATCGCAAACTTTTAAATCGAAACAAAATGATGGATTAAAAAGTGCAGCATAAGGTAATTTAAAATATTAATGAAGGAAAAAAATGAAGTTATTAGCTTTATGACATAGAAAGAGATGAAGCGTACGAGCCTACTGGTGGTTTCAAATGCCAAAATATAAAAAAATTGAATCAGATGCACCGCCATTCGACGAACACAGGAGTGCTTGCGCTCGACGAACGCAGGAGTGCGGGCTCGACGAACGCAGGCGGGCCTACGTTCGACGAACGGCGGCACTCCTGCGGTTTGACGAACGGCTAACGCGGGAGTGCCGCCATTCGTCGAACGGAGGCACTCCTGCGTTCGACGAACGACGGGACTCGTGCGGTTCGACGAACGGCTCACGCAGGAGTCCCGCCGTTCGTCGAACGGAGGCATTCCTGCGTTCGACGAATGGCGGCGCTTCTGCGGTTCGACGAACCCCTCCACTCCTTCTTCCCACCGCCATATTTGGGATGCCGCCGCCGGTGGAGCCTCCGGATGGCCGGAGCGAGGCCACCGACAGGTTCGCCGGTCTCCGGCGAACCTGCGGGTGGTCATAGGGCGGGTCTCCGGCAGGGCCACCGGCTGTGGTGGCCCTGCCCGTGAGGCACCGCCATTCGTCGAACGCAGGAGTGCCTGCGTTCGACGAACGCAGGAGTGCCTGCGTTCGACGAAAGGAGGCGCCTGCGTTTGACGAACGGAGGCACTCCTGCGGTTTGACGAACGGTTAACGCAAGAGTGCCGCCATTCGTCGAACGGAGGCACTCCTGCGTTCGACGAACGGCGGGACTCCTGCGGTTCGACGAACGGCTAACGCAGGAGTCCCGCTGTTCGTCGAATGGAGGCATTCCTGCGTTCGACAAATGGCGGCGCTTCTGCGGTTCGACGAACCCCTCCCCTCCTTCTTCCCGCCGCCATATTTGGGCTGCCGCCGCCGGTGGAGCCGCCGGATGGCTGGAGCGAGGCCACCGACAGGTTCGCTGGTCTCCGGAGAACCTGCGGGTGGTCATAGGGCGGGGCTCCGACAGGGCCACCGGCGGCGGTGGCCCTGCCCGTGAGGCCCAGATCTGGGCCGCACGGTCAGGGCCACCGCCGCCGGTGGCCCTGCAGGAGCGCCTCCTGACCAACCCCGGCAGGTTCGCCGGGGACTGGCGACCTCGCCGGTGGTCTCCGGTCAGGCCGTCGTTGGCTCCGGCGGCGGACGGCCAAGGCAGACGGGAAAGGGGCGAGGTCTGCTATCGGTTTTTGTTGTGGGGGGGGGGGGGGGGGCTGATTCCTGGAATTTACCTATTTGGCTATTCGCAGACCAATTCATGAGATTTTGGGTATTTGCAACCTAAATCGAGCGGCTCTGAAATTATGAAGCCATATCTGGACGGTCCACATTTTTTGGGGATTTTTGATCTCATGCTATTCGCAGACCACCATATTTCTTTTTAGAATAGTATATATATATATATATAAGTGACAGTGCACGGGGAGCCCCCGTGCCCCGTGCGACAGTACCCGACCTCTGATCGGCGGGCTTCGCCCGCATTTAAGCTGACCAGTTAAATCGATGCGTTGTTGTGAGTTGCTCCCGCATCAAGGCGGGGTGCGCCCACATCAATTCATGGTGCACCATTAACATATACATATGAGTACTCAAAACTATCGTAAAAAAATATAAATTAAAATTACATTTTTTATTTAAAAAAATTTTTACGCTTACATAATTTTTTTTTCTTCATCTCTCCCTCTCTCTTTTTCTCTCCCTCTTCCTCTCTCTTCCGCCATCTCCCTCTCTCCCTCCCTTCTCTCTCCCTTTCTCTCTCTTTCTTTCTCTCTCTCTCTCTCTCTCTTAGGCATATCATTTTTTTCTTTTGTTGGAATCGGGAATTAGGAGAGAGAATGAGAGAGGTGAGAGTTTTGATTTAACGGTCCCTATTTATCCTACCATAATTGACGGTGCAGATTTTTTCAATAAATTTTTATTTCAGGCTATTCGCAGGCCGTAGTATTTCTTTTTAATATAGTATATATATAAAGTACCTGAGACTGATCAGCTCGAGAAAAGACATCATTCCGGACAAATCACGACGCTGAGGCGGAGGCACACACTCCAACACGACCCCTCAGTCCAAAACACAAAGTCCCGGGTGTATGATCCTCAAATAAAAGGCACTGCGACAGTGGTACATTCCACTAACACTCACAACCATACAATCCAACAGGGGTGTTGTGGCGGTGACTCCAGTCCACACAAACCAACATCCCAAACAGAGGTACTGTGGCGATGAATCTTAGCTCATACAACCAACAGACTCCAACAGAGCAAACATAGCTCACACAACCAACAACCCAAAAAAAAGAGTGACAGGCAGGAAAATAGGATTACAGATGGATTTAGTTGCAACTCATGACGAGAGGAGCAGTAAGCACATGATTCGGCATTTAACACATAATTCAACATTCAACTTATAAAAAGGTTAAAGATTTCGTCGGTAATGAAGTCTTGCAGTCAACAAACCTTACGCAATCAATTACCAAAGCACTGTCCGTGTAGGATCATCATGCAGTTAACACAAAAAATCGACTTTAGGCATGCAGTCAACAAAAAACTTATGCAAATTGAACTATGCAGTCGCAATTAGATTATGCATTAAATGAAATCGACAAAGGCGACAGTTGACTTAGATTTGTGCAATCAGCTGAAATAACTTACTATGTATGAGAAAGGGGAATATAGGTCATGCAGACGACACGAAGTCTCAAAATTATGCAAATGATAAAGTCAAGCGGTCGATAGACCGAATGCACACAGTCAATAGGTGGAATGCACGCAACAAAACACTTAACCAAGCAAAAGTGATCATGTAGTTGATGAAAAGACTTGGGCAAAATTATGAAGCAAAATCTTAGGATTTATAAAACACCCCAAAGGAAACAAAAACCTTAACATACCAGCCCACACAACAGAATTCGACTGGGCGACGCGGGAGAAGAATTTCGGGGGGGGGGGGGGGGGGGGGGGGGAGCACTCGACGATCGGCGGGAGCTCTCGATGATCGTGGGATTGCCCTACGATCGACGGGAGGTCCCGACGATCGACGGGAAGTCCCGTCCATTTCTACTTGGAGTCTCGCAGAATTCAACTTCCCTGCTCTCTCGACGATCGACGGGAGGTCTCGCCGATCAACGGGAGGTCTCGCCGATCGACGGGAGGTCCCGTCGATTTCTACTTTCTACACAAAGTTCTTCTAAACTACCCGAACATACTTCTATCAAAACTTAATTATGAACTACCAGAACATACCTCTACTAACAACATTTCAAATATGGTAAAGTAAACCTAAATAGTGAAACTAACCAACTTCACCAGATGAATTTAGGCAAACATCTCCACGAACTAAGCGAGAACACTCAATAAAAATTACATGACTCAATCGACGAATTTATCGAAAACATTCGGCGAATGACACGAAACTACTCGACGAAATAAGCTTCACTCGAAGAATTCTATCTTAACTTACTCGACGGACTGCTAGAAAACACTCGACGAATTCGTCGAAAACTACTCGACGAATTTCACTACTACTCGACGAAATACTTGAACTTAAAACGAATTCTGCTAGAGACAAAAACCAAAATTTCCTGACGGGTCTACCCTATATTTCTTTGCCTAAACGGATAAAAAGAAGAGGAAAAGGAAATAGAAAAGCAACAGGCAAGGGGAGAATAAGGCAAACCGCCACTTGTCTTAACCTCAAGCCACCAAAAATCGGCCTTTCAAGCACTCCACGCCAAGGATTGGCTCATACACGGGCTAGGCATGAAGAATCTACAAATATTTGGACTAAAACAAAATTAGGGCCGCTTACCCTAGCGCTAAAAATCCACGTAACGAACAAAACTTACCACGCACGCGAAAAGCGCGACGAGAGCATTCCGGATCTATGCTCCGGCGAAGATTTCATGCACCGGAGCTCCGGGGAGCGGTCGGAAGCTCCACGGAAGCTCGCCCTTCTCTCTCCCTCGCGCACTCTCTGGCTCGGCGATTCAGGAAGGAAGAAGAAGTAGAATAATATATATATAATAATATGAATAGTAATAATAATAATAAGAATAAGAATAAGAATAAGAAGGGCTGAAACAAAATCATCAATTCCAACGAAATTCGCACCGAAGATGAAAGTCAGTGCTACGAATATAACGGAGAAGTCAAAATCAAAATCCGGCGGGTCATTCTCGAAATTTAAATTTTCGAAGTTTACGCCGAACGATAATTCTACAAATCTTTGAAAATCCGTCGATACTCAAATATTGCTCGGATCGGAACGAAACTTCGACGGACCTTTTTAAAATTAATTAATTCAATTTTCTAACGAATTTTTTTCCAATTCCGATACGCTTTAAAATTTGGTCGACTTGACCGAACGGACGCGAAAACGCACAAAGGACGGCGCACTGTTAACTCTGCATTAACATAACGCTCTTGCGTCATTATGACGTCATAGAAAGGTTAAAATAATTCTTGAAAATTCAGGGGCGTTACAGTCACCCCACCAAAAAGAAAGTTTCATCCCGAAACTTAGAACGCAAACGAATCAAAAAGGGCAAAGAGAGATATAAGCTAACACTCGCTGGATAGAAACGCTAACCGAAGAGGGCTAGGAGAACATATGCGGATAAGATTTCTTCTCAGCACTCAAAATAGACCACTCAATCCATGATCAAAGTTCACGACAAAGTCTCATAAATACAACACCTCCCAATTAACCTAAGCGAGGGAATCACCTAAAAGGAAAAGGACATCCCTGAATGCCCTGACCCAACATCATCGAATCTCTACGGGAAACTTAACACTAATGGGATCCGCTAATCGATCGACAACCTAACGATGACCGTCTACGAAACTCGATAGCAAAAAAAGATCGAGTAGAACTTGAATCGAAAAGAACGCGCGCTCATTATTCTCTACCTTAACTCACCTATAAAATCACACATATAATCGATATAACAAAATTCTAAATCCACAACCGCAAGTCAACAAAAAAACTAGGTCAAAACCTAACCTGAAATCCCCTGAGCAGAAAATTGAGATTCTTCCTTAGTCAGCACATCTAGCTCTTCCTCTTCCTTGCTCAGTTGCTACGACTGCGGCAGTAGAGTCTGCAAGGGAACAATATGCAACGGGGGCTGGGATTGCGGGCAATTAGCCTTCAAATGCCCTCTCTGACCGCATTGGAAACATACTTTATTCTTTAACCAACAATGAGCAACATCATGCCCATTCCGCTTACAAGAAGCACAACACAGATCCCCTTTGGGGGCGCTCTGAATCCCACACACCCGAAGCTTCTTTTGAGAACTCAATCTATTAAAACACTTCTCAATAGAATGACCTTGTTGACCACAGAAGTTGCACACTTATATTCTTCCTTTCTTCGTAGCAGGGTTGGATACCCGAGAGCTTCCATTATCCGCAACTTTCCTCCTTTCCTTCCTCGACACCGCAACCTGACCCACAACAGGGTTCCACACCCTAGGCTGCTGCCCAAATGTAGCCGCCATCAAAATCTGAATCTGCGCCTGCATCATGACCATTTGCCTCAACAACGCCTCGTTACTCTGACGCAATTCCTCAATCACTGCCTCACTGCGTGCACCTGAGGATTCATCCTCTAACCGGAGAGTCGACTCCGACGTACTACGCTCTGGAGTCATCTACTGCAATTACGAACGAACAACTCATCTACACCTAGCTTACTATACCTCAGCTAGAAAACAAAAACTTCCTAACTCGATACAGATCAGAAATGTGTAGATACTTGCTCTTGTTGTTACCATGCTCTGAGAATTCATGAAATGATGTTATGTTTTCAACTTAGGATGATATATCATCATCCTATGGACTCTGGTGCATATAATATAAATGCATGAATGTTTAACATCTTCCTTTTAAATTATGCATGTACATATGTCATCACGTAGATCTTTAACTGGACACGTGTGTTGATGCTATGCTATGATGTATATGTCGTGCTATGCTTTCTAATAAAAGCCTTAATGCATGTTATGAGTGGCGTACACATGAAATATTATGCATCTCATACTACATAATATCGCATGTAATCAAAAATAAAATCTATTGTGCATCCATGTGATGATTGTTTTGCATCTCATACTACATAACAGTCACATGTTGCTTCCTATGAGGATCCATATACAGCCACATATTATGCAACCCATACTACATAATATGCACAATATACTTCTTATCACGCTTATGTGTGTAGTGTTCATGCTTCCGTCAAGACATACTGATGACATATCAGTGTGTGTATGCAATGAAATGACGCGATTAGAATTTTGCTTAAGGGAAGTGGTCGTCCAACTTACTCGCCAAACCAACCAACCCTCTTGCAAAATCTCCCCATGATACCAACTGTCACAACCCCCACTTTCCCAATAATTAATAAATATTATCAGAGTAAGGGGAAAATGCGCGTTATGATGCCATGTCATGCAGGGGACAACTGCAGACGCTCAGACAGCCACTCCTTATGAATATTTTTAAAAGACATAAATATGATTGAGTTAAAAATAGAATTTACATTTTTAGCTTAAGATCGTGTCCTTTGGTCCAGTAGATCAACTAGTCCACGAGTAGGAAACTATACATACACAACGGAGAAATATGTTCCTTTTATCCTACATGAGCATGAAGATCAAACATTTCATCAATGATATGCACATCTCTAAATTTAGTATACGTAAGGAAGGATTTTCTACGATCTTCAAAGTATGTGACATTTACTTAAAACCATGCTATGCAAGAATGCCATTTTCAATACATAAAACAACTCATGCATCCTAACATAAAACTTTCCAGAGAGCAAGTATGTGAGATAACCAGTAAGTAACACCAGGAAAGCTAGCAAGTAATCTAACACAAAAAAACTAATGCTATGAGCATCAACAACTAACACGAACCCATAGTAAATAAGCCACAAGTCTAAGTTGAAGCAAAAGAAACAACTACCTCGCAACAGTGAGGGGAAAGCAAACAACTGCAGCAACCCGCAGCTCCGAAAAATACCAACTATACTACCCAGACTGATACTGCTCCGAGCCTGAGACATTTAGAAGAAAAGAATGCCTCAGCAAGAAATTGCAAGTGGCAGCAAGGATAAAACTAAGGTTTTCAATATACAAGGATTAACAGCAAATCAAAATAAATGATCGCTGGAATAGAGAAATTGGCAGTTCAATATTGATTAGCTTATAACAACCCGAGCCAGCTCGGTCGAGTGCACTCGGTAAAAGAAATGCCTACACCAAAAGTAATGTCAATCTATATTATAATGATATATATATATCTTTAACTACTAAATGCAAGAAGTTGTCTTTGGTGCAACATTCAAAATTGCCCAAATATAACCTCATTCTTTTACTCCAATGACTTAACGTATATGATAAAAAAATGAAAATTTATAAAATATAAGGGCTATTTGTGTAATAACACTATATTCCAATAATACAAAAAATTATACAAATTCAGAAAATCAAAAAGTTTTACTAGACCTCCTAAACCAACTACTAAAATCTACTTTAAAATGATTTTTTGTTAAAAAATATATATATATTTTTAATTTTTTTTTATAAAATAGTAATTAAAATTTTTTTGCGGTCATTTTGAGTACTCATATGTATATGTTCTGGGCCCAGCCGGATGAGACAAAGCCTATCCACATCTCAGCCTGCAGTCCAACCGACGAAGCCTATCCGCACCCAGCCTGACCGTTTCTCGAACGCAGGTGGGCCGCCGTTCATCGAACGGCGACACGCATTCGTCGAACGAAGGAGGCACTCCTGCGTTCGACGAACGACGATCGACGAGGGCTGGACTTCGTCCCAGCGGTTGGGTCTCAGCTTTCGTCGAACGCAGGAGTGCCGCCGTTCGTTGAACGCAGGGGTCCCGCCGTTCGACGAACGGCGGCAAGCGTTCGTCGAACGTAGAAGTGCCGCCCTTCGACGAACGGCGGCACTCCTGCGTTCGACGAACAACGGCACTCCTGCGTTCGACGAACGCAGGAATGCCGCCGTTCGTTGAACGCAGGGGTCCCGCCGTTCGACGACCGGCGGCACGCGTTCGTCGAACGCAGGCGTCTCAGCGGTTGGCAGAAGTGTCTCAGTGGGAGGTGGGCTCTGGGCCGGCTTGGCGGGCCGAAGGCCGTCGTGGAGCAGCGAGCACGGGCGAAGCCCGTGCGGAGCTGCTAGTATATATATATACTATATTAAAAAGAAACATCGTTTTTCTGTCCATGACAAGTTAAATAGGAACTCCATGACAAAGAAATTGAGACAAAATTAGATCACAGCCATTGGATCTCAAATCAAATCAAAAAAAGGCCTGCGAGTAGCCAATTTTCCAAAAATCCAATCCCTCCAACCCAGCGAAATCCAGTGCCCCCTCCCTCCCATCCTTCCCGCCCCCTTTTGGTCTGCCGCTGGCTGGCCAGCGTGACGCCACCGGCAGGTTCGCCGGTCTCCGACGAACCTGCCGATGGTACTTCGGCGGGGCTCCGGCAGGGCCAACGACGGCGGTGGCGCCGTCGTTCGTCAAACGCAGAGTTCCGCCGTTCGTCGAACGTAGGTTCGCCGTTCGACGAACGGCGAACCTCCTGCATTCGATGAATGGTGGCCATGACGAACGCAAAAGCCATGACGAACGGTGGCCATGACGAAGGGCGACACTCCTTCGTTCGACGAACATAGAAGTCACCTGCGTTCGACGAACGACGAACCTTCCGCCGTTCGTCAACCGCAGGAGTGTCGCCGTTCGTCGAACGCAGGTTCGCCGTTCGACGAACGCAGGAGTGATTACTCCGGGCCGCGGGGAAGGGTTATATACTTAATAAAAATTAAACGGGAGGCTAAGGGGCGGGCGAAGCCCGCCGATTGCCCTCACATAGGGCCGGAGGCCCGTGCCTGTCCGTCGCAACGTCATTTATCTATATCTAGCGCGCCATCGTGAGAGAGGGGGAGAGAGAAAGAGAATGAGAGGAGAGAGAGAGGGAGAGGGAGGAGAGAGATATGTATTGCTGGCTCACGCTAGACAGAGAGAGAGAGAAGGAGGAGAGAGATAGAGCGGGAGAGAGAGAATATTGTATAAAAAACATTTTTATATATTGCCGGCTTACGCAAGCAGGAGAGAGAGAGAGAGAGAGAAGAGAGAGAGAGAGAGAGAGAGTTTTTGATTATATATGCTATTTTTTTATGTTTCTCTCATCTGATCAAATAAACCACGACCGTCAAACCATATAAGCAACATCGGAATTGTTTGGCACCTATCAGACATGAAAAATCAAGCATTGACTGAGAAAAATATTAATTTGGGCGCACAACATGTGAATGTTTATATGTAAGTGTATATATAATACGAGCATCTTCGTACGGGCTACGTCTGTGCTCGATACTCTCCGCGCGGGCTACTGCCCGTGTTCGATGCTCTCCATTTCGACAGTATCCCAGCAACGACACACCTCCACTCAAGCTCAAATGCTCTGCAATGCTGGGTCAATATGCAGTGCATGAGTAGCCCCCGTGCCCCGCATGGCAGTACCCCCGTCTTGATTGTGTCCCGATGCGACGATGTTCCTGCCGCTCGCGAACTCACGTGCGCATGCCTGAATCGGGACAGGGATAGCACTGGACAGGGGGGTTCGCGAGCGGCGGGAGCGGTGTCACACTGGGACACAATTAAGATGGGGGTACTGTCGTGCGGGGCACGAGGGCTACTCATGCACTGCATATTGACCTAACATCGTAGAGCGTTTGAGTTTTAGTGGTGGTGCCGTCGTTGCTGGCGTACTGTCGAAGCGGAGAGGATCGAGCACGGGTGTAGCTGTATAGCCCCCCCCCCCCCCCCCCCCCCCAAAAAAAAAAAAAAAAACTGAACGCGCTTCAGGGGGAGGGGGTCTTACTGCCCAAGGCGGCCTCTTAGCGCTTCCCGGGTGGCGATGACCCAACCTATCAAGCACCAAGCGATCGCCTTGTCAGGCACAAGAATCATCACATCACACATTAGAGTCACACAATGGAAGCAGAAATTAGGGAATAAGCACAAACTATATAACTAACTAACTAAAAAGGTCGTGACCTACTGTTTACATAAACTGCCTCGTGGGCTACAATAGGTACATCAAAAGACTCCTTATTTAGCCCTATGCTCTAGGACTCACGTCACGGAAGACAGGGGGCGAGACTGGAGTGTCTGATCGAGCAATCTCTAGGGCTGGTAATTTATCATGCGGTGCGAGGGCTTCGCGCTGTCCCATCTCCTGTGAATGGTTATAAGAATAACCGTTAGTCACAGAGCTAAGTGGAAAACACATTCCCTCCCGGATCCGTATCCTGGGGGCGGGCTAAAGTACTAAAATAAATAGCCGAAGGAAGGAAAAAGTTCGCAACAATTATATATATATATATCTTTATCTTATAAAGAAATACATTCAGGACAAAATTGAAGTCAAAATACAACCATTCGTTGAATCCTAGCCGTCGGATCATGGTGATCTGGGCTACAAATAGCCAAAACCTCCTGGATTAGGACTGCGAATAGCCAAAACCTCATGGATTAGGACTGCTAATAACCCCCCCCAAAAAAAAAACAGAACCCCATCCACCCCCGATACCCGCCGGCCCCCCTCCCGTTGCCCTTCCCCGCCGCCTCCGGAGCTGCCTCCGGCCTAACCGGAGGCCACCGCCGGAGTTGCCCCGGCAGGTTCGCCGGGGTCCGGCGACCACGTAGGTGGCCTCCGGTCAGGCCGGAGGCGGCTCCGGCGGCGGCGGGGAAGGGCAACGGGAGGGGGGCCGGCGGGATCGGGTTAAAAAAAATAAAAAAATAAAAAATATAATAATATAATGTGTATATATATAATGTGTGTGTATATATATAGATATATTATCCTATATAATATAAAATACATAATTTTTATGTTTTTTTAATTTCTAAAAAAAGAAGAAAAAATTATATATACGTGTGTGCGTACCGGCCATAATCTCAATAAAGTAGAGGGGGACGCACAATTTACGATAACATTAGCAATCCTATCTTGCACACGCACACAAGGTATTCAAACCTGAACACACACAACCCTGTGTCGACACAGTTTGGACCACTTCTCTTCAAGCAGGGTAGCGAACCCCGCGGGCCTCACCGATGTGGCCGTCGGTGACAGTGACCAGTCCTGCCACTTTTGAGCGTAGTCGTACCGTATCACCTAGGTCCTCTCGTACAACTTGGTGTACTACTTAGATGAGAGCGACATCCGGTGATTCTGAGATTTAGGCCGACCAGCGGAGGTAAAACAACCGGTTCGAAGTGGTGATAACCTGCGATGCACATCTCCCTGTCGCCATGAGTCGTCATCTCTCCCACACCGGTACGAACGGTCTGCGGGCGTGACTGACCCGCCACTTTTATAGCAAGCAATTTGCAAACAATTTATAGAAGGAACGACTACTCCAGGTCCACCGCGACTTCCTTGACTCAACCGGCTAAACAACCTTTGGCCGGGAGACGCAGCGGAAGTGGGGCATCTTATTTGGGGCTAACCCTAGAGGAAGAACTCGACTCTTGGTTATCCCCAACTAAGATCTTATAGCAGCATAGAAATAATCATTATCTAGCTCAGGACCTGGGTCGGTATAATATAGTGCAACGTAAACTACAGAGCTGAGTAATAAAATACTTAACAGTAGGAAGGCCGAAGGCGAGGGCAGAATTAACTGGACCAGTACAAGACTGGAGTACTGGAAATGAACGAACAGAAAGCATAACTAAGTGACCAGTGTGAGACTGGAGTACTGAAAAAGAATGAACAGAAAGCATAACTAAGTGACTAGTGCGAGACTGGAGTACTGAAAAAGAACGAACAGAATGCATAACTAAGTGACCAGTGCGAGACTGGAGTACTGGAAAAGAACGAACAGAAAGCATAACTAAGTGACCAGTGCGAGACTGGAGTACTGGAAAGAACGAACAGAAAGCATAACTAAGTGATCAGTGTGAGACTGGAGTACTGGAAAAGAATAATTGCAGAAAGTAAATGCAGGACCAGTCCGTGATTGAAGAACATAAATAAACAAGCGGGTTAGTAGTCCAATCACTCCATATCAGGTGGCTTCAGTGTCGTCTCCGTTCTTATGAGGGAATTCTATTTTTTCCCCGTTCATAGAGGCCTCTTCTCTGTTCATAGGAGCCAGTTTATTTTAGTTATAGGTCGGGGTCGACTTATATTTTATGAGACTTCTTATTTCTATGTGCCTTGGGCTCATACTTTAATTATCATGTCGTTACTGATTAGAAGTGTCGCCTCGTGATTGCGACCCGATTGCGTGTTTCGATGCTTTTAACTTAATCGATTCTTTGCTGAAATTCAGAAGCTTGTCACTTATCTTTGAATGACTCGCACAAATTCATTACATAACTAAAATGACCCGTCGAGGGCCCACAAGTTTGTCGTAATTATTTCCGTCCATTTTAGGGCGTTATTATGCCCGTAGAAATCTTATTTAGGTCCTTAAAATTATCAAAATAATTGATAAAATATCCAAACTTTGATAGTAGTTGTAAAATAGCCTAAATTGGAGCCTATAATTTTTCGGGAATTTTTCCAAGTCAGTTGGGCCGTTAATTCCTTTAAAGAAATCTTGTATATGCATTTAAAAATAGCAAAACTCAATTTAAAAATCTCAAAAAATTACTGGAGGTGCCCCTCTGGGTGGGAAACATTTTTCATGTTGGACATTTTTGGCCTAGTGGCCTAGTTTGACCTCAGAAAATTGAGGAGGGGGGAAAATGCAAGTGGGGTGCGGATATAGGTCTGGGAGATGGCTGAGGGGCGCCGAACCATGTGCCTCCCCTTGCTTCCACAGCGGATCTGAGCTGATCCACTATGGGGGGGGGGGGGGGGGGGGCACAAAAATGGAGGGGAGGGGCGGGAATTAATGTTCCCGCCGCCATCCGATCTAATCACAAGATCGGATGGCGGCTGCTGCCCCTCCCGACGAGACAGAGGGTGGAGGCCTCTGCCACCGCCAAGAGGCGGCCTCCTTCCATCAGCGCTGCCCCCGGCCGACTCGCCGGGGGTCGGCGACTACTCTAGCGGTGGTCCGATGGCCTGGCGTCGTCGGCCACCGTCGGAAGAAGAGAAACAGGAGGGGGCGGGTGCGGCCTGGTCATGGCCCCCCCCCCCCCGAGAGGGCTCTTCCCCGCCCCTGACCGGTTTGCCGGGGGTGGTCCGGCGGCCAGGTGCCACCGGCCACCGCCGGAGGTGGCTGCTGAAACCATTAAAAAAGGGAAAAAGGGTGGAGCTCGCGGGTGCCGCAGGAGACGCATTCTTCGGCGGCCCTGCTACCTTCCCTTCGTCGGAGCCGGTGTCCCTGGGTGGGGACCTGTTCCTCCAGCGCCACCACCGGCGTTGGGGGTGCGTCTTCCACGACCAAGCTCCACCCGAGCCTGGGCAAGTCTCGGGTGGTGCTGGCAGCGCTCCGACGACTAGGAGGGCAGCTGGCTTGCCTCGGGGGAGTGGGAAGGAGGAGGGAGAGGTGGTCCACCTGCAGGGGGGGGGGGGGGGGCTCGGGAAGAAGATGGTCGTACGACCATGGAGGGGCGGCGGAGGTAGCTCGGGGAGAGGCTTTTCCGGCGATGTGTTGCTCGGCAGGGAGGGGGAGGAGGCTGGGGGGGTTTGGGTTCAGCAAGGGGTGGGTGGGTGGGGGGTCGGGTCCCCTTTATAGGGAAGGAGGGAAGCCTCCCCTCTACCTTTCTTTATTCCCACGTGGAACTAAAGGGAGGGATGGGTGGGTGGGGGGGGGGGGGAGATATTTTCTCCCCCCCTCCCTCTACTGCCCTAGGGTGGGCTACCTATTCATGGGCAGCCCTCCCCTTTAGAGAGGAGGTGAAGGACCTTTCCTCCTTATGTTTGCTTGCAAACTTAGGGTTGGGGGGGGGGTGACCAAAGTCAACCCTATGGCAGGGTCCCCCATGTAGGTCAAGGTCCAAGGGGGTCCACCAAGACTTATTGGAGTCGATTCCGAGTTCGTGTGCTCCGTATTTCGTACGTTATGCTGGGGCGGTCTACAAAACCTAAAATGGGCATATTTTTTATATGACCTCGGATTGAAGTGCAACGAGTTACATGACACTCATATGGATCATACGAGTCTAACGGAACTGACGGGAGTCAACTTGGAATACGTCTGGTCACTAATTTACAGTAATATGGTTGCGACACGCTACGACACTCAAAACGGTCGTTTTCCCTAAACGACCTCAGATCGGGGTGCAACGAATTATGTTGTGCTTGTATTGGTCATACGAGACTAACGGATCTGACAGGAGTTAAATCAGAGTATGTTTGGCCACTATTCCACAATAGGGTGGTTGTGGCGCGCTACAATACTCCAAATGGTCGTTTTACCTAAACGACCTCGAATTGGGACGGAACGAATTCCGTTGCGCTCGTATTGGTCATACGAGTCTAACAAAATGGACATGAGTCAAATCATAGTATGTTTGGCTACTATTCCACAATATTGTGGTTGTGGGGCGCTACAATATTCAAAACGGCCGTTTTCCCTAAATGACCTCAGATTGGGACGGAACGAATTCCGTTGCGCTCGTATTGGTCATACGAGTCTAACGGAACGAACATGAGTCAAATTGGAGTATGTTTGGCCACTATTCCACAATAGTGTGGTTGTGGTGCGCTACAATACTCAAAATGGTCATTTTCCCTAAACGACATAGGATTGGGACGAAACGAATTCCGTTGCGCTCGTATTGGTCATACTAGTCTAAAGGAACTGACATAAGTCAAATCAGAGTTTCCTAGCACAATATCCCTTATTCGTGTTACTTTCTACCTTTTTGGTTATTGGGTCCACTAGGGTCCAGGGACCCAATAAAAGTCGGGATGTTACAATATAATAAAAATAAAGGGATTTTCGTCCCCGAAAATTGCCTAAGGTAGGGGGGTCCACGTGACATACCTGAGGAAAGAGTGCCAGTGAAAGTGGAGGTTAGATCTTAAATTAACTCTAGAGGGGGGGGGGGGGGGGGGGGGTGGGGGGGGTGAATAGAGTTTAAAACTTTTCCCTTAGTTTTATTTGCGGAATTAAAAATATTGATATAAGTATATGTGTATAGAGTGTTTTATAAAAACTAAATAAAACAAATAATGAAATCAGCACAACAACAAAACACAGAAATTCACAACACAGAAGACACAAAGAATTTTATAGTAGTTCCCCAATAACCTGGGTACGTCTACTCTTCTACCACATTTGGTAGGATCCACTAGGAGGTTTGATCAGGTGCCCTCACACCAAGGGGTTTTTGTTTAGGTGTCCACACACCACAGAGCTTTTGATCAGGTGCTCAAAACCAACATGATTTTTTGATCAGGTGTCTTGCCACCAAGGAGGTAAACTTTTGAAGGGAGTTTTAACCCTGTATAAAATGGGATAGAGAGGGGTTTAGATGTTCTTCTCTGTCAAGATGCAGAGAGAAGACTCTAGTGGATGTTGATGTAGAAAAGAACTCCTCTGTCTGATATGAAATGTTTGACAGTTGATTGTCTGGAGCTTTTCTTGAAGAAATAATCTTCCTGCAGCAGATAAATCTGAGAGACAAAAATGCTTCTCAAATTATTGTTGCTCTTTTGAAGATCTGAAAACATGCAGCAAATGACCGAGAGAAGAATGTTGAAGATGTTCTCAGTATGTAAGAGCTGCTGGAGGAGGAAGATGAAGATCTGTGTAGCTGTTGTTCTTCTTGTTCTTCCTGTCTCCTTTTCTTTCTTTCTTTTTCCTCTGTATTTTCTGTACAGCAAAACTGTAAAATGTATTCTGTATATTTCTTGTCGTGTGTAACTGAATGTAATGATCTGTTGTATATTAATCTACTATATCTTCTTCCTTATTTCTTTTGAAATCTCCGTCAGACATTAATTGCGGATCCCTTATATTAAGGAATAAATATATCTGAAAAGCTATTTTGAAAACATAAATCTGCTGCGCTGTTTTATCTCTTTCCTTTTCTATGAAATGTCCTTTTCCGCTGGATGTCAACGGCTATAATATTGGAATAATAAAGGAAATATATCATCCTTACTTGATCTGATAGAAAGAGCCGTTGCTGTCGTCGATCTGAGTTCAGAGAATGAAATGAATATAATCCTTCTGAAATTTTCTGAACTAAAATAAGAATTCTTCGATTTGAATAAAATTCGTCGAACGCAGATTCGTCGACCTCAAGATTTTCGTCGAACACAACATTTACTTCGTTGATCTCAAATGAATCTTGCTGGAATAATTAATTTTGTTGATCTGTGAGAACTTTCGTCGATCTGAAGGTTTTCGTCGAACGCAGACTTGAGTTCGTCGAACGGAAGTATTCGTCGACCGCTGAGCCTGGATAATTTCGTCGACCGCTGAGCTTGAGTAAAATCGTCGACCGCTGAACCGGGTTTTGTTCGTCGACCGCTGAACCAATTTGTTCGTCGACCTCTGAACCGCTGAGATAGGATCGTCGACCGCTGAGACGGGCTTGAAGCAAGCCGTTCGTCGAACGCAGAATGTAATTAGTCGACCGTTGCACTTAGACAAATTCTTCGACCGCTGAGATTTGAGTTGTTCGTCGAACGCAGAATATAAGCCGTTCATTGAACGCAGAGAGCTTGTCGTTTGTCGAACGTAGAGCGCAAGCTGTTCGTCGAACCCAGAGAGCATGCCGTTCGTCGAACGCAGAGAGCTTGCCGTTCGTCGAACGCAAATAGCCGTTCGTCGAACGCAGATAGCCGTTCGTCGAACGCAGTATGGAGTTCGTCGAATGCAGAATCTGAATGAAATCTTGAGTTCTAACAACCTAAACTCTTGACCCATAAACTATACATTGGGGTCAACTTGAAACTAGGTCAACATATAGTGATCCTAGCCCAAATCAGAAATAGGGTTGTTCCAACAGCCGGGTATCTTTCCCGAACAAGTGTTTCTGCTTCCCAGGTAAACTCCTCGCGTCCACAATTTGACCATAAGATCTTGACCATCGTAATGGTCTTGTTTCGCAGTTCCTTGATCTTGGAATCTACTATCTCCACTGGTTCGAGCTGGGCGGATCGATCAAATTGCAATGATGCTGGTGGGGTAGAAAGATGTTGCTCTGGTTGGCAAAGGACACGTCTTAGTGAGGAGAAGTGAAATACGTCGTGAAGATTTCCCAATTCAGCTTGCAGAGCCAGTCTATAAGCAACAGGGCCAATTCTCTCTATGACTTGATACAGGCCTAGGTAGCGAGGATCCAGCTTTTTCTGCTTCTTTATACGAGAGATCCCGTGCATCAGTTTGATCTTTAGGAACACCATATCTCCTACATTGAATTCCACCGGTCGATGACGTGCGTCGTAGTATTTTGCTTGGCGGCTCTGCGCTTCCAACATTCGGTCTCTGATTAACCTTATTGTTGTCGTGGTGTCATCTATGTAGGTGAACTATAGAGCCTCTGGGTCCTCATCTTGTGCCCATGATAATGGTGTTCGACAACGTTTTCCGTAGAGGGCCTCGTATGGTGTCATCTTGATACTCGCCTGGAAGCTGTTGTTGTATGAAAATTCTACTAAGGGCAACACCTGCTCCCATGGTTCGTTGTATTCTACTATGCATAGTCGGAGGAGGTCTTCCATCGTCCGATTCGTCCTTTCTGTTTGCCCGTCTATTTGGGGATGGAAGGCGGTGCTGAATGATAATCTGGTCCCCAGATATGCTTGGACTCTTCTCCATTCTTTCGAAGTGAAGCGTCCGCCGCGATTAGACACAATCGACTTTGATACCCCATGAAATTGGACTACTTGCTCTATAAAGAGTCGGGCCAAGATGTCGACACCGTCACCTTGTCAGTTTGGGATGAAACGAGCCACCTTTGTGAGGCGATCCACCGCGGCCCATATTGAGTCGTTTCCTGCACGAGATCGGGGCAAGCCATGGCAAAGTCCATGGAGATATCTTCAAATTTCCATTCGGGTATGGGTAAGGGCTGTTGTAGGCCTCCTGGACTGCGGCATTCTGCCTTGACCATCTGACAGGTCTGGCAGTGCGCCACATAATTGGTGACGTCCCTTTTCACACCTGGCCAGTACAACGTCCTTCGTAAATCTGCATACATTTTACTACTCCCGGGTGTATTGAATATCTCGATTGGTGTGCTTCGCGGAGTATCTATTCCCGGATTCCTTCGGCAAAGGGGATGAATATACAGTGCTTGTACTGTAGAATACCATCGTATAAGTTGTAGTCTTCCTGAGCGCCGTGTTGCAGGTTTTGGATGATTGGAGCCGCTTCTGCGTCGATTTTTTGCGCCTCTCGTATCCTATCTCTAATGTCACACTGTATCTGCTTCCAATATATTTGGGCTTGGTAGTCCATCGGGTTTCTACGGGTAATGAGGATGATGTCCAAGTCTGCCAAGGACTTGACCAACTCTTATGGTATCATCTCTAGCCAATTCCCGGTCGTCGGAGGTTGCTGACTTAGGGCATCTGCAACCTTGTTGGCTTTGTCGGGGTGGTATTGGAGGGCGAAGTCGTAATCACATAAGAATTCTAACCACCGACGCTGTCGAAGGTTCAGTTCCTTCTGGGTGAAAATGTATTTGAGGCTTTTGTGGTCGGAGAAGATTTCACATCTTATCCCGTATAGGTAATGCCTCCAGATTTTAAGTGCGAATACTACAACACCCATCTCTAGATCATGGGTTGCGTAGTTTAACTCATGAGGCTTCAACTATCATGATGCGTAGATGACTACCCTGCCGTGCTGCATGAGTATGGCTCCTAACCATTTCAGCGATGCGTCAGTGTAAATTTGGAAGCCTTCAGTGCCTGAGGGAAGTGTCAGAATCAGAGCATATGTTAGCCGATTCTGTAGTTCTACGAATGCTGCTTCGCATTCGGATGTCCATTGGAACGTGGTATCCTTCTTGGTGAGAGTGGTGAGGGGTAAGGAGATCTTAGAAAAACCTTCTACGAACTTGCGGTAGTAGCTGGCGAGACCAAGGAAGCTCCTGATATCTGCTGCTGACTTAAGTGGTGGCCAGTCTTGTACTGCTTGCACTTTGGCTTGATCTACTGCTACCCCATTTTTGTTGATCGTGTGCCCAAGTAATCCGCCTTCCTCCATCCAGAATTCACTTTTACTGAATTTGGCGAAGAGAGAGTGTTCCCGTAACTTGAGTAACACCATTTGAAGATGTCTGGAATGATCTATTTTGTTCATTGAGTATATCAGTATATCGTCTATGAAAACGATCACAAACTGATCTAAGAAGGTTTCAAACACCTTATTCATCAGAGCCATGAAGGCGGACGGGGCATTGGTCAGCCCAAACGACATTACCATAAATTTGTAGAGCCCATAGCGGGAGCTGAACGCTGTTTTGGGGATGTCCTCTTCCCGTACTTGAAGCTGGTAATAGTCAGACTTTAAATCCATTTTGGAGAAAACGGACGCGCCTTGCAATTGGTCGAATAACTCGTCTATCTGGGGTAGCGGA
This sequence comes from Dactylorhiza incarnata, assembly GCA_033032865.1. NCBI lineage: Eukaryota > Viridiplantae > Streptophyta > Magnoliopsida > Asparagales > Orchidaceae > Dactylorhiza > Dactylorhiza incarnata. Next base: position 801,612 of record JAWHQI010000006.1, read on the forward strand.
TAGGTATTTCAGATGGTAATTTTATTTTGCTCCCTGTAGTCGATGCACAGACGCAATGACCCGTCTTTATTTTGATGAATAAAGACCGGGGATCCCTAGGGTGAGGTACTCAGACGAACGAATCCTGCATCAATTAGCTCTTGTAGCTTTATTTTGAGCTCGACTAGTTCCCTTGGGGCCATTAGGTAGGGTGCTCAGGACACTGGTCGAGCTCCGTGTGTGAGTTCAATCCACTTCTCGTTGTGGGGGCCACCCTGGAAGGGATTCCAGAAAGATGTCTGGGAAGTCTCAGATTACGGGTACTTTGGTGAGTACTTGCGTCTTGTCCTCCATTTCGAAGTAGATCAGGTACATCTCCTCCTTTCGTCAGACTGATTTGATGGTTTGGGCGGATGTTAGAATGATGCAGGTGACAGATGGTATACCTGCCAGAGTGATAGATTGCCCATTCAGGTTCTGGAGGTTGATCTCTCGGGTCGAGCAATTGATTTGGGCGTTGTGCTCGGCCAACCAGTCCTTTCCTAGGATGATGTTGAATCCGGTTATTGCTAAAATAGTTGCGAAGATTTCGAATTCCATGTCTCCCATCATTGCTTGGAAAGAACACTTCTCTGTGGATATAACGTCTGATCCGGGGAACATCCATATGTCCCTCTCTCGGATAGGGAGGGCTGAGGTGCTGGAGCTGGTCGGGTGCTGGGGCTGGAGGTGCCTGTCGAGGCTGGGGTGCCTGCCTGTATGGCTGATGGAGGTGACGTTGTCTCCTATCTCGGTCCTGCCTGCGAGGGCCTGTCCCTCTCTCTGCCCTGAGTCCGGGGAACATCCATATGTCCCCTTCGTTGTTGGGCCACCATCCTCTGGTCCATCTCTAATGCTGCAGCGTGTGTAGCTATCGTGTAGAAGGTCGACTGTGAGATCATGATCAATGCCTGTCGGATGTCATCTCGTAGTCCTCAGTAAAATCTAGCAGCCCTGTCTCTATCTATAGTCGCCAAAGTCCCATCGAAATGGGCTAAGTGAATAAACTCTCGCTGGTACTCCGACACAATCCTCTCTCCCTATCGGATATGCGGGAATCACTCCTGGAGAGCAACTCGGTCAGCGTCTGAGATGAAGTGCTCTAGGAAGGACTCGGAAAACTCTCCCCATAGGATCGTGCTGAGTGGTTACCCTCTAAATGTGGAGCGGCTGGCTGCCCTCCACCAGTCTCGGGCATAGCCCTCTAGTAGAGTCACTACTAAGAACACTGCGGGCACAACAAGGCACATTATACCAACTAGAAGCTCCTCTATTCTCTCTACCCACTCCTTTGCCTGCATGGCAGACTCGATACCTCGAAAGATAGGAAGCCTTAGCCTCCAGAAGGTCATCAGAAGGTTAGTGGGTATGGTGGCCTGCTGGGGTGCCCGTAGAATGGCCGTCTGAAAGATGGCCAGCAAAGCTGTCAGTTTTCGTCCCAAGTCGGTCTTGGCAAAAGGGACTGCAACTAGAGCGGTCAGAGCTGGTGGTGGAGTGGTAGGATGGTACTGATCCCTAGAGGAAGACCTTCCGCTACTGGACTCTGGTATCTGGAGAAGTAACAGACGAACATCAGTATTTGCAAAAGTAAGGGAATTTTGCAGAATTGACTGAAATGGAAGTGGAAAGCATGTGGATGTACTACTGTGCAGTCTAGGATCCTTAAACCTTAAACCTAAGGTTCCACCAGGCTTCCGCTGCGTGGTTCGTCCCGAACCAAGAAACAGAACCCGGGAAGGGAGGATCTAAAGACTGCCCCATGTGGTCGAATCGTGGTAGCTCTGATCCATTTGTAAGACCCCCCCAAACTGAACCCGGTTCATGGGGAGGAGGTCTTACTGCCCTAGGCGGACACTTAGCGCTTCCCGAGTGGCGACGACCCACCCACTCAAGCACCAAGCGATCGCCTTGTCAGGCACAAGAATCATCACATCACACATCAGAGTCACACAGTGGAAGCAGAAATTAGGGAAGAAGCAAAAACTATATATATAAGTAACTAAAAAGGTCGTGGCCTATTGTTTACATAAACTGCCTCGTGGGATACAATAGGTACAACAAAAGACTCCTTATTTAGCCCCATGCTCTAGGACTCACGTCACAGAAGACAGGGGACGAGGCTGGAGTGTCTGATCGAGCAATATCTAGGGCTGATAAGTCATCCTACGGTGCGGGGGCTTCACGCTGTCCCATCTCCTGTGAATGGTTATAAGAATAACTGTTAGTCACAGAGCTAAGTGGAAAACACATTTCCTCCCCGAATCGGTATCCTGGGGGCAGGCTAAAGTACTAAAATAAATAGCCGAAGCAAGGAAAAGGTTAGCAGCAGTTATATATATATATATATATATATATATATATATATATATATATATCAATAAGGCCTACCAGCCATAATCTCAATAAAGCAGAGGGGGACGTGCAATTTACGACAACATTAGCTATCCTATCTTGCACACGCACACCGGGTATTCAAACCTGAACACACACAACCCTGTATCGACACAGTTTGGACCGCTTCTCTTCAAGCAAGGTAGCGAACCCCGCGGGCCTCACCGATGTGGCCGTCAGTGACAGTAGCCAGTCCTGTCACTTCTAAGCGTAGTCGTACCGTATCACACAGGCCCTCTCTTACAACTTGGTGTACTACTTGGATGTGAGCGACATCTGGCGATTCCTAGATTTAGGCAGACCAGCGGAGGCAAAACAGCGGGTTCGAAGTGGTGATAACCCGCGCTGCACATCTCCCTTTCGCCATGAGTTGTCATCTCTCCCGCACCGGTATGAACGGTCTCTGGGCGTGACTGACCCACCACTTTTATAGCAAGCAATTTGCAAACAATTTATAGAAGGAACGACTACTCCAGGTACACCGCGACTTCCTTGACTCAACAGGCTAAACAACCTTTGGCCGGGAGACGCATCAGAAGTGGGGCATCTTATTTGGGGCTAACCCTAGAGGAAGAACTCGACTCTTGGTTATCCCCAACTAAGATCTTATAGCAGCATAGAAATAATCGTTATCTAGCGCAGGACCTGGGTCAGTATAATATAGTGCAACGTAAACTGCGGAGCTGAGTAATAAAATTCTTAACAGTAGGAAGGCCGAAGGCGAGGGCCGAATTAACTGGACCAGTACAAGACTGGAGTACTGGAAATGAACTAACAGAAAGCATAACTAAGTGACCATTGCGAGACTGGAGTACTGGAAAAGAACGAACAAAAACTATAACTAAGTGACTAGTGCGAGACTGGAGTACTGGAAAAGAACGAACATAATGCATAACTAAGTGACAGTGCGAGACTGGAGTACTGGAAAAGAATGAACATAAAGCATAACTAAGTGACCAGTGCGAGAGTGGAGTACTGGAAAAGAAAGAACATAATGCATAACTAAGTGACCATTGCGAGACTGAAGTACTGGAAAAGAACGAACATAAAGCATAACTAAGTGACCAGTGCGAGACTGGAGTACTGGAAAGAACGAACATAAAACATAACTAAGTGACCAGTGCGAGACTGGAGTACTGGAAAAGAATAATTGCAGAAAGTAAATGCAGGACCAGTACGTGACTGGAGAACAAACAAGCGGGTTAGTTGTCCAATCACTCCATATCAGGAGGCTTCAGTGTCGTCTCCGTTCTTAGGAGGGAATTCTGTTCTTTCCCCGTTCATAGGGGCCTCTTCTCCGTTCATAAGAGCCAGTTTATTTTAGTTATAGGTCGGGGTCGACTTATATTTTATGAGACTTCTTATTTCTGTGTGCCTTGGGCTCATACTTTAATTATCACGTCGTTACTGATTAGAAGTGTCGCCTCGCAATTGCAACCCGATTGCGTGTTTCGATGCTTTTAACTTAGTCGATTCCTTGCCGAAATTCGGAAGCTTGCCACTTATCTTTGAATGACTCGCACAAATTCATTACTTAGGTAAAATGACCCGTCGAGGGCCCGCAAGTTTGTCCTAATTATTTCCGTCCATTTTAGGGCGTTATTATGCCCGTAGAAATCTTATTTAGATCCTTAAAATTATCAAAATAATTGATAAAATATCCAAACTTTGATAGTGGTTGTAAAATAGCCTAAATTGGAGCCTATAATTTTTCGGGAATTTTCCAAAGTTATTTGAGCCGTTAATTCCTTTAAATAAATCTTGTATATGCATTTAAAAATAGCAAACCTCAATTTAAAAATCTCAAAATATTACTGGAGGTGCCCCTCTGGGTGGGGAACATTTTTCATGTTGGACATTTTTGGCCTAGGGGCTTAGTTTGACCTCAGAAACTTGAGGAGGGGAAAAAATGCAAGTGGGGTGCGGATAGAGGTCTGGGAGGCGGCTGAGGGCCGCCAAACCGTGTGCCTCCCCTTGCCCCCACAGCGGATCTGAGCTGATCCGCTATGGGGGGCACAAAAATGGAGGGGAGGGGCGAGAATTAATGTTCCCACCGCCGTCCAATCTAATCACAAGATCGGACGACTGCTGCTGCCCCTCCCGACGAGGCAGAGGGTGGCGGCCTTTGCCACTGCCAGGTGGAGGCCGCCTGCCATCAGCGCCGCCCCCGACCGGCTCGTCGGGGGCCAGCGACTACTCCGGCGGTGGTCCGGCGGCCTGACACCGCTGACCACCATCGGAAGAAGAGAAACAGAAGGGGGTGGTGGTGCAACCTGCATGGGCCATGCAGGCCATGACCCCCCCCCCCCCCCCCCCCCCTCCCCCCCCCGCCGGGAGGGCTCTTCCCCGCCCCTGGCCGGTTCACCGGGGGTGGTCCATCGGCCAGGTGCCGCCGGCCTCCGCCGGAGGTGGCTGCTGAAACCATACAAGAAAAATAGGGAAAAAGGGTGGAGCTCGCGGGTGCTGCCGGAGACGCGTTCTCCGGCGGCCCTGCTGCCTTCCCTCGTCGGAGTCGGGGTCCCTGGGTGGGGACCTGCTCCCCTAGCGCCACCACCGGTGCTGGGGGGGGGCATCTTCCACGGCCAAGCTCCACCCGAGCCTGGGCAAGTCTCGGGTGGTGCTGGCGGCGCTCCGGCGACGGGGAGGGCGGCTGGCTTTCCTCGGGGGAGTGGGAAGGAGGAGGGAGAGGTGGTCCACCTGCACAGGGGGGGGGGGAGTTCAGGAAGAATATGGCCGTCCGACCATGGATGTCTGACGGTGGTAGCTCGGGGAGAGGCTTCTCCGGCGATGTGCTGCTCGGGCAGGGAGGGGGAGGAGGCTGGGGGGTTTGGGTTCAGCAGGGGGGGGGGGGTCGGGTCCCCTTTATTGGGAAGGAGGGAGGCCTCCCCTCTCCCTCCCTTTATTCCCACGTGGGACTAAAGGGAGGGATGGGTGGGGGGAGATATTTTCTCCCCCCTTCCCTCTACTGCCCTAGGGTGGGCTGCCTATTCATGGGCAGCCCTCCCCTTTAGAGAGGAGGTGAAGGAGCTTTCCTCTTTAGGGTTGCTTGCAAACTTAGGGTTTGGGGGGTGGGGTTGACCAAAGTCAACCCTATGATGGGGTCCCCCATGTAGGTCAAGGTCCAAGGGGGGTCCACCAAGACTTATTGGAGTTGATTCCGAGTTCGTGTGCTCCGTATTTCGTACGTTATGCCGGGGCGGTCTACAAAACCTAAAATGGGCATATTTCCCATATGACCTCGGATTGAAGTGCAACGAGTTCCATGTCACTCATATAGATCATACGAGTCTAATGGAATTGATGAGAGTCGACTCGGAATACGTCTGGTACTAATTTACAATAATATGGTTGCGACGCGCTACGATACTCAAAATAGTCATTTTCCCTAAACGACCTCGGATCGGGTTGCAACGAATTCCGCTGTGCTTGTATTGGTCATACGAGTCTAATGGAACTGACATGAGTCAAATCAGAGTATGTTTGGCTACTATTCCATAATAGTGTAGTTGTGGCGTGCTACAATACTCAAAACGGTCGTTTTTCCTAAATGATCTCGGATTGGGACGGAATAAATTCCGTTGCGCTCATATTGGTCATACGAGTCTAACGGAATGGACATGAGTCAAATCAGAGTATGTTTGGCTACTATTCCACAATAGTGTGGTTGTGGCATGCTACAATATTCAAAACGGTCGTTTTCCCTAAACGACCTCGGATTGGGATGAAACGAATTCTGTTGCGCTCGTATTGGTCATACGAGTCTAACGGAACAGACAAAAGTCAAATTGGAGTTTCCTAGCACAATATCCAATATTCATGTTACTTTCTACCTTTTTTGTTTACTTTTATTGGGTTCACTAGGGTCTAGGGACCCAATAAAAGTTGGGATGTTACAGTAGCACTGTCAATTGATACGAACATCTTCGCACTGGCTACCGCCCGTGCTCGATGCTCTTCGCTTCGATAGTACCCCAACAACGGCGGTACCTCTGCCCAAACTCGTCTGCTCAAGGACACTCTATCAATTGATAGTACATGTGTAGGCCCCATGCCCCGCGCGGAAGTACCCCGCCTCGATAGTGTCCCGACGCGACGACGCTCCCTCCCCTCATGAACCCCCATGCCCGGGGCATTCCCCCATCCTAATTTTTTAGTGCGCACGGGGGTTCGCGAGGGGAGGGAGCACCGTCGCGCCGGGACACTGTCGAGGCGGGGTACTTCCGCGTGGGGCATGAGGCCTACACATGCACTGTTAATTGACAGAGCGACCTTGAGCGGGTGAGTTTGGGCGGAGGTACCGCCGCTGCTGGGGTACTGTCGAAGCGAAGAGCATCGAGCACGGGCTAGCGAAGATGCTCGTGTGTGTGTATATATATATGTACAACCCTGTATTCGTGGAGTGGGTCCCCGGGTCCCAAAAGGTTCAAAAGGCATGCAAGGTAGGTCAAGAAGAGCACCCGCCCAGGTCAGGAGAAGCAGGGGAGCCTCAGGGCGAGTGTGAGCCTCATCCGCAGGGCACTCGCTCACTTAGGAGTGCAAATGTGCGGGAGGTCAGACGAGTGAGGGCGGAACCCCACTCGCCAAACGAGCCAGGTATCAGGCGAGTGGTGCCCCCACGGACCACTCGCCCAGTGGAATCTAGTGTACGAGAGGTCCAACGAGTGGTGCTTTCACGGATCACTCACCCAGAGGGCTTTAGTGAGGAAATGACCTAAATACCCTTCGTGGGCTGCCAATAGCCCTTCAGAACAACGGAGTTAGGCTGTTAGCAGACCAATTTGAGGTGCGATTAGTAAAACCAAAAGGCGGATTTACGTTATTTGTAGACCGGACTAGAAAATCTATAAATAGACCCTTAAGGGCACCTTGGAGGAGACCAGGTCTTTTTGGCTCTCTCTCCTCCTAGCTAGTTTTGGTTGGCTCATATTGCCCTCTAAGGTTCCCGGCTGTGCATTGGTTTGGGAGGAGAAGCTCTCTAAGATCTTCTGGGTGTGTGGAGGGACCTCCTCGCTACAGCTTTGGGTCTATTCATTTTTCTTCATCCACAGTCAAGAGTGCAAGTGAGGGAGAAGTAGGTGTAGGGTACACCCCTTGTGGGTCCAAACTCAAGAGATCGGTTGACAGTTTCAATATTTTTGGTGCGGTGAGCGTGGACCGTAGCATACACAAGAAAATCTTTAGCCGAGCTCCATGTCTGGTGGTGAGGAAGAAAGATCTGACTCATGTCACACAACCTCACGAGTGGGGTGACGTTGGGAATGTTCGAAGACTTCAAGCAGGAGATCCTGCAGACCTTGCAGCTCGCATTACCCGCGAGAAGCGAGTTCGAGACACCCGCAGTCCCGGTGGTCGTGCACCAGCAGATAAGAGAGAACTCTCCCGGTCAGCGACTCGGGAAGGAGGTGGCGGCGGAAGCGAGTGAGCGAGATCTCCCAGGGCGACAGCTCTTCCCCAGCCCGGTGAGTGCTGAGGTGTGTGAGCTGACTCCACGAGACCACACCACTCGCCGAATGGGGGAAGGAAGCCCCTTCTGTGAGCTGATCCTCTCAGCCCTGGTTCCGGAAGGGTTCAAGGAACCAGTTATGTCTTACTATATGGGCAGGGACGACCCGGTGTAGCATGTTCATTGGTTTGAGGACGCCGTCTCCATCAGGCAAGTGTCGGACGCCTTCAAGTGTCTATTCTTCGCCATCACCTGAAGGAATAAGCTCGGAGCTGGTTTCACCAACTACCCTCAAGCTCGATCTCCTGCTTCGAGGATCTTTGACAGTGCCTCCTCCTGAGGTTCTCTACGTCCAAGAAGAGAAAGAAGGGAGCGGAGTTCTTGTTCGCGGTCAAGCAGGGAGCGGACGAGACGCTGGGGAGTTACGTGGACATGTTCTACGAGGAAATTCTCTTGATCGATAAAGTGCCGGGGCACACCCTAATGCTGGCTTTTATCTTATGGCTCCGCGAGGGGTTCTTCAGGGTAGAGCTGAAGAGGGTGCACTCACTCTCCTCTGAAGAGCTCATGGAGAGGGAGGGGAAGGAGATCGAAGTGGAGACGGCAAACCCGACGTTTTCCAAACGGATGGCCAAGTTGGGCAAAGGATCGAGAAGCAAAGGAGCAAGGAGGAGGAAGGCAGCAAGAGACGAGCAGAAGAGAGGAACCCAGAGGTTAGGGGTTCTAGGGGCAGCAACATGGTAGGGGAACCAGAAGTCTAACAACCAGCTGACCTGGAGACCCCGGGAAGGACCAGGACAAGGTCAGGGAAGAGTGCATCAAGGAGGGGGTAATTTCCAAGGGAGGCAAGGGCGGTTCAACCCCCCAGGGTAGAGGCAGGGTCTGAGACAACCCCCTCTCCCCATTAACAACAAACCATGGCGTAGGCCGATGAAGAGGTAGGGGATGAGGAAATGGAAGGGGAGGAAGAGGAGGGGGTAGGGTGGCGTTGTCATATCGTGACTTCCACCAGGAGGAAGGTCACGCGACGGCCACCTGCCCGGAGTTTCGGGAGATTAGGAGGATGAGAGTGCCGGCTCATCAGCAACAGTCACAGGTGAGGATCGAGGAGGTGCTCCCCGGGGAGGGGGAGGATAGGTGCGAAGACCGACTAACATAGAAGCTCGAGGGGGGGGGGGGGGGGGGGGTCAGAGTAATCCACGACGGGGTTGGGATTAAGGCAACTCACAAGAGGAGCCATCAGGCGATGTTCAAGAGGAGTGTTGCGTTGACCTCCCAGAACCCGCCCCCTTTTCAAAAAATCACCTTCTCATCAGAAGATATGCCAGACTATGAGGACCCGTTCTGCGATGCCTTGGTGATCCGGGCGTCCATTGAAAACTTCATGGTCTCCCAGATTTTGGTCGACAATGGGAGTTCCGTGAATGTAATTTTCAAGAAGGATTTCGATACCATGCAGGTGGAAGCAAAGAGAGTGCTGGCCGCAGATGGGCCATTGTTTGGTTTCTCAGGGGAGAGGAAGGAGGTCGAGGGAGGAGTCGGGCTCCAGGTGACGTTGGGAGGGGTCCCAAGGAACTGCCGATTTGTCATATTAGATGCTCCGAGCAGTTATAATGCTATTTTTGAACGCTCTCTCATCAGCACCTTCTGATGCGTTCCCTCCTCCTCCCATAAATGCCTAAATTTCCGTAGTGTGGGAGTTCAGGTCCGAATCAGAGGAGATGCAAAGGTGGCGAGACAGTGCTACGTGACTGTCGTCAACACCATCTCCTAGATGGCGGAGGCCGAAGAGGTGGATAGGGAGTTTAGGGGGCCGGAGGGGCTAGGAGAAGTGGAGGAGGAGGTCCAAGTTCTGGAAGAGGAGATGGAGGCGATGCAGGAGGAGCGCACCGAGCTAATGGAGGTGGAAGTCGAGATGGAGGAGGCCCTATCCGAAGGGGTAAATGGGTGTGTGTGTGGGTGGGTGGGTGGGTGGGTGGGGGGGGGGGGGGGGTAAGTGGGAGGAGCCGTCCCGCTTGAGGCGGCAGAGGAAGTGGTTAAGATGGAGGTCATCACCAGTGAAGGGAAGGTGGAGAAGGTGCGGATTAGCGGAGGCCTGGGCCTAGAGGACAGACAGAAGATGCTGGAGTGCATCTAAGGTAGTGTGGACATCTTCGCTTGGAGAACGGCAGGCATGCCGGGCGTCGATGAGGACATGGCTTGCCACCGACTCAACCTCGATCCAAGCACCCGCCCCATCCACCAGAAGAGAAGGACCATTGCCGACAAACTGGAGGAGCTGATCCGAGAAGAGGTGGAGAAGCTCCTCAAAGCAAGGTTTTGTATCAGAGATCCAGTATCCAGGCTGGGTCTCCAACGTCGTCATGGTTAAAATGGGTGATGGTCGCTGGAGAATGTATATCAATTTCTCTCTTTTAAACAAAGCCCGCCCTAAGGATTGTTACCCTCTGCCTCGAATCGACGCGCTGGTTGATTCAGCCGTTAGTTTTTCTGTAATGAGTTTTTTGATGCTTTTTCAGGTTATCATCAGATCAGGATGCACCCACCAAACATCAAAGATGTCTCCTTCATCACGAGGTGATACTGTTATAAGATGATTCTCTTTGGGCTAAAGAATGCAGGGGAAACATACTAAAGGATGATGGATCGAGTTTTTCGGGAGCAGAGGGGGAGGAACTTGGAGGTGTACGTAGACGATCTCATGGTGAAGAGCAAAAGTGTGAGCTCCCACCTCCAGGACCTTGAGGAAACTTTTGCCACTCTGTGCAAGTTTAAGATGAGGCTGAACCACTTAAAGTGTGTATTCGGGGCCAGCAGGGTGAAGTTTCTCGGTCAGCTCCTTACCCCAGCGGGGGTAGAGCCCAACCCAAATAAGGTGAAGGCTATAATGGAACTGGAATAGCAGCGGAATGCCAAGGAAGTACAACACCTAACGGGGAAGCTGGCAGGGTTGAGCAGGTTTCTCTCCCGGGCAGGGGATAAATGCTCGCCCTTCTTCAAAGTGTCGCGAGGCAATCAAAAATTCGAGTGGTCAAAGGAGTGTGAGGTGGCTTTTCAAGCCTTGAAAGGTCAGCTTACCAAGGCTCCGCTTCTCTAGGGGTCTAAGTAGGGGGGAAGGTCTAGACCTGTATCTCGGAGTTGGGGCAGAGGCCGTGAGCTCCATCTTGGTCCGAGAGGAGGGCAAGAAGCAGCTGCCCATATACTACGTGAGTAGGGTCCTGAAGAAGGCAGAGCTTCGGTATCTGATTTTGGAAAAGCTGGCGTTCGCCCTGATTGTCTCGGCCAGGAAGCTCATGCCATAATTTCAAGCCCATTCGATCCAAGTAGTGACCGACCATCCCCTTTGCAAAATATTTGAGGGGGTAGAGCATTTCGGGAGACTCGCCAAGTGGTCGGTAGAGCTAAGAGAATTCGACATCGCTTTTGTACCTCAGCTATCGATGAAGGCCCAGGTCGTGATGGACTTTCTGGCAGACTTTGTGGTTGAGATGGAAGAGGAGCAAGCCCCTCGTCCCGTCCACTGGAAGCTGCTGGTGGATGGGTCCTCGGGAAGAAACTCCCTAGGAGGAGGGGTGGTACTGGAAATCCCCCATGGAGTAAAGATAGAGCAAGCCATATTGATACATTTCCGCATCACCACCAACCAGGCGGAGTATATGGCAGTGATCGCTGGCTTACACCTGGCCCAAGAGCTGGGGGTTCACGATGTAGAGGTCCTCACATACTTAATGGTGATAGCATCACAAATCAAGGGAGAGTTTAAGGCAAGAGAGCTCACACTTATAAGGTACTTGACCAAGGTAAGGGGCCTCATTAGGACCTTTAGAACCTTCTCAATCAGGCATGTACCAAGGGAAGAAAGTACTCCAGCAGATCAGTTGGCCAAGTCAGGTCCTCGGGTTGGTGGGACCTTGATGGATCTGTTCTGCCCGTCGATCAAAGAGGGAGAGCTAATGGAAATAGAGCGACAACCCTCATGGAAGGATCCCTTTATGACCTTCTTGGCAACGAGCAAGTTTTCGGAGGAGGTCCCAGATCAAAGGCGCTTCAGGCACAAGGCGGCCTACTAAGTGTTGCTTGAAGGGGACCTGTACCGAAAGATCCCCTCAGGACTCTTGGCACGATGTGTATCAGAAGAGGAAGTACTGAGGGTCTTGGAGGAGGTTCACTCTGGAGAGTGTGACAGTCACTCAGGAAGAAGAATGTTGGAATCCAGGATAATGAGGCAACGGTACTTCTGGCCGACCCTGAGCAAGGACGCATCAAAGTTCGCCAAAAAATGTCAGAAGTGCCAGTTGTTCGCCCCGCTTCAACTTTTGCCGGCTCAGAGGCTAAGGAGCATCACGACACCTTGGCCCTTTGCAATTTATGGGATGGATCTGGAAGGACCTTTCCCTCAGGCAAACGGGCAGAGGAGGTTCCTCCTGGTCATGTCCGAGTACTTCTCAAAGTGGTTGGAGGTCAAGGCGCTGTCCAAGGTGACCTCCCAGGTAATCCGCAACTTTGTATGGGGGGAAATCATCTGCCGACATGGGCTACCTCAAGCCATAGTCACAGATAATGGGCCACAGTTTACTAGTGAAAAGTTCATTAGCTTTTATAGCCAGCTGGGAATAGATCTAAGGTTTGCATCCGTTCATCATCCCAGGAGCAACGGACAGCTGGAGGATGCAAACAAGATCATTGTAAACCCGTTGAAAAAGAAAGTAGAAAATTTAAAAGAAAATTGGGTGGAGCAGTTCCCCTTGGTCCTATAGGCTCTAAGGACTACACCCAACACCGCCACCGGAGAGACCCCCTTCAGGCTCTCTCACGGTTGCGAGGCGGTCCTCCCCGTGGAATTTGAGGTCAAGACACCACGGGTAAAGGCCATCGAAGGAGGCGACGAGAATGGAGAGTGGATAACGAAGAGGAGTTACGAATTTCCTTAGATCTGATTGAGGAGGTCTGAGATATTGCCGCCATTCGATAAAAAGAAGTCAAGCACCGGATGACAAAGTATTTTGACAAGCACATTAAGGTCAAGCAGTTCGAGAAAGGGGACCTTGTATTAAAAAAGGTCGACGCAGCCGGAAGGTCAGCCGCGGTGGGGATGCTCAACCCCAATTGTGAGGGTCCCTATGTCATTGAAGAAGCCTTGAAATCAGGGGGATACCGCCTCTAGAATGTCGAAGGCGAGTCCATCGACCACACATAGAGCGGTGATGACCAGAAACGTTTCTACCATTAAATTCATGTAATGTGATGAATTACTTTCAAACTTAGTTTTTCTTGTATATGATGTGATAGCTCGTAATAGGGGTGCAACTCAGATCGGTTCGGTTCGGTCCCACCCAAAACCAAGAACCGACCCATGTATGTTCGGTTCCAAACTTTTGGAACCGGAACCGACCCACGGTCCTAAAGTATAGAACCGGATCCGAACCACTTGCTTCGGTTCGGTTCCGGTTCGGTTCTCGGTTCTACCTATATCTAAAAATAATTAAAAAAATGACTCTTTCAACTCATGATTATTTGTAATACAACAACCAAAGTCTCAAAATAATTGTATCATGATTCTTTATAATATTGAAGTCATACAACTACATGAGTACAATACCTATTCTCTTTAGCCATACGACTATATTCTCAATTATTTTCTCGTATCAAGTGATATGACTATAATAATTGTTTCAAAATATTTTTTTTAGCATTGATATTCGGTTCTCGGGTCGGTTCTGGGTACCCGACCCTTGGAACCAGGAACCGAACCAAATTGTCGGTTCTGGTATTATGAGAACCGGACCCGAACCGAGCCTATTTGGAACCGACCCAAATCATTCGGTTCGGTTCAGTTCCGGTCCGGTTCTCGGTTCTTCGGTTATTTTTGCACACCCCTAGCTCGTAAGTTGGAAAGTTTCAAAGGTTGGCCCGAGCAGACCTACTGACCAGGCTCTCACCTAGCTGGCAGGGCTGTAGGCTCACTCGGTGGTAGATTTTAAGGGTTGGCACCGAATAGACCCGCTGACCAAGCTCTCACCTAGCTGACAGGGTCGTAGGCTCACTCAGTGGCAGGTTTCAAAGGTTGGCCATGAGCAGACCCGCTGACCAGGCTCTCATCTAGCTGGCATTGCCGTAGTCTCACTCACTGGCAGGTTTCAAAGGTTGACCCCGAGTAGACCTGCGGACCAGGCTCTCACCTAGCTGGCAGGGCCGTAGGCTCACTCAGTTGCAGGTTTCAAAGGTTGGTCCTGAGCAGACCTGCTGACAAGGCTCTCACCTAGCTGACATGATCGTAGCCTCACTCGGTTGCAGGTTTCAAAGGTTGGCCCGGAGCAGACCCGTTGACCAGACTCTCACCTACCTGGCAGGGCCGTAGGCTCACTCGGTGGCAGTATTCAAAGGTTGGCCCAGAGCAGACCCGCTGAACAGGCTCTCCCCTAGCTGGCAGGGCCGTAAGCTCACTCGGTGGCAGGTTTCAAAGATTAGCCCCGAGCATACCCGCTGACCAGGCTCTCACCTAGCTGGCAGGGCCGTAAGTTCACTCGGTGGCAGGTTTCAAAGTTTGGCCCCGAGCAGACTTACTGACTAGGCTCTCACCTAGCTGGCAGGGCCATAGGCTCACTCGGTGGCAGGTTTCAAAGGTTAGCCCTGAGCAGACCCACTAACCAGGCTCTCACCTAGCTGGCAGGGCCGTAGGCTCACTCGGTGGCAGGTATCAAAGGTTGGCCTCGAGCAGACCCGCTGACCAGGCTCTCACCTAGCTGGTAGGGCCGTAGGCTCACTCAGTGGCAGGTTTCAAAGGTTTGCCCCAAGCAGACCCGCTGACCCGGCTCTCACCTAGCTGGCAGGGCCGTAGGCTCACTCGATGGAAGGTTTCAAAGGTTGGCCCCAAGCAGACCCGCTGACCAGGCTCCCACCTAGCTGGCAGGGCCGTATGCTCACTCGGTGGCAGGTTTCAAAGATTGGCCCCGAGCAGACCCGCTGACCAGACTCTCACCTAGCTGGCAGAGTTGTAGGCTCACTCAGTGGCAGATTTCAAAGGTTAGCCCGGAGCAGACCCGCTGACCAGGCTCCCACCTAGCTGGCGGGGCAGTAGGCTCACCCGGTGATGACTCATGAGGAAGGCAAGGTAAGAAAGAAAAAAATCCAAGAAAGGAAATATCGACACAAGGTAAGTCTCTCAGTATGCGAATGATGTCCATTAAGAAGAGCATTCGCTGGCAAATGGTGTCCGTCGAGGTCATTCGCCGGCGGGAGGGGTCAATCGGAAAGGGTACTCGTCCGGTGTAACTGTTGGAGTTTCTGAGGTGATCTCAAAACAATCAACAATTAGTCTTACTGCCAACGCAATATGAGCCTATAGGGTCGCACATAAAAGTGCTTGGAGAAATTATTGGAAGAATTGTGTTGGCTTGAGATTTCTCGAGAAACCTTTTCCTGGTTTGAGATTTCTCGAGAAATCATTGATTTCTCGTGAAATCGTTTTCCTGGATTGGGATTTCTGGAGAAGTAATATTCAGGCTTGGGATTTCTCGAGAAATCAATTATATTGCATTGGGATTTCTCGAGAAATCTATGTCTTGAAATTTATCGTGAAATCAAGCCAATCCTGCGCGGGTTAGTTGAAAGGCTGTTGTATACTGCGTTCGATGAACGGCTAGCGTAGCGCGTTCGTCGAGCGGGCAGTATATTGCGTTCGATGAACGACAAGTATATTGCGTTCGACGAACGAATAGCGTAGCGTGTTCGTCAAGCGGGCAGTATACTGCGTTCGACGAACGACAAGTATACTGCATTCGACAAACGACTAGTGTAGCGCGTTCATCGAACGGTTCATCGAAGTGCGTTCGACGAACGATTGTCAATTCGTCGAACGCTGGGGATATAAAAGAACACGATTCTTTTACCCTACTAGGCTCTCGATTCTTTCGTGCGATCTATTTGCGAAAGATAAAGCGAGAGAGACGGAAGAGTTCCGTCTCTAGCTCCGGAAGGAAGTGTTCCGACAGGCCGTTCCCGCCGTCACTGTCACCTCTTCCTATAGTCGGACCTAGCAGTCCGTTGAAGACGTAGAGGACAGTTCTTCTCTGACCTAGATCTTGTGCGACAAGAGGCTAGGGTTCTCCAGTACTCGTGTGGACTTCTGTAGAGGCACATATCCATTTATGTGCAAGAAACTCAGCCACACGATTTCATTTGCCTTTGGAGCATCTCGGTTGAGTAGAGACTCAACCCCCTTCAGGTATATCTTCTGCAATATGTTGTGGATTTTTCTTATTTCTTGAATCAATGAAATCGCAAGTTTCTTATTACTCTTTTTGGGTTGTTCTTGTTTTTATTCCGCTGCGCATATATGATATGCTGTTTTATCATTTCTGAAATGGTATTTAGAAAACCCAACAGTAGTATCAGAGCTAGGTTCGCAATCTAATGCATGTAAATCAGAAATTTAGAAGTGTTCTAAATGTCTGGATTTCTTCCTGGATGTTTGGATTTCGAAGAAATGTTCTAGATTTGAAAAAACTCCCAGGAATGCATGTGATTGCGTTGCGATTTCATTGTTTCAGAAATTGTTTCTCCTTTGCAGTAACAGTCCCTCTAATTGGTTTGTGAAACCAAATGTTTTAGATTTTGAATCTGACATTGAGAGACGAGCTTGTCTACTGCATAAGTGGAGTTATTTTTGCTGTGTTCAATGCATGTAAATCTGGAGATTTAGAAGTGTTCTAAGTGTTCAGATTTAGCCCTTCTTATCAAAGTGTTGATAATTTTGTGCACGTTAGGGATGCATTTGGTTTGAAATGTTGTATTTCAATTTTGTGAAACGTGCACGGTGATTAAATGTCAATCACGATGAAATGTTCATCAATCCAAAGATAAAATCCCGTATCCATTATTAAGTATACAGATGCCTTCCGATGGATGACACTCTTCCTGCCTCGATCGATGAAGTGTGGGCTTGCCAAAGCAAGGTGCATTAATCTATCTTGGTAAGGGTGCAAGCGGATAATTGTGATATCCCACTGTCGACACCGGGTCTATCTTAACTAGGTGACCTCAAAGGTTGAGTGCCTAGAGGCATATGGTTGGCATGCACCATATGATGGATGCGAATAAAGAGTTATTCACCAACCATACAAGAGTTGCATAGTGATGCAATTGATAAGTGTTGTCTACCTAAATAACCGCATTGCGAGAAAAATGCCAAAGCGGACTCGTTGTGTTGGTGAAATACGGATCTTGTCCACTAAGAGAGTAGCTCGCATAAACTCTCCGAATCGATATTAAGGGTTATCGATTTGATTAAAATAGTGGGAGCCCCTTTTAATAGAAGTCCTTATTAAAGTAAAATGTATTTTGAAATATAGTACTGATTTTTTTTTTCAAATTTATTGTAGAATTTCCATGGCAAATACATCTCACTCCACGTTGTCCATGAGAGCCATCCTTGAGAAGGATAATCTCAATGAGACGAACTTCCTCAACTGGTACAGGAACCTGAGAATTATTCTCAGGCAAGAGCGCAAGCTCTATGTCTTGGAAGGGGAAGCCCCTGCAGAGCCGACCAGGAATGCTCCGAGAGCAGACAAAGATGCTTACAAGAAGTATCAGGATGATGCCTTGGATGTGGAATGCCCCATGCTTGCTACCATGTCCTCTGAGCTTCAGAAGCAACACGAGAGCATGTGTGGTTATGAGATAATCGGGCACCTCAAGAAAATGTTCGAGGGGCAAGCCCGGCAAGAGAGGTTTGACATATCCAAGGCATTATTTCAGTGCAAGATGGGAGCTCGAGACTCAGTAGGGACTCACGTACTCAAGATGATTGGGTATATAGAGAACCTTGAAAAACCGGGTTTTCCCTTGGGCCAAGAGTTGGCCACAGATCTGATCCTGCAATCGTTGCCGGACAGTTATGAGCAGTTCATCTTGAACTATAACATGAATGAAATAGAAAAGACACTGCCCGAGCTCCTTAGCATGTTGAGAACTGCCGAGAACAACATGAAGAAGGCCAAGCCTGCCAGCCCCATACTGATGGTGCATAAGAGCAAGGGCAAATCCAAGAGATCCAAGTAGACGAAGATTGGATCTAAGTCTCCTCTTGATCCCAAGTCTTCTGCACTGAAAAGGAAAGGTCTGGCGAAGGAAGGAAAGTGCCACCCCTCTATATTGAGGATCTGCAAAAGAAGAAGGGAAGTGTGACTTCCACTTCAGGTATTAACGTTATAGAGAGAAACCTTTCTGCTCCTTCATCTTGGGTATTGGATACCAGATGTGGTTCTCACATTTGTACAAATGTGCAGGAACTGAGAAGGAGAAGAATGCTGGGTAAAGGGGAGGTAGACCCGCGCGTCGGAAATGGAGCAAGAGTTGCTGCCGTCGCCGTTGGTGTTTACTGTCTTTCTTTGCCCACTGGGCTTGTAATAGGACTAGATAATTGTTATTTTGTTCCGACCATAACTAAAAACATTATATCCATTTCATGTCTTAACATGAAGGGTTTTTCATTTATAATTAAGAACAATTGTTGTTCGATTTTTATGAATGATGTCTGTTATGGTGTAGCCCAATTGTTTAATGGTTTATATGTTTTGAACTTAGACCATCTGATCTATAATGTCGAAAATAATAAAAGATTAAGAACAAATGACTCGAATTCTACATACCTTTGGCATTGTCGTTTGGGCCATATTAACGAGAAACACATATCCAAGCTCCATAGAGATGGACTACTGGACTCATTTGATTATGAATCATTTGAGAGATGCGAATCTTGCTTATTAGGCAAAATGACTAAAGCCCCTTTCACTGGTCATACTGAGAGGGCAGATGATCTCTTGGGTGTCATACATAGTGATGTGTGCGGACTCATGAGTTCTTTGGCTAGAGGTGGGTTCCACTACTTCATTACATTTACTGATGATTTCAGTAGATACGGATACGTGTTTCTTATGAAGAACAAATCCGAGACCTTTGAAAAGTTCAAAGAGTTTAAGAATGAAGTGGAGAACCAACTGGGAAAAAGAATAAAAGCACTCCGATCTGATCGAGGTGGCAAATATTTGAGTCAGGAGTTCCTTGATCATCTGAAAGAGTGTGGTATTGTATCACAGCTCACCCCACCCAGAACACCGCAACATAATGGTATTTCTGAGAGGAGGAATCATACCTTGTTAGACATGGTGCGATCGATGATGAGTCATGCAGATTTGCCCATTTCCTTTTGGGGTTTTGCTCTAGAGACTGCTGCTTTTACACTGAATCGCGTTCCGACGAAAATGGTTCAAAAGACACCATATGAGATATGGACTGGGAAGCGTCCTAGTATGTCTTTCATTAAGATTTGGGGCTGTGAGGCATACGTACGACGTCAAATGTTTGACAAGCTGGAACCCAAATCAGATAAGTGTTATCTTGTGGGATATCCTAGGGAAACCAAAGGGTATTACTTCTACCTGCCGTCCGAGGGAAAAGTGTTTGTCGCAAGGACTGGCGTCTTTTTGGAGAAAGAGTTCTTATCCAGAAATACTGCAAAGGTGGAACTTGAAGAGGTTCAAGAACCACAAACAATGAATGAACGTGAATTGGAACCTGAGCAAGGACTACAATCTGTTGTAGCTGGAGAACCTGCTCAAGAAACACAAGTCCTACGTAGATCTGATAGACCAAGATTTGAGCCTGAGAGATATGGATTTCTCGTGTCTCAAATAGGTAATGTGTTGCTTATGGATCATGATGATGATCCTGCACCCTATCAAGAGGCTATGTGTGGACCTGACTCCAAGAAGTGGCTTGAGGCCAAGAAATCTGAAATGGACTCCATGTATACAAACCAAGTTTGGACCTTGGTGGAACCACCTGAAGGGGTACGACCCATAATGTGCAAGTGGGTCTTCAAGAAGAAGAACGACATGGATGGGAATGTACAGACATGCAAATGCCGGCTGGTGGCTAAAGGGTTCAGGCAAATTCATGGTGTTGACTATGATGAGACTTTTCCCCCCGTAGCCATGGTCAAGTCCATCAGAATTCTACTTGCTATTGCTGCGTATTATGACTACGAGATCTGGCAAATGGATGTCAAAACAGCTTTCCTTAATGGAAACCTCCTTGAGGAAGTGTATATGACACAACCCGAGGGTTTTGTATCTCCAAGTGAAGCCACTAAAATATGCAAGTTGAATCGATCCATTTATGGATTGAAACAAGCTTCTCGAAGTTGGAATCTGCGTTTTGATGAGAAGATCAAAGAGTTTGGTTTCATCAAGAACGAAGATGAACCTTGTGTTTACAAGAAGATTAGTGGGAGCATTGTTGTTTTCCTGATTTTGTATGTAGATGACATACTATTAATCGGAAATGACATTCCGACCCTGCAAGCTGTTAAGAACAGGCTAGGGGACTGCTTTTCTATGAAGGACTTGGGTGAAGCAACTTACATACTTGGTATTAGGATCTATAGAGATAGATCGAAGTAGTTGCTGGGTTTGACCCAAAGTACATACATTGAGAAGGTGTTGAACCGGTTCAACATGCTTGAGTCCAAGAAAGGATTCTTACCCATGTTACATGGTGTGAGTCTCTCTAAGGACCAGTGTCCAAATTTTTTGGAAGATAAGGACCGCATGAAGTTGATTCCATATGCTTCGGCAATTAGATCAATCATGTACACAATGTTATGTACTCGACCCGATGTCTCTTATGCTTTGAGCATGACTAGCAGATATCAGTCTGATCCTGGTGAGAGTCATTAGATTGCTGTCAAGAATATCCTAAAGTACTTGAGAAGGACTAAGGATACTTTCTTGGTGTATGGTGGATAGGAAGAGCTCGTTGTAAGTGGTTACACAGATGCTAGCTTCCAAACTGATAAGGACGATTCAAAGTCCCAATCAGGTTTTGTATTTTGCATTAATGGAGGAGCTGTAAGCTGGAAGAGTTCCAAGCAGGAGACAGTTGCTGATTCTACGACTGAGGCCGAGTTTATCGCTGCCGCAAATGCGACAAAGGAGGCTGTTTGGATTAGGAAATTCATCGGCGAGCTAGATGTTGTTCCAAGCATTGTTGATCCCGTAGTTCTCTACTGTGACAACAACGGTGCAATTGCCCAAGCTAAGGAACCTAGATCTCATCAGCTCTCCAAGCACATACTTTGGCGGTTCCATCTTATTCGAGAGATTGTAGTTCGAGGAGATGTGAGCATTTGCGGAGTACCAACTGAAGAAAACTTAGCAGATCCACTGACAAAGCCTCTTGCGCAAAGGAAGCATGATGGTCATGTTAGATCAATGAGTATTAGATACCCGAATGATCGTCTTTAGCGGGAGCCTTATGGATTGTATGTTTGTTGGTTGTTTATTCATTTGATGAATTGTGATATGTACTATGGTGTTTCATTTTACATTTATGACAAGTTCTTTTATTATGTCAACTGTTTCTATATGATAGACTAATTAACATAATGAATGCCCTTAGAATGTTTGCTTCCATAGGAATTCAAGTATGTGACTTGAATGTGAGAGCCTATGTTTAAATGAAGCTTCATTCTTAAATGGTCCCTGGTCAAGGTATCATCCTAGAAATTAGGGCGAGGATGAGACCATAAGACTAGCATGTGCGTTGACTGATGACCGGTTCTCACAAGTCATGATATTGTGATATCAAGTCATCACATGGGTACTTGTTAGGAACAAGTTGTACTGGATAGACCCACCATAAGACTACTTTGTGGATTGTTATATGAACGTGTCACAAGTAGGTCTCAAGTGACAATGGTGATTGTGGTCCTTGACCTGAAGTCACAGCATTCATCAGGTGAGGAAGAGCGTACTTTGATGCCATCTAAAATATTCTCTTGAGAAAGGTTGACGATAAGTGTTGTTGTTGGGTATGTTACGAATCATTTGGATGTTTGTGTGTGAGCAGAAATGAGATTTGTCCTCCTTTATGAAAGGAGTTACATCCATGGGCCCCCTGATGGAATGAGACTGAGAAATGCATGGCCATGCACTCGTCGAATCAAATTCACGATTGCTCGAATCAATTTGTCGGAACACATTCATCGGGACACGAATTCGTCTAGACAACTACCGCCGACGCTACCGCTATCGCTGGTGCTAGCACTCGACGATTTGTCTTGATGTTTTTGACGACTCGTACAGGTACTTTCGTTGATACGCAATCATTTTGATGATAAGAGCTACCGCCGGCGCTAGCTCCTTAGCTTAGAACACCGCAAACATCTTTGCACATGAAAACTGGGGTCTTACACCTGGCGAACGTAACAAGGGGTACCAGCCAACCCCAAGGGTTACAAGATTCGCGCGGGACGAAGTGGGCTCTCGGCATTGTTATGCCCCGACAGAAATCAACGCAACCACCTAAGTCCCATAAAGTGCATGAACGCGTGCGAAAGGGTTGCGATCGTGTGGCGCGCCTGTGTGGCGAGAGCGTCTTGGTCACGACCTAGGGCTAAAGGTCAACGGTACGCGAACGAGTAAGTGATATGTGAGCACGAGCGCAAGGACGAGAGAGCATGAACTATTAAAAAGGCATACGAATGCGCGAAATACTTTCGAATGACAGCGAGAAAAGCAAAAAAGGAATAAATCAAACTTGGACAAGCAAAAATATTTCATTTCATTTCACTATCAAAGGGTTTACAAGAAGAGGGAAGATCTTGCATTACAACAAGGAAAAAAGTAAAAGGCTTCAGGGGGCATCGCCGGACTTCCCACTGGAGGATTTGCTGCTCACGTCCAAGGGGAGGAGACCGCCAAGCTCCAGCCAAAGGTCAGCTTCGTCATCCGAGGCATTCGGCTGACCAAAGAGCTTGGGCAGCACGTGGCGAGCCGTGACCCTCTCTCCCACTTCCTTTAAGAACCCAGGGCTCCGAAGCACCCGCAGCGCATGTTTCACCGCTCCCTGGGCAGTCTCTCGCATCATCACTTCAAGCTCGGAGTGGGAGTAGAAATGTCGAATGTTCTCTACAGGAGGCGGCATAATAACGACATTTTGCAACTATTGGTTCTCAGCCTGCAACTCCTTGACCCAGTTCTCGAGGGTGGCCACTCACACTGGCAAGATGTCTGAGTTGGTTGTGTCCTGCGAGGAAAAGAAAATGTTAGCACCAGTGCGAAAAGGAAGGGAAGCGTGAAAGCTTAGGTCACTACAAGGTCGTACTTACCACTCGGGCTGGGCGCATGGCGAGAAGGGCTTCGACGGTCGCAAGTTGCTGCTTCAGGGCCACAACCTCAGCAGATGCGAGTCCGCGCGTCCTATCAACCTCGGAGAGGTTCCATGCAAGAGTAATGCTGCAGCGCGAGGACATATGTGCGAGCTCAAGAGCGCGCAGCTGAGCCCGCGTGGCCTCATGCGCGAGCATCCAGGTGGACTCGACATCGTAGACCATGGCATGCCCACGGCTGTAGAGCGCGAATGAGAGGCTGTAGGCCTCACCGCTGGTGGTGTCCTGCTCCATCTATGTTGGGAGGAGAGTGGAGACAGAGACCCGATTGGCCTTCTGATCCCACTAGAGCAGGGGTTCGTCTTCTTCGTCTAAGTACTTCTCGCCGAGGGAGAAGTTCTGATGGCCTCTCAGCGACGGTCCCGAGGAAGACGCCACTAGCGCGCTAGAGGTCCTGACTGCCGCATCCGCCGCAACAGGGGCACTCATCCCAGAGGTCTCGTCAGCGATCACCTTGCCTTTGGCGGCTGAAGAAGGTTTGGTCCACTTGGAAGGAGAGTCGGTGGACGCGTCAGGCTTCCGCTTCTGTCCGCTGGGCTTCAAGAAAGTTGGGTCTTTGTGGCAGGCTTTGGCAGTGGACTGCGCGAGAATAATGGCGACGTCGGGGGAGTTCTCTACATCCGCATTCGGCAGGTGGAGGGGGAGGTCTCGAATCCCTGCATCAGATGAATCAGGTAAGAATAAAAAAGAAAGCGGATGAAAGTAGGTGAGAGCTAGGGTTGAAATAGTTCGCCTTACCTTCTCTCGGCAGGACGGGCGAGAGAGAGTTGACATGCTTTCACAAGTACACGATGTCCATGCTGTGTCTTTGGATGAAGTGGTGGAGCTTGACCTCATAGCCCCCAGAGTGGGAGGCCTATATGTCGACTCATCCTCCTACACGGGCGCGAGGAGAGTGTTGCCGAAGCTCACAGTCATGAAGATGAACCGCTGAACCCAGTCGTGATTCTTATTGGCGGTACAGATGACCTTGAGCGGGCTTTGGCCAGAGAAGAAGCCACCCCGCTCTTCGCCCGGAAGTTGAAGAGCTTGCGAAAGACAGGGAGGGAGAATTTGATCCCCTCCTCCCGCAAGTAGCAGGCGAATGCTACCAGCATCGCGATCAAGTTGGGGTTCAGCTGCGCGGGGACTACGCCAAAGTAGTGAAATGTCTGGCGCAGCTCGGGCCAGAGAGGAAAGCGGAGTCCCACCTGGAAGTGATCCAGGGGGATGGCGAGGGTGTATGGCGAGAACTGGTTGATGCGGTCGTGATCTCCTGGGCAGCGTGTAAGGAACCCCGGCGGGACGTAGTCCGCGATCGCCAGGGTGAAGTCCTCGGACAAGTCGCAGGTGGCGAAGTCATGGTTGGCGAATGCTTGGGCACACCTGCCCCTCCCATCAGACTCTACTACCATCGCGTGAAAGGAAGGTTGCGAAAAAATATGGAGAGATGTGTGAGTGCGAGTGCGAGTGCGTAAGCAAGGAAGGAAGAAGGAATGAAAGTGATAAATGCAGTCGGTGGGGGTGACTATTTATAGAAAAATAAGGAAATCAAGAACTTCCCGAAGCGCGGGGGTGCGGATAGCAATCACGTTACCTTCGACGCCTCGGGATTCTAGCCAGCCCCACCTCTGTCCCACTCGCCGGCGAGTGGCAAGGGTCGTGCACAGAGTCCTACCGAAGGGCGAAAGCAACATAAAACAAAGCAAGATCAAAGAAATAAGCTCACCACTCGACAAAACGGAAAGAAAATTATGCGAAATAGAAACATGATCAACATCAAAAGTAGACGATTGTTATATTATAAAGCCGATCTCGACATACATTACAGATCAGTCTATTGCGAGAGGTGAGGGGATACATGGGGCGAGTGCCGGTAAGCTCAGTACTGGATCCATTGCCATCGACCCCGACCTCGCCTCCCCGTCCTCGGTGGCACTTGCGCGCAGTAGCACGCGCTTACGACCATGAGCTCTTGATTGACCAGACGCTTCTGATCCCTAGCCCGCGCTATGTGCCTCCTGGGGGAAGTCCCCTCACACCCGCCTCCCAGCCACTCTATCTCACCCACGAGATGCGAGTAATCCCGCTCGAGAGCGCTCAGCCTGCGCACGAAGGCCATCCGGTGCGCATCCGTCTACCTGGCTTGCACTCGCTGCATCCAGATCAACTTGCCAAGGACCTCCCTCATCCTCTCCTTCATCGTCCTAGGATCAGTATGATCTCCGAGAAAATCTGAGAGCTAGCTGGGGGAAGGGGCGGCGAGATCACCTCATCTTCGAACCGAGGGTCCATCGGCGAGGCCTCCCGGTAGCCTGTGAGAGCAAAAGTTAGTCTTTTCCAGCTACTAGCGAATAAATTCGAGGTGAATAAGGATTCTAACCTGGTACATATTCATCGGGGGGGGGGGGGGGGGGGGCAAGAGGAGCTAGGCTGCCCTGCGAATGGTTGGCTGGGGGGATGTGTAACATCCCGACTTTTATTGGGTCACTAGACCCTAGTGGACCCAATAAAAATAACCTGAAAGATAGAAAGTGAGCCGATGTGGGATATTGTGCTAAAAAACTCCAAATTGACTTCCGTCAGTTCCGTTAGACTCGTATATTCAATACGAGTGCAATGGAACTCGCTCCATTCCAATCCGAGGTCGTTTAGGGAAATGACCATTTTGAGTATCGTAGTGCGTCACAATAACGTCGTTGGGGTATAGTGACCATACATAATCCAAATTGACTTCCGCCAGTTCCGTTAGACTCGTATAATCAATACGAGTGCAATGGAACTCGTTCCATTCCAATCCGAGGTCGTTTAGGGAAAACGACCATTTTGAGTATCGTAGTGCGTCACAATAACGTCGTTGGGGTACAATGACCATACGTACTCCAAATTGCTTCAGCTAGTTCCATTAGACTTGTATAATCAATACGAGTGCAATGGAACTCATTCCATTCCAATTTGAGGTCGTTTAGGGAAAATGACCATTTTGAGTATCGTAGTGCATCACAACAACATCGTTGGGGTACAATGATCATACGTACTCCGAATTGACCTCTGTTAGTTTCATTAGACTCGTACAGTCAATACGAGCGCAACAAGACTCGTTGCATTCCAATCGGAGGTCGTACGAGAAATATGTCAGTTTTAGGTTTTGTAGACCGCCACGACACAATCTTAAAATATTAAGCGAATAAACTCAGAATCGTTCTCAGTCAGTCTCAGTAGACTCCTAAAGTCAAAACAAGACCCACAAAGTTCGTTGTGACCAATTACGACGTGGGGAACCTTACCCCCCCCCCCCCCCCCCCCCCCCAACACCAAAGGGGTGCTGCCCCTATTCCCAATCATGGCCAGCTGGCCTTGAGGGTATTGGAGGGAGGGGGGGGGGATATCTACCCCCACCCCCACCCTTTAGTCCCACATTGGGAGAAAGAGAAGGGAGGCCCCCTCCCTCCCTTTAAAGGCACCCCCCTTGCTGGAGCTCACCCTCCCAGCCACCCTGCTCCTCCTGCCTGACCCCCCCACCCTCGCCGGAAAACCACTCCCCAAGCCCAGATCCTCCCATGACAACTCAGCCCAACGCCGCCCAAACACACCCACGCCAGGTGGAACACCTCCCCCACCTTCCCCACTTCCCCGACATCTTGCATGCGCCCCTCCGCCACTGGAGCGCCGCTAGCACCACCTGAGCCATGCCTAGGCTCAGGTGGTGGTGGCCAGGCGGAGGGAGCTCCACCCCAGCACCGGTGGTGGCGCTGGGGGAGCAGTACCCCACCAGGGGACTTTTCCCTGGCAGGGGAAGATGACGGTGCCACCGGAAAGTGCGTCTCCGGCGGCACCCGCAAGCTCCCCCTCCTCTTATTATCTCCCCCCTCTTTGTTAAGTGTTTCCGGTGGTGGCCGGCGGCGTCAGCCCGTCAGACCACCACCGGAGGTAGGCCCGCCCCCCCCAGCGAGCCGACTGGGGGCAGTAGGCCCGACCACCAAGGAGGGAGGGGCGACACGACACCAATAGAAATGGCGCAGGCCGCGCCACCCTTCCTCGGGTGGAATAATACCGACGGTGCCCGGCGGCGGCAGGCCGCCGGACCACCGCCAGATGGATCGCCGGCCCCCCGACGAGTCGACCGGGGGCGGCGCCGGTGCATGGCGGCCACTGCCCAGCGGTGGCAACGGCTGCTACCTCCTGTATCGTCGGCAATGACGGTGGTCGTCCGATCTCCACGATGAGATCGTACGGCCCAGATCTTCTTAAATTCACCCTGCATGAAATTACGCCCCCCCACAGCGGATCGGCTCCAGATCCGCTGTGGAGACTCAAGGACTGCGCGCTGTCCCCCCCCCCCCCCCCCCCCCCCCCCCCCTCTTGTTTTCAGATTTTTCTATCCGCAGACCACCCTTAAGGGATTTTTGCTGAATTTTTTGAGAGAAAAATAGGCTCATAGGGGAAATCTTTGAACATGAAAAATGCTCCTTACTAGGAGGGCTATCTTCAATAATATTTTGAGAATTTTCTAAAATTATTTACTATTTTTATAGGCCATTACAAGATTTGTATGGACATAATGAATGCCTTAAATGCCCTGAAGTGTTTTAGGAAAAATCTTAGACTTATATAAGGGCCTCTAGGGGGTATTATAATTTTCTTGGGATTTTGCAAATGGAATTGTTATTTTTAAAGGCCTTTACAAAGTTTATTTGGACAAAATAACCCCCAGAAAGGGCTGGAAAATGTTGGAATAATTTATTGTCCCTTAATATACTATTTTGGGTATACAAGCAAAGTATGAGGACATTTGGAGATAAACGATGGAATCACCACATTTTTGGGAAAATAAATCGAGTTTTAAATTATCAAATATTCAAGGAATTGGAAGAGGAGATCATGACACGCAATCACATTGTAATAACATTATACTCAACGACTCGATAAATAAAAACATAAGCTCGAAGCGATGTGGGGTCTTTATGAAACATCGAGCTGCATTTAGAATGATTCCTGGACATCGGAATCCACCTCTTTCTGGAGAAACTAAGGAACACCTAATAAAGCTGTGTTTAAAAGGTGCAACTAAAATCCTTGAGCGAATTATAATTAAGAGGGGCAGAATCTGGAAGAAACTCCTACAAACGGAGATAGAACAGAACGTTCCTCCTATGAATGGAGATGGAACCGAAGCCTCCTAATTATGAAGTGGAGGGCTACTAAGCTTTGTGTTTATTTTATCGCAACTCCTTTGACTCCAGTATCATTCTGGTCCCGTAATTACTGCTCTTTATTTATTTCTTTTCGATACTCCAGTCACGTACTGGTCAAATAATTACTGCTCTTGGTTTATTTCTTTTCGATATTCCAGTCTCGTACTGGTCAAGTAATTACTACTCTTTGTTTATTTCTTTTCGATACTCCAATCTCGTACTGTTCAAGTAATTACTACTCTTTGTTTAATTCCTTTCGATACTCCAGTCTCGCACTGGTCAAGTAATTACTGCTCTCTGTTTAATTCTTTTTGGTACTCCATGTTGGAACATGGTCTTCCGCATCTCCTAAGTTTGAGAATAACAAATCCTATGTATATTTGATCATGTGTGTTTAAGTGTGCAGGAAACAAGTCCATATGACTCAAGCAGAGCATAAGAAGGCTGCCCCCAAATTTGAAGCCCGAATTCCAAAACGAACACTAGCGCCGAAGGTAGCACCTAGCGCAGGCGCTAGCTATGATTAGAGCAATTTCGGGACCTATTTTAGAAGGCATTAGAGCCAGGCGGTAGCAGATAGCGCAGGCGCTATCGCAGAGCACTTGTGGAATGTCGGGAGGCTTTCCTTGGATTGAAGATGCGCACATGGAGAATGTTTCCTAATCCAGGATAGCGCCGACGGTAGCACTAGCGCAGGCGCTAGCTCCAAGGTTATAAAAAGGACCCTCCCCTCTCATTTTCGACACACAAGTTTGAGAGAGGTTGAGTGCTAAAATTCCAGAGCCTTATTATGCCGAAAAGTGATCTCCCACCAAAGTTCTGCGAATTTCTGAAGGAGGATTTCTTCATGCCGGATTCGAACGATGATCGCTTCAACAACGCTTATTCTACAGCGGTTCTTCGTCTCCAACTTTAGAAGTTCTTCAAGAGGGAGTTTAATATTATTGTTGCATATTTCGCATCTTTATTCTTGTAATCGTTTAGTGAATTCACCTCGTGTTGGCGACTAGGTCTAGGGTGTAGATCTAGGGGGTGCTCGAGGCCATATTCGGGGAAGGGTTGGCTAGAGCGGCTTGAGGCCGTATCCGGGGAAGGATAAGCTAAAGCCACCGGTTCGTTGGGATATGAGTCGGGATAGAAAATAAAAAAAGACTTTTACTATTCGCCTTCGATTTCCAGCATTATAAGAAGTCAAGTTTTGTAATCCTACTTTTCATACTAATAAAATCATGTCTCTATTTTGTTTCTCTTAATTTGTCTTTGTTTTGCACCATTTTGATCTTCTAGTATTTCAAGTATTTCAAAACAACATAAATTTATTAAAACCCTTATTCACCCCCGTCTAAGCGCATCTACCGATCCAACAAGTGGTATCAGACCAGTTTTATTCCAAAACGGTCTAACAACTGGGAATAATGACGTCTCATGATCTCGCTTTTCCTGAGGGTCAGGGTGTTAGTAGACCACCTCTTTTTTGTAACACCTCCCCTGTAATGATTATATAATATAGGTCCGGCCGGGACCCCACAACATATAACCGCCATAGATTCAGTATTAATAGATGATATAACTACCCAACTCAGAACTCAGATAACACAGCGGAAACAAAACTAAGAAACACAGAGATTGTCCACAACTACATAGGAGTAAAACCGGCCTTAAGGCCTTACAAACCAGTATCCAAGTCATCAAATATTCCACACAAATAAGAAATCCCAATAAAGGAAAAGCTAGCTTCCCTAAGATACCTCGGCATGCAAGCCGGAAATAACAGAAGATAAGTGCAGAAAACAGGAAAACTAAGTAAACACTTCATGAAGCTTTAAACCTTTTTGGCCGGCGAGATGGGTCCGGCTTGCGATCCTTGGCCTGCATCCAAATCACAAAGAGCGGTAAACGAGGGTCAGCTATGGCTGACCACAAATGGTGTGACAATACCCCTCCTCCCGGCCGTCTTAGCGGACCCCGGGGAACTACATCACCCTGCAAGTCAGCACTTCGTATGCACATGTATATAAATAAAAGCAACATAAACAACAGGCATGAGTGTCACAACCATCATCCACGTTTCTATGTTGAGCAAGTAATAAAAGGGGCCTTCAAATGCAATATGAATGCAACCCGGGTTTCACCCAAGGCACCCTAAAGCGTATGAATCTAACACATCATCATACATCAATAGCACAACCACGGGGTACTCGACATTTCCCCCAAAGGGCATTGTAGCCCAAGGCCAAGAGCTCACGCTGTGACCCACCGCGCCTGGCCCACCATGCCATCGGGCTTGTCTGACAGCTCACTTTCTCTTGCCTCCAACATTATGCACAGCACAACCACGGGGTACTCAACACTTCCCCCAAAGGGCATCGTAGCCCAAGGCCAAGAGCTCACGCTGTGACCCACCGCGCCTGGCCCACCATACAATCAGGCTTGTCTGACAGCTCACATGCTCTTGCCAATCAACACCAAAGGGACTTGTCTTGCTGGGACACTCTCCACACGGGAATTCAAGCATTCACGGGATAGCAAGCCAACCATAAAGACCAAGTCGCACCTTCGCACATCACTAGGCATCAAACGCCTCATAACCCGCACATTATTTCTCCGCCTGAAAACCAACATTCGTTAGCATACGAAACTACAAGGGCATCATGACGACGAGTTCGCCGTATTCGGATTTCTAGTAAAACCCCTAAAATGCGCGTCAATCAACATCACCGAATCGGACCAACTGTCGCGAATCCGGCTTCATCCACAATGCCTAATTCACTAACAGAGCGGATTTCTAGTGCAAAACATGTCGGGGACGGACTCAATCAACCCGATGGTTCCTCTTGAACCAAGGCGACCCGGATCCCTCTCATTCGATAGATCCGATGCCAAAATGCAGCAAAAATAAAGAGGAAAAGGGATGCCATACACGCATCCTAAAGACCGGGAGGAGAAATGTCGTTACCTTTTGAGATTTCCTCCTAGCCATGGGAAACTTGCAAAAGAATGGAGGAGAAGAAGCGCCTCGACGTCCCCTACGCTCTGCCGGTCTTGGATCGGTGAACGGAGCTCCGAAGCTCCAACAATGGCGAGATCTATCTCTCTTCCTCCTCCAAACCCCCTCTCTCTCTCTCAAGCCCTTAAAACCCAAAACGAAAAGAAATGAAGAGGGAAAACCCTCTCAGCCCTAATTAGACCCCTCCCACGAACTCATCTGAGCCATTAGATCAAGATCTAAACCATACGGACACCCAGATTTCGCTGTTTACGGATCTGGTTCCGTCAGCTACCGCGCACGGTCGAACGCACGACCGTGCGTTATTAAATGGAAGAAACAGCAGCGCCCGTGCGTTTTACTCGCGCACGGTCGAACGCACGACCGTGCGTAAAAACGCACGATCAAAGTCAGAACACCATTTTGCCAGCCGAAGAGCACGCACGGTCGGATCGATCGTGCGTCAAGAAAAACGCACGATCGTGCGTTAACTCTCAGATCATCAAAATTGGGGTGTTACAACTCCACCCCCCTTAAAAGAATTTCTTCCTCGAAATTTCAAAACTGAAACAGAAAAATGCGATGCATACCTGATGCAAAAAGTTCCGGGAAGTCCTTCCGCATCTCTTGCTCATGCTCCCAAGAGAATTCGTCTTGCCCACAATTGTCCCATCGCACCTTTACAAGCCTGACTTCCTTGTTACGCAACTGCCGGACTTCCGAGTCCTCCACGCAGATCAGACGAACCCTCGTCCTCAAATCCTCCATCACCGGCACCGCCGCCGTTTCGACCACGACGCTTGGCTCTACCAAAGCTTTCCTCAGCACAGAGACATGGAAAACATCATGTAATCCACTCAGCTCAGCGGACAATGCCAAACGATAGGCTGCTTCGCCTATACGCTCCGTAACCTCGAACGGGCCCAAATATCTCGGACTCAACTTCTTGAGTCGCCGCACACGCGAAACGCCCTTGAACGACTTGATCTTCAAGTAGACCATGTCGCCCACTGCAAACTCCACATTTCTATGGAGCGCGTTAAAATACTTCGATTGCCGATCCCGAGCAACCTTCATGCGCTCCTGAATCGTCCGCACGATCTCGCAAGCATCTGCCACCACTTTCTTTCCCAAAAGCTTAGTGTCTCCCGCCTCTGCCTAAGACATCGGCGTTCGACACCTCCTTGAGGCATGGTGCCATCTTGATACTCGCCTGGAAGCTATTATTATAAGCGAACTCCACCATGTAAAGGTGGTCTTCCCATCTCCTACCAAAGTCCAGAGCACACATCCTCAACATATTCTCCAATGTACGGTTCGTTCGCTCCGTCTGACCATCGGTCTGCGGATGGAACGCGGTACTAAACTTGAGTCTGGTGCCTAAACTTTTTTTGCACTAACCTCCAGTCCTTTGACGTGAACTGCCCATCGCGATCACTAACAATGCTCTTAGGAATCCCGTGCAACCGCACAATATTTCGAACATAAAGCTCCACGAGCTTCTCCACGCCATCGCCCCTCTGATTCGAAATGAAGTGAGCCACCTTGGTCAGGAAATCCACTATCACCCAAATCGCATTGTTACCCTGCTGCGATCGAGGCAAACCATGCACAAAATCCATGGAGATATCGTCGAATTTCCATTTGGGGATAGGAAGAGGCTTCAAGAACCCGCCAGGCCTTTGGCACTCAGCCTTCACTAAAGCACAAGTCTGACACCGGCTTACATACTCAGCTACATCCCGCTTTATCCCAGGCCACCAAAAGGATTTCTTCATATCCAAGTACATCTTTGTATTACCTGGATGAATGGAGTACCTCATAAAGTGAGCCTCAAACATCAACTCCTCGCAGAGCTTGCCAAAGCGCGGAATACAAAACCTTCCGTATCTCTTCAAAATCCCACCGACCATCTCCAAAGCACTGTCTTCGCTTTGCTGAGCTTCCAACACCAATCGTTGGCACTCTTCGTCTGCACTAGTCGCCTCTCGGATTCGATCCATTATATCACACTCCATTTTAATCTAGTTCAACCGAGCCACGCTAGACTCACCTCTAGCCACACAAGCAATGTCAAGAGACTCCAAGTCTCACACCAAACGCTCGTCATGCGCCTCAATCCAATTACCTTGCCCGGAGTACTTCCTACTCAAGGCATCCGCCACCACGTTGGCTTTGCCTGGCGTATACTGAATATCCACGTCGTAGTCCCCAAGGAACTCGACCCACCTACGCTGCCGCATATTCAGATCCTTTTGGTCTAGGAGATACCTCAGGCTTTTGTGATCCGTGAAGATCTCCACCTTTGCACCATATATGTAGTGCTGCCACAATTTTAACGCTAAGATTACCGCCGCCAACTCCAGATCATGGACGGGGTAATTCCTCTCATAAGTCTTTAACTGCCTTGACCCATACACTATCACATTGCCGTGCTGCACCAGCACGCAACCCAAACCGCAACCTGATGCATCACTGAAAATCTGAAATCCTTACGACCCACTAGGAAGACTAAGGATCGAAGCAGACATCAACCTTTCCTTCAAATTCTCAAATGCACGGACACACTTCGGCGTCCACATGAACTTTTTGTCCTTGCGAGTAAGAGTGGTGAGGGGCAAGGCCACCCGTGAGAAGTTCTCCATGAACCTTCTGTAATAACCGACTATTCCAAGGAAACTCCGGACTTCCGCCATGGTTCTCAAAACAGGCCAATCTCTAATGGCTTCAATCTTTGCTGGATCTACCGCCACCCCATCCCCACTGATCATGTGACCCAAAAATGCCACCTTCTCGATCCAAAACTCGCACTTCGAGAACTTAGCATAAAGCTGGTTCTCCCTTAGAGTCTACAATACTAGCCTCAAGTGAGCCTCATGCTCCGCTTCCGATTTTGAAAATACCAAAATATCATCTATGAACACCACCACAAACGAATCCAAAAACGGTCGAAAAACCCTGTTCATCAAATCCATGAACACAGATGGCGCGTTCGTCAGTCCGAATGACATCACCAAAAACTCATAGTGGCCATACCGAGTCCCAAACGCTGTCTTGGCAATGTCCTCTTCTCGAATCTTCAACTGGTAGTACCCCGACTTCAAGTCCAACTTGGAGTACACCACCGACCCCACTAACTGGTCAAACAAATCATCGATTCAGGGAATCAGATATTTATTCTTGACGGTCAACTTATTTAGCTCACGGTAGTCAATGCACAACTGCATACTTCCGTCCTTTTTCTTTACGAACAATACCGGCGCGCTCCACGACAAAGAGCTGGGCCTAATGTACCCTCACTCTAACAATTCTTGCAACTAAACCTTCAGCTCAGCCAGTTCCTTCGGTGCCATCCTAAACGGAGGACGCGACACCGACCTCGCACCCGGTACCAACTCTATTGAAAAATTGATTTCACGCTGAGGAGGTGCTCCCGGAAGCTCCTCAGGGAATACATCCTCAAACTTTTCCACCACTGGAACATCCCCAATAGCCAACCTTGTGGAGTGAGTCTCCAACAAATCTATGAATGCCTTGCCTCCTTGGTTTACCGCACGCCTCACTTGCATGGCGGAAATCAGGGAGCAAGCTACTCCGCTTAGGCCTTCAAACTTGACCTCTGCTCTACCCTTGCCTCTCAGGGTTACCACCTTCAACTGGCAGTCAATACTAGCTCGCTGCTCTGCAAGCCAGTCCATCCCTATGATAACGTCAAATTCGTCCAGTGGTAGAATCACTGCTACCAACTCGAAATCACAATCGCAAAATTGCAACACAATGCGTCCTTTCCTCACGGTGGTCATGAAAGACCCATTCGGCATACGCACGCTCAGCTCCACCTCTGCCTCGACGGACTCAGCGCCAATCCTCCGGATAAAGCTTTCTGCGAGAAAAGAGTGTGATGCTCCCGTGTCGAACAACACTCGAGAGGGGTAGCCCGAAACTAGCATGAAACCTAACCACGTGCATACCAACCATAAAAGGCCGCAAACTACATTACAGTAACGAACGAAAGCTTGAAATTTTCGTACCTGTCACCACGTATGGTTGAAGAATCACTTCCTGCTGCCCAAGATTATACGCTCTAGGCTGCACCGGAGGGAACCGCGAGGCACCAGACTCTGCCGCCTTCCCCTTCTCCACAATACTAGGGTCGGAACACACCGATTGTTCCTGCCTTGGCTCTGGCTCAGCACTGCCCTCGGTACAAAACCGACTTATGTGACCCACCTTGCCACACTTGAAACAAGTAAACAGACCTTTGGAGCAAAAATCTCCCGAAGGTGCGCCACTTCTCTCCCCAGGCCTACTAGGACGGGGCTTCTTCTTCCATCGGTTGCCCTTGGACTTCCACTGAGACTGAGACTGAGAAGGCTTTCCTTCTCCCTGCTTTGCCGCAAAACCCTTTCGCCGCTGGGTTCGCTCCATGCCGCTTTCTAATGTGCGAGAGGCTTCGACCAACTCATTAAATCATACGTTCTTTAAGGCTATCAATGGCTGCCTTAAATTCTCTCTCAGACCTTGATAGAAGAGATTGTCCCTCTCTTCATCGTCTACCATAGTCGTTCCCACATAACGACCCAACCGAGTGAACTCCTGCAGATACTCGTCCACAGTCTTCTCACGCTGCACCAAATGCAAGAACTGTCGCTACAGTGCTAACCTCATCGAAGACGGAATGTAACGCTTGAGGAAGGCATTCCTGAACTCCTCCATGGACGGAACGCACCCAAGGAAATGGCGACCGTTGTGATTCACCCACCACAGCTTCGCATCGCCCTCTAACATGAATCTCGCGAAGTGGGACTGCCTCTCCGTTGGGGTCTCTGCTGCCTTCAAAAGTTCCTGGATCCTCGAAAGCCAATCTTCGGCATCCGTTGGAGTGCCAACTCCCTTGAATGTCGGAGGATGGAAACTCAAGAAGTACTTCATAAATCGATCGCCCATCACATAAGCTCTCTCAGCTAAAGGCTCTGCTTGCCTCACTCCAACCTCCGGTGTATCTGGTGTAGCCGCCGGAGTAACAGGAGACGTGACTTGCACCACAGGCATCAGAAACCGTGGCATCGCCGCAGTTTGAGCCACTACCATTGCTTCCGCTAGCATGCGACAGAAGTCAGCCGGGGACATGCCCATATTCATGAGGCCCGGAGCAGTAGCACTGCTGCCCGAAGGCTCCTCTTGCCTTCTCGATGTCCCCGCATCATCGCCAACATCCTAGCATAAGCAAGGAAAAAGAAGACTCATCAAATTCTACTCGCGAGACTCGAACACAGGGATACTCATGATCCTGCACAATACTCCTATGTGGACAACCTCTTTACGTGATCCGAATTCACTAAACCTCGCACGAATACGAAACCTCGCTCGGATACCAAATTGTAACACCTCCCCTGTAATGATTATATAATATAGGTCCGACCGGGACCCCACAACATATAACCACCACAGCTTCAGTATTAATAGATGATATAACTACCCAACTCAAAACTCAGATAACGCAGCGGAAACAAAACTAAGAAACACAGAGATTGTCCACAACTACATAGGAGTAAAACCGGCCTTAAGGCCTTACAAACCAGTATTCAAGTCATCAAATATTCAACACAAATAAGAAATCCCAATAAAGGAAAAGCTAGCTTCCCTAAGCTACCTCAGCATGCAAGCCGGAAATAACAGAAGACAAGTACAGAAAAACAGGAAAGCTAAGTAAACACTTCATGAAGCTTTAGACCTTTTTGGCCGGCAAGCTGGGTCCGGCCTGCGATCCTTGGCCTGCATCCAAATCACAAAGTGCGGTAAACGAGGGTCAGCTATGGCTGACCACAAACGGTATAACAACACCCCTCCTCCCGGCCGTCCTAGCGGACCCCGGGGAACTACATCACCCTGCAAGTCAGCACTTCGTATGCACATGTATATAAATAAAAGCAACATAAACAACATGCATGAGTGTCACAACCATCATCCACGTTTCTACGTTGAGCAAGTAATAAAAGGGGCCTACAAATGCAATATGAATGCAACCCGGGTTTCACCCAAGGCACCCTAAAGCGTATGAATCTAACACATCATCATATATCAACAACACAACCACGGGGTACTCGACATTTCCCTCAAAGGGCATCGTATCCCAAGGCCAAGAGCTCACGCTGTGAACCACCACGCCTGGCCCACCATGCCATCAGGCTTGTCTGACAGCTCACTTGCTCTTGCCGCCAACATTATGCACAACACAACCACGGGGTACTCAACACTTCCCCCAAAGGGCATCGTAGCCCAAGGCCAAGAGCTCACGCTGTGACCCACTACGCCTGGCCCACCATGCCATCGGGCTTGTCTGACAGCTCATATGCTCTTGCCAATCAACACCGAAGGGACTTGTCTTGCCGAGACACTATCTACACGGGAATTCCAGCATTCACGGGATAGCCAGCCGACCACAAAGACCAAGTCGCACCTTCGCGCATCACTAGGCATCACACGCCTCATAACCCGCACATTATTTCCTCGCCCAAAAACCAACATTTGTTAGCATACGAAACTACAAGGGAATCACGACGACGAGTTCACCATATTCGGATTTCTAGCAAAACCCTAAAATGCGCGTCAATCAACATCACCGAATCGGACCAACGGTCGTGAATTTGGCTTCATCCACAATGCCTAATCCACTAACGGAGCGGATTTCTAGTGCAAAACATGCCGGGGACGTACTCAATCAACTTGATGGTTCCTCTTGAACCAAGGCGACCCGGATCCCTCTCATTCAACGGATCCGGTGCCATAATGCAGCAAAAATAAAGAGGAAAAGGGATGCCATGCACGCATCCTAAAAACCGAGAGGAGAAATATCGTTACCTTTTGAGATTTCCTCCTAGCCATGGGAAACTTGCAAAAGAATGGAGGAGAAGAAGCGCCTCGATGTCCCCTACGCGCTGCCGGTCTCGGATCGACGAACGAAGCTCCGAAGCTCCAACAATGGCGGGATCTAGCTCTCTTCCTCCTCCAAACCCCCCCTCTCTCTCTCAAGCCCTCAAAACCCAAAATGAAAAGAAATGAAGAGAGAAAACCCTCTCAGTCCTAATTAAACCCCTCCCACGAACTCATCTGAGCCATTAGATCAAGATCTAAACCATACGAACGCCCAGATTTTGCTGTTTACGGATCTGGTTTCCTCAACCACCGCGCACGGTCGAACGCACGACCGTGCGTTATTAAACAGAACAAATAGCAGCGCCCGTGCATTTTACTCGCGCACGGTCGAACGCACGACCGTGCATAAAAACGCACGTTCAAAGTCGGAATACCATTTTGCCAGCCGAAGAGCACGCACGATCAGATCGATCGTGCGTGAAGAAAAATGCACGATCGTGCGTTAACTCTCAGATCAGTAAAACTGGGGTGTTACATTTTTACTGGGTCAGATTTCAACTACTGGAAATCTCGGATGATGTATTTTCTTATGACCATTGATATAAAAGTATGGAACATGGTAGAAGTTCGGTACTCTCCTCCTACAATTGTAGTAGGAGAGGCTACGATATAAAAACCTAAGTATAAATGGGATGATAGCGACAAACTGAAATGCAAAAATATTGCAAAGGCAATGAACGCATTATATTGTGATTTAAATCGAACTGAATTTAATCGAATTTCTGCATGTGTAACTGCTTATGATATTTGGAATCAATTAGAAGTCACTCATGAAGGTACATCGCAGGTAAAAGATGCAAAGCTATTCCAACTGGAGTCAGAATATGAAAAGTTCAGGATGGATGCCGAAGAGGACATCAACTCGATGTACACACGCTTCACCAAGATCGTCAATGCTTCAAAAGCTCTTAGAAAGATCTACTCCGCCGGCGAATTGGTCAGAAAGATTCTTCGCTCTCTACCTCCGAGGTTCAATCCAAAGGCGACGGCTATCTCTAAGTCACACAACCTAAGAACACTCTAGATTGAGAATCTCATTGGGAATCTCAAAACCCATGAGGTAGAGCTCCAGATTCAACACGAAGAATACAACAAGGAGCCAAAGAAAAAGGCGCTCGCACTAAAATCAAAGAAGGAAAGCAACGGAGATGATGATGAAGATGAAGAAGGTCTCCTGGTCAAGAACTTCAAGAATTTCATTAGAAATACCGTAAGAAGGAACACCTTTCGGAAATTCTTCCAGAAGGATAGTCGACGAAAAGGGTCTTCCTCTTTATCAAAGAAAGAAAAAGGAAGCGAAGACGAAGAAGAAAGACCACCACCGGAGTGCTATCACTGCAGAAAGACCGAACACATTCGGAGCCAGTGCCCGAAGTATCTAAAGGAGCAAAAAGAACGATACAAAGGGAAGGAGAAAAAGAAAGTGTTGAAAGACGCAACTTTGGATGATTCTTCCTCTGAAGAATCAAGCGGTTCTGAGTCAAGTAGCGAGGAGGAAGCAAACTTATGCTTGATGGAAAAAAGCAATGACGACGACACCAGTGTTCTTAGTGACACTGTGGTATCTACTACCACTTTCGAAGAACTTTATGATAAATTTGTTCAAACATGTAAATCCTATGATAAAAGTATAGAAGATGTTACTATTTTAAATCATGAAAATGAATCTCTTATCAAAGAAAATCATAGACTTACAAAAAATTTAATTTCTTTAGAAAAGAGAAAGATTTCATGCCAAGAGTGTGATCACTCCTTAAATAAGGCAAAAGATCTTGAAGTTTCTCTTTCTAAGGCCCTCTCTCAAATCAAAATTCTTACAAGAGAAAAAGGGGGACTTAGAGAGAAAACAAAAATCATCTCTCTTGCAAATTGAAAATAACAAAACGGGCTTTGAAAATAAATGTGTCATGCTTGTAAAAGAAAATTGATCTCTTAAAAAACAAACCCATGACCTCAATATGGCTATCAAAAAATTTGGAATAGGTCAAAAATCCCTGGACATGATATTGGGGAACCAATACTATGGTTCTGGAAAATTTGAGCTCGGATATCAAAGTGGCAGCTATCGCCCGGCGCTAGCCTCTAACGCCGGCAGTAGCCCATCATATAAAAAATCTTTTATTTTTTCTAAAAATCAAACCTCATCCAGTAAGAGCAATGTAGAATTTCAGAAAAGGGTCTTAACGCCCTTTATTTCTTGTGCAAATTGTCATAGGTTTGGACACATGTCTAGCTCTTGCAGGAAAATAAAACAGGGATCTTTAAAACAAATCTGGGTACCTTAGGCATCCACTTATTCTATGGGTGGTACCTCTTGGTATCCAGATCTTTAGTCTCATCTTCTTTCTAGATTTGCAGGAAGGCTAAGGATATATTGATCGTGTGGTACTCGGACTCAGGCTGCTCCAAACACTTGACGGGCAACAAAACAAAGTTCCTTAGCCTAGAAAAGAAGAAAGGAGGGACCGTAACCTTTGGTGATAACGGTAAAGGAAGGATCATGGGAGTCGGTACAGTGGGTAATGAATCATTTCTTATCTCTAATGTTCTTTATGTAAAAGGATTAGAACATAATTTAATATATATTAGTCAATTATGTGATAAAGGATTAGATATTTTATTTGAGTCATCCACAAATCTTTGCAAAATATTTAATCCTAACACAAAAGATGTTTTACTAACTGCACCTAGAATTCACAACGTATATATAGATTCCTTTCATGATCTTTCCAAATCATCTATAAAATGTTTTATAACTAAAAATGACGAGTTACAACTATGGCATAGACGTTTAAGTCACGCTAGTACAAAACTCATTTTAAAACTAGCCAAAAAGGAATTGATTAGAGGACTGCCTAAATTGAATGGAAATTTATCTTCACTATGCTCTCCATGTCAAAAAAGAAAATTTACAAAATCTTCTTTTAAAAGCAAAAATGAAATTTCTACTACAAAACCTTTACAATTAATTTATATGGATCTCTTTGGTCCCGTTAGCACTGCAAGTCTTGGTGGTAGAATATATACTTTTGTTCTAGTAGATGATTTCTCTAGATATTGTTGGACTTTATTTCTCTCTTCCAAATCTGATGCGTTTTGCGAATTTTCAAAATTATGTACTCGTATTCAAAATGAACTAAATTTAAAAATAAAATGCATTCACTCAGATCATGGAGGAGAATTTGAAAATGAAAATTTTAAATATTTTTGCGAAATGTTAGGTATTAAGCATGAATTCTCTGCTCCTCGCACATCCCAACAAAATAGTGTTGTAGAAAGAAAGAATAGGACAATTCAAGAACTAGCACACACTTGTTGGATCTTGAGGCGCCCTTAGAGGGAGGTGGGGGGGTGAATAAGGGTTGTAATAACTTTAAACCTTAATAGAAAACTTTTGATCTTTTGATAGAAGTAAGTTAAATCAAAAGTAAAGAGATAATGAAATTAGAAATGAAATCAATTTTATTAAACAGAAAAGACATGATTATCATTTATAAAATTGATTACAAAATCTGATTTCTTATGACGCTAGAAATCGTAGGCGATAAAGTAAAATCTCTTTTTATTTTCTATACCGACTCATATCCCCACGAACCGATTGTCTTTAGCCAATCTCTCCCTAGATACGGCCTCAAGCCGCTCTAGCCTTCCTATCCCCAGAAAGGCCTCGAGCACCCCCTAGATCTACTCCCTAGACCCAGTCGCCAACATGAGGCGAATTCCTCCCTAAGTCCTACCCAGACCTAATCGCCAACACGAGGCAAATTCACAAACCGATTACAATGATAAAATAAAAGACAAATACAAAAGACAAATATAAAACTCCCTATGAGGTAATCTGAAGGAGACGACGAAGAATCGCTAAAGATCGTTGAAGTCCAAGCGTGTGTTCTTCACGTTGTGTTAGCGTGTTGATCCAAGCCTCCTTTGATTCCTCCTTTTGAAATATGAGTAGGAGATGTGTTGATCTGAAAATACGTCCCTCACAAAGTTTCTGAAGTGCTGGAATAGGGCTCTTGGCAATTGGTAGTGAGAGACATCAAAATCATCCAATTTATAGACTTTGAGCTAACGCCGGCGTTGAGTGCTAACGCCAGGCGTTGACTATGTATAACAACATATTGATGGATCAGATCTTCAGAAGAGGAAGGAGATTCTGCACTTTAGGAATTGTTTTATTTTAGG
The DNA here is from genome assembly GCA_033032865.1 of Dactylorhiza incarnata. NCBI lineage: Eukaryota > Viridiplantae > Streptophyta > Magnoliopsida > Asparagales > Orchidaceae > Dactylorhiza > Dactylorhiza incarnata. The sequence continues at coordinate 843,977 of JAWHQI010000006.1, forward strand.
CAATACTAATGCCGACGTTAAGGCTAACGCGGGCCTTGGGCAAATCATTCATAAAGTCCTGCAATCACGGCTGCTTTCTCCTTGCCAAATTCATCGATCGAATAGCGCCCAGTGTTAAGACCTAACGCCTGGCGTTGAGTTTCTTTCTCCTTTTACTCAGCTGGCATGCCATTTCGTCGAACGTCATCTCATCCCGTCGATCGTCATTTCGTCGAACGTCATTTCATCGAACGGAATCTCATTTCGTCGAACGGCAGCTCATTTCGTCGAACGTCGATTTCGTCGAACATAATCTCATTTTGTCGAACGCCATTTTGTCGAACGGCATCTTGTTTCGTCGAACGACATCTCATTTCGTCGAACGCCTATTTCGTCAAATGGGATCTCATTTTGTCGAATCGCTAGCGCCCAACGTTAAGACCTAACGCCTGGCGTTAGACAACTTTCAATCCTTCTACTTGTGGTTAGTGCCAGACCATTGTTGTAGCAACCTGGTGTCATATCTGTCCATACCTGCATGCTTAAAATACAATGGCAAACAAGATCAAATACAAGTAGGATTTGTTATTCTCAAATCAAAGGGATGCGAAGAACCATGTTCCAACAACACTATGTTATCTGAATATAAATTACCTAAGTCTTTTTGGGCCAAAGCCATAAGCACATCATGTTATGTAATGAATAGAGTCATGCTTCGCCCATCTTTAAATCTCACACTGTATGAACTATACTATCAAAAGAAACCTAACGTACCATATATTAAAGTATTTGAGTGTAAATGTTTTATTCTCAATACAAAAGCGATGCCTTAGGAAAGTTTGATGAAAAATGTGATGAAGAAATATTTCTTGGATACTCTTCAACCAGTAAAGCCTATAGAATATTTAATAAAAGAACGAGTAAGGTTGAAGTGCCTATTAATGTTAAATTTGATGAATTTATTCCTTGTGTAGAAAAACTTCCTACAGGTGCAAATGATGAACCTTTGTCATCCTCGGAGCACGACGAAGAGGAACCTTCCAAAGAGAAGGAGGAGGAGGGCAAGGAAGATGAATATGTGCCTCCAAGCATCTTCAACTTCTCAAAGAATCATCCAAAGGAGCTAGTTATTGGGGAACCATCTATTGGGGTAAGAACTCGATCTTCTCTTCATGAAACTTTTTCAAATATCTGTTTTGTTTCCGAAATTGAACCTAAAAATGTTTCAACTGCTTTAAATGACAAATTTTGGTTTTTGGCTATGAATGAAGAGTTAGAGCAATTTGAAAGAAATAAAGTTTGGAATCTAGTAGAACGTCCATCTAATCATCCCGTTGTTGGCGTAAAATGGATTTTTAAAAATAAATTAGATGGTAAATATAGAATTACAAGAAATAAAGCTCGCTTAGTCGCTCAAGGTTTTTCTCAAATCGAGGGGGTAGATTTTGAAGAAACATTTTCACCCATTGCTCGCTTAGAATCTATACGAATATTTTTGGCATTTGCGAGTTTTAAAAGAATAAAATTATTTTAAATGGTTGTTAAAAGTGCTTTTCTAAACGGGTTTATAAAAGAAGTTTATATAGAACAACCCCCCGGTTTTATAAATGAAAAATTTCTAAATCATGTTTATAAATTAGAAAAAGAGCTTTATTGTTTAAAACAAGCGCCCCTTGCAAGTATGATAGACTTACATCGTTTTTAATAAAACACGATTATGTTATGGGAAGTGCAGATAACACACTCTTCATTAAGCATAATAATAACGATTTAATTATTTTATAAATATATGTTGATGATATCATTTTGGAGCCACTAATGAAGAGTTATGTAATGAAGTAGTCTTAGTAATGAAAAATGAATTTGAAATGAGCCTTGTAAGAGAACTCTCTTATTTTCTTGGTTTTCAAATTTCACAACGAAATGATGATATTTTTATTTGCCAAACAAAATACGTTCATGATATGCTTAAACGATTTGGATTTGAAAATCTTAAACAAGCTTCTACACCTATGAGTGTCTCTTTAAAACTAGGAAAAGATGAATTTGGAATTTCTGTCGATCAAACTTAATATAGAGGAATGATTGGATCTTCTTTATTTAAGTGCTTCTAGACCTGATATAATGTTTGTCGTATGTTTATGTGCTCGCTTTCAAGCCAATCCAAAAGAATCTCATTTAAAAGCGGTAAAACATATTTTTAGATATCTATTAGGGTCATCTAAATTAAGATTATGGTACCCACACAATGATTCATTTACATTACACGGCTATTCTGATTCGGACTACGCTGGATGCTCACTTGATCGAAAAAGCACTAGCGGTGCTTGTCATTTTTTAGGACTCTCTTTAGCTGCATGGTCTAGTAGAAAATAATCTTCGGTTGCACTCTCCACCATGGAGGCCAAATACATCGCTCTTGGGAGTTGTTGTGCACAAGCGTTATGGATGAGCCAAACTCTAAAGGACTTTAGTTTTCATCTCAAAAATATTGATCTCAAATGTGACAACAAAAGTGTCATAAATCTTACAAATAATCCAGTACACCACTCTAGATCTAAACACATAGATGTTCGTCATCACTTCATTAGGGATCACATTAAGAAAGAACATGTAAAAGTAAGTTTCACATGTAAAAGTAAGTTTCATTGGTACGGACTCCCAACTTGCTGACATATTAACTAAACCTCTTCCCGATGCAAGATTTCAACTACTTCGACTTGAATTAGGTGTCCTAGATCTTTCTGGTTAAGTCACATTCATAAACGCAATCTTTTTATGCAATTTTTGTTGAAAATGTTGAAGTGGAAGTTAGAGGGCTTTTTGGACCTGGGTGGTCTGGGAGAAGGTCGGGCGGACTGGCGAGGTCGCGCGACCTGGTGGGTTGTCCGTGCGGTCTGGCTGGTATCAGCCTAGTTGCGGTCTCCTGGAATGACTGCTGGTATCTGGTCCAAGGCGACAAGGTGGAAGCCGCGCAGTCTGCCTCTGACCGCGTGGCGGGTTGTCCTCCTCTAGGCTGTGGCGGTCTGGTGTGACTGCACAGGGTAGTCCAGGTTCTCTAGTAGTATTCGCGGACTAAGGAAGTTAGTCGCGCGGTCTCAGTGCGCGGTCTCAGGTGGAGGCTGGTATGCGAGCTGGTTGCTGTTCGCGGTCTCAGGAGGAGATCGGCATGCTGACAGGAGTTCGCGATCTGATGGCGAACTGGCTGTGTTCGCGGTCTCGGGCGAACACAGGTGGTGCACAGCTTCGGGTGGTCTGGCGCGCTCCTTGTGGAGTCGCGGTCTGCTGTGAGAGTGGCGGTCTCTCATGGTCGATGTTGAAGCTGGCGAGTTCACCAAAATGAAGCAGGAGTACTGTTGCTGATCGCGCGGGTTGACCGGTCTGGTCGCGTGGTCTGGAGGGTGGTGATCCTATATCATAGGGTGGTGACTGGATCAGGTCCCGCGCCTATAAATAGGAGCCACTGTAGCAGCATAAAGTGAGAGACACCAAGTGTAAGCTGAGTCCGGCTTGTTCCAGCGGTCTGTTTTATTCTGACCGTGCGGTCTGCTGATTGAATTCCTTTTGTGCAGCTTCTGCGGATAGTGCGGGCAGCAGCGTTCACCTCTTCCTCTGAAAGTGTTCGGGTGGTCTGCGGCTTGGAGTTGTGGTGCTGGAGTTCGGGAGAATTAGGAGGTCGGAAGAAGTGGGCGGCTTGATCAGCGAGTTGGTGGGGTTCTGTGATCGTCAAGTCGCTGCGGTCTGGCAGTGTGTTAAAGTCGCAGGGAGGTCGCGCGGTCTGGAGCGGTCTCAGTTATCTGCATTTCCTTGTATTTCCTTTTTTGGTGTTTGTGCTGGCGAAATCATGTCTCGCCAAGCATGTCTTGCCCTGTAATGAAGTTTTATGCTATCAATAATGATCACGTATTTGCCTGAAGATTGTTTCTGGTTGCTTTGGCTAGTATCTCTTAGTTGCATAATCGATTCCTGCTTGCTCTCACAAGGTCCTTAGAGATAATTTCACATGGTATCAGAGCCAGGTTGGAGTGGATAGAGCAGGTTGCAACTTAGAGTAGCCATCGCCTTTGTGAAGAAGGAACCAGTGGAAGAGCAATGAAAGGTGGATATTCAAGAGGTCTTGGTATTGAGATGCTTACATCGACTAACTTCAAGAAGTGGAAGTCGTGTATGCAGAGCTATCTTCTGGGTGAGGACCTATGGGAAGTTGTTGGAGGAAATGAGACAGAAGAGGTGAAGGCAACGAAAGCTGGTGATAACGGTCCGGCTGTAAGGGCATGGAGGAAGACCAATGCCAAGGCCGAGTTCACCTTGAAGCGTGCTATTTCACCTGATCTCTTTGATCACATCTTGGGGTGTGGATCGGCTGCAGAGATCTGGAGAGCCCTAGATGGGCTGTTTAACAAGAAGAATGTAGCAAGACTACAGTTCTTGGAGAATGAGTTGGCAAGGTCGGCTCAAGGTGATCTATCTATCTCAAACTTCTTTCTGAAGATGAAGAACTTGTGTGCTGAAATCTTAGCACTGGATCCTGATGAGCCTATCTCTGAGGCGAAGCTGAAGAGGCACATCATCCGCGGCTTGCGGAAGGAATATGTTGCCTTTGTAATGTCGGTACTGGGATGGTCAAATCAGCCGTCTCTGTTGGAGCTGGAGAACTTGCTTGCTTCGCAAGAAAGCTTGGCAAGACAGATGGCGGGGTTGTCAGTGACTGGGGGAGATGGCGAAGTGCTCTTCTCGGGGAAGAAGAAGAAGTGGGATAAGAAGAAGAAGACCACCGGAGGTTTTGGGCCTTCAACTTCTGGGCAGCGGGAAAGGGGATATGCTCCCAAGGCTGACGGGAAGAAGAAGGGAGAAGGTCCGAAGTGCTACAAGTGTGGCAAGTTTGGCCACATCAGGAAAGATTGCAGAGTGGTCACTCAAGCAGGGCATGCTGCGGAGAAGGAGGAAGCTGAGGTCATACATGTAGATGGAGGATGGGGAGGAGCCTTCTCGGCTTCTGTTGGAGCTTCGGCTCCTATCAACTATCTGGAGGACTGGATCGTGGACTCGGGGTGTGGTCATCACCTCACCGGAGACGGGACCAAGCTTTCTTCTGCACAGCCCTACACAGGTAACAATGCTATCATTACTGCTGATAATACTGTGCATCCAGTAGAGAAGGTGGGGGTTGTTTCTTTGGGCAGTGATAGAGGGCCACTTACTTTGAAGAGTGTCTATCATATGCCCGGAATGAAGAAAAACCTCTTCTCCGTGACTAACGCTGTAGACGCTGGGTATCACGTTCTGTTCGGCCCAACAGAAGTGAAGTTTCTACGTAATGTTGAGGCCGTGAAGGCCAAGGTAGTTCATGTCGGGAGACGGGCAAAGGACTTGTTCGTTTTATCGACAAGTTCCTACGTCGATAAGATGAAGACGAATGATGGTGCCGTTATATGGCATGAGAGGTTGGGGCATGTAGGGATGGACAAACTAAAAGCTATGGCGGTGATAGGTCTGGTCAAGGGCCTGCCAAGCCTATCTTCCTACGGAGAAGGTCATGTTTGCGCGGGATGTCAGTTCGGCAAGTCTCATCGACTACCGTTTGACAAGTCGCAGACAAGGTGTAGTGTGCCGTTGGAGTGCATCCACGGTGACTTAATGGGACCGACTGCTACCCCAAGCCTCAGAGGCAGCAGGTATATGCTGGTGTTGATCGACGATTACACCAGATATGTCTGGGTTTATTTTCTAAAGGAGAAGGCGGAGGCATTCGCCAAGTTTGTGGAGTTCAAGGAGCTCGTGGAAGGTCGGCTGGGACTGCGGGTGAAGAAGCTGAGGACTGACAACGGAGGGGAGTTCACCTCTAGTGAGTTCTCTAGTTTCTGCAGGAAGGCGGGCATCCGGAGGGAGCTTACTTGTGCGCATACTCCACAACAGAACGAAGTTGCAGAACGGAAGATCCGTCATCTGACGGAGACCTGCAAGTGTTGGCTGCACGCCAAGAGTATCCCAAAGTCCTTCTGGGCGGAGAGAATGTCTTGTGCTGCCTACGTCATCAACCGGATGCCTCTTAGTCCCATCAACATGTTAACTCCGCATGAGATGATGTTCAAGGAGAAGCCAAGCGTGGCACACCTTAGAGTGTTTGGTTCCACCTGCTATGTGCATGTTTCAGATGCTCTTCGGACGAAGCTAGATGCGAAAGCAAGGAAGCTAGTCTTCGTGGGATACGATGAGCGGAAGAAAGGATGGAAGTGCATGGACCCGGAGACGCGGAGATTTGTTGTATCTCGCGATGTTGTATTTGATGAGGTGACATCTTACAAGGAGTCTTATGGAGTGGAACTACCAGAGAGCAGGGTGGAGGAGCCGAAGCAAGCAGTGTAAGATCTTCAGGTGGAGCTACCTGTATCACCAGGTGGTCCATCTCCTTCTAGTTCCGAGACGGGGGCTTCTGGTTCAGGGAGCAGGGGGAGCAATGCTCCTAGCACGTCTGGAAGGGGAGCTAGGGAAGAAGCAGCTGAAGACAATGCGGTTCAGGGGAAGGAGCTGAGGAGGTCGAAGCGATCGATCGTTGCCCCTGATCGCTATACAGGAGGAAACGCAGTGAGCTTCGTCTCATGTTTCTTCGCTGGTCCCTTGGATGAGAGGGAGCCGTCGAGCTTTGAGAAGGCCAAAGGCGTGAAAGAGTGGGACGTTGCGATGCAAGAAGAGATGGCAGCTCTCGAGAAGAATGAGACCTGGTCTCTTGTGCCCAAGCCCAAGGGCACCACTCCTGTGACATGCAAGTGGGTCTACAAGCTGAAGAAGAAAGCTGACGGCAGTATCGAGCGGTACAAGGCTCGTCTTGTAGCTCGGGGGTTTTCGCAGCAATACGGTGAAGACTACGATGAGACATTCAGTCCGGTGGCAAAAATGACTTCAATTCGATTCATCATTGCCTTGGCGGCGTTCAGTGGATGGAAGATCTGGCAGCTCGACGTCAAGAATGCCTTCTTGTACGGCGAGATTGACAAGGACATCTTCATGGCTCAGCCACCAGGTTTCGTGTCTGAAGATTTTCCGGAGCATGTCTGCAAGCTGAAGAAGGCCCTGTATGGGTTGAAGCAAGCGCCGAGGGCGTGGTACGGGAAGATCGCAGAGTATCTCTTATTCTGTGGATTTGTTGCTTCAGACTCGGACTCAAGCTTGTTCGTCAAGAAGAGCGGGGAGCTTCAGGTCATCGTGCTGCTGTACGTCGACGATATGATCGTGACGGGGAACTCAAAGGTGGAGGTAGCTAGGCTTCGGGCTGAGCTATCTATCAGGTTCGAGATGAAGGATCTGGGGGAGCTTCACCATTTCCTTGGACCTGAGGTGCAGAGGAAGGAAGGTGGAGTGCTGGTGACCCAGGCCGGGTATGCGGAGCGGATCGTGGATCGATTCGGCATGAAGGAAGGGAAGTGCACCTCCACACCTCTGGAGAAGGCTATGAAGCTTCGGAAGGATGAGGGGAGGATTATGCATGATCCGTTGGTGTTCCGAGCTCTGGTTGGGAGCTTGATCTATCTGACGATCACAAGGCCGGATATTGCATATGCAGTAGGCAGAGTGAGTCGGTATATGGCGGAGCTACGGGTACCTCATCTGCTAGCGGCCAAGAACATCTTGAAGTATGTCAAGGCGACCTCGGACATGGGTCTCCTATACAGGAGGGATGCGGGCTTCGAGGTGCATGGATACATGGATGCTGATTACGGGGGAGATTCGGATGATCGGAAGTCGACATCTGGATTCGTCTTCATGGCGGGCCCTACGGCTATATCATGGTGCAGCAAGAAGCAGGATTCCGTATCTGTCTCCACCACAGAAGCGGAATACAAGGCTTCGGCCTTGGCAGCTCAGGAAGCCATCTGGCTTAGGAGGTTGGTGGGAGACGTCCACAAGGAGGTTCGGGAGCCTACTCTGCTACGCGGTGACAACGAGAGTGCTCTCAAACTGGTAACCAATCCAGTTTGTCATGCGAGGACCAAGCATATTGAGATCGAGCACCACTTCATACGGGAGAAGGTGCTGGAGGGATCTCTTTCGGTCGGGCATGTGCGGAGTGCGGACAATGTCGCAGACATCTTCACAAAGGCGCTGGAAAAGGGGCCGTTCACATGGCTAAGGGAGTTACTTGGACTGGTTTCAACTTCCCACTTCAAGGGGGAGTGTTGAAAATGTTGAAGTGGAAGTTAGAGGGCTTTTTGGACCTGGGTGGTCTGGGAGAAGGTCGGGCGGACTGGCGAGGTCGCACGACCTGGCGGGTTGTCCGTGTGGTCTGGCTGGTATCAGCCTAGCTGCGGTCTCCTGGAATGACTGCTGGTATCTGGTCCAAGGCGGCAAGGTGGAAGTCGCACGGTCTACCTCTGACCGCGTGGCGGGTTGTCCTCCTCTAGGCTGTGGCGGTCTGGTGTGACTGCACAGGGTAGTCCAGGTTCTCTGGTAGTATTCGCGGACTAAGGAAGTTAATCGCGCGGTCTCAGTGTGCGGTCTCAGGTGGAGGCTGGTATGCGAGCTGGTTGCTGTTCGCGGTCTCAGGAGGAGATCGGCATGCGGACTGGAGTTCGCGATCTGATGGCGAACTGGCTGTGTTCGCGGTCTCGGGCGAACACAGGTGGTGAACAGCTTCGGGCGGTCTGGCGAGCTCCTTGTGGAGTCGCGGTCTGCTGTGAGAGTGGCGGTCTCTCATGGTCGATGTTGAAGCTGGCGAGTTCACCAAAATGAAGCAGGAGTACTGTTGCTGATCGCGCGGGTTGACCGGTCTGGTCGCGCGGTCTAGAGGGTGGTGATCCTATCTCATAGGGTGGTGACTGGATCAGGTCCCGCGCCTATAAATAGGAGCCACTGTAGCAGCATAAAGTGAGAGACACCAAGTGTAAGCTGAGTCCGGCTTGTTCGTGCGGTCTGTTTTATTCTGACCGTGCGGTCTGCTGATTGAATTCCTTTTGTGCAGCTTCTGCGGATAGTGCGGGCAGCAGCGTTCACCTCTTCCTCTGAAAGTGTTCGGGCGGTCTGCGGCTTGGAGTTGTGGTGCTGGAGTTCGGGAGAATCAGGAGGTCGGAAGAAGTGGGCGGCTTGATCAGCGAGTTGGTGGGGTTCTGTGATCGTCAAGTCGCTGCGGTCTGGCAGTGTGTTGAAGTCGCAGGGAGGTCGCGCGGTCTGGAGCGGTCTCAGTTATCTGCATTTCCTTGTATTTCCTTTTTTGGTGTTTGTGCTGGAGAAATCATGTCTCGCCAAGCATGTCTTGCCCTGTAATGAAGTTTTATGCTATCAATAAAGATCACGTATTTGCCTGAAGATTGTTTCTGGTTGCTTTGGCTAGTATCTCTTAGTTGCATAATCGATTCCTGCTTGCTCTCACAAGGTCCTTAGAGATAATTTCACAATTTTTACCTAGCTAAACATCTTCAAATCTTCTGAAATTTTTGCATGAAACTATTCTTTGGATACTTAATCAATATTAAAAATCAGATTTTTCTAAACCATGAAATTTAGTGTACTGTTTTCCGCGCTAGCGCTAGTGCACCTGTTTGATTTTCTGTATTTTTAAATTTTTTAAAAATCCCTAAAAATATGCTCTATGATATGTACTACTTATTTTTGTATTTTTGCCTTTAATTGATTTTTGAAAAACTAAAATACAAAATTACAAAAGTCAAATTACAAAAACATATTTTGTTTTCTCTTTCTTTCTTTGCTTATTTGTTTAATTTCTATTTTAATATGCAAAAATCAAATACAAAAATATAAAACATCAAAAATTATTTTTTGAATTTAACTTTTCTATTTACATGTATCTTGCGAAAGGGAGATTTGGGATGTCACCCATCACATCTCCTAGTACCGGTGCGAACCCTCATAAGGTAGACTCTCGGGAAGTCCAAGATCAATTATAAGAGTTCAAACTTTAAACAAAATTATTTTTTCAAATAGACTTTATTGTGAAAATCAAGCATGATTTAATCTATCATTTAGACCTTCTACAATGTTACAATTCATCCTTTCAAACTACTTTGAACATTGTTTTTATCATGCTTTGATATATCTACTCATATGTGCATCAATTGTAATGAAAAGGTTATGTAGAATCAAGCTTAGCATGCCTCTAAGCATGAGTAAATATTTTATGATTGCTAAAGATATTTTATTCACTCACTTATTTTGGCAAAGTCTACACGTGTTTTTAATCTAAGAATGCATGCTTGTGTATTGTAGTTGTACAATGAATAAAATTTGCACAAGTAAAGTGGTTGTGCTTTTATTTTGCACTCTTAATATTTAAGAAAAGTGGTTGTGCTTTCAAAATTACATTGGTTTGCAAAACAAGTGTATTCAGAGAACTTTGTACAAAACCAAAAAAATCATGAAATAAATTTACGAAGATAACTCCACCAAGCACTACTTGAACCTCCCAATAAGTCTTAATGAGCATTGTGAGGTTGAGCACCTTGGAAAGAATAGTAAAGTGTCTTGTTGCAAACCATAAAATTTTTCTTTACACCGCTTATTCTTTTCTATATGCATTTAAGTGTGTGGAGGTAAAATTATTTGTGTTTTATTGTGCACTTTACTCTACATATGTCTTGTATTTTTGATTAAATCATTTGTTCATTCTATTCAAAATACACTTATGTGCACATCATTATCTTCCATAACACTTCTTCTCATAAGAATTGGACCCTAATTGTTAATTCTATACTCTCTTTATATTTAAAATGCATTAGATAACCTAGCATGCCCTTTACAATGTTTGGTATGTCTTGAATTTGTGAATTGAAATAACATTGTAGTAGTCTCTTTGTGATATTATTTTTATGTTTAGTTACTTTATTGTCAAAATTTTAAATGAACAATGAAAGTGCACAGTATGCCTCTGAGAATCCTCTAGAGGGGGGGGGGGGGTGAATAGAGATTTAAAATATTTATATCCTAACTGTGTAAACAATAAAATAAACTAAGGAATTATGCTCAACAAAATCATAGACAGAATAATAATAGTGCAAGAAATAAATTGCTGAATAAAAAGAATTGGGACAGCACAGAAAATAGGCAACCAGAAGACACATATTTTATAGAGGTTCCCCAAAATATGGGCAGTCCTCTCTTCTACCACCTGGTAGGATTGCACCTCCTGTGCCTGAGTCTTTTGACAAGGAGGCTCTCAAAACACTGATCTTTTGATAAGAAAGATCATGAACCAACCAGATCTTTTGATAAGGAGATCTTGAATCACTGAATCCTTTGGAAGAGGGATTCTTAAAACTCTGTACATGGGGTGTAAAGAAAGAAGAGTAAGAAGGAGAAGGAAGATTCAGAAATCTATTTTTCAGAATTCTGTAACAGCAATCCTTGAGGTGCTGTTCTTTGACTGTTCTTCAGGATCTGTATCACATTAACCCTAGCTTATGATAGTGATGATTGCTAGGGTTCTTATAAGCTCTTGATCCTTCTTCTCTTTGCTCTTATAATAGTGCTCCTGCTATATAATATTGATGAGGAAGCAACAGTTGTTTCTCTGAGCAGAGAGTGTATTCTTCTGTAGATCTTTTTTCAAAGGTTTGTGTTGAGGAGAAGAAGATCCTTGACTGAGAGAGAAGACAATTCTTTTTTTCTGTATTTTCTCTATTAGGGTTCCAGGAGGAAGAAGGAGAAGAGGGAACCCTTAATTGAAAAACCTTAGCCGATTGTGATAAGTGCTCTCTTTTTCTCTTTCTGCTCTTCTCTTTTATTGTCCCAATACTGATTTGAATTTGTTTCCCTTTTTGGTAAGCCCTGAAAATGCATTCAGCACTAGACAATTTCTCTTTCTTTCCTTCTTTAATTCTTGACCCGTCCACCAACTATAAGCTTGTTTCGAAGAAAGATTTTTGTCCTCTTTTAATTCTTCTTTCTGTTTGAGGCAATTAATGAGCCGTTGTAGAACGGTCTTCAGTATTGTGGGCCATAAGAGATGGTCCAAAATGACAGCTGAAAAGGTTTCCATTTCAGACTGTATTCGACGTAGCGTCAAGTTCTCTTCCTCTCTTATCGACGCACCTTCGAGTTCTTGTAGGAGCAACTTCGAATTCATCCTTGCTTTGATTGAACTATGCTAGTCGACGTTGTGTCGATACCTTATCGATGTAACCGTCGAGTTGATGGCATGGCTATGAACTTCATCATCTGCGTCGAAATGTTGTTGACGTTTCGTCGACTTCAGATGGCTTCGACATCTTCTTTCTTCTACGTTTAGTTGAAGTAGAAGCTGCGTTGACTTCTCTAGATACTTTGACAAGTTCATAGTCACTATGTCGATATCTATTCGACGTAATGTCGACTTGATCTACTCCAACAGAAAGAGTGTGTTGCTTGGACTTCTTGTCAGAGTAACGTCGACAATAACTCGATGTTGCTTCGATTTCCATTCGATGCAACTATTAACTTTGCCCAAATTTTGCTTCTTTTGATCTGGTCTTGACACCCTAAGTTGAGTGTGACATCCTAAGACATCTAATGACTAGATTACCCTCACTATACAATGGGTAATTTAACATAAGGAATAAAATCACTTTTAGGTAATTTGTTAAGTTAAATCAAAGGGCTTTTTCCCAACAAATAATGATTTACAAAAACATTTTATCTGGAACTTAAACTCATATCATTTCTTATGAATTATCATGATTACAAAAATATGTTTCTTGTATTTCGATAAGTCTTCCACATCATTACCATATACTTTTTTACCTTGCGCTTTCATGCTTATTTAAAGTCTTCTCTTCTGTGTGCATCATCACTTGAATCTTAAAATTCTTTTCCTCCAACAAGTGATAGATTTTCTTGGTAAAAGTTATAGTGATTATTCTAAACATGAATATTATTTTTATGCTAAAAACTCTAATTTATTTCAATGAAAATTCTTATGCTAAAAACTCCTTATCATTTCATTTCCTCTAAAAAAATCTTGATCATGCCTTATCTTTTCATATCAAAAAACCTCTTTCTATGTACCTTGCTACCTTGCCCACTTTTGCTAATAACAAAAGTGGGAGAACTAACATGATAAATAATAAACGCTATCAAATTAAAGAATAAGAAGTTAGCTTACATATAAGAGGAGCATTCACATAGGGGGAATGTATTTAGGGGAGCAATTCTAAATACCTAAAACGACAATTATCCTAAGTCATCACTCTCATAACACACACAAGTAGGTTTCATCATGCTTATATATTAATGCTCTAATTTATCATTAATGGATTTGTTATTATCAAAAGGGGGAGTTTGTTGAAACATGGTCTTCCGCATCTCCTAGGTTTGAGAATAACAAATATTATGTGTATTTGATCTTCTGTGTTTATGTGTGTAGGAAACAAGTCCATATGACTCAAGGATATCATAAAAAGGTTGCCCCCAAATTTGAAGCCAGAATTCCAACATTAACACTAGTGCTGGCGGTAGCACCTAGCGTAGGTGCTAGCTCTGATTAGAGCAATTTCAGGAGCTATTTTAGAAGGCGCTAGCGGATAGCGTAGGCGCTATCGCGGAGCACTTGAGGAATGTCGGGAGGCTTTCCTTGGATTGAAGATACACACGCGGAGAATGTTTCTTAATCCAGGATAGCGCCGGCGCTAGCGCTAGCATAGGTGCTAGCTCCAAGGCTATAAAAAGGACCCCTCTCCTCTCATTTTTGACACACAAGTTTGAGAGAGGTTGAGTGCTAAAATTCCAGAGCCTTATTCTGCCAAAAAGTGATCTCCCACCAAAGTTCTGCGAATTTTTGAAGGAGGATTTCTTCACGCCGGATCCGAACGATGATCCTGTCAACAATGCTTATTCTACAGCGGTTCTTTGTCTCCAACTTCAGAAGTTCTTCAAGAGGGAGTTTTAATATTATTGTTGCTTATTTCATATCTTTATTCTTGTAATCGTTTATTGAATTCGCCTTGTGTTGACGACTAGGTCTGGGTAGGATATAAGGAGGAATTCACCTCGTGTTGGCGACTAGGTATAAGGTGTAGATCTAGGGGGTCTCGGGGCCATATTCGGGGAAGGGTTGGCTAGAGCGGCTTGAGGCTGTATCCGAGGAAGGATAGGCTAAATCCACTAGTTCGTGGGGATACGAGTCGGGATAGAAAATGAAAAAGCCTTTTACCATTCGCCTTCGATTTCTAGTGTTATAAGAAGTCAAATTTTGTAATCCTACTTTTCATACTAATAAAATCATGTCTCTATTTTGTTTCTCTTAATTTGTCTTTTTTTTGCACCATTTTGATCTCCTAGTATTTCAAGTATTTCAAAACAACATAAAATTTTTAAAACCCTTATTCACCCCCCCCCCCTCTAAGGGCGACTGCTGATCCAACACTCCAGTCTCGTACTGGTCCGGTTGTTTCGGCTCTTACTTAAGCCCTTTCTTTCGGTACTATTATAAGTCCATTTTTCGTTTCCGCAACGCACTCTGCTCTACTTTTTACCGCACTCATATACTGTAACTTCTCATAGCCACAATTCTAGCCCGGGCCCTGTTCTGACGAGCGGCCGTTCCTGTTTGTAGAGCCTTAGTTGGGGATAACTGCGAGTGAGTATCTCCTCCAAGGGTTAGCCCCAAATAATGTGCCCCCACGCTCGTGGCAGGCCCAAAGTATATGTTCCTTCTTTAATTAACTGTTTGTAAAATGCTTGCGGGAAAAGTGGCGGGTTGGTCGTGCCCACAGACTGTTTGTACCGGTGCGGGAGGGTTGACGACTCATGGCGACATGGAGATGTGTACTGTGGGAAATCACTACTCTGTACCCGCGGATTTGCCTTCGCTGGTCGACCTAAATTTCGGGATCGCCGGATGTCGCTCACATCCAAGTAGCACACTGAGATGTATGGGAGGGCCTGGGTGATGCGATACGACCACACCCAAAAATGGCATGACTGGTCACTGTCACCAACGACCACATCGGTGAGGCCCACGAGGTTTGCTACCCTGCTGGAAGAAAAGCAGTCCAAACTATATCGACACAGGATTTTGTGTGCGAGTTTTAAATGTAACATCCCGATTCGAGCTAGACCCCTTGTGCGCATTTTTGAGTCAAACGAGTTGACTCGGGCTCGGAGTGTAGTGAGGGCCAGGCTTGCACCTGAGCCGGAGAAGTGCACTCGACGAACGCGGTGAGTACCATTTCTATTCTTTGTTTCAATGTTTGCTGTATCGGGATCCGAACCGTCCGAAGAGCACAATTTGGGCAATAAAACCCGAAGGAAGCGGCCGCCTTGAAGGAATTATAGTGCGTTCCTTAGCACAAATGACATAGTTTTCAAATAGCGTATCTATTCAAGAAGATGATACGTAGCAAACGACCTTGGAATTCACCCTAGTCAGTTTTGTTAGACTCATGAAGCCTATACGAGTTCAGTAAAACTGTCCGCGCTCGATTCTGAGTAGTATCGGAGAATTGTCGTAGAACGTGGTCTGCGAATAACATATTTATCAACGATTGGGAAATCGAGCAAACAGTCTCGGAATTCACCTCAATCAGTCTTGTTAGACTCATTACAATAGTACGAGTTCAACGGATTTATCCGTTTGCGATTCCGACATCGTTTGAAGGAGTTTTGACGTTTAAGTCAAATTATGCCGCAAACGCTCCGGGGAGCATAAAATAGGCAAACGAACTCGGATTTGATCGTGGACTGTTCCGATAGATGCGCATCGGCGAGACGGTCGTAACGAGCCTGTTCGGGACAAATTCCGAGACCCATAGGAAGTTGTGTAAGCATTTAAATTGGTATATACCTATAGGAAGTTGTGTAAGCATTATTATTTTTATTATCATCATTATTATAATTATATACCTATATATATATATAAACTTACGATATAAATATATATAAAAAATTAGCATATTTAGGTCATAAGTAGCTATCATAATTATTCCGAATGAGCTGGGATATGGTGTAAACACTCAATATGCTAACCCTGACGTATAGTTGGAATTTTTAGAAGTCTTGGGTTTGATATAGCCACTTGATTAATTACTTGTTTGGTGACGCTCTAGGACAATAAGTATGGCATGAGACTTTAGGCAAGTAGTGATTTGAACAGTGCTCCGATTTACATTGTATGTAAAGGTTATTATTATGATTCTAATACGATATTGGAGGTGATTGATCTAAATATTGGGGCAAATCATGTAATGAACCTAAAACTTGCTAATTGGAGGTTGGTTGTACATGTTCTCATGATGGTAAGACACGACTTGATTGTACTCGTAGAATTAGAATACTTAACTGTCTACTTCATGATTGATTCTTCAATGATATGAGACTTGTAAATATCAGTGTTTATGATCAGCTTTTTATACACTCCTACCAGTCAACTAATGTTGACTATAAGACATGCGAGTTACCACTAATGTGGAGGATTATATTTAAATGACGTCGGGGTATGCACCTGAGGATCATACTGTTCGTGATGTGTCATTAGATGAATACCTACATTGTAACACCACTCTTTTTACCCAAGTGTTCGGATGTGATGAACGATTGATGACGTAGTATGTATTAACATCTAAATATATATGTTGAATCTAACAGGGTTGGATGAGAAACAACCCTTGAGTAAAAGCCGAGCTTAGTCTTATAATATCATGATAGTCTTCTGGTAATAATCTTGAGACAATTGGATGAATATTTGCAGTACCTTCCCTTATGTGGTTCATATAACTCATTTGGTCTGCGAATAGTACAACGGTAGAATGGAGATAACTTGTAGACATTAGGCGGGAATGAGAGGTAGTTGGTGTACCTGATTTGGATGAAGAGGTTGAGGACACCCAAAAAAATGAGTTTAGGTGATGAGAGAGTGCTTGGTGAGCTATGGGTAAGGCTGTGCTCGTGCTTGACGAAAGATCGTCTTTCCCCTTAGAGGGTCATAAAACACTGAGGTTTAATTCAAGTGAGATGATAAGAGGGTAATCTTATGGGTGGATACCAATAATACTAAGTGTCTTGAGAAAGGGAACTTTGGGGTGTCATCCCATTGTAGTTCCTAGTACTGTAGCGAGCCCCTTATAGGGTAACCCTCGGGAAGTCCAAGATTAACCCTAAACTACAATAACATTTAAAGTAGGCAAGAGTAGCTATAGTAAGGTAAGATTGGATTTATGTATCTCCTCCCAGTTGCGGGAGTGGCAGGATTGTGGTGCTCGGTTAGACGAGCGGGAACCTCGAGGGGATGATTATCCCGGTAACTATCTCAGAAATGTGGCAGGTCTTCGGTACTAGGCAGGTCGTCACTCCGACCGCGGTACGTTGACTTAGCGGGTGTGTAGGGGTCTAAGGGGCCAGCTTGGCTGCGTGTCGGGACGACAGTTCCCTGAAGACACCTCTCACTTGGCTCACAGTCTGGTGGACTCCAGCAAAGAGTACGCAGAGCTCCGCGGTTGTTTAGCGTCGAGGCGTACGTGCGGTCTAGGCCTGGTAGAGTGTATACCCGCCTAGGAGTGGACAGCCCGGTCCGCTACCACCGTGTGTCACAGCGGTTGGTACCCGAGAGGTTGGCTTCCTCTCAAATAGAGGGAACTACAAGGGTCTGTGTGCACAGAGTCGTGTGTGTGAGTTAATTGCATAATCATTCATAGCATAAGCATAGCATACGCACTTGCAGATCCTCATCATATAAATTAGTATGGGCTCTTTTATATGATGAGTTATAATTCCTGGAAATCCTAACTTATAAGTTTGTATGGGCATTCATATAAGTTAGTGTACGAGATTGATTACTTGTCGCTACTGTTCTTACTGCCTTGCTTTACCTGCTTTACTTACTGTTTATTTACTGTTGTACACCTTTATTATACTCCTGCTTATACTCCTGCTTATACATGATTAGATTAGCTCCTTTTACACTTGTGTAGCTTAGAATTTGTGTATATACTAGTTTACCTTCCCTGTCACCTACTTTGTATATTACTGTTTTATTGCAGCTTTTCTTCCTTTCCTTCCGCCCGGTGGCTTGGAGTCGCCGGGGGAGCAGATGGGAAGCCACTTAGTCTTTATGACTAACGGTTGCTACGTCCCTCTTTTTAGGAGCACATTCAGTGGTGTAGCAGCGTTCAACACCGGAGGCCAGCCAGGTCAGGTGTGCAGGGCTGGGGTTTATGGTACCTTAGCTGCCGTCAGTGACAGAGGCGGGTGAGTGTTTTGAGATGTAGCCCTTGGGGCATTTAGCTGGTTACTCTGATGATTTGCAGGAGCTTGTGTAGCTTTCTGCTTTTCTTTGTACTGTTGTGGACATTTATACTTTGTGAATTATGGACTCTTGAAAATATTCAATTTATTGATGGGTTGGCAAATGATATTGGTAATAGCCGACAGAATAGGCGTCTTGTGGTACAGGTTAGCCCGTGTGCTGACGCTACCGCAAGGCGGCTGTTCTGGGCCTAAGACTCCCCTCGGCCGTGTTTTGTGTTCCGGGAGGGGGATCTTACAAATGGCATCAAAGCGCAATGATCCTGAGATAAAGAAATCCATTAAACCACTAGGCCACCATGTTAGCTAAATCAGTTTGAGGACAAACTGATGCAGCGGAAGTGGTGGTGTGCCCATGTGTAATTCACAATAAGTATGTCCGTTTTTTCCTATAGAAAGTGCCAACCCAAGCCAAACTCGTACCCTTACGTTTATATGCTGGCTCATCCTGAGACAGTAATTTGTTTTCCCATTCCAACAGTCAGAGTTGGTTTGGCATATGATACCATCTTGGTCGACTTAGCAGGATAGGTCATGACGTATCCTAGCCTTATACGGATCTTGGGGATGATTGGGCCAAGCAATAAGTGACCTTGAGTGACTAAGGGAAGAGTTTAATGTGAGTGTAAATGCTAGAGACTCGCACCCTGAGATTTCTATCCCAGTTATGGAGTAATATTATCATCTTACCCAAAAATTTTAGGGCAATCTCAATGAGATTGGTGCATGTAGTCCATTATCAGCTTAGTAAGAGACCACCAAGCATGCCTTTTATACTGTATGTTGATACCTCTCACTTCTATTTATGTAGAAGGTTTCATATGGAGGAGATATGATAAGAATTCGGATCCAGAGAAGGCTCATTTTGGGACGAATGTGTTATATTGGTGGTAGAAGAAACTCAGTCGAAGAGATACGGGGGCTTATCTCTTCGTTTATTGGGCTAGTTATGTACCGTCTTGGATCCCTTGAGGAGTTAGAATCTTTGTAATTTTTGACATTGAAAGTTTTGACCCCTGAGAGTTAATTCACCTTAAGCAAAGCAGACTGTTAAGGCCATGTTTGGGTTGATAGGAATTTTTATTAGCGGAATAAGAGAGGAAAAGCATTTTTGAAGATAATCATTTTCTTTATAGTGTTCTAAGATTATGTGGATAAGTAACGAGGAAAGTAGTAAGTTAGCCGTCTTGGTAAATATCCGTATCGACCTACTTAACTTTTGATGACATTATAGCTTGGTACTTGATGAAATTATGTACCCTCATGATGATATAATGAAGTTTGTATATGTACGAGTGGTTTAATGATCAACCATCCCAGGAAGTTAGGAAATTTGCAATGACTTGTATGTTAAAGGGATGTTAGGAAAAATTAATATATCCAAATCGACTAGTAAAAGGCCAAAAATGAATGTGGCTTCATTGATTCGACTACGTTTGATTTATGAAGATGACAGGGATAGTATGACTTGTTAATTGATTAAAAATCTCAAATGTTTATCATGGAATAAACATGTCATTAGCAATCTCTAGCGGCGATTGTGGGCAACTTTGGAGTTTATACGTTATATTCGAACAAGTAAGGGTTATGTGTAATATTATTGCCTTGGCAAGGTAGATTTTTAGAGGCTAGGTATCATAACCCTACAATGAGACAAGGTTTAAGTTCACGATAAGAGGCCCTTTAAATGGAACTATCTGGATCCCAAAAGAAATTCGGCACGAATTATGAATTCGGTGCAAGTCTAACTATGATCTAGGTTGGACCAAAGTAATACCTGACTCGGGTCCTTGTGCTCTTAGAAGGAAGCGATAGATATACCTTCCTCTAAGCCCACAATGGTGGTTTGTAATATCAATAAGACAAATTGTTAAACTTCACAGGTCGAACAAATGTTGATTTTTGGGAATCATTGAAAATATAAATTTGTCCAAGCTTAAATTCTTGAGGCAATAACATCATGTTGGGGATTTGTGGATCGAGATAGGATAGCATCGTGACAAGTGAAATGAGGTGTATGTGAACTCGATTGTTTTATGAACCAAAAGATAAATGGTGAAAACTCTTGATGATTAAACACATGAATATTTTGCCATGACGTGACATTGGAAGTATCCCTACCCCCCAAAAGTTAAAAGTTAGCCGATCACTTGCTAAATTTGGATGATGTATATTATATGTATGAATCCTTTTACTATAAATACGATAATTTAGAGAGTCAGAACACATAAATCAAAAATATCATGATTGCCTTTAGAAAGATTCACGATTTTAGGAAATAAATTTAATTATCAACAGTAAATATAGTGATATCACATGATAAATGTAAAGACCCCCCTTATAGTGAGAGCAACTCGTGATTAGTATCGCGGTTAGAAGTAGTGCTCATTATCTACTGTTGGGACAGTAAGTGACTTCTAAGTTTGATGTTCGTACCCACAATGTGATGCTCCTCACTGTAATTTACATCCAATAAGACCGTGAGTCTAGAAAGTGAACATTTTGTAGCCAGGAACATGTCAACCCCTAAAAAGGTTGTTGAAAATGGTAGCCTTGAGGGCCTAGAACACTTTAATAGGTCCCAGGAACGGTTATTCAAGTGCTTATATGGTAGAACTCCTAATCGAGGACGGCATGCCCATAGGGCCGGTGTGCATACAGGGGGTGAATGTACCATACTGGTGGTCGAAGAAACATAACTTAGGTGTATGGGGGCTAACCCTTTTTCTTCGTTTATTGGACTAGCTAATGGACCAACTGAGGTTTCACCGGGAGTTAAAAATCTTTGCAGACTGCTTCACTTAGCCTTGCTATAATGAGGTTTTCTCATCTAAGTCGTTACAAGTCGACGATATTAGAATTAGGTACACATTGATGAATGAGTCATTTTAAGCAAGGTGGATGGTTAAACACCAAGTTTTGGATTACGTTGAGTCCCCTACCAGAATGACAGATGTGAGTACCTAAAGGATGGTTATGTCTTTGCTCTGATCGAAGGTTATGCGGAGAAGTAGACCAAGGAGAAATGGTGATCTAAAACCTTTTGGGATATACACCGAGGTTGTCGGGTTTTCATACATGAACTCCTGGATAAATCATGTAGCTGGGTAATTGAGGATATGAATACACCCTGCTGAGTGCCAATTAGGACCTTTGTGGGTAACGTTGAGTAAAATTTAGCACGGTTTTAGATGGATGTCAATACTATGTGAAGGATGCAATGATATCCTGATGTGATGGTAAGGACTTGAGTTGGCAGTCCTTGAGTGCTGCTATGCACTAGTCGGATCCTGACAAGTGTTGGGATGACATAAGGACTTGGTGGTAGTCCTTGGGTTTTAATAGCATGAGTTCCTTCATTAGAACCTTATGGGTGTAGTAATTAAGTGAAATCTTGAATCCTCTTGATATTGTTGTAGTGCCTCTCAGTGATCAATGGTCGGTCCGATGACCGCCCGACAAATTTTGGGGGACGCCTTGAAATTTGTTGAGTTGGAGTTGAATTTGATTGTTGATCAATGAGGTGTGTTTAAAAGTGACATATTTAGGATAATTGGTTTAAATCGTAGCACTCTTAGCGCCAAGGTTTTGCAACGTGGTTGTTAAGTTAACAAATTCACAATAGTGGTGTCAATACACTGGTTTGCGTACATATGTAATGATATTGTAAATCAAATAAAATTACCGAGAATTTGTGTTGGAGACTCATGGCAGACAAGCACGATATTGATGCAAGACAACTATTGATGACACCTGCTATAGAGATATGGTGTTTTGAGATCCAGTCCTGCAAGGTGTAAACGAGCTGGTGGCTCGACAGTCTTGATGGTTCATAGAACTTGTATAGTGATATAGATGTTGGTAGTGGTAGCCGGTTGCATCATGGTTATATAAATGAGTAGCATGCTTGAAGTCGTTCATACCAAGTCCTTGCTAAATGCTCCCTTGTATGTTGTGTGCTTGAGATTAAATCACAACATAATCAGTTAGACTGATGTAGCGATTATTGAAATAGTGTGTCATTATTAGTTCGTATGACTTCACAAGGCAAGAGTGCGCATGCAATCTAGTTTCTATGTATAAACCGCAACAATTGAGAGTGCATACATACACTTGAAATTATTATGGATGAAGTGCCCATGAACGAATATGATGAGTATATTTTACTCTCATCCAAAAAAATCCTCATATCCTCAACCTAATATTTCGAGGAAGAAATTGTTTCTTCGTTTATTGGATTTGTAACATCCCGATTCGAGCTAGACCCCTTGTGCGCGTTTTTGAGTCAAGCGAGTTGACTCGGGCTCGGGCTGTAGTGAGGGCCAGGCTTGCACCTGAGCCGGAGAAGTGCACTTGACGAACGCGGCGAGTATCATTTCTATTCTTTGTTCCGATGTTTGCTGTATCGGGATCCGAACCGTCCGAAGAGCACAATTTGGGCAATAAAACCCGAAGGAAGCGGCCGCCTTGAAGGAATTATAGTGCGTTCCTTAGCTCAAATGACATAGTTTTCAAATAGCGTATCTATTCAAGAAGATGATACGTAGCAAACGACCTTGGAATTCACCTCAGACAGTTTTGTTAGACTCGTGAAGCCTATACGAGTTCAGTAAAACTGTCCGCGCTCGATTCTGAGTAGTATCGGAGAATTGTCGTAGAACGTGGTCTGCGAATAGTGTATTTATCAATGATTGGGAAATCGAGCAAACAGTCTCGGAATTCACCTCAATCAGTCTTGTTAGACTCGTTACAATAGTATGAGTTCAACGGATTTATCCGTTTGCGATTCCGATGTCGTTTGAAGGAGTTTTGACGTTTAAGTCAAATTATGCCGCAAACGCTCCGGGGAGCATAAAATAGGCAAATGAACTCGGATTTGATCGTGGACTGTTCCGATAGATGCGTATCGGCAAGACGGTCGTAACGAGCCTGTTCGGGACAAATTCCGAGACCCATAGGAAGTTGTGTAAGCATTTAAATAGGTATATACCTATAGGAAGTTGTGTAAGCATTATTATTTTTATTATCATCATTATTATAATTATATACCTATATATATATAAACTTACGATATAAATATATATATAAACTTAGCATATTTAGGTCATGATTCATCTCCCCCTCCAAACCCGATCCCAGCCCGCCGCCAAGCTTCCTCCTCCCTCCTTCCTCCACCGACCTCCCTCCGGCAGAGCTTCCATGGCCGACGAATCCGCCCTCTCCTCCTCCGGCGAGATCTGCCCTCCAAGCTACCCGAGCTCCTCCACATCGAGCCGAACGCCTCCTTCCTCGGCTCCAGCAAGCTCCTCCCCGCAAGATTCGACATGTTTCCAAACAACCCCATGCACGGTCGCCCCTTTTCTTGCTCCGGCGAGTTCTTCCACAACTCCTACTCCGGCGAATCTCCGAGTAGCCCGAGCTCCCTCCTCTTGCACAACTCTGGCGAAATCCAAAACGAACTCCTGGCCGACTTTCATTTTCCGGCGAGCTGTCCATCTACCTCTCTTTCTTACTCTCTCTTGTTTCCTGCCAAGAATCGAGCTCCTCCACCTCCCTATCTCACAAATCTCTCTCTACCTCCCAGATTCACTCTCTCTCTCTCAAGATCTCTCTAATAACGAGGCCGACTCTTCCACGTCCTTCCAACATCTCTCACGGCAGCATCCATCTTAATCGATCCGGCTCCGACTCAAAGCAGAAGCAGCTTCACCCTCCAGGCCGAAAATAGTTGGCCAAAACCAGCCTTCCTCCTAAACATCTGGAGAGTCAATCTCCTCACTTTTCAGATCCGGAAATCGACAAGCCCCGACCACTCCGGCGATGGCGATCTCCTCTGAGCAGCCCTCTCCACTCCTTTTTCGACGAGATCCGGATCGGCGAGATCCAACCACGACCGGGAATAACGGACAAACGCCGCATACGCGGCTATTGGGTAGCATGCATGGACACTCGGTGAGCTTCCTCCCCTCTCCCTTGGTGCTAGTTTCTTAGATCAAACTAGGCGAGATGTCGAACTCAATTGAGTTGATTTGAGAGCAAGCCATGAATGGATGGCTGAAATCTGTGTTCTGTTTATTTATTCCGGTCACCTCCGGTCACTGATTCACCGCCCGTCGATGCACCTCATATACGAGAAAGGGGGCGGTGGTATTGGATGGTCGGACGGGAAGTAAGGTGGCTGATGTGGGAGATTTTATAGACTCCAGGTCGGGCAATTCAAAGTCCCAGGCTGGAGGTAGAAGATGACCGGACATTGTTCGATCGACACTTAGATCCGTGTAGTTTATATTAGTTTTTGGTAAACAATATGTTTAGCACGCTGCGGGGTAGGCGTACAGATTCATATTAACTTGGTGATTTACCTTGTTTTGTTTATCGGAAGATGTTTGGAATGGTAGATAAATGATTGAGGACAATGTGGACATCCCTCTTAAATTTCATAATTTTTGGATATAGGCTTGCTATGATTTGTCAATATTAGGTTATAAAATTATTGTGTCATAAGTAGCTATCATGATTATTCCGAATGAGCTGGGATATGGTGTAAACACTCAAGATGCTAACCCTGACGTATAGTAGGAATTTTTAGAAGTCTTGGGTTTGATATAGCCACTTGATTAATTACTTGTTTGGTGACGCTCTAGGATAATAAGTATGGCATGAGACTTTAGGAAAGTAGTGATTTGAACAGTGCTCCGATTTACATTGTATGTAAAGGTTATTATTATGATTCTAATACGATATTGGAGGTGATTGATCTAAATATTGGGGCAAATCATGTAATGAACCTAAAACTTGCTAATTGGAGGTTGGTTGTACATGTTCTCATGATGGTAAGACACGACTTGATTGTACTGGTAGAATTAGAATACTTAACCGTCTACTTCATGGTTGATTCTTCAATGATATGAGACTTGTAAATATCAATGTTTATGATCAGCTTTTTATACACTCCTACCAGTCAACTAATGTTGACTATAAGACATGCGAGTTACCACTAATGTGGAGGATTATATTTAAATGACGTCGGGGTATGCACCTGAGGATCATACTGCTCGTGATGTGTCGTTAGATGAATACCTACATTGTAACACCACTCTTTTTACCCAAGTGTTCGGATGTGATGAACGATTGATGGAGTAGTATGTATTAACATTTAAATATATATGTTGAATCTAACAGGGTTGGATGAGAAACAACCCTTGAGTAAAAGCCGAGCTTAGTCTTATAATATCATGATAGTCTTCTGGTAATAATCTTGAGACAATCGGATGAATATTTGTAGTACCTTCCCTTATGTGGTTCATATAACTCATTTGGTCTGCGAATAGTACAACGGTAGAATGGAGATAACTTATAGACATTAGGCGAGAATGGGAGGTAGTTGGTGTACCTGATTTGGATGAAGAGCTTGAGGACACCAAAAAAAGAGTTTAGGTGATGAGAGAGTGCTTGGTGAGCTATGGGTAAGGCTGTGCTCGGGATTGACGAAAGATCGTCTTTCCCCTTAGAGGATCATAAAGCACTGAGGTTTAATTCAAGTGAGATGATAAGAGGGTAATCTTATGGGTGGATACCAATAATACTAAGTGTCTTGAGAAAGGGAACTTTGGGGTATCATCCCATTGTAGTTCCTAGTACCGTAGCTAGCCCCTTACAGGGTAACCCTCGGGAAGTCCAAGATTAACCCTAAAATGCAATAACATTTAAAGTAGGCAAGAGTAGCCATAGTAAGGTAAGATTGGATTTATGTATCTCCTCCCAGTTGCGGGAGTGGCAGGATTGTGGTGCTCGGTTAGACGAGCGGGAACCTCGAGGGGATGATTATCCAGGTAACTTTCTCAGAAATGTGGCAGGTCTTCGGTACTAGGCAGGTCGTCACTCCGACCGCGGTACGTTGACTTAGCGGGTGTGTAGGGGTCTAAGGGGCCAGCTTGGCTGCGTGTCGGGACGACAGTTCCCCGAAGACACCTCTCACTTGGCTCACAGTCTGGTGGACTCCAGCAAAGAGTACGCAGAGCTCCGCGGTTGTTTAGCGTCGAGGCGTACGTGCGGTCTAGGCCTGGTAGAGTGTATACCCGCCTAGGAGTGGACAGCCCGGTCCGCTACCACCGTGTGTCACAGCGGTTGGTACCCGAGAGGCTGGCTTCCTCTCAAATAGAGGGAACTACAAGGGTCTGTGTGCACAGAGTCGTGTGTGTGAGTTCATTGCATAATCATTCATAGCATAAGCATAGCATATGCACTTGCAGATCCTCATCATATAAATTAGTATGGGCTCTTTTATATGATGAGTTATAATTCCTGGAAATCCTAACTTATAAGTTTGTATGGGCATTCATATAAGTTAGGGTATGAGATTGATTACTTGTCGCTACTGTTCTTACTATCTTGCTTTACCTGCTTTACTTACTGTTTATTTACTGCTGTACACCTTTATTATACTCCTGCTTATACTCCTGCTTATACTCCTGCTTATACATGATTAAATTAGCCCCTTTTACACTTGTGTAGCTTAGATTTTGTGTATATACTAGTTTACCTTCCCCGTCACCTGCTTTGTATATTACTGTTATATTGCAGCTTTTCTTCCTTTCCTTCTGCCCGGTGCCTTGGAGTCACCGGGGGAGCGGATGGGAAGCCACTTAGTCTTTATGACTAACGGTTGCTACATCCCTCTTTTTAGGAGAACATTCAGTGGTGTAGCAGCGTTCAACACCGGAGGCCAGCCAGGTCAGGTGTGCAGGGCTGGGGTTTATGGTACCTTAGCTGCCGTCAGTGACAGAGGCGGGTGAGTGTTTTGAGATGTAGCCCTTGGGGCATTTAGCTGGTTACTCTGATGATTTGCAGGAGCTTGTGTAGCTTTCTGCTTTTCTTTGTACTGTTGTGGACATTTATATTTTGTGAATTATGGACTCTTGAAAATATTCAATTTATTGATGGGTTGGCAAATGATATTGGTAATAGCCGGCAGAATAGGCGTCTTGTGGTACAGGTTAGCCCGTGTGCTGACGCTACCGCAAGGCGGCTGTTCTGGGCATAAGACTCCCCTCGGCCGTGTTTTGTGTTCCGGGAGGGGGATCTTACATTAAATACCCGCGGTGTGTGTGCAAATTATGATTGTCTGTATTATTATGGTCACTAGTTGAGCATTTCCTTTAATTAAGTGTTAATGTTATTATGGATTCTGGTTATTTATTTGTGGTTAACCCTTCTTGCTTCGACTATCTAATTATTGTTTGGGTACTTAAGCTCATCCCCAGGATATGGATCCGGGGGGGAGATGTGTTTTCCACTTAGCTCTGTGACTAATGGTTGTTTGTATAACCATTCACAAGAGATGGGATAGCGCAAAGCCCCCGCACCGCATGACGACTTACCAGCTTTTGAGATTGCCCGATCGGACACACCGACATCACCTCCTGTCTTCTGTGATGTGAGTCCTAGGGCATAGGACTATGTAAGGAATAAAGTAGTTGTAGTAGTTATCCTTTGCCCACAGGGCCCCCATGTAATCAGTTGGCTTCAGCACTTTTGCTTATAGATATATGGATGTTCATTGGTTTCCTTATGATTGCTTCCGCATTGTGTTTCTGATGTGATGTGTTAATTCTTTTGCCTGACAAGGCGACCACTCAGTGCTTGAGAGGGTGGGTCGTTGCCACCTGAGAAGCGCTGAGCGACCGTCTTGGGCAGTAAGACCACTCTCTCCCGACCTGGGTTCAGTTTAGGGGGGGGGGGTCTTACAAATGGATCAGAGCGTTCACGATCCGACCACATGGGGCAGTCTTTGGATCCTTCCTTCCCATGTTCCATTTCTTGGTTCGGGACAAACCACACAGCGGAAGCTTGGTGGACCCATAGGTTAGAAGTTTAAGGATTCTAGACTGCACAGTAGCACACCCACACACGTTTCGCTTCCATTTCAGTCAGCCTTTCCAAAATCCCCTTACTTTTGCAAGTACTGACTTTTCTTCTGTTACTTCTCCAAATACCGGAGTCCAGTAACAGGAGATCATCTATTAGGGACCAGTACCACCTTACTACTCCACAACTAGACCCGGTTGCTCCAGCTGCAGTTCCATTCACTGAGACCGAACTGGGTCGAAGCTTGACAACACTGCTAGCCACTTTTCAGACTGTCATCTTACGTCCACCCCGGCAGCGGAGAGGACAGGTGGAGGATCCTCGGGCCCAGGGATGAGAGAGAGGGATTGTCCCTCAAAGGCAGGACCGAGATTAGAGGTAGCGTCATCGCCACCAGCACTATAGACAGGCACCTCAGCCTCGACATGCACCTCAATCCCCAGCACCCCGACCAGCTCCAGCACCCCGACCAGCTCCAGCACCCTAGCCCGCACCACCCGCCCAACGAGATGTTCCCTTCGCAGGGAATTGCTTCCTTTGCCAGCAGCTTGGGCACATTAGAGCTTTCTGCTCTCAGGCTAAAGGTAGGCCAGGCTTAGGGGCAGTGCAAGGAGCAATGGAGAGAGGATGAGGAGGTCGCATAGGATGACTCACACGTAGGAGGGACTAGGCCAGGCAGGGCCGAGCAACACCACTTGAGGCATACGCACTAGACCTCCAGCATGAACTTGCATCGGACGTAGTTATAGGTATATATCTTCCGCATTAGTGATGACATACCTGGATGATATGATCTAGTAGGAAACATATGATATAGCTTTTGTGTTTACATATATGTACTCCATCTGTATATATGTAAAAGCCATGTGATCGTAGTATATATATATATATATGTTACCAAATTTACTTTTGGTAGAAAACCACCCTGCTAAAACATTATTCAATATCGGAGCCACTCATTCCTTTGTCTCCCGGGATTTCATCGCAAACAAGGAGAACATCGTTCGATCATCTGGAATGTTAATACGAATCCGACTCCCGGACGGGTCAGACATGACATCCACAGAAAAGTGCTCGTTTCAGGCAATGCTGGGAGACATGGAGTTCAAAATCTTCACAACTATTCTGACAATAACTGGATTTGACATTATCCTAGGGTTGGACTGGTTGGCCGCGCACAATGCCCAAATAAATTGCTCAACCAGAGAAATCCACCTCCAGAACCCAAATGGACGGTCTATCACTTTAGCAGGTATATCGTCCGTCACTCGCATCATTCTAACGTCCGCACTAACTATCAAATTGATCCGATGAAAGGACGAAATGCACTTGATCTACTTTGAAATTGAGGACAAAACTCAAGTACTCACCAAGGTGCCTGTAGTCCAGGATTTTCCAGAATCTCTCTCAGGGTTACCCCTGCAACGAGAAGTAGGCTTCCAGATCGAGCTTGCACATGGAGCTTGACCAGTGTCCCGGGCACCTTACCGAATGGCCCCAAAGGAGCTGGCTGAACTCAAGATACAACTGCAAGAATTAATCGATGCAGATTTTGTCCGTCCAAGTACCTCAGCTTGGGGAGCCCCCGTGCTTTTCGTCAAGAAGAAGGACATGTCACCGCGTCTATGCATCGATAATAGGGAACTAAATAAACTTACCATCTGAAATACCTATCCCCTACCAAGGATAGATGAATTATTCGATCAGTTGCAAGGTGCGTCCATATTTTCCAAAATGGATCTAAGGTCTGGATATTACCAACTTCAGGTACGAGAGAAGGACATCCCCAAAACGGACTTTAGCTCTCGCTACGGGCTTTACGAGTTTATGGTGATGCCTTTTGGGCTGACCAATGCCCTGTCCGCTTTCATGGCATTAATGAATAAAGTGTTTGAGCCATTTTTGGACCATTTCGTAATCGTCTTCATAGAAGATATACTCATCTACTCGAGAAACAAGGCGGACCACTCCAGGCATCTTCAAATGGTACTACTCAAGCTAAGAGAACACTCACTCTTCGCAAAATTCAGCAAGTGCGAGTTTTGTATGGAGGAAGCCAGATTCCTAGGACACACAATCAATAAGAATGGGGTGGCAGTGGATCGGGCCAAAGTACATGCAATACGGAGTTGGCCGCCACTTAAGTCAGCGACACATATCAGAAGCTTCCTTGGTCTCGCCGGATATTACCGCAAGTTCGTGGAAGTATTATCAAAGATCGCCTTACCCCTCACTACCCTCACCAAAAAAGATACTGTGTTCTGATGGACCCCCAAATGCGAAGCAACGTTTGTCGAGCTAAAGAACCACTTAACCTCTGCCCCAATTCTTACCTCCCCTCGGGCACCGAGGGCTTTCAGACCTAAACTGATGCATCTCTGAAGGGGTTAAGAGTCGTACTAATGCAGCATGACAGAGTAGTCGCCTATGCATCATGACAGTTGAAGCCTCATGAGCTTAACTACGCAACCCATGACCTAAAGTTGGGTGTCGTGGTTTTTGCACTAAAAATCTGGAGACATTACCTATACGGAGTACGATGCCGGATTTTCTCTAACCACAATAGCCTCAAATACATTTTCACCCAGAAGGAGCTGAACCTTCGACAACGCCGGTGGCTAGAATTTCTGTGCGATTACGACTTCGCCCTCCAATACCACCCCGACAAGGCCAACAAGGTTGCGGATGCCTTAAGTCGTCAACCACCAGTGTTCGGAAACTGGCTAGAGTTGATACCCATGGAGTTGATCAAATCCTTGGCATACTTAGGCATCACTCTTATCACCAGCAGGGATCCTATGGAATACCAAGCTCAGTTATATTGGATGGAGATACAATGTGATATTAGGGATAGAATACGAGAGGCTCAAAAGGTCGACCCAGAAGCGGCCCCAATCATCCAAGCCCTGCAGGACATCACTCAAGAAGACTACACCTTGTATGATGGTATTCTGCTGTACAAGCACCGTGTGTTCATCCCCTCTATCGAGGGGATCCGAGAAGAGATACTACACGAAGCACACCAATCGAGATATTCATCCACCCAGGGGTAGTAAAGATGTATACAGATTTACGGAGAACGCTATATTGGCCGGGTGTGAAAAGGGACATCACTGGTTACGTAGCACATTACTAGACCTGTCAGATGGTCAAGGCAAAATGTCACAACCCAGGAGGTTTACTGCAACCCCTGCCCATACTAGAATGGAAGTTTGAAGACAACTCTATGGATTTTGTCCATGGCCTACCCCGATCTCGTGCAGGGAACGACTATATATAGGTCGGTTCATCCCAAACCGACAAAGAGACGGTGTTGATGTTCTAGCCAGGCTTTTTATAGAACAGGTAGTCCGATTTCATGGAGTACCCAAGTCCATCGTGTCCGACCGCGATGGACCTTCACTTCGAAGGAATGGAGAAGAGTCCAAGCTTATCTGGGGACCAAGTTAGCCTTCAACATCGCTTTCCACCCCCAGACGGACGGGCAAACTGAAAGAACAAATCGGACGATGGAGGACCTCCTCTGACTATGCATAGTAGAACACAACGAACCTTGGGAACAGGTGCTACCCTTGGTAGAATTTTCATATAACAATAACTTCCAGGAAAGTATTAAGATGGCACCATACGAGGCTTTGTACGAACGACATTGCCGAACTTCACTGTCATGGGCACAAGATGAGGACCCAGAAGCTTTGAGGGTCACATACATAGATGACACAACGACAACAATAAGACTAATCCGAGATCGAATGCTGGAAGCACAGAGCCGCCAAGCAAAATATTATAATGCACGCCATAGACCAGTGGAGTTTAGTGTAGGAGAGATGGTATTTCTAAAGATCAAACCCATGCATGAGATCTCCCGGATAAAGAAACAGAAAAAGCTGGATCCTCATTATTTGGGCCCATATCAGGTCATAGAACGAATTTGCCCCATTGTATACTGATTAGTGTTGCCCGTTGAATTGGGAAACCTTCACGATGTCTTTCACGTCTCATCATTGCGACGTGTTCTCCGACAACCAGATCAACATCTTCCCACGCCACCAACACCAATATAGTCTGACCGATCCATTCAGCTCGAACCGGTAAGGATAGTGGACTCCAACGCCAAGAACCTACGAAACAAAATCATCACGATGGTCATGATCTTATGGTCAAACTGCGGGCGCGAAGAGTTTACATGGGAACCGGAAACTCTCGTTCGAGAAAGGTACCCGACACTCTTCTCGCAGGTATGTTTTTCCCCATACCTTAAGAATTTTTTGAGGAAGAAAATCCTTTTATTTTTATTGGATTGTAACATCCCGTTTTATTGGGTTACTAGACCCTAATGGGCCCAATAAAAGTAACCCAAAAAAAAGTGACCCAATGTGGGATATTGTGCTAGAAAACTCAAAATTGACTTCTGTCAGTTCCGTTAGACTCGTATAATCAATACGAGTGCAATGGAACTCGTTCCATTCCAATCCGAGGTCGTTTAGGGAAAACGATCATTTTGAGTATCGTAGTGCGTCACAACAATGTCATTGTAGCATAGTGACCATACATACTCCAAATTGACTTCCGTCAGTTCCGTTAAACTCGTATAATCAATATGAGTGCAATGGAACTCATTCCATTCCAATCCGAGGTCGTTTAGGGAAAATGACCATTTTGAGTATCGTAGTGCGTCACAACAACGTTGTTGGGGTACAATGACCATACGCACTCCAAATTGACTTCTGTCAGTTCCGTTAGACTCGTATAATCAATACGAGTGCAATGGAACTCGTTTCACTCCAATCCGAGGTCGTTTAGAAAAACGACCATTTTGAGTATCGTAGTGCGTCACAACACCGTCATTGGGGTACAGTGATCATACATACTCCGAATTGACTTCTGTCAGTTCCGTTAGACTAGTACAGTCAATACGAGCGCAACATGACTCGTTGCATTCCAATCGGAGGTCGTATGAGAAATATGTCCATTTTGGGTTTTGTAGAACACCACGACACAATCTTAAAATATTAAGCGAATGAACTCGGAAACGTTCTCAGTCAGTCTCAGTAGACTTCTAAAGTCAAAACAAGACCCACAAAGTTTGTTGTGACCAATTACGACATCCAAAAGTCAACCCACGGTCAAATCAAGCCTTATGTCACACTGAAAAGCGTGCGCGCACCCATATTGATTTAATACCCCAGCATTGACCATCCACCCGACAAGTTGGACCCACTTGGACCTTGACCGACATGAGGGGCCCACCCTAGGGTTTGACTTTAGTCAAACACCCCAAAATTCCAAATTTTGATATTTTCTCTAAATAGGAACCTCACCCCCCTCCCCACCACCACCACCACCAAAGGGGTGCTGGCCCTATTCCTAATCATGGCCAGCTGGCCATGAGGGTAGTGGAGGGGGGGGGGGGGGGGGGAGAAATATCTCCCCCACCCATTCCTTTAGTCCCACATTGGGAGAAAGAGAAGGGAGGCCCCTTCCCTCCCTATAAAGGCACCAACCCCCCCCCCCCCCCCCCCCCCCCCCCCCATGCTAGAGCTCACCCTCCCAGCCACCCTCCTCCTACTCGAACCCCCCTTGCCGGAAAACCACTCCCCAAGCCCACCACCACCGATACCTCCCATGGCAACTCAGCCCAACGCTGCCCAAGAACCTCCACGCCAGGTGGAACACCTCCCCCCTTCTCCACTCCCTCGATGTCTTGCATGCGCCCCTCCACTTCCAGAGGGCCGCCAGCACCACCCGATCCATGCCCAGGCTTGGGTGGTGGTGGCCAGGCGGAGTGAAAGTCAATTGAATATCAGTTGAAAGTGAGTTGATATAATCAACCACGCTTTGATACCAATTGAAAGTGAGGTTAGATCTTAGATTTATTCTAGAGGGGGGGGGGGGGGTGTGAATAGAGTATTAAAAGTTTTTCACTTAATTTTTTATAGCATAATTAAAATAGTGATACTTATATGTGTATTGCAAAGTGAGTTATAAAACTAAATAAAACAAATCAGCACATAGCACAGCAAATAGAAAATCATAACACAGAGGACACAAGGATTTTTATAGTAGTTCCCCAATAAACCTGCGTACGTCTACTCTTCTACCACACTTGGTAGGATTCCACTAGGTTTTTGATCAGGTGCCCTATCACCAAGGGGTTTTTGTTCAGGTGTCCACACACCAAGTGAGTTTTTGATCAGGTGCTCTAACCAAACCACATGTTTTTGTTCAGGTGCCCTGCCACCAAGGGGTTAACTTTTGAAGGGAGTTAGAACCCTGTACTAGATGAGGTAAAGAGGGGTTATGAAGTTCTTCTCTGTCAATATTCTGAGAGAAGGCTCTAGTGGAATGTTGTTGTAAAGCTCCTTTGTCTGATATAAAATGTTTGACAGTAGATGGCTGAAGCTTTCTCTTGAATGTACTGATCTTCTAGTAGCTGATGAATCTGAGAGAATAAGTTCCTCAGATTATTGTTGCTCTTTGAAGATCTGATCTTGCAGTAGAAACTGAGAGAAGGTGTTGATGTTCTCAGTGAATGAAATTGCTGCTTGAAGAAGATGAAGACTGAAAAGCTTTTTCTGTGTCTTTCTTTCGTCTTCCTCTCAACTGTATATCCTCTTCTTTCTTTTTCCTATACTGTTATTCTGTGATGTGATACTGTGTATCTTCTTCCTTTTCTATATCTTTTTAAATCTTTTGAATTTCAAATCCCTTAAATTAATGAATAAAATATTCAGAAGAGATATATCCTGTATTGTAAATCTGATACGCCGTTTATCTTTTCCTTTTCCATGAAAATGTCCTTTTCTGCTAAATGTCAATGGCTATTTTCTCGGGAAGAGAATGGAAAGGAATAATATAAAAAGGAAGGATATAATCCTTGACTTATCTGATATAATAGAGCCGTTGCTGAAAGATCTGTGTTCAGAGAATATTATAGAATAATCTGTCTGAAATACTGAACTGAAATAACACATTTCATCGATCTAAACAAGTTTCGTCGAACACAATCTGGAGTTCGTCGATCTCAAGCTGGAGGTCGTCGAACTGAAGAATAATGACTGATAAGCTAGCTGGAATATTTAATTCGTTGAGCTGAGAAGATCTTTCGTCGATCTGAACATCTGATACTTATTCATCAAACGTAGAGCTGAGTTCGTCGAACGCTGAGAGGAGTTCATCGAACGCAGAATGAGTTAGCAAATTCGACGACCGCTGAACTGAGTAAAATCGTCGACCGCTAAGCCGCTGAGATTGAAGCAAGCCATTCGTCGAACGCAGAATGAGTTGGCAAATTCGTCGACCGCTGAACTGAGTAAAATCGTCGACCGTTGAGCTGCTGAGATTGAAGCAAGTCGTTCGTCGAACGCAGAATGTAAGCCGTTCGTCGAACGCAGGATTGAGTTCGTCGAACATAGTGTGGAGTTCGCCGAACGCCAAAAACTTATTTTTTCCTAAGTTCTATAAGCCTAAAACCTTGACCCATTGACTATACATTGGGGTCAACTTGATCCTAATAAACAGATAGTGATCCTAGCCCAAATCAGTAATAGGGTTGTTCCAACAATCTCCCCCTATTTGGGTTAGGACACTATTTGACAAAATTTGAATAATAAAACAAACAACAAAACAACAGAGCATATATATATATATATATCTGATAGATTTTAAATATTTTATTAGATAAAAAAATATGATACTCTGAGTTTTGAGATTTACATTGAAAACAAATAAATAGAAACAAATAAATAGAACCTTTGATTTTCTCTGAATTCTGATTAGCTGAGCTTTCTGAATTGTTTGGTCTGAACTGTATCTGCTATATCTGAATTTGATATCTGAGCTATATCTGCTATTTTTCAGCTTTCTGAATTTGTTGAACTGAACTGTAGCTTTATAATCTGAATTTGATATCTGCTACCAATCTGAATTTCTGAAACAAAGGTAAAACTGCAAACTGCTGTGGGCTTTATCAAGAACTGAAAACATGCTTCTTCATACAACATTTCCTCTTGATAAAACAACTCCCCCTATCATAAAGGAGTTTCTTCAAAACATCTCCTCCTGACAAAAAGGAGCTTCTTCAGCTTTCTCCCTCTGCCTAGTTCATAGAACATCTCCACCTGAGCAAAATCGACATCATATGGAGCTTCTTCATAGAACTTCTCCCCCTGCCTAGTTTCAGGAAGGCCTGAAGATAGGCCCCTTGAAGAAGGGACAATTGATGGAGGTAGGGAAGGATGTAATCTTTATATTGCTATTATTCCTGCAAAAGAAAATAGAGATCAAGTGCAAAGGAACTGGAAAGAGAAGCAGTTTCTGTAGGCATTCAGTTAAAATGAAAAAGATTTGAATATAATAAAAGGTTCAGAAACAAAAAGCTTCATCAAAACTGGGTTCGACGAAAAATAGATTTTCGTCGATCTCGGTTCGACGAACTTGATGACTTCGTCGATCTCCGTTCGACGAAAAACTAGATTTCGTCGATCTCAGTTCGATGAAGAGATGGGATAAGTAGAAAATTTAATTTTTAGCAGATTGAATCTCCATCTATCATTCCTAGCTGATTTATAAAGAAGATGTGCTTCTTTTCATCTAATGGCTTGGTGAAAATATCAGCTTTTTGTAAGTCAGTAGGAATAAATTGTAGGAAAATTTTATTTTTATCCACATTATCTCTGATAAAGTGGTGCCTAATTTCTATGTGTTTAGTCCTACTATGGAGAACTGGATTTTGTGCTATAGATATTGCACTAGTATTGTCACAAAATATAATTGAATTATTTAGATTGACACCATAGTCTAGGAGCTGATTTTGTATCCACAATATCTGTGAGCAGCAACTGTCTGCAGCTATGTATTCAGCTTCAGCTGTTGATGTAGACACAGATGTTTGTTTCTTACAAAACCAAGACACAAGCCTATCACCAAGAAACTGGCAAGTTCCTGATGTGCTTTTCCTGTCTACTCTGCATCCAGCATAATCAGAATCTGAGAATCCAGTTAATTCAAATTCTGATGCTGTTGAATATCAGAGTCTTAGAATAGGACAACCCTTTATATATCTCAAAATTTTTTTTAGTAAAATTAGGTGAGATTCTTTGGGGTTAACTTGGAACCTAGCACAAATACAGGTAGCAAACATTATATCAGACCTACTTGCTGTTAAATAAAGTAATGAGCCAATAATTGCTCTATATACTTTCTGATCAACAGGTTTCCCTGATTCATCAGTGTCAACAACAACATTCGATGGCATGGGTGTTTTCATGGTAGAAGCATCAGACATACCAAACCTTTTCACTAATTCCTTAGCGTACTTGGATTGTGATATGAATATGTCATTTGGAGTTTGCTTCACTTGAAGACCAAGGAAGTATGATAATTCACCCATACTACTCATTTCAAATTTAGATTGCATTAGATTAGAAAATCTTTTGCATAAATTTGAATCAGTGGAGCCAAATATGATATCATCTACATATATTTGAACTAGTAATGTTTGATTTTTAAGTATCCTGAAAAATAAAGTTTTATCAACTATTCCTCTACAGAAATTGTTCTCTAAAAGAAAATTAGCTAAGGTCTCATACCATGCTCTGGGAGCTTGTTTGAGACCATAGAGAGCTTTATTAAGCTTAAATACATAAGAGGAGTGAGTTGGAGAGATGAAACCTGGTGGTTGTTCCACATAGACTTCTTCTTTGATGTCTCCATTAAGAAATGCACTCTTCACATCCATCTGATATACCTTGAATTTCTTGAATGCAGCAAAGGCAAGGAAAATCCTGATAGCTTCAAGTCTTGCAACAGGAGCAAAGGTCTGATCATAGTCAATTCCTTCTTCCCGTGAATATCCTTGGGCTACCAATCTTGCTTTGTTTCTGACTATGTTGCCTTGATCATCTAGCTTGTTCCCGAAGACCCACTTGGTGTCAATAACTGGATGGCCTTTTGGTCTTGGAACCAAATCCCATACCTTGTTCCTTTCAAATTGATTGAGCTCCTCTTGCATTGCAAGAATCTAATTTGGATCTTGTTCTGCATCTTTTATGGATTGAGGTTCAATCTGGGATAGGAAGCAAGTGTGCATCTGATTTTGGTGTAGTTGATTCCTTGTTTGAACACCTACTGAAATATCTCCAATCACTTGAGATATTGGATGGTCTCTAACTGTGATGTGGTCAACAGTTGGAGTTGGTTCAGCAATGATATCCACTTGGGGAATTTGATCAGCTGTCACTTGATTTGAATTGTCAGCAGGATCTGGATTGTCCTCTTCTTCACTGTCTTCAATTACTTCATTTGATG
This sequence comes from Dactylorhiza incarnata, assembly GCA_033032865.1. Lineage (NCBI taxonomy): Eukaryota > Viridiplantae > Streptophyta > Magnoliopsida > Asparagales > Orchidaceae > Dactylorhiza > Dactylorhiza incarnata. The sequence continues at coordinate 882,353 of JAWHQI010000006.1, forward strand.
GAAGTAAAGACTCTTCTTTCTGTAGATCTAGCCCATTAAGCTCTTCACATAGAGCTGGTACCTGCAAATTATTTTTTGTAGAGGTGGTATTCCTCTCCTCAATTAACATGTATGGACTCTTCTATCTTAAGAGTAGATTTGTTGTAAGCTCTGTATGCTTTACTAGAAAGAGAATATCCACAGAATATTCCTTCAGCAGCTTTTGCTTCAAAATTCCTTAGATACTTCTTGTCATTGTTATGCACATAGCATTTACATCCAAATATCTTAAAATAGTTAACCTTAGGCTTTTTATTCTTAAGTAATTCATAAGGAGTTTTACCCTTAAGCTTATGTATCAGGCTTCTGTTCAACACATAATTTGCTGTGTTCACTGCCTCTGCCCAAAAGGAGAGTGGCAAGTTTGCATCAGCAAGCAATGTAGTTGCTGATTCAATTAGGGTTCTATTTTTCCTTTCAGCTACCCCATTTTGTTGATGAGTTCTAGGAGCAGAGAAACATTGTCTGATCCCTTCTTTTCCACAGAATTCTCTCATCAGAAGAGATTCAAACTCAGTGCCATGATCACTTTTGATCAATGCAACTAGAGTAGAGTACTCAATCTTGATGGACCTGAGAAAGTCTGTCAGAACACTGAAGGTGTCAGACTTGTTCCTAAGAAAGAACACCCAAGTGAATCTTGAGAAGTCATCTACAATCACTAGAGAGTAATGCTTCCCTCCTAGACTTTGTATTGCAGTAGGTCCAAAAAGGTCCAAATGCAGTAAATATAAAATCCTAGGCGAATCACTCTTGGATAAAGATTTAAAACTACTTCTAGTTTGCTTACCTAATTGACAAGCCCTGCAGAGTCCTTCCTTCTTGTATGAACCAGAAGGCAGACCTCTAACAAGATTGTCCTTAGAAAGCTTAGATATAGTTCTAAGGTTAATATGTCCAAGCCTTTTATGCCATAATTCATTTATTTTACTTATAGAATTGAATAAGCAAATATCAGAATTGGCAGAGTCAAAATTGACCAAATAAATATTTCCATGTCTAATACCAGATAACACATTAATCTTTTTATTATTGGTAATAAGACATAAGGAATTATTAAAAGTTACTTGATAACCTTCATCACATAACTTGCTTATGCTGATGAGGTTGTGCTTGAGACATTTGACATAAACTACCTCCTTGAAGGTAACCGCTCCAACCTTGATCTTCCCATATCCTTTGGTTTGTCCACAGTTGGAGTCTCCAAATATCACCTTGGGTCCAAGCTTTGCCTTATAGTTGCTCAGGTTGGCCTTGTTTCCTGTCATGTGTTTTGAATAGCCACTATCCAAATACCATTGTTCATTCTTGCTTGGATAGCTGTGTACCTGCAAAATAGAAACATTGTAGTTGTTCTTGACCCAGACTACCTTGGGTCCTTTTGTATTACCACAAAACTCTAAAATAAAAGACATTTCGGGTTGATCCTTATAACCTTGTGGATGATATCTCCTTGGATGAATTATCCACTCAGTGAAAGGATTCTTAATATTTAGAATAAGAATTCTTCAGATTTTCTGCACATTTTCCGTTCGACGAACTGGGCTGAGTTCGTCGATCGCCGTTCGATGAAGTGATGTGCTTTCATCGAGCGCCGTTCGATGGATATATATACTGAAACTCTGAGTTCAGCTTTCGTCAATCTGAGATCGACGAATTCAAGTGATTTCGTCGAGCTCCGTTTGACGAATTCTGCTGAATTCCTTTATTATTAATATTCTTGCTTGAATTGTTCTTATTTACATCTACAACCTCTTTGCTCTTAGCTGAAATGAATTTTATTGGTGTAGAAAGTATATTCTTCCTAATAAGAGGTGGCTCACTTGATGATGCACCCAAGCCCAGTTTGCCACTTAATCTGGCATTTATTGTGCTTGTGATGTCCATCAGTTTGATACTTCTCCCATTTAGGGATTCTTCAAATTTCTTAGCCTCAGATAGCTTATTCTCAATGAGAATAATATGTTCTCTAGAAGCAGCCAAATCTTTCTTAAGATTAGCATTTTCTTCACTAAGTTGGTTCATTTCAGCCAACTTATTTCTGAGAGAGATTATTTCCTTCTCAGATTTGATTAAGTCTAAGCAAAGAACTTTGAATTCATCTTTGAATTCAATTGAATTGAAATCAAAATTAGAGATTACCTGATCAGTATCATTGTCAGCTTCTGATTCTGATTCTTCTTCATCTGAGCTGTTTGCTGAGGCATTGATAGCCATCATACAGAAGCTTCTTTCTTCTTCATTATCTTCATCATCAGAAGAGCTGGATGAAGATGCAAGTTCTGACTCACTGCTTGAGTCATAAATGACCATCAAGCATTGGTCTTTTTCCTTTGATTCTTCTTCATATTCAGAAGAACTGTATGAAGATTCAGAGTCTGTTTCACTCCAAGTTTCAGCTACAAATCCTCTTCCCTTGTGTTTATGGGAGGAAGACTTGCTGGAGTGTATTCTTTCTTCTTTGTCTTTCCTCTTTTCTTTCTTCTGGTTGTCTGGACACTCTGGCAAAATGTGTCCAGGTTTCCTGCAGCCAAAACAAATAATTTCCTTAGAATTGGATTTGTCATACCTTGGCTTTTCTCTTGATCTGGAATCCTTCTTTCTGACATGAACTCCACTTCTCCTGGAGCTTTATCTTCTTCTTCAGTAGCTTGGAAAGCTATACTTTTCTCCTTCTTGGATGCTGGAGATGAAGTGGATTGTTCAGCTTCTCTGGCCTTGATAAGCTGCTCATAGGATTTGAGTTTGCCTAACAAGCTCTCAGTGGAGATCTCATTAAGCCTTCTGGCTTCCTTGATTGGCCAGATCCTAGAGTCCCATGTGCTGAGGAAGCACATAAGGACCTTATCATTGATCTCAATGATAGAGATCACTTTGTCCAAGGTCTTGAGCTCATTGATTATGAGGCTGAGCCTGTTGTACATATCAGCAACTGTCTCAGATTCTCCCTTTTTGAAATTCTCATATTGAGAAATGAGGTGGGATCTTCTGTCCTTTCTTTCATCTGCTGATCCTTCAACCATGTTGTTGAGTGAGATCCAGATTTCTCTTGCTGAAGTGCATTCCACCACTTTTTGAAAAATGTCATCAGACATTGTTTGTGCCAAAATATTCATAGCTTTGGCATCTGCACTTCTTTGCTTCTTCTGTGCCTCTGTCCACTCAGGAGGTGGAACAGCATTGTTGTTAGTTGTGGTTTCAGCACTTATTGCTGCTGTAGGTGTTGGAGGTCCTGTCAAAATAACATTAAAGATATCTTCGTCAATAGAATTCATGTACAATCTAATCCTTGCCTTCCATAGTGCAAACTTACTTAGATTGCACATATGAGGTCTTGTGTTAGAATATTCTTTGTTCTGTGCCATGAGTTTTTAACAAAAAGAAAACTCTAAAATAAATTTAAGATCTAATTTATCTTTAGATTCAGGTGTTAGCCCGTATACAATCAACCAACCTCTGATACCAATTGAAAGTCAATTGAATATCAGTTGAAAGTGAGTTGATATAATCAACCACGCTTTGATACCAATTGAAAGTGAGGTTAGATCTTAGATTTACTCTAGAGGGGGGGGGGGGGGGGGGTGAATAGAGTATTAAAAGTTTTTCACTTTATTTTTTATAGCGGAATTAAAATAGTGATACTTATATGTGTATTGTAAAGTGAGTTATAAAACTAAATAAACAAATCAGCACACAACACAGCACACAGAAAATCACAACACAGAGGACACACAGATTTTTATAGTAGTTCCCCAATAAACCTGGGCACGTCTACTCTTCTACCACACATGGTAGGATTCCACTAAGTTTTTGATCAGGTGCCCTATCACCAAGGGGTTTTTGTTCAGGTGTCCATACACCAAGTGAGTTTTTGATTAGGTGATCTAACCAAACCACAGGTTTTTGTTCAGGTGCCCTGCCACCAAGGGGTTAACTTTTGAAGGGAGTTAGAACCCTGTACAAGATGAGGTAAAGAGGGGTTATGAAGTTCTTCTCTGTCAATATTCTGAGAGAAGACTCTAGTGGAATGTTGTTGTAAAGCTCCTCTGTCTGATATAAAATGTTTGATAGTAGATGGATGGAGCTTTCTCTTGAATGTACTGATCTTCCAGTAGCTGATGAATCTGAGAGAATAAGTTCCTCAGATTATTGTTGCTCTTTGAAGATCTGATCTTGCAGCAGAAACTGAGAGAAGGTGTTGATGTTCTCAGTGAATGAAATTCCTGCTTGAAGAAGATGAAGACTGAAAAGCTTTTTCTGTGTCTTTCTTTCTTCTTCCTCTCAACTGTATATCCTTATTCTTTCTTTTTCCTATACTGCTATTCTGTGATGTGATACTGTATATCTTCTTCCTTTTTTATATCTTTTTAAATCTTTTGAATTTCAAATCCCTTAAATTAAGGAATAAAATATTCAGAAGAGATATATCCTGTACTGTAAACCTGATACGCCGTTTATCTTTTCATTTTCCAAGAAAATGTCCTTTTCCGCTAAATGTCAACGACTATTTTCTCGGGAAGAGAATGGAAAGGAATAATATAAAAAGGAAGGATATAATCCTTGACTTATCTGATATAATAGAGTCGTTGCTGAAAGATCTGTGTTCAGAGAATATTATAGAATAATCTGTCTGAAATACTGAACTGAAATAACACATTTCGTCGATCTGAACAAGTTTTGTCGAACATAATCTGGAGTTCGTCGATCATAATCTGGATTTCGTCGACCGCAGTACCCCACCAGGGGACTTTTCCCTGGCGGGGGAAGACGGCGGTGTTGCCGGAAAGCGTGTCGCCGGTGTCACCCGCAAGCTCCCCCTCCTCTTATTATCCCCCCTCTATTAAGTGTTTCCAGCGGTGGACGGTGGCGTCAGGCCGTCGGACCACCACAGGAGGCAAGCCCGACCCTCGGCGAGCTGGACGGGGTAGTAGGCCCGACCACCAAGGAGGGAGGGGCAGCGCAACACCAACAGAAATGATGCAGGCCGCACCACCCTCCCTCGGGTGGAATAATATCGACGGTGGCCGGCCGCGGCAGGCCGCCGGACCACCGCTAGATGGATTGTGGGCCCCTGGGAAGTCGATTGAGGGAGGCACCGGCGCATGGCGGCTACTGCCCGGCAGTGGCAGCGGCTGCCACCTCCTTTATCGCTGGCAATGACGGTGGCCGTCCGATCTCCACGATGAGATCCGACGACCTAGATCTTCTTAAATTCCCCCTGCATGAAATTATGCGCCCCCACAGCGGATCATCTCCAGATTCGCTGTGGGGACTCAAGGACTGTGCGTTGTCTGGCCCCCCTCTTGCTTTCAGATTTTTCTATCCGCAGACCACCTTAACAGATTTTTGCTGAATTTTTTGAGAGAAATATAGGCTCCTATGGGAAAATCTTTGAACATGAAAAATGCTCTTTACTAGGAGGACTATCTTCAACAAGTTTTTGGAAATTTTCTAAAATGATTTACTATTTTAAAGGTCATTGCAAGATTTGTATGGACATAATGAATGCCTTAAATGCCTTGGAAAATTTTAGAAAAAATCCTAGACTTATACGAGGGCCTCTAGGGGGTACTGTAATTTTCTTGGGATTTTGCAAATGGAATTGATATTTTTAAAGGCCTTTACAAAGTTTATTTGGACAAAATAACCCCCCAAAAAGGGCTGGAAAATGTTGGAATAATTTATTAGCCCTTAATATACTATTTTGGGTATACTGACCAAGTATGAGGACATTTGGAGATAAACGATGGAATCGCCACATTTAAGGGAAAATCAATCGAGTTTTAAATTATCAAATATTCAAGGAATTGGAAGAGGAGATCATGTCACGCGATCACATTATAATAACATTATACTCAATGACTCGATGAATAAAAACATATGCTCGAAGCGATGTGGGGTCTTTATGAAACATCGAGCTGCGTTTAGAATGATTCCCGGACATCGAAATCCGCCTCTTTATGGAGAAACTAAGGAACACCTAATAAAGCTGTGTTTAAAAGGTGCAACTAAAATCCTTGGGTGGACTACAATTAAGAGGGGCAGAATCTGGAAGAAACTCCTACAAACGGAGATAGAACAGGACGTTCCTCCTATGAACGAAGATGGAACCGAAGCCTCCTAATTATGGAGTGAAGGACTACTAACCTTTATGTTTATTTTATCGCAACTCCTTTGACTCCAGTATCATACTGGTCCCGTAATTACTGCTCTTTGTTTATTTCTTTTCGATACAACAGTCTCGTATCGTTCAAGTAATTACTGCTCTTGATTTATTTCTTTTCGATACTCCAGTCTCGTACTGGTCAAGTAATTACTGCCCTTTTTTATTTCTTTTCGATACTCTAGTCTCGTACTGGTCAAGTAATTACTGCTCTTTGTTTAATTCCATTCGATACTCCAGTCTCGCACTGGTCAAGTAATTACTGCTCTTTATTTAATCCTTTTCGGTACTCCAGTCTCGTACTACTCCGGTTGTTCCGACTCTTACTTCAACCCTTTCTTTCGGTACTATTATAAGTCAGTTTTTAGTTTCCGCAACGCACTCTGCCCTACTTTTTACCGCACTCATATATTGTCACTTCTCATAGCTATAGTTCTAGCCCATGCCCTGTTCTGACGAGCGGCCATTCCTGTTTGTAGAGCCTTAGTTGGGGATAACCGTGAGTGAGTATCTCCTCCAAGAGTTAGCCACAAATAATGTGCCCTCACGCCCGTGGCAAGCCCAAAGTATATGTTCCTTCTTTAATTAACTGTTTGTAAAATGCTTGCGGGAAAAGTGGCGGGTTGGTCATGTTCGCAGACCGTTCGCACCGGTGCGAGAGGGTTGATGACTCGTGGCGACAGGGAGATGTGTACCATGGGAAATCACTACTCCGTACCTGCGGATTTGCCTCCGCTTGTTGGCCTAAATTTTGGGATCGCCGGATGTCTCTCACATCCAAGTAGTACACTAAGATGTACGGGAGGGCCTGGGTGATGCGGTACGACCACACCCAAAAGTGGAAGAACTGTTCACTGTCACCGACGGCCACATCCTTGATTGTCAGTATTATTACGGTCACTAGTTGAACATTTACTTTAATTAAATGTTAATGTTATTAGGTATTCCGGTTATTTATTTGCGGCTAACCCTTCTTGCTTCAGCTATCTAATTACTGTTTGGGTACTTAAGCTCGTCCCCAGGATACAGATCTGGGGAGGAGATGTCTTTTCCACTTAGCTCTGTGACTAATGGTTGTTTGTATAACTATTCACAGGAGATGGGATAGTGCGAAGCCCCACACCGCATGACGGCTTACCAGATTTTGAGATTGCATGATCGGACACACCAGCTTCACCTCCTATCTTCCGTGATGTAAGTCCTAGGGCATAGGACTATGTAAGGAATAAAGGAGTTGTAGTAGTTATCCTTAGCCCATAGGGCCCCCATATAATCAGTTGGCTTCGACCCTTTTTCTTATAGATATATGTACGTTCATTGGTTTCCTTTTGATTGCTTTCACATTGTGTTCCTGATATGATGTGTTGATTCTTTTGCCTGACAAGGAGACCACTCAGTGCTTGAGAGGGTTGGTCATTGCCACCCAGAAGCACTGAGCGGCCGTCTTGGGCAATAATACCCCTCTCTCCCGACCTGGGTTCAGTTTGCGAGGGGGGGGGGGGGGGGGGGTCTTACAGGATGGATCGATTTCCCCTTACCAGTATGAGAGAGAACCTAGTCGGCGGTGGGAGTAGTGGCTAAGTCGGCGGCAGGGGAATGTCGATTGACGTCCCTCCCGATCAAGTGCTCTGACTCCCGCGCCAGAAGAGTGGATATGGTCTCACGAGCTGGGGTGCTACGCGGGACCAAGAATAGCCCTGTGGTTCCGAAGGTGGGGGCTTGAAAAAATGCATCATTTAACATCGGGAAAATCATGACACTGAGGCGGAGGCACACAATCCAACACGACCCCTCAGTCAAAAACAAAAAGTCTCGGGTGTATGATCCTCAAATAAAAGGCACTGCGACGGTGGTACATTCCACTAACACTCACAACCCTACAATCCAACAGGGGTGCTGTGGAGGTGACTCCAGTCCACACAAACCAACAACCCAAACAGAGGTAATGTGGCAGTGACTCTAAGCTCACACAACCAACAAACTCCAACAGAGCAAACATAGCTCACACAACCAACAACCAAATAAAAGAGTGCCATGCAGGAAAACAGTATTACAGATGGTTTTAGTTGCAACTCATGATGAGAGGAACAGTAAGCACATGATTCAACATTTAAAACTTAGGTCAACATTCAACTTATAAAAAGGTTACAGATTTCAGCATGCCGACACAATATAAGACTTGACGTCGGGACACGACAATGATAAGGTTAACCCCAAGGCCAATCACCAGCATTACTCTAGCATTGATTTACCCCCAAAGAAGAAGAACTGAGCGAAGCAATCATTAACAAACAGAACCAAGCAGTTGACAAGGAAATGAGGATGTCGTTGATAACCGAAAGAACCAAACAGTCGACAAAGAAATGATGATGTCGCCGATAACCAAAAGAACCAAATAGTCGATAAAGAAACGAGGATGTTGTCGATAACCGAAAGAACCAAATAGTCGACAAAGAAACGAGGATGTTGCCGGTAATCGAAAGAACCAAATAGTCGACAAAGTACTTAGATTAAGCGGAGGAGAAGAGTTTGGACCATGTTGTCGATAAAGAGCATGCAAATGAAGTCTTGCAGTCAACAAACCTTACACAATCAATTACCAAAACACTGTCCGTGCAGGATCATCATGCAGTTAACACAAAAGAAATCGACTTTAGGCATGCAGTCAACAAAGAACTTATGCAAATTGAACTATGCAGACGCAATTAGATTATGCATTGAAAGAAATCGACAATGGTGACAGTTGACTTAGATTTGTGCAGTCAGCTGAAATAACTTACTATGCATAAGAAAGGGGAATATAGGTCATGCAGACGACACGAAGTCTCAAAATTCTGCAAATGATAAATTCAAGTGGTCGATAGACCAATTGCACGCAGTCAATATGTGGAATGCACGCAACAAAACACTTAACCAGGCAAAAGTGATCATGCAGTTGATGAAGAGACTTGGGAAAAATTATGAAGCACGCTGTCACAAAATCTTAGAATTTACGAAACACCCCAAAGGAAACAAAAACCTTAACATACCAACCCACACAATAGAATTCGACGGGGCGACACGGGAGAAGAATTTTAGCGGGAGCTCTCGACGATCGACGGGAGGGCTCGACGATTGACAGGAGGTCCCGTCGCTCGACGCGAGGTCCCTTCGATCAACGGGGGGTCCCGTCAATTTCTACCATATGAATTTAGGCAAACTTCTCGCCGAACTAAGCGAGAACACTCAATAAAAATTACATGACTCACTCGACGAATTTATGGAAAGCATTCGGCGAATGACACAAAACTACTCGACGAAATAAGCTTCACTCGATGAATTCTATCTTAACTTACTTGACGAACTGCTGGAAAACATTCGACGAATTCGTCGAAAACTACTCGACGAATTTCATCACTACTCGACGAAATACTTGAACTTAAAACGAATTCTGCTAGAGACAAAAACCAGAATTTCCTGACGGGTCTACCCTTTATTTCCTTGCCTAAACCGATAAAAAGAAGAGGAAAAGGGAATAGAAAAGCAACATGCAAGGGGAGAAGAAGACAATCCGCCACTTGCCTTAACCTCAAGCACCAAAATTCGGTCTTTCAAGCACTCCACGCCAAGGACCGGCTCATACAGGGGCTAGGCTGAAGAATCTACGAAGATTTGGACAAAAAATTAGGGCCGCTAACCCTAGCGCTAAAAATCCACGAAATGGACAAAACTTACAATGCACGCGAAGAGCGCGGCGTGAGCTTTCCAGATCAATGCTCCAGCGAAGATTTCATGCACCGGAGTTCCGGGGGGCGGTCGGAAGCTCCACGGAAGCTCGCCCTTCTCACTCTCCCTTGGGCACTCTCTGGCTCGGCGATTCAGGGAGGAAGAAGAAGTAGAATAATATATATATGTAATAGTATGAATAGTAATAATAATAATATGGGCTGAAAAAAATCATTGATTCCAACGAAATTCGCACTGGGATTAAAGCCGGCGTTACGAATCCAACGGAGAAGTCGAAATCAAATTCTAGCAGGCCGTTCTCGAGATATAAATTTTCGAAGTTTATGACGAACGATATTTCTACAAATCTTTGAAAATTCGACGTGACTCAAATATTGCTCGGATCACAACGAAACTTCGACGAACCTTTCTAAAATTAATTAATTCAATTTTCTATCAAATTTTTTTCCAATTCCGGTACGCTTCAAAATTTGGTCGACTTAACCGAACGGACGTGAAAATGTGCAAACGACGGCGCACAGTTAACTCCGCACTAACGTAACGGCCTTACATCATTATGACGTCATAGAAAGGTTAAAATAATTCCTGAAAATTCAGGGGCGTTACAGGCACCCTACCAAAAAGAAAGTTTCGTCTCGAAACTTAGAATGCAAACAAATCAAAAAGGGCAAATGGAGAGATAAACTAACACTTGCTGGATAGAAACGCTAACCGAAGAGGGCTAGGAGAACAGATGCAGATAAAATTTCTTCTCAGCACTCAAAATAGATCACTCAATCCCTGATCAAAGTTCACGATAAAGTCTCTTATATCCAACACCTCCCATTAACCTAAGCGAGGGAATCACCTAAAAGGAAAAGGACATCCCTGAATGCCCTGACCCAACATCACCGAATCTCTTGTGGAAACTTAACACTAAGGGGATCCGCTAATCGATCGACAACCTAACGATGACCGTCTACGAAACTCAATAGCCAAAAAATATCGAGTAGAACTTGAATAAAAAAGAACGCGCGCTCATTATCCTCTACCTTAAACTCACCTGTAAAATCACACTTATAATCGATATAACGAAAATGTAAATCCAACACCGCAAGCCAACAAAAAAACTAGGTCAAAACCTAACCTTAAATCGCCTGAGCAGAAAATTGAGATTCTTCCTTGGTCAGCACATCTAGCTCTTCCTCTTCCTTGCTCAGTTACTGCAGCAACGACAGTAGAGTCTGCAAGGGAACCTCCTGCAATGGGGGTTGGGACTGCATGCAATTAGCCTTCAAATGCCCTCTCTGACCGCACTGGAAACAGACTTTATCCTTTAACCAACATTGAGCAACGTCATGCCCCATTCGCTTACAAGAAGCACAACACAGATACCCTTTGGGGGCGCTCTGAATCCCACACACTTTAATCTTCTTCTGAGAACTCAATCTCTTAAAACACTTCTCAATAGAATGACCTTGTCGACCACAGAAATTGCACGCTTCTCTTCTTCCTTTCTTCGAAGCAGGGTTGGATACCCGAGAGCTTCCATTATCCTCAGCTTTCCTCCTTTCCTTCCTCGACACTGCAACCTGACCCACAATAGGGTTCCGCACCCTAGGCTGTTGCCCAAATATAGCCATCATCAAAATCTGAATCTGCCCCTGCATCACGACCATTTGCCTCAACAACACCTTGTTACTCTGACGCAACTCCTCAATCACTGCCTCACTGCTCACACCTGAGGATTCATCCTCTAACCGGAGAGTCGACTCCGACGTACTATGCTCTAGTCATCTACTACAATTACAAACGAATAACTCATCTACACCTAGCTTACTATACCTCGGCTAGAAAACAAAACTTCCTAACTCGATGCAGATCAGAAATGTGTAGATACTTGCTCTTGTTATTACCTTGCTCTGGGAATTCATGAAATGATGTTATTATTTCAGCTTAGGATGATATATCATCATCCAATTGACTCTGATGCATATAATATAAATGCATGAATGCTTAACATCTTCCTTTTAAATCATGCGTGTACATATGTCATCACATAGATCTTTAACTTGTCACGTGTGTTGATGCTATGTTATGATGTATATGATGTGCTATGCATTCAAATAAATGCCTTAATGCATGTTATGAGCAGCGTACACATGATATATTATGCATCCCATACTACATAATATCGCATGTAATGAAAAATAAAATCTAATGGGCATCCATATGATGATTGTTATGCATCTCATACTACATAACATTCACATGTTGCTTCCTATAAGGATCCATATACAACCACATATTATGCATCCCATACTACATAATATGCCCCGTATACATCTTGTCACGCTTATGTGTGTAGTGTTCATGCTTCCGTCAAGACATACATATGACATATCGGTGTGCGCATGCAATGAAATGACACGATTAGAATTTTGCTTAAGAGAAGTGGTCGTCCGACTTACTCGCCAAACCAACCGACCCTCTTGCAAAACCTCCCTCTGATACCAACTGTCACAACCCGCATTTTCCCAATAATTAATAAATATTATCAGAGTAAAGGGAAAATGCGCATTATGATGACACGTCATGTGGGGGACAACTACAGACACTTAGACAACCACTCATGAATATTTATAAAAGACAAAAATATGATTGAGTTAAAAATAGAAATTACATTTTTAGCTTAAGACCGCGTCCCTCGGTCCAGTGGATCAACTAGTCAACGAGTAGGAAACAATACATATGCAACAGAGAAATAGGTTCATTTTATCCTACATGAGCATGAAGATCAAACATTTCATCAATGGTATGCGCACTATAAATTTAGTATAAGTAAGGAGTGATTTTCTATAATCTTCAAAGTAGGTGACATTTACTTAAAATCATGCTATGCAAGAATGTCATTTTCTATACATAAAATAACTCATGCATCATAATATAAAACTTCTCAGAGAGCAAGTATGCGAGATAACCAGTAAGTAACAGCAGAAAAGCTAGCAAGTAATCTAACACCAGAAAACTAATGCTATGGACGTCAACAACTGACACGAACCCATAGTAAACAAGTCACAAGTCTAAGCTGGAGCAAAAGAAACAACTACCTCACAACAATGAGGGGAAAGCAAACAACTGCAGCAACCCGCAGCTCTGAAAAACACCAACTCTACTACCCAGACTGCTACTGCTCCGAGACTGAGACATTCATAAAAAAAGAATGCCTCAACAAGAAAGTGCAAGTGGCAGCAAGGATATAACCAAGGTTTTCAATATACAAGGATTAACAACAAATCAAAATAAATGATCGCATGAATAGAGAAATTGACAGTTCAATATTGATTAGCTTATAACAACCCGAGCCAGCTCGATCGAGTGCACTCAGTAATGCAGGATCATCATGCAGTCAACACAAAAGAAATTGACTTTAGGCATGCCGTCAACAAAGAACTTATGCAAATTGAACTATGCAGTCCCAATTATATTATGCATTGAATGAAATCGACAAAGGCGACAGTTGACTTAGATTTGTGTAGTCATCTAAAATAACTTACTATACATGAGAAAGGGGAATATACGTCATGCAGACGACACAAAGTCTCAAAATTACGCAAATGATAAATTCAAGCTGTCGATAGACCGAATGCTTGCAGTCAATAGGTGGAATGCACGCAACAAAACACTTAACCAAGCAAAAGTAATCATGCAGTTGATGAAGAAACTTGGGCAAAATTATGAAGCACGTTGTCACAAAATCTTAGGATTTACGAAACACCCAAAGGAAACAAAAACCTTAACATACCAGCCCACACAACATAATTCGACGGGGCGACGCGGGAAAAGAATTTCGGCGGGAGCTCTCGATGATCGACGGGAGGGCCCGATGATCGACGAGAGGGCCCGACGATCGACGGGAGGTCCCGTCAATCGACGTGAGTTCCCATCGATTTCTACTTGAAGTCTCGCTGAATTTGACTTCGCTGCTCTCTCGACGATCGACGGGAGGTCTCGCCGATTGATGGGAGGTCCCATCGATTTCTACTTTCTACACAAAATTATTCTAAACTACCTGAACATACTTCTATCAGAACTTAATTCTGAACTACCAGAACATACCTCTACTAACATCATTTCAAATATGGTAAAATAAATCTAAACAGTGAAACTAACCAACTTCACCAGATGAATTTAGGCAAACTTCTCGACTAACTAAGCGAGAACACTCGATGAAAATTGCAAGACTCAATCGACGAATTTATCGAAAGCATTCGACGAATGACACGAAACTACTCGACGAAATAAGCTTTGTTGGAACATGCTTTCCGCATCTCTTAGTTTGACAATAACAAATCCTATTGTATTTAATCATACTTGTTTTGTGTTTATAGTATGCAGGATTTTGTGCTTTCAAATCTCCATGGTGCTGGGTTTTGTTGCTACCGCGCCGCGCTAACCTTACCGCTGGCGCTAGCACTGACGAAACCGCTGAGACGAAACCACTGAGACGAAACCGCTGAGATGAAACCGCTGAGAAGATCTGAAAGCTCTACCGCGCCGCATTAAGCCTACCGCTGGCGTTATCTGTTCGACGAACTGGCAATCGACTAAACTGGGTTCGACGAACGCAGAAGCCCGTTCGACGATCGACGAACGAAGAATCCCGATCGACGAACTGCAGCTCTACCGCGGCGCGTTAGCTCTAACGCTGACGCTAGCGTCCGAAAGACGAAATGGTGTTCGAAGAAAATGATGTCGTTCGATGAACCAGATTGAGATCGACGAAAGCTGAGGGCCGTTCGATGAAAGTCATGCCCCATTTGACAAAAATGAATAACTACCACGGGGGCTAGTGGATCGACGAAATTAAGGTGCCGATCGACGAAATTCATGCACTACCGCGGCGCGTTAGGTCTAACGCCCGACGGTAGCTTTTGGAAACATCCCGTCTGCAGTTGATTAAGGGGCAAATTTTGGAAAGAGATATTGCCTGAAGGAAGGAAATCACACTATCACGAGGCGATAGTGTTACCGCGGCGCGCTAGGCTATCACAACTGTTTGCGCTCAGAAGTTGCCTTAACTACCACGATCCGTATGCGCGTCGTGTCACTATCGCGGGGAGGTAGTACTAGCGCAGGCGGTAGCTGTCAAATCTATTTAAAGAGCAGTGCTTCCTCCATTATGCTTGTTGTTGAAGAACGAATTGAAGCCTTATTTCAGAGCACTCGTGAGAGACCTCAGAAGCAGCCAAGACAACTCCGTCAACGTTCGTGAACGCAAGGAACTCGAAGAAAGAACCAACACGCTTATTCTGCGAGAAGGTCGCACGCATCAACTCAAAGGATTACTTCGGCACACCTTCGACAAGATCTTCGAGTTCAACCTAAGAGGGAGTTTGTCTTTAGTTTTTTTTTTCATTTGTAATATTTTTATATCTTTTGTTCGGTAGAGAAATTCACCACACGGCGACTAGGGCCTTGTGGGGACTAGGGGGAATTCGCCACACGATGACTAGGTCTAGGTAGGACTTAGGGAGTAATTCGCCTTGTGTTGACGACTAGGTCTAGGGAGTAGATCTAGGGGGTGCTCGAGGCCTTTCTGGTGATAGATTGGCTAGAGCGGCTTGAGGCCTTGTCTGGGGAGAGACATGCTAAAGCCAACCGGTCCTTGGGAGAAGGGTCGATATAGAAAAATGAAAAAGAGTTTTCCATTTGTCGCCTCTTTCCAAGCGTTATTGGAAAAGTTTTTGTAAACATATGTATTTCGATTTGATGATTAATGAAAATATGTTTATTTCTTCATCTATGATTCGTGCTCTTTAATTTTCATTGTCTTAACCTGAAAGCTAATTTCTCTGTCACTAACGCCGAGCGGTAACACTACCGCTGGTGGTAGCAACATAGATTTATTTTCTTTAATAATAACAAAAAGTTTAAAACCCTTATTCACCCCCCCCCCCTCTAAGGGCGCATACAGATCCAACAAGTGGTATCAGAGGCAGGTTATTCCAAAACAATTTCACCACCGGGAATAATGGCATCTCTTGATCATGATCTCGCTTCTACTAGTGGGGAAAGTTTTTATGTAAATGAAAAATCACTAGCACCACCTTTATTCGAAGGGAAAAATTATAAAAGGTGGAAAAATTTAATGGAAAGTTTTCTTAAAGCCTTAGATGAAAATATTTGGAAAATTACTATTGAAAAGCCACCTAGTGTACTAAATAGAAACGAAATGGTTTTAAATGCAAAATCTACAAATAGTCTATTTTGTGCATTAGATCAAAATATTTTCAAAAATATTTATACCTTACCTACCGCATATGAGATTTGAAATTTTCTTGAAAGAACTTATGATTCTCCTTCTGCAGGTATGAAATAATCACAAGAACCGTAGAATATGCAAGTTTGCTCAAGTCTTCAAAAAAGCTCCTCTCATGATGAATCTGTGGAAGGGACATCAAGCGGAAGGGATGATGGAAGCTCTTGCTTGGAAGATGAAGAAGTGAAAGGAACTATATGCTCAAATATCGCATCATCCACAAGCACTGTAAGAAAATCAAAATCTCTTAATGTGTGTAATTCTATTTCTACATTACAATTGCTTCAAACTACAAAGCGCAAAATTAAAAAAATTAAAAAAATGCTAATAAACATTTGCGCTTAGAAAATAAAAATTTAAAGACAAAAATTAATGTAGAATCAAATTCTAATTTATCTAGTTCTACCCATGACTCCTTAGTTGAAAACATTACACCTTGTGTAGATAATGAATTAAAAGAAAAACACAAGAAACTTGAAAAGGAGTTTATTTTTATAAAAGAACAAAATGAAAGATTATGTTTAGAAACTTCATCTTTGAAAATTGATTGTGCTAAGTGTAATGATTATAAAATTGAAATTAAAGAGATGGATGAAACATTTGATGAATATAGGAATAACTATCAAAATCATATTGATTCAATTATTTCCACTCTTAAAAATAGCACAATAGCTTACAATAAAGCTAGACATAATCTAAAAATTAAGAATAATGAATTAGAAGCTAAAATCAACTTGCCTAAGGAAATCATACAGAAAAATTTTCAAAACATACATTCACAATATCAAGATATATCTAAAAGCAAGTTGAATATGAATATGAATAACTTGACTAAGCCTAATAATGGGAGTAAGGAACACAAAGTATTTGTAAATCAAAATCCCAATCTCTAATATTTACAAAATCATGTTTCTCGCAACTTAAAATTAAATGCAAACAAATTTTCTCCAAATTATAAATTCAAAAATCATTTTGAACCAAATATTCAAGTAAACGATTATGGAAATTTGGAAACTAAAAATAATGTTTGTACATTGTTTGAATGGAGACCCAAAGTTAAAAATGAAACACAAACTCAAATAGAAAGGGCCCATTCGATTCTATCTCCCCAAAAGCAAACACGTTGTATTTGGGTACCCAAAGGAACCGTCTCACCCGGCCCTCTTTGGATACCTAAATCTCTCATTCAATAGGACTCTATCATTTGCATGAAGTAGAAATCAATTAAAAATGAAATATCAATTTTCTACTTCATGGTATGCTAAATTTCCTTTTTGCTTTTCTTTTGTTTTTGTTTCCTTTAACCAACATGATATGATCACTTCATATAACATGTGATATCTTTGACACATTAAGCCAAACTTCTTTAATAAATCAGATTGGATGTAATTGAATAAAAAGTCATATTATTTTTCAAGTGATCTATTTATCATTTTATCTTTATCCCTCTAAATCCATTCCTAAAAGTCTTATAAATTTGAAAACTAAATTTGTCATATGATATTTCTAAGACTAAATGAAATAATTGTCGAAATGCGCAAGTTTTGCTTAGGTATCTAATATATTTGCGTTATTTTGATTACCCCTAATATGTTTAATCATAATCATGTCATATCAGAATTGAAAAATTGCAAAAACCATTTGAGAATCTCAACTCTATTGCTAACGCCTGGCTTTAGGTTCTAACGCTGGCGGTAGCATAATCTTCCTAAATTCTGATTTATTTAAAATATTATTTTCTGAAACAATTGATTATGAGTATATAATTCCTATATGTTAAAATTCATGATCATGTATAATAATCTTTCCAATTCAAAAGATCTTTTAATTCAAACATTAAGTAGAACTACAAAAGATCTTATTACTTCCAACACATTGTTTGTGATCATGATTATTATATGAATTTATTATGTCTTGTATGTATCTCATTTATGTTTAGATCATAGAATTAACTTTATATCAATATGAATGATTAAATTTGAATCATCACTCTATTCTATGTCTAAAATTTGAATCACTATTGTTAAATACATGCAACATTATATCAATTAACTTTATGGCATAACACAACATTCAAACTCATCGTATCTAGCAATATCAACTAATAAATATTATCATCCATGCTAGATATATGTGTATTGCCATAATGAATCAATCTTAAAGAAGAGTAATTGAAAGTTAAAACTCAGATTAACTATGTTGCTTTAAAATCAAATATACTAAGAAATTAATCACGCATAAAAGCTCATAGTTTATAAATCAACCCATGTTAAAAGCATAGGTTGTCCAAAAGATTATTCACCCATGACGTTATATCTCACAATAGCGGGGGCGTAGGGTTGTATATATTAGAGACCTAACCTCTAAGACATGCCTTATCCTTAACCAGGGAGGGTTCCAGTGAGGCCTTGTGAGGCACTGGGAGGAAAAAGTGCTAGGTTGAGCGTTCTCTAGTGTGTGCATATGAGATTAACACCAGAACCTAAGGCATGTGTGCAGCTCCTCATGCCCATCCGTCACTTAGTACAGGGCTAGGGTGTAGACATTTAGTCTGGGTAGTTTTAAATCTTAGGACATACTTATATTACTCACTGCATGAACATTCCATTACTTATCACTAAAATCATGCATATTTGGGTTGTTTGAAAATGTCCTCTTGTGTCTGCATAATTTATCTTTTTGTGCTTAAATATTTTGTAAAATACAAGTATTTGAAAAAGCCATAGTTTCATGCAAATTTGATCCACCTAGAGATCTCAAAAAATTCTGAAATTTCTGCATGAAGCTTATCTAAGGACACTTAATCAAAATCAAAAATTAAAAATTCCAATTTTCCAAAAAAATCGAGTTCTGTCGCTAACGCGCGACGGTATCTAGTTACCGCTGGCGTTAGTGAATATTCTATGAACTTCCAGTTTTTTTTTCTCTTTCATTTTTTTTTGCTTCTGTTATTTTTTTAACAAAAAAATATAAAACAAATCAAAATTTCAACCATAAACATGCTTTGCTTTTCTATATCAAAAAAACTACAAAATTGAAAAACCAATTTAAAACATCAAAAATATGTTTTTATTTGTTTCATTTTTTGTTTTTGAAAAACTTAAAAATTCTATAAAAACTGATGTATTTTTCAATGTATCAAGGATGATATGGTCTATCTTGTCTAGTTTAGAATACAATGTTTCATTCTCTATTTCAAGTATCTTAATAACATTGTTTTGTATCATGCCTTGATCATTATCTTTTGTGTGCTTTGAAATTGATGATAGAAATCATGTGTAGTATTGCATAGTGTGCCTTTATGTATGAGTAAATGGCTTATATTTCCTAATGATTTTGTTTCACTCACACTTTTTGACAAACTACATATGATTTTAATCCACTCTTACATGATTGTGTAGTGTAATAACTTAATATTATTGTTAGGCATGCTTAGTTTTATATACACCACAAGTAAAAATCTTTTTCATGCACCTATTTTTTTGAAGAAGTGTGTCTTTTTCAAAATCTTTTGTTTGCACATACAAGTGAATTCAGAGATCTTTGTCGTTAAGCAAAAAAATTTAAATGAATAATTGACAAAGATAACTCCACCAAGCACTACTCACCCTCCTGATAAGTCTTAATGAGCATTGTGAGGTTGAGCACCTTGGAGAGAATTGTAAAGTGCCTTGTCGCAGACAATTTTTTTTCATACTTCTTCTTGTACACCGAATCACAAATAAATAAAATTCAAAATAATACTTGTGATTCCCCAAGCACTACTTTGCACCTTGATAAGTCTTAATAAGCATTGTGTGTGCAGAGCACCTTGGTAGTTGTACTATTTTACTATGTGCATTGAATAATTTCTATAGCTTTGTGGGAAGAGGTAACTCTAAAAACGCTTGTTCAATGATATTGTGTTTATTCCATTATACATGTCATGTGTTTTGATTAACTCATATGTATACTTTTTCAAAAACACTATTTTGTACACATCATTATCACTTGTAAGCTTACTACTCATGAGAATTGGAGTCTATTGCATATGTTCAAGTATTCTCTAAATTCTTAAGTAAATGCACTAGATAGCTTTGCATGATCAATACAATGTATACATGTACTTGATTTCTCAATTTAGGACATTGTATTCTTCTATCTTGACTTGATATCTTGTATCATGCTTACATTTCTTTTCGGCTACGCCATGAGAACTCTGTATTGCATACCTTTCAAACTAGTGTATGGCTATGTTAAAACTAAAATTATTTTGTGTACTTCAAATGCTACATCTATTTTGTTATATCCAAAATTCTTAATCATCTACTATGTTTCTCAATTCCTATAAAGATGTTCACTTAAAACATATTTCGTCATGCTTTCCACCTCAATTACTACTTGCATGCTCGATCATGAATACGTTTTTTTTCCAACAAGTGGTTCCTTTATGACTATTTCTTCACATTCTCTCTCCACTCATATCTATTGTATTTTTTCCTTTGTGTTTAAACTCTTTATCATGCTCATTCCCTCTCTACACAGTAATTGCACACTTTTTGTTGGCCTTCCTCTCCACCCTCTTTTGATTATACCAAAAGGGGGAGAATAAATTTGAAAGAAATTAACATGTTTAGGGAGTCAAGTTCATAAGAAGTTTTGTTGTAGGGGGAGCATTCACTTAGGGGGAGAATTCATTTAGGGGGAGAATATGCACATATCTTAAATTTCATGCTTATCTCTATTATAAACACAAATTCCTATCAATTGTATTATTTCTTTCTAAGGGGATTTCTTATTATCAAAAGGGGGAGTTTGTTGGAACATGCTTTCTACATCTCTTGGTTTGACAATAACAAATCCTATTGTATGTGATCATACTTGTTTTGTGTTTATAGTATGCAGGATTCTGTGCTTTCAAATCTCCATGGTGCTGGGTTTTGTTGCTACCGCGCCGCGCTAACCTTACCGCTGGCGCTAGCACTGACAAAACCGCTGAGACGAAACCGCTGAGAAGATCTGAAAGCTCTACCGCGTCGCGTTAAGCCTACCGCTGGCGTTATCTGTTCGACGAACTGGCAATCGACTAAACTGGGTTCGACGAACGCAGAAGCCCGTTCGACGATCGATGAACGAAGAATCCCAATCGACTAACTACAGCTCTACCGCGCCGCGTTAGCTCTAACGTTGGCGCTAGCGTCCGAAAGACGAAATGGTGTTCAAAGAAAATGATGTCGTTCGACGAACCAGATTGAGATCGACGAAAGCTGAGGGCCGTTCGACGAAAGCCATGCCCCGTTTGACAAAAATGAATAACTACCACGGGCGCTAGTGGATCGACGAAATTAAGGTGCCGGTCGACGAAATTCATGCACTACCGCGGCGCGTTAGGTCTAACGCCCGGCGGTAGCTTTTGGAAACATCCTGTCTGCAGTTGATTGAGGGGCAAATTTTGGAAAGAGATATTGGCTGAAGGAAGGAAATCGCACTATCGCGGGGAGATAGTGTTACCGCGGCGCGCTAGGCTATCACAACTGTTTGAGCTCAGAAGTTGCCTTAACTGCCACGATCTGTGTGTGCGTCGTGTCACTATCGCGGGGCGGTAGTACTAGCGCAGACGGTAGCTGTCAAATCTATTTACAGAGCGGTGCTTCCTCCATTATGCTTGCTGTTGAAGAACGAATTGAAGCCTTATTTCAGAGCACTCGTGAGAGCCCTCAGAAGCAGCCAAGATAACTCCGTCAACATTCGTGAACGCAAGGAACTCGAAGAAAGAACCTACACGTTTATTCTGCGAGAAGGTCGCACACATCAACTCAAAGGATTACTTCGGTGCACCTTCGACAAGATCTTCGAGTTCAACCTAAGAAGGAGTTTGTCTTTAGTTGTTATTTTTTTTCATTTATAATATTTTTATATCTTTTGTTCGGTAGAAAAATTCACCACACGGCGACTAGGGCCTTGTGGGGACTAGGGAGAATTCGCCACACAGCGACTAGGTCTAGGTAGGACTTAGGGAGTAATTCGCCTTGTGTTGGCAACTAGGTCTAGGGAGTAGATCTAGGGGGTGCTCGAGGCCTTTTTGGTGATAGATTAGCTAGAGCGGCTTGAAGCCTTGTCTGGGGAGAGACAGGCTAAAGCCAACCGGTCCTTGGGAGAAGGGTCGGTATAGAAAAACGAAAAAGAGTTTTTCATTTTTCGCCTCTTTCGAAGCGTTATTGGAAAAGTTTTTGTAAACATATGTATTTCGATTTGATGATTAATTAAAATATGTTTATTTCTTCATCTATGATTCGTGCTCTTTGATTTTCATTGTCTTAACCTGAAAGCTAATTTCTCTGTCACTAATGCCGAGCGGTAACACTACCGCTGGCGGTAGCAACAGAGATTTATTTTCTTTAATAATAACAAAAAGTTTAAAACCCTTATTCACCCCCCTCTAAGGGCGCCTACAGATCCAACAAGCTTCACTCGACGAATTATATCTTAACTTACTCAACGGACTGCTGGAAAACACTCGACGAATTCACCGAAAACTACTCGACGAATTTCACTACTACTCAACGAAATACTTGAACTTAAAATGAATTCTGCTAGAGACAAAAATCAGAATTTCCTAATAGGTCTACCCTTTATTTCCTTGCCTAAACCGATAAAAAGAAGAGGAAAAGAGAATTGAAAAGCAACAGGCAAGGGGAGAAGAAGGCAAACCGCCACTTGCCTTAACCTCAAGCCACCAAAATTCGGCCTTTCAAGCACTACTCCACACCAAGGATCGGCTCATACACGGGCTAGGAATGAAGAATCTATGAAGATTTCGACAAAAACAAAACTAGGGCCGCTAACCCTAGCGCTAAAAATCCACGAAACAGACAAAACTTACCACGCACGCGAAGAGTGCGACGAGAGCTTTCCAGATCTATGCTCCGACGAAGATTTCATGCACCGGAGCTCCGGGGGGGAGGTTGGAAGCTCCACGGAAGCTCTCCCTTCTCTCTCTCTCCCTTGCACACTCTCTGGCCCGCCGATTCAGGGAGGAAGATGAAGTAGAATAATGCATATAGATATAATATTATGAATAATAATAATAAGAATAAGAAGGGCTGAACCAAAATATTCAATTTCAATGAAATTCCCACCAAAGACGAAAGCTGGCGCTACGAATCCAACAGAGAAGTTGAAATCAAAATCCGGCGGGCCGTTCTCGAGATATAATTTTTTGAAGTTTACGACGAACGATAATTCTACAAATCTTTGAAAATTCGTCGAGACTCAAATATTGCTCGAATCGCAGCGGAACTTCGACGAGCCTTTCTAAAATTAATTAATTCAATTTTCTAACGAAATTTTTTCCAATTCCGGTATGCTTCAAAATTTGGTCGACTTGACCGAACGGACGTGAAAACGCGCAAACGACGATGCACCGTTAACTCCACACTAATGTAACGCCCTTACGTCATTATGACGTCATAGAAAGGTTAAAATAATTTCTGAAAATTCAGGGGCGTTACACCGGGAGAGCATTTTCAGCCCTGGCACACATTATCGGCTCGGACGCGCATTCTCGGCCCAAGCGCGCAATCACGGCCCAGGCGGGCATTCTCGCCCCTGACGCGCATTTTTCTCTTAGACGCGCATTTTTCGGATTAGACACACATTTTTCGCCCGGGCGCGCATTTTCCGCCCGGGCGCGACCCAAGAGCGTATTTTACGCCCGGACGCGCATTTTTGGCCCGTGCATGCATTTTCTGCCCAGGTGCGCATTTTTTGGCTGACTGCCCCGAGCACGCATTTTTCGCTCTTGCGCACATTTTTTGCCCGGACGGACATTTTTAGCCAGGGCGCGCATTTTCGGCTCGGGGGCGCATTTTTTCGTCCGGGCGCGCATTTATGAATTTATTTTATTTGCTTATGTCCAATTTTGCCAAACAGTTTCTAATGTGTTTCTCTTTTCTGAAAAGCTCTGCAAATGAAATTCACCCAAACAGATCATCATTTGCAATAAACCTTTTCCAATAGCACCTTTTCCTACCCTCCTACTACCACTCATTATCCCACCGTCACCGCTCTCCCAAATAGGCCAAATATAAATTTTATAATAAGTTTTGTGCATAGAATCAGAAAACTCTATTATTGATGAATTTGTTTTGTTTGATAGAAAAATAAAAAGAAAGAGACATATCGATTATTTGGGAGTCAAACGATGTGATGATCTTGTGAGTTGAGGGTTGTTGGGAATCTTGCCCTCATGATTTCTGATTTGAAGAAGTCACCAATTCAAGAAAACTTCACTTTGTATTTGAGTACACATCTAGTTTTTCATTTCAGTGAAAGCTAAGTGCAAGAATGACTTGCGTATATGCTTATTGTCACCAAGCATAGTTATGACAATGTAATCCTTCATTGTCATAACACCATGCTGACAAGTCCTAGACCATGTTAGTCTTGTCACTTATTCAAGTGAAGTATCAAAAGAATTGAAGAAAAGCTCAAGGAAGTCAAGAAGCTCAATTTAGTAGAATTCAAGGAATAAGCACTCATATATCGTCGAGATTACTCTCAGAGATAAGCAGAAGGTTCATGTTAGTTATCGCCGAGATAACATGAACAATTCGATGATATCGTTATGACACCAGAATCATACGACGATATCGTTGTAAGATCAAGAAGAATCTATCAAAGTCCAATATCGTCGTGTCAATCGCAATAACACGACATCGTTGTAAAGTCTAAAGAAGAGTTAAGTCAAAGTACTCGGCAATGTCGATGACATAGTCGTGAAGAGATCTTGTCGTCGAGATAAGAAATGAAGCTCTCTGAAGACCTAAGTAAGAATGCTCGACTTTGTTGATGACATCGTCGTAAAGAAGCCTTGTCGTCGAGAAGGCTAAGAGAGAACCTTTGAAGACAGCTTATGAAAGAAGAATTGTTTGTCGTCAAGATGATCAGGAAAATATCGTCGATAAGATATTATGGTTTCAACGATATCGTCGATAAGACATAATGGTTTCAACAATATCGTCGATAAGACTGAATGATTTCAACGATATCGTCGATAAGACTGAATGCTTTCAACGATATCGTTGATAAGATATTATGGTTTCAACGATATCGTCGATAAGACATAATGGTCTCAACGACATCGTCGAGAAGACAGTATGGTTTCAACGACATCGTCGAGAAGACCGCAAGTTGACCACAAAATTACAATGATACCTTTACGATGGCTTTATGTCTAAAGAAGATTGAAGAAGGCTTGAAGATTTGTCCAAGTCCAAGATGGATCGGCGTAACAACAAGTTCTGTCGTCGAGACGTTGCAAATATCATAGAGACAAATCAAGACATTTCAAATAGTGCTACCTGCATTTAATGTCGCCGTCCGATGGTCCAATCAGCGCGTGCCATTAAGGAATAATGTCTGACATTCAAAGGACATCATAGGAGACCGTTAGTCGGATCCTCAGTCTTATAAAAGGGATAAGTGTCGGCCCTAATTCGCTACAGCAAGAAACGCAGAAAATACACGCATGAATCAATAGAACGATAAAGCTGCGAAGTTTCAGTCTAGCAACATCGACTGATAAGCATTGTTCCAGATTGAAGAAAAGATTGAAGAAGAATCCGTGCTATTCAAGAAATCATCCAAAACATTCTCTTCAAGTCCAATAAGCCGATCTTCATCCGCCTATAAAAGTCTTTCTCTCAAATCTTTTTCTGTAGGGCTTGTGGGTCTGAGCTCGTAGGATCTGTTTCAGATTTGAGTTGTAGGGCTTGAGGGCCTGAGTTATAGGGCTTGAGGGCCTGAGTTTTGTAGGGCTTGAGGGCCTGAGTTTGTAGGGCTTGAGGGCCTGAGTTTTATAGGGCTTGCGGGTCTGAATTGTATGGCTTGAGGGCCTGAGATTGTAGGGCTTACGGGCCTGAGTTTTGGCAGAGTTTGCCGACTCTAGCACACTGCTAGATAGGCGCAGATGGACAGTGGACTACTTAAGACACTGAGTTTCTTAAGGAACCACTATAATTCTTTGAGGGCTTTGTGTTGTGTTATTAATTTCTAAATTCATACACTAGGATATTCATAGAGATAGACTCAGAAGAAAGATGGGCAAGTGATTTTAAAATACCTATTCACTCCCCCCCCCCCCCCTCTAGGTGATTTGTCAACATCCATAACTAACAAGGGTTGTTTAAACACCTAGAGGGGGGGGGGGGGGTGAATAGGTGTATGATGGTTTTTCGAATTTTAAATGTTTAAGCACATAAACCACAAAAAATAAATCACATGGCAGATTGCACATGTATTTTATAGTGGTTCCCCGATTTTGGTACGTCCACTTCCCCCTCCACCAATCTAGTGGTGTATTAGACTTGCCTAACTTCTCCAAAACTCGGATCAACCATATCTTAAAACTCAGAGTCCTCGACTCCCACCTCAGGTCCCAAGGACCCTACAACTCATAGCACTCACCAGCTTCCTACTTCAAAGACAAAATCTCCTACACTCAGATCCCTCAGGATCCTACACTCAGGAACTATGCAAAGTCCCCTACCTCAGATCCCCAAAAGGGATCCTACAACTCATATATGAGAGATCCTACAGCTCAGAATTTCTCAAAAATCCTACAGGTGAATATGTCAAAGCAATATTCTTACACACAAAAAATTAGACTCATAATGTATCTAGTAGAACTGGAGACTTCTTGAAGCCTTTAGCGGAATGAAACGGCTTCTTCACAGATCTTCTTGTAATAGATGTTCAATATCAGAATCGGCAAGAAGGTTAAATATTTTCTTCAGAAGAAAGTATTGATTGGCTTGAATGTATTTCTTTTTTCTCTTGAACTCTGTAAGTGAATATATCTCTTTACGACGAGCTCTTATTTCAGAAATAATAAAGGAGAATGATTTCCAATCTTCAGATTAAGGTTTGCTGAAATCATCTTAACCCTTTTATAGAGACCCTTGATAACGATCTCTTTCTCGTATGTCTTTTATGTCAGTTCTCAGCTTTCCATAAAGCTCTACTTTCATTGGCTCAATTTGCGGCAGCAATAAATGACGTTAAGCCAAAATCACGCTTTAATTTGAATTCGGACCTTTTCGCCATTCGACTAGATGTATAGTCGAATTTACTTCTTCTGGACGAATCTGTACTGTGTATAGCTTTATTCAATTCTTCTGCATAATTCGTCTTGATGTCTTTGATAGTCTTCAAGAAGATATTTCATAGTATAGTCTTATGGTCAAATCGTCTTGGTGACTGGTGGTCTACAAGATGATATTTCATACTTCATTCTTCTAGACGAATCATCTTGTTGTCTCTTCCACAAGATTATATTTTATTACTTCAGTCTTCTAGTCGATTCTTCTACACGAATCGACTTGATGTTTCTTCATAGTCTTCAAGACGACAATTGACTGCTTGTGTCTTCTAGTTGAATCTTCTACATGAATCGACTAGATAACTCTTTATAATCTTCAATGCGATATTTGAGCTCTTCTAAACGAATCGTCTTGTTATTCATGAAATATCGTCTTGGTTACTCGACGACATTTGAAGTGACATCGACGATAATTGTCTTAGTCATTTTTTTCCTTCATGCAACCGCTTTAAGCTATATATAAAGTGCTTCTAAGATGATATGAAGGTTGTTGTAAGTTTACAAGATGATATCGTTTTGGAGCTTAGCATCTTCAAGACAATATTGAGACCTTCACTCGACGATATTTAACCTTACCAAGACGATATTTGTCTCAGGCAAATTCTAATCTTCTCAACTCACATCTTTTACTTCAGCTCACTAGATAGACCTTTATATTTGATAATTAAGAGTTAGTGACATGTCTAATATAGTCTAAATCATAGGTCCACATGATGTTTTGCATAATTTGGGATTACATTGGCAAAACTATGTCTGATTACACTAAGTCTAGCCCTAAGATAGACTTGCACGGTCAAGTACCTGAAAGCAATAATCTAGAACAAACATGTCAAATACAAAGTGTATTTATCTTTGACTTGATGACATCTTCAAATCAAGAACATTGTAGGTAAAGTTCCCAACAGATCTGTTATGTAACTGTTGATGATTTTGCATTTCAAAAAAATATTTTACAAAACTTCATTTTTACCAAAACTTTTTTATGCACTATTTTTCGAACAATTTTTTACACAAACAGTTTTTTACTACAAACTTCATTTTTCATAAATAGCTCATTTTTCAAACTTCATTTCTAAGGGCTACTTTTCGATCAGCAACTGCAGAAATAAACGAAGCCTTACTCATAGAACATGGATCATAGGATCGGGCATTGCCGGTCATCTCTGGGCATAGGCAGGGGCGAACCCATGTATAGGCACACCCGGGCACGTGCCCAGGTGTAAAATTTCAGAAAGGCGATGGCAGGACCCGAGTTTCTCCACGCTCCCTCCGTTCGCCGTTTTCACGTGCTCTTCCTCTTCCGAAATTCACGGGTTGAGCATGGATGAAAATTCCTCGCAGCAGCCATTAATGGCGTGCAAGGAATCAGGTGCCCTAAGCAAGGAAAATCTGCCATTAATGGTGAGCAATGAATCGGGTGCTCTAAAGTAATTAATATTTTGATTTAATATTTACTTTATAAGGAAAACCTGCTACCGGATTAATTACATAATTAATATTCTGATAAATAAATTAATACTTTATTATTTGATTAATTAATTAATATATTTATCATTTGATTATAATATTAGTGATAATATAAGTAAAATATAATTTTGGATATAATTTTTAAACCGTCACCAAACCGGAGGTTACCCAAACAGAACCTTAGTTTTGAAAATACAGTTTTGAATCTCCCTTTTGAACTGCTCTCTTATAAAACAACATCGGTATCCCAAACAAAGCCTCAATATCTCTTCTTTCAAAAAGAAGCAGATTCTGCTTTCTCTTTTAGGGCAGCATTGACAAAGTGAGTGCTGAGTTTTCCTGGAAAAGAGCTTTGGATTCTCTCTTGACCACAAGATGGTCATTGCAAAAACTAAGAAAAGCTTCTTCAAAATCAGGATAACTGGAGTTGAATATGATCTATATTGGTTCTCAATTCTCCAAGGTATGTTTTAATTTTTCAATTAAAAAATTATTAAAAAAATCTAATGTTTTTTTACTTGGTGCCTGGGTCGTACGAAAATCCTGAGTCCGCCACTGGGTGTAGGCCTGGTTGGCAATCTGGTGCATGCAGTAGCAACGACAAGAGTGAAGACATCTTTTCCAACATGATCATCGCCGTCTCTCTGCCATTGTTGCAGATAGAGAGCAACGAAGACGCGCACTATTCTCTTTCAAAAGGAGAAATCGATTTCCGTACCACATGAACGAGTTGATCGACTATAGAACCATACTTCAGAATCATGTCGGCGTCGTCATCTCTTTTGGCGATCTTAGTGGGAAGGCCGGCATAATCAGTGACAAGATCTTCTTCCTCTGATTCAATGAGATTGGATATCACCGCCACTATCTCCGTCGAGAGAATCTTCGTTTGGTTGTTGTAAAACGAGCATGGCCTATATAGTCACAATTGTGTCGTTCTTTCCTCCGTAAGTTCCACTCTCGAGCAACTCTATGATTGCGTTCTTCTTTCCTCTATGAACATTCCGATGCCGCTCTCTTTCTGCACACCTTCAGGATGACGAGCAGGCCAAAGGGTGTTTCCCTCACCCAGCAAAACCTGCAGCATCTGTTCTCAATATCCAATGTGTACCGGCTCTCGGAGAACAACTCAACATTCATCGTCCTCCCTCTCTTCCATGTCCATGGTCTCATCGCCAATCTTCTTAGCCTTTTCTCGATCGGTGCTTCCGCGGCTCTTCCAGCCGTGGGTCGGTTCTTTGCTTCCACCTTCTGGATCCACTCCATTAGATGTTGAATCATAAAGCCTGGAAGAATGGATAGGTCTGCACATAAATGTGTGGTATGCACTTAAATATTTCAAATATGCACATAACCACGGTTTACACATCGATAAAGTGGGTTGTACTTAACACTAGAGATACAAAACAAGGTTCGGTTTCCCGGCCTGGGTCTGAGCCCAGTACTAGTTAGACCCTGGCTTAGACGCTAGGGGGCTCAGCCATACCAAATATTAATCTGGACCGTTGGATCTCGCGATCCTACGATCAGATCTGCTCGCGAGGTGCACATACCTACCCAAAAATTTTCGTTTTCTCAGAGAGTGAGCAGCCTGATCCGGTTTTTTTTTTTGCATGCCTTAACACCACTCATATAAAATAGCCAGCTGGTATCAACTGTCCTGTATCGGAGTGGGGAAGTCATCTAGCCTCTCGCCTTCCTCCATGGCCCTCTTCTCGTCCCACTTCACCCTTTTCTCCAACCGTCGTGTAGCGAACCTACCCCCGCGCCGCCCCGCGTCTGACCTATTGCTATCCGATTAGTTAAAAATCCAACGCAATCGCTGTCATGAAGGATTCAAATAATGCGGGAGCACTTGATCGCCGGCTGCATGACCTTCATCGGCCGGCAGGTCGACGGCCTCGAATCTTCTGGTCTTCTTCTTTATGTAGCTTTGATGTTCTTTCTTGCTGTGATGCCAGAGTCTGGAAATTGGTCAAATATGCGCGTCATCGTCATATGTGGGGAGGGATGAAGGAAAGGTCGCCATCGATTCTTCTTCCTTCTTCCCTCCTCGGTTATCGTTTTCAGCTCACCTATTGCTTGTTTCCCAAATCGGCTACAGATTTTATTGCGTCTCTATGTGGAAGGAGTTTCTAGAGATCGAACTCTGTCGTCACAGTTTCGGGGGTTTCGTTTTGTTTATGCTACAGGACGGGAATGACGACGGCGATTGCGTCAGATGACAGCGGTGGCCGGGCCAGGCGCTTTTATCGTCAGGGAAACGAGTGGTAATTCATCCCCCTCTCCTTCATCTTGCACAAATCTTTTTTCAATTTCCTATTCTCCTCCCATTTCGATCATTCTGGTTTGTATAATCTCGCACCTTCATATTTTGATTGGGCGAGGGCCGTGGAAATGGATTTTGCTCTTAGACTGTAGACTATCGTACTTACTTGTTTGGCTTATGGTGGCTTTGTGCTATACCTGAACATGAGACAACTACCATGGTTGTGCAAGTAGACGTGAAGTAGCTTGATTTTTACTTGAACCTTTGCTATCCTTTGCTGGGTTCGGTTCCCTTCTATGTAGAACGCCCAATACGTGGACGAGCACCGTGAGGTTCAGGCTCGATTGGATCAAACCAATATTGTTTCGGATGTGTTTTGGGGGACGATTTAGGTGCATTTGTTAGATCCAGAATGGACATATCAGATCATTCACACCTATAAAGAAATATATTATGTTTGGTTTTGCCCTTATTTTTTCTCCTTTTGTAATCTCATTAAATGCATAGCATCACTTGTTGACCTTGGAGAAAATGGCAGCAGCAACTTTGCTCCCCATTGAAAAATTTGCCGTCGATGTTGAATTTGATGAAAATAGAGCAACCAACAGTTATCTTCTTTGACTCCTAGACAGTCACCTACTCCATCTTTCCCCTCTTCTTAAAAGCAAGGAAAATGGAAGCTCCTGGGGGTGCCAACCCGTGAATTTTGTAGAAGCAATGAGCGAACCTGACCACTTATTCTTCTCCTTGGTCTTGGCCCAGAGGCAACAAGTACATGGCCGACATCGACAAGCATAGGGTGTCACTGGGCATTGACATCAAATGGATTTGCCATGGGCGAAGCTGTGGGTGGCGTTTGCGAGACGTGTTCGGCCAAGCCAGTGTTGTCGAAGGCCCATAGGGAGTCGAGCGTGGAGGAGACAACGAGTCGCATGTAGAACCATAGGAAACGACATTGGGCTTGTGCGGGAGTTGTAGGAAGGGTTGTAACAAGAATGGTAGTAGGCTGGAGTTTGATGTAGTTAGGAGATGAAGTTTGTTTCCACTGCAGGAGACAATGGTTGTGAGGCGCAGTGGACTACAATTTGTGTAGTTGGGTTCCCGTTGATATTTGTCAAGGAGACAATAATGTCAATAGACGTGTGAGCAGAAGCAGAGTTTTTTTCAGTGGAGTTGTGATGGTCGCATCAGGGTTGCATTGGCGCACAGTTGACCGTATGCGGTGATTGTCGCAAAGGTCAGCAACGATGTGGATTAGGGCGACTGCTGTCAAGAGGCTGCGAAAGTGGGATGAGAGCTGCAGTAACAACAACTTCGAGTGAAGTGCGTGATTTGCACCATGGATGGACATCCGCCGTTTTCGGCTCAAAAGAGCATTGAGTCGTATCCACGCTGAAGGGCGCGGCGAATTTTTGCCTCTGACGCAAAAACCCTTGCCTGGGTTGCGGATTGATTGGAGCGTGCCATACAACTCGTGTGTCGGCGTACATTGGACGACTACCTCACAAGGAATAGAACAAAATATTTGGAGTACCACCAAGGTGTTTGCGCAAGCATTTGAATCACACTAATTTAGACTTGGACCTCTTTGTTGGTGTAATATGTATTTCTCATTTGTGTTATTCTTGTTTGCGGTCATAGTGATTCGTATTCAGATTAGATGGAAACGTCTATAGAAGGTCAAACATATTTTTCAATTCTTAATGAGGATTTTCGTGGTTGGTCTTCGATCGTTCTGTGGTTTTCACCAAGATTGTGTTTTCTATATAAAAATCTTGTGCCCCTATTATTTCTGCGTGGTTAATGTTTTCTATACAAATATGACATTAAATTTGGTGACGGACAATGAAGTTTGATAAATTGCTTTTTGGCCATTGACCATTGCAGCTTGATATCAATCCTCTACTATACAGAGGTGAGTGTGCAGATATGCACTGGGCCAAAGTTGACAGGGTCACTGAGGTGTGTGAAGTAGCACATTTTCTTTGGTATGTTGAAAAAAGACTATGAGTATGAGAGATATGAAGTCTAAGAGGTGACGAGGATAGGTCATAAGAAAGTTTTTCATAGTGTTGTTGGCTAGCAATGCCGTTTGTCTCTTTTGTTGTCACTCTTCTACACTGGGTTCGACAGTTTTCTTTGGGAAGATGCAAAAATGCAATTAAGATCTTCGTAGAATGGTTGCCAATTTGGCGAATTCCACATCTACTCGGAAATGGGAGATTTGTTAGGTTTGGGTTCCCATTTTAAGTGGAATGCACGGGGACAAGCCACAGGACGCTCGAGCTCAATTCTAACGAATCAATATTATTTTAGATGCATTTTGGGAAACGATTTAGGTGTTTCCGTTAGATCCAGAGTGGACAGATCATATCATTCAGACATATCTATATATAATGTTAGGTTTTATCTTTTCTCCTTTCATAGCCTCATAAAATGCATAACAACGCTAGTTGACTTTGGAAAAAAAGGTAACGCCAACTTTCATCTTGTTGAAAAATTAGTCATTAGTTTTGATTTTGATGAAAATAGAGCAATCGATAGATATCTCCCTTGATAACTAAACAAGTATCTCCTCCCTCATCTTTTTCCCTTTTATTAAAAAAGCAAAGCAGATTGAAGCTCCAAATGTGTCAACTCAGGGCTTTCGTAGAATCAAGGAGCAAGCTCGGTCACTTATTCTTCCCTTTGCTCGGCTTGGAGGCAACAAGTGCAAGGCCGATGCTGACAGGCAGGCGTAGGCCTTTGTTGGGTAGTGGCGGCTTGCGAAGTTTTGGGTGGCATTTGTCGCACGTGTTTAGCCAAGGAAGTATTGTCGAGGGTCAGTGGAGAGTTTGGGATAAATGCAGCATGCAGGGCGGGACACGTCACATGCAGATTTGTGGGTAGCGACAATGTGCTTGTGTAGGTATTGTGTATAGTGGTTGGCTGAAGGCCGTGATCGTTGCAAAGCTCGCTAGAGTGGCGATGTTGAATGCGGTAGTGCAGTCAAGACAACGATTGCCACGAAGGTCATGAGAGTAGGGATGTGAGCTTCAATAGCAGTAATTCAGCGAGAGCAGAGTTTGCAATTTGCACAATGGTTGACGACATGACATCCGTTGATCTTGGACTAAGAGAGCAGCGAGTCGTAACTGTGACTAAAGAGCGCGAGACATATTCATTCACCTTGGACGTAGGCAACCCTTGACAGGGTTGTTAACTGCTCGGATTGGGTTATACATATCGTGCGTTGAGTTAGGGCATTAGACAACTATATCACAAGGAAGAGAAAAATATTTGGAGGGCCAAAATGGTGTTTGAGGAAGCGTTTGGGGCCAATCACACTGATTTAGACTGTCATTTTTGTTGGTACAATATGTATTTTCTCATTTGTATTTATTCCTTTTTGTAGTCATAGACTCATAATGATCCATATTTAGATCTGAGGGAAAAGTCTTTAGAATGTTAAGTGTATTCTTCTATTTCTAGTGAGGCTTTTCTGGATTACTCTAATATTTTCGTGGTGTTTCTCCTAGGTTTTCAGTTTTCCACATAAAAATTGTATTTATTATTTTGGTGTGCACTTTATATTTTTGCTCGTTGCTGGCACACTCTTTGATCTTCACAGGTACTCTGTTGAAATGGGTTAAATTCCCAATGACCTTGACCAAGGGGCCCAAAGCTTCTACGAAGGATGCAAACTAGTCTATGATGAAAGGGTTGGGGTTTTGTTTTGTTAGCTATCGAGCCAATCAAGAACATTGTTAAAAAAAATTTTATGGTGGTGAAAATTTATTTTTTTGTTGGCCTCATGTATTGTTGAGCTGATTAGATGATCAAGTCAACTGATGATCATCAAATGCATGGGAACTTTTTGGGTTGTGCCTGCTTTTACATGAAAAATGCGCACATATATATATATACTATCAAATAATGTTTGGGCATATTTTATTTTATGAGGAATACTTAATTCTCCCAACAACTTTTGATTCTCCAAGCAAATTCACATAAATTTTGTTTGTTTTAATCCATGTCCTAATATTGTATTAGTTAATCAAAATGATGAATCTTATATATACACAAAAATAATAATTGACGTAGGATGAATCTATAAGCAACCTACGTGGGCATGGCCTAACCCTAGATGAATACAAACAGTCACAAGACAAATGCAAATGAAACTATGAGCCGGTTGAACTAATGATGTGAATGAATGCGCATACACAATCTAATGAACAACATACTCACAACATAGACCCTAACACAATGCAAGAATCCACTCATGCAATTATCTGTGAAGTGCAATTAATGAAATAACATAATTTTAAATCTCACACAAATATCGATAATTAATTTCAAATATTTCAATTTAGATTAACAACTAGCAAATTATATATTAGTCAGAGCTCGGTAAATTGAGTGCATGCCATAATTTATACAAAATACACTAAAGATAGATGAGCCAATATATTTAGAGTAAGATATTACTTTTAATAAAAGGTGCATCCACACAATATAAGGACATGAAAACTAAAATATAAACCACACCAAGAAATCAACACCAACTGTGGATGTAGTATGCGTGCTTGAGATAGCCATAAGAGAGGTCGTTGGTTCCGAGGTGCGATTGGCGGGGAAATAAGATGTGTCAAAGGGAAAATATTTGCTTGAGGAAACGACTCCTATATGACACCGACAGATATTTCTGACACAATCTCCGCTTCATCCCCACCCAACTAGTGATGAGGCGAAGACGATCTTGCTCAAGAGTCCTCTCAATGCTAGCTCAGTGCGATCTCTCCCGACCTATTAGCCTAAGTTTCGCAAATTTGACATGACACTCACCGAATAATTCAAACCGATCTAGATAGTATTCTATCTCCACGAGCCACTAGTTAAAGGACTTAGGACTCGACAAGCCATCAAACAGTGGGTCAACTCTACAAAACCTATACTCGAAATGCTCCTTGAAATGATGATCATAGTAGTCAACATCCATAACATAGTCGAATCATGCCGAAGGGTCAATACGATCTCTACGAGCGAGGAGTTGAGATGAGGATGATCATCGCAATAGTACGATAATCTCCTAGGAGGGATTCTATGGGATCGACTATAGATAGACTTGGAATCCTCTAGTATCAAAATAATGCACGAATCTGGGGCTTTGATACCAACTGAAGCAACATGAATCTATAGGAAACCTACATGCATACCCTATCCTAGATGAATGCAAATAATCACGAGACCAATGCAAATGAAACTATATGCTGATTGAACTAAAGATGTGAATGAATGTGTACACACAATCCGATGAACAACGTGCTCACAACTAAACCCTAATGCAATGTAACAACCCACTCATGCAAATATTTCTGACACAATTACTTAAAGAACAAAATTTTAAAACACACACAAATATCGATAATTAATTGCAAAAATTTCAATTTAGATAAATGGGCAACAAATCACATATTAGTATGAACACACATAAATTGAGTCATAACGAATAAATTATACAAAAACACTAAGATAAATGAGCCAATATAGAGCAAGATATTTTTAATAATAAAAGATGCATCAACGCAATGTAAGGAAATGAAATATATAACTCACCAAGAAATCAACATTGACGGTGAAAGATGTAGTAGGAGGGCTTGGGACAACCATAAGAGCGGTGCGTTGGTTCCGACGTGCGGTTAATGGGGGGAGGGGGTTTTAGGGTTTGGGGAATTTAGGGGAGTTGCGGGATTTGCAGGATTCTGGAGGATTTGGAGGAAGGGATAAGGTTTGTGAATGTTGTGGGGTTAAAGGGGAGAAAGGGGTGGGGATGGAGTTAACTGCGGTGGCTGCGGGTTGTGTAGGAGGTTGCGAGGCTGCCGGATGTCAGAGGTACTGAACAAGGAAAGGAATGGTTGACCGGGGTTGAGTGGTGGCAGGGGACTGCGCAGCGTCGCAGATGCAAGTTGGAGGCGGGTGAGGGCTCCGAAGAGCTGTGCGTTGGTTTCAACGTGCGATTAGCGGGGAAATAAGTGTGTGTGGGGGGGGGGGAGCGGGGGGTTCTAGGGTTTGAGGAATTTAGGGGCGTTGCAGGTCCAAAATTTAGGTATTTTGGAGGATCTTGAGGAAGGGATGAGGTTTGAGAATGTTGTGGGACTGAAAAAAGAGGAGAAAGGGGCGGAGACGGAGCTGAAGGTGGTTGGGGATTGTGAAGGAGGTGGCAAGGCAGCAAGATGGTGAAGAGGCATTGGACAAGGGGATGGTTGGATG
Source organism: Dactylorhiza incarnata (assembly GCA_033032865.1). Classification (NCBI taxonomy): domain Eukaryota; kingdom Viridiplantae; phylum Streptophyta; class Magnoliopsida; order Asparagales; family Orchidaceae; genus Dactylorhiza; species Dactylorhiza incarnata. The sequence continues at coordinate 919,710 of JAWHQI010000006.1, forward strand.
GGGTTGGAGAGGTGGCAGGGGGTTGTGCAATGCCATAGGTGCAAGCTGGAGGTGGGTGAGGGCTCTGGTAGAGAGATTGTGGGGTTGGGGGGATTATACGACATTTGCAACCGCCTCGGACGTCGAGGTGAAGCAAAATCTGCTGTGAAAAGGGCCAATAATGGTTGTGGGTGGCTTGGTGGCTGCTGGGAAGGGACCCGAGGAGTCGACATTACATGTAGAGGTGGCTGGAGAGGCGCCGGTTCCCATGGATCACTGATCAGGCTTCAGGACCTGACGGAACCGAACAATTCCTTCTTTGAACTGTAATACTCGATACCTAGGTAATACACAATAGAAGTATATATAGGAGGGCAGATTAGATTAAATGCATCTGACGACTCGAATAGTCCGATCAGATTGACCTAATTCTCAAAATATGCTCTAGAAAAATAAAAGAAATATATATAAAAATAGGAAAAATCGAGTCAGTTGCAATTGCGGGCTTCGATCGTCCATATGACAATCTAAAAAATCAATCATGAAAAATTGCTCAAATGAGACACAATTGACCCCCATAAACAATAAATATATGTATTAATTTCTATTGAATAATGAAACATTAAGTATTACTCATTTTTTTGAATAAACTTAATGTAATTTATACATTAATGATATTGATATTTGTTAACCTGACTGGGAAAGCTCGTGTTGTGTGCGATTTCCAAGGTTTCTTTGAATTTGAACTCTAAATGCTAATTAGTTGTTCAGGACGACATTCGAGACTCGCCAATCAACCTTTTTTGTAATCCAACGAAGCAATCTTCATGGATGTTTATCAGGAAGATTGGAGAATAGTAAAAAGTGTTATAATGTATTTTTGATCATTTATCATAGTTTAGACTTTTTGGTTATTATCTTATTATCTATCTATCAATTTAATAATATTAAAATTAGATGACTATGGATTTCACTAGGTCTTGGCTTCATGACTGTATTGCATGTTGTGCAGTTTCATTTTTGCTATTTAACTATCATCATTTTAGAATGGGATAATCTCTTTGTTGTTGTTAGAGTGCCTGATGAACATGTGCTCACGAAGAGACAGACTACATTGAAGTCTACATGCATATGAGCGGATCCTGATATTAATGTCCACATTCAGATCACTAGACAATATTTGCAATTACTAAGATGTTGACATTATTTAAAATATCTTTAGACACGCCATCAAACCCATCAAATTGCAACATAAAACTTACTTCAAGTTTTAATGATAGATGTTGTCATTGTAACTATTCTGATATATTAATAACAAATGTCTACTCCTGAATATTTTTATGAATTCTTATGGATTGCAGGTTTTTTGGTACTAGTCTTCAAAGCGATATTACTATTGAAGTTGACGGAATACTTTATCATCTTCACAAGGTACACAGTTCTGGCTCGGTGGATAGTATGAAGGGCCGTACTTGTCTTCTAAAGAAACTTTGTAGGAGGATAGGATAGAAATCATTTTATTTCGTATCTTTATTAAGGGATGACTAACTTATTCTCTTATACACAAATTGGAATATATTCAATACTTCGTCTCAAGCTAGTGAATGTATATCCTATAGGCTCAGCTTATTGCATATATAGACTTCCGGGACTCTGCACTATTTTAGTCACAAGATCAGCTAGCTGGTCATTTGAACTAACAAAAGATGTGACAATCCCATGGATTTAAATTGTCCATCAAACAAAGTGTCGACAATTTGAATATGCTCCATCCCTCATAACATGCAAGATTTCATGCAATATACATCTTTATTTGAATATGCTTCTCACACGAGACTGGATAAAATTAGGAATGAATGTATCAGGGATAAGACAGGAGTGTCGCCAATTGTAGAGAAGATGCGAGAAGCTCGTTTAAGATGGTTCGGACATGTGCATAGGAGACCATTAGAGGCACTTGTTAGGCGTTGTGAGAGTTTAGTCACTAGACATGTTTAACGGGGTAGGGGTAGACCAAAAAAGACTTGGAATGAAACTATAAGGAAAGACATGGTGTACTTAGGCATTAGTGAGACTATGATTAAAGATATGGCGCAATGGCTACAAAGGATCCATATAGCCGACCCCACTATGGTGGGATAAAGGCTTGAGTGTTGTTGTATACATCTTTACTTGATTATTGTACAAGAGCTTTATGGACCTCTTCTAAGGGAAGCCAATTTGAGTAAGAAGCTCCTTTAGCCATATTAACTTACACGTGGTTACAATCGTGGCTCTATATTGAGCCTCAACATTCAACTTTATCATAGTTATCTACTTATTTTTCTAGGAAATTTGTCTAAGGGAGAGTTGGCCCAATCTGCATCGATATATTCAAATATCTCCTGATGAATTTGATTCTAAAATAAGTCCTACCCATGGCACCCTTCATAAATCGTAAAATTCGAATCGCAAACTTTTAAAGCTCGTCACACGAAGAACTAATAAATTGATTAATTACACATCAAAACTGATTTATGGAGTGTGACTGTAAAATAGTTCGATTTCCTCATAAGACGTCGATATCATCCCAGATCAACATTAGGTTTCCCTCCAGGTATGAGCTTTAGTGTCAAATCTATCGGTGTATCAAGTAGCTTTGAACCGAACATGCAAGTTTCCTCCAAGATATCCAAAATACATTTCCTTTGAAAGATAAAAAAGATTCTCTTTATTCTAGTCACTTCAATATTTCCTAGGTCTTTAGTTTCAACATACTGGTGTAGATGTCCTTCACATCGATTGATACCTCCTCTATTATTACTCGTGATGTTGATGCCGTTAAAGGATACAATGAAGACCTTCACTCCTCACCATACCAATATGCAGAATACTAGTTCAATCCGCTAAACTAGACTTATGGTTATGGTGATTGCTTCGGACCATATAAAGACTTATTTATTTTACAAACTAATCAAGAGTTCCACTAAGAAATAAAATCGTAGGGTTTCTCCATGCAAACTTTCTTATTCAGGTTACTATGAAGGAGATCATTTTTGACGTCAACCTGATAGAGAGAGCAATCTTGAATTGTTGGGCTTGAGATTATTCCAGCAACCATAACCCCGACGAGCTCTCGAATAACCCAACGAACTCACTTTGTGGACTTTTGGGCCTGCCTCTACATTTACCACTCCGGTGGCAGAAAACCCGCCGCCTCTGCATTTTACTCAGTCGCCCCAGCTGTCTCGCATCTTGGAGGCTTTTGCATCGGTGTTCGAGCCTACTCCAGGACTACCGCTGTCCTGTGCCACCAATCACCGCATTCTGCTCCAGGACGGCGCCAGGCGATTTCGGTTCGTCTGTATTGCTACGACCATATTCAAAAAGATGAGATCGAGGGATTCGTGTCAGACATGTTAACCGCCGGCCTGATACGACCCAGAGCTAGCCCGTTCTAAAGCCCGGTCCTGCTCATGCGGAAAAAGAACGGTAGATGGCGATTCTACGTGGATTATTGTGCGCTCAACAAAGCCACCGTAGCTGACAAATATCATAACCCAGTCATACAGGAGCTCTTGGATGAGCTATGTGGCGCCGCCTATTTTTCTAAGATCGACCTCCGTCCGGGCTACCATCAGATCCAGGATTGTTGAGGACATCGCGAAGACCGCCTTCCGCACACACGATGGTCACTACGAGTTCTTGGTTATATTGTTCGGCCTAACCAACGCCCCAACTACATTCCAGACCACGATGAAAAACATCTTTCGGCCAGTGCTTCGTAAGATGTTCTGGTTTTCTTTGACGATATACTTGTTTACAAACTGACGTGGAAGGATCACTTACGACATTTGGAAACCACTTTGGAGACACGTTGGCGCCACTCTTTGGTCACCAACCTGAAAAAATGTGCCTTTGCCCAACGTGAGATCTCTTACTTGGGTCACATCGTCTCAACGCAAGGGTGGTGATGGACCCCGACAAGGTCGAAACGGTGTTGCGGTGGCCGCAACCGCGCTCCTTACGGGAGGTACATGTCTTCCTCGGTTTGACAGGCTATTATCGCATCCTCGACTACGACAAGCTGACACCATCACTCACAAGCCTTTTGCGCAAGACGACTGATACCACTCTTTGATGGTCCCCCAAGGCGACCACCTCGTTCACAACACTACAACATGCTTTCCCGGTTCTGGTCATCCCCGATTTTTCCCAGCGTTTCATAGTAGTCTGCGATGCCTCGAGGACAGGCGTCTGTGTTGTGCTCATGCAGACCGGGCGCCCCATAGCTTACTTTAGTCGGTCCTTCTCCAGGACCATTTGTTCTCGCTCCGCCTATGAAAATGAGCTTATGACGCTCGTTTTGGCAGTTCAACACTGACTTCCGTACTTGTTGGGGAGGCTCTTCATTGCTTGTACGGATCACCACAGCTTACAGTACCTTCTCAGTTAGAAGATGACTACCCTCTCACAACAGGTTTGAATGGAGAAACTGTTGGGCTATTGACTTTACCGTCGAGTTCCGTTCGGGCAAGTCCAACTTGGTGGTGGACCCCTTATCTCGTCAAACAGACTCAACGGAGCTGACGGCCATATCCCGCCTGGTTTGGCAGGAGGATACCCTACAGAGTGAGGTGGAGGCCGACCCGGCCCTTCGGGCTAACATGGGCAACTTACGAATGGATGCCACCGCATGCCCCCAATACACCCTCGTTGGGGGTCGGTTATTCTATCGGGGCCGGTTGTGAAAGTGGAGTGGGTCCTCTCTTCATCCTCGGCCATCATCTTGCGCCTCCTCCCAGAGTTCCACACTACATCGTCAACGAGCTATACTATACATGAGCATTCCGCACTTAATGCCGCCGGCGGCGGCGCTCTCCTAGAAAGGGATGATATGACATGTGGAGAAATTTTCCGCGGCCTACCAACCACCACACACAATGATTCAACACCCACCACCTATCGGGGGAATGTCATGTCGGGGTGGTGTGCACAGAGCTCTTGGACATAGATGAGACGCTAAGAGATCGCAGTGCACAACAGAAGATGTTCTACCAAGCAAACAAACGATGACAGGACGTCCAGTTCCAGGTGGGGGATGCGGTCTTCGTCTAGCTCCGACCGTACCGCCAAACTTCAGTGGCGAGACGGCCCCATGCCAAGCTGTTCGCCCTCTTCTACGACCCCTTTACAGTGCTCGCCCGCATCGGCGAGGTGGCCTACTGCCTTTGCCTTCCTTCCCACAGTCGGATTCAGCCGGTCTTCCACGTATCCCAGCTCAAACGGGTGGTGGGCGATCACGCCGTTGAGGAGACCGTATCGCCGGACATCGCATCAGACGGCTCCACCGTCTATCTTTCGGAAGCAATTTTGGATCGCAAGCCTGTCACGGTGGACGGTTGGGTTCGAGAGCAGGTGCTGGTGGCGTGGCAACAACTCCCCGTTCTGACTCGATTTGGTAGGATCATGACGACTTCCACAGTCAGTTTCCTGAGTATTGCCTCAAGGACAAGATAAATTTTCTAGATGGGGGTATTGTTACGGACGAGAATGGCGCGGAGCATGAAGGGGCCTCAACAACGTGACGAGTCTATTCTAGGAGGAAGAGCCTTGTGGCCGAGACTACGACGTGATTCATGTTGACCCAGGATGGGTGTATCTTTTATTAAGTTCTATCTTTTATTTACGCTTATGCTACCATGTGGGGTTCATATACCCAAACTCTGAAATCTGGATTTTGGATCTTGAAGTGCACTTGGAGTAACTTGTCTAGTTGGATTCCACTTGCATACTTGGTGGAATTTGTCGTATCTTAACCAAACCTTTTGCACGGGCTCTCCGTGTGTTTGTGTTGTTTGGAGAGACTTACTTGTCTTATAGTTTAGGTGCTTTATTTGTCTTTCACTTCATCACTTGTTGTTTCGTCTAGTTCAATAATACCACTTATCCTAGTGTGTTTTAAGGATCCACTGCCCCGGAACTTCTCAAGCGTAAACATTCACTTTCTAGTGAGGGAGCAATGTCATGGGCCTAAAGTGGGTTCCACCTTAGGACCCATGGGTTTAGGTCAATATCTAATACGATGGAGAGGCTACTTAAAATTTCTATTTTATTGATTCTTTCAAAGTCTTATTATTGTCCTAATTAATGATGTGTGCTTTTGTCTTTTAGTTTCCCCTCATTTCAAAAAGTGGGAAGATTGCGCGCATAGTTGAAGGTTTACAAGATGCAAAAGATGACGCACATATATTATTGGAGGGATGTCCTGGAGGGTCCGATGTGTTCTTGATTGCAGCAAAATTTTGCTATGAGATTAAAGTGGATTTCAAGCCAGAAAACATTTTGGTGGTGTATTTGGCTGCTGATTTTCTTGAAATGACTGAGGAATACAGCGAAGATAATATGTTGGTAATGACACAAAATTATATTAACAAAGAAATTCTTCTGAGCTGGAACGGTTGCATTTCAGCTCTTCGGAGCTCTCAGAACCGCATTTTAGAAGCTGAAAACCTTCCGATTGTGGATAAGTGTCTTGTTGCGCTCTCAGTGATGGCGTGCCGTGATCCTAGTTTGATCAGACAGCCTGCAATGCACGGAAGCTTACTGAGTCCTGGAGGAAGTATATTGTGGAACGGAATACACACTGGAGCTACCGTAAGAAGCACGCTATCCGATTGGTGGTTCGAAGATGCCTCATCTCTCTCTTTTCCAATATTTAAGAAATTTATTGAAACAATCAACGAACGTGGTATCAGGTCACTGGACGTGTTTGGTGCACTGATGTTCTATGCTATGGAGTATTTGCCTGGTCTTGATAGGTGGCAGAATAAGCAAGGAGGAAGAAGGAGAATTGGACGTTCGTCCCTTGCTCCCGAATTTGTCGATCGTAAGGCTTTAATTGAAGGCATTGCCGAGCTCCTTCCGGAGAATAAGGGGAAGTTGTATTGCAGTTTCCTGTTAGGAATTTTACGTCTTGCCATGATTCTAGATGCTGACTTGTCATGCAAAGAATCTTTGGAGCGGAAAATAGGGATTCAGCTTGAATTGGCGACTCTAGATGGTCTGTTGATTCCGAATTTTTTAGGATCTGATGATCTGTATGACACGGATTGTGTGGAGCGGATTATTCGACATTTTTTATCCTTTCAGTCGCTTAAAATTGCGCCATTTTCGGCATCGTCATCGCACCCTGCCATTCCACCATCCTCTAGTCTTTTAAGTTCGGCGGCAAGGTTAGTAGATGATTATGTTGCTGAGGTTGCCTCCGATGTGAACTTGAAGCCTCAGAAGATGCAGTCCCTTTTGGAGAGTTTCCCGGATTACTTGCGCGAATTGGATGATGGGATTTACAGAGCTCTCGACATCTATTTTAAGGTTAGCATCTTTCTGGAATCAAGATTCTCTCATTACTTATTGTTTGATTTCAACTATTATAGCGAAACCTGACCAAAATAGTGTGTTTCTCACATCCTAGGAACTCCATATTTTCTAATTTCCTTTTTTATCGATTATCATTAAAAAAACGATTAACCTGCCGTGAAAAGAAAATTTACAATGATTTCTTTTGTTTTTTTATTAAAAAATATAATAATTTATGATTTATAGAATATTTGATTAAAAAAACTATGAGAAAGCAAATACTTAGATCATCGATGATACAAATCAGGTTGGGAAAATGAACTCAGCCATGAAATCTATTAATAGGTTAGTTACATGAACTTGCTCTCTATTTTTTGAAATCTATTAACAGGTTGGTCTTGAATTTACAGCATTCAAGACACTCTGTTGAGATTATTAGCATTATTGCATTATTAGTATTATTTCTTGTAAGGTGGTTTAGTCCCACATGTCAGTCCGTTGTTTTATCTCTCTTGTAACCCTTTATATAAACCCGCTATAGATGAATAATATAGTATTCACTTTTTCCCTTTCATCATGGTATCAGAGCCGTATGGTTCCGCATTTGACCCTTCCGCCGTTGATCGCTCACAGCGACCCTTTTGCAAACAGCGACAGCCCGCGCCTTTTCCGCATTCGTCTCTTCCGCCAGCAACAGCCCGCGCGTCTTCCGCCCGCCACAGCCCGCGCGCCTTCCGTCAGCCACAGCCCGCGCGTCAGCGCCTCTTCCGCGCCAGCGCCTCCCTTCCGCCAGCAACAACGCCTCCCTTCCGCCAACAGCAACGCCTCCCTTCCGCCAGCAACAGGAGCCGCTCCCTTCCGCCAGCAGCAGCCGCTCCTCTTGGCACCGGAAATGTGGCCCTAATCTGATGGCATTTCCGGTGTCACTCTATCTTGGAGGCTCCTGCATGACCTTGGTGTCGTTCCTCACTCTATGAGGCAATCCTAGTTTCTATCTAGGTGTTTGTCGTGTTCCTCCCTTGGCTCCTTGATTTCTATTCTTGGACCATCATGTCGGTGACGGACGACTCTACCACTCTCTCTACCGGTGCCAGCGTTTCCTCAGCCACTGTGATGTCTAGTGGCTCCACTCGGACCGGTCATGACCACAATACTCCTCAAACCATGACAATACGTCTGGACGGATCCAATTTTCTTCCGTGGTCTCGGGCTATTACTCTAGCCTTGAAGAGCCGGCGGTTGTTCGATTATGTTCAGGGCACTACTCCGACACCTGCCTAGGGTTCTCCTGACTTGTTGCAGTGGGAATCTGAGAATTCCCTCATTATGTCTTGGCTGACTAACTCCATGATTGACTTTATTGCCCGAAATTATCTCTTTTTAGAGACCGCCGCAGATATTTGGAAGAGGGCCGATGCCACTTACTCTTGCCGGGGCAACGCTGCCCAGATTTATCAGCTGCGTCGGAAGATCTTTCTCCTTCGTCAGGGTGATCGCTCTCCCTCTGTCTACTACCTGGAGTTCACTCAGTTGTATCAAGAGCATGATCACTTCGACTCCCTCACTCTCGTGTCTCCTGCGGATGAGCTCCTTTTCCAACAGTCTGCATCGGGACTTCGATCAGATCAGTGTTCAGATCCTTGGGCGCTCTCCTCTGCCCTCTCTTCCGGAGGTTTTTAGTCTTGTTCAGCAAGAATTTGATAGGCGACAGACATGGACTCCTGACACTGCTCCGGAAGGTTCTGCCCTGGCTGTTCAGTTTGACAGTAGAGCCCCTCGAGATTCCAGGCCCAAGTCCCTTGACAAAGATCATTTGCTCTGTGATTACTGCAGGAAGTCCCGTCATACCTGGGCCACCTGTTTTCATCTCCATGGCTTTCCCACACCCCGTGGGGGTTCTGTACCGCGTGGCTGTCGTGGTTACGATCGCTCTCAAGGTCGCTCTACTCAGTCCCGCTCTGCCCACCTGTCTGATGCATCAGAGGAGACACCACCTCTCCCTGTCCAGCCTGCACCTCCTCTGGCTCTGTCTGCTGATGAGATCCATGCTTTCCGCCGCCTGATGCAGGGCCAGTCTCTGGATTCTTCTGTGTCCTCGTCTTCGTATGCTCATCAAGGGCTTTCAGGTGCTCATAATGCATCTTCTCGTTCTTCTACCCACTAGATTATTGATTTTGGAGCAACAAATCATATGACCGGCTCTCCTACAGGTTTTGTGTCTTACCTTCCTTTGTCTGGTATGGACAAAGTGAGCATTGCGGATGGTTCCTTATCTCTGATTGCTGGGAAAGGAACCATTTCCTGCTCCTCTCTCACTCTTTCGTAGGTCCTTAATGTACCTAAATTTACTCACAACATTCTCTCCATTAGTCATTTGACCAACTCTATGAATTGCTCTGTGACATTTTTCCCTCGTCTTGTGTTTTTCAAGACCTGAAGACGGGAACGGTGATTGACTCTGGTAGTCTAGTGGATGGGCTCTACGTGTTTGATTCTTCCACTCCTGCTTCCCCTCCTTAGACTCTTCATGCTGATTAGGCGGTCACTTTGAAGTCTTGGCATTGTCGCCTTGGACATCCTTCTATTATGTCTATGAAACGTTTATTCCCTACTTTACCTACTGTCTTAGTTGATAATTTTCATTGTGATGCTTGTGAACTTGGGAAACATCATCGTATTTCTTTTAATCATGTTTTTTCTCCTAGTTCTGCACATTTTCATCTTATACACAGTGATGTTTGGGGGCCTTGCCCTGTTGCTTCTATTTCTGGTTGTCGTTGGTTTATAACTTTCATTGACTGTTTCTCTCGCACAACATGTGTATACCTAATGAAGACTAAAGATGGAGTTTTCCCTTTATTCAGCGTTTTCACAAAATGGTTTCTACGCAATTTGATGCATCTATCAAAATTCTTCGGACTGATAATGGTCGCGAGTACATTGATTCTCAATTTGAACACTATCTTGCTCATCATGACATTATCTATCAAACATCTTGCGTTTACTCCCCTCCTCAAAATGGGGTGGCTGAACGCAAGAATCGCCACCTTTTGGAAGTTGCGTGGTGTCTTCTTCTCCAAATGCACCTTCCCAAGTATTATTGGGGGGATGTCGTTCTCACTGCCGCCTACCTTATTAATCGTATACCCTCCCGTGTCCTAGGGTATAATAATCCTCTTCACACTCTTCGGGTGTCTTCTACCAATCTGCGACCTCGTGTTTTCGGCTGTGTTTTCTTTGTTCATATTTATCACAGGTCTAAACTTGATGCTCGTGCGCACAAGTGTCTTTATCAGCTATTCTCCTACCCAAAAGGGTTACAATTGTTTTGACCTTGTTCACAGGAAGGTTTTCGTAACTATGGACGTCACGTTCCTTGAATTTGAGAGCTATTACGGGCTCTCACTTCAGGGGGGACTTCTCCTATGTTGGAAGTGAGCTTCTTTCCTTCCACTGATTCTCACTCGACTCCGACTACCACCCCGTTACCCATTCCTCTATTGTTTCCATCTTACTCGACTCCGTCTCCTATGCCTCCAGTGTCTACCCTTACTGCTCCTCTGGTCAAACCCCTGTAGGTTTACTCTTATCGTTCTACTGGAACAAACACACGGGCTCCTATAAGAATCCTAGAGCCGACCACTGATCCGTCGTCAGGGTCCATTACCCTAAGGGAAAGTACCTCTACTCAACACCAGTTAACTCAGTTCGTCTCTTATTCGTCTATAACGGCTTCCCATAGAGCTTTTGTCTCTTCCTTGTCTGTTACTTCCATTCCTACATCGTGGTAGATGCCCTTTCTGATGAGAGGTGGAAGGCGGCTATGCTTGAAGAAATGCATGCCCTTGATAAAAATCACACATGGGACTTGGTACTGTTGCCCAAAGGGAAGACTGTCGTGGGATGTAAGTGAGTCTTTTCTGTCAAGCAGAACACCTTGGGTGTCGTGGAGAGATACAAGGCAAGGTTGGTCGCAAGGGGTTACACTCAGACGACAGGAATCGATTACCAGGAAACCTTTACTCCAGTCGCCAAGATGAATTCTATAAGAGTTCTCCCATCCTGTGCGGCTTGTAAGGGATGGAATCTCAGCCAACTTAATCTAAAGAATGCGTTTCTTCATGGTGATCTGGAGGAAGAGGTATACATGGCCCTACCTCCTGGTCTTTCTCCTAAAGTATCTGAAGGTAGGTGTGCAAGCGGGAAAAAGACATTATATGGACTGAAACAATCTCCCAGAGCTTGGTTTAGTAGATTCCACAAGGCCATGACATGCTTTCGGTACTCCCAGAGTAATGCGGATCATACCCTCTTCATCAAACACAATAAAGGGAAGTTGACAACTCTGATAGTTTATGTGGATGACATCATTATCACTGGAGATGATCAAGATGAGATTCAGACTCTAAAAGAGAAGCTGACGAAAGAATTTGAAGTAAAAGACTTGGGGAATCTCAAGTATTTTTTAGGCATTGAGGTTGCGAGGTCCAGATATGGGATTTTCATATCACAGAGAAAATATATACTTGATCTCCTAGAAGCTTCAGGAATTAGTGGGTGTAGACCGCCTGACACCCCGATTGAAGACAACCACAGACTTGGAAGAGATGATGGTGAAACGGTTGAAGACATTCCCAGTTTTCAGAGGCTTGTAGGAAAACTGATCTACTTGTCGCGTACTCGCCCGGACATCTAATATGCAGTGGGAGTGCTAAGCCAATATATGCACTCTCCAAAGACCCGTCATGTTGATGCTGCTCATCGTATCCTCAGATACCTCAAGTCCTCACCTGGGAAGGGAATCCTTTTTTCACCAAATAAAGAGTTGACTGTTGAGGTTTACACTGACGCAGATTGGGCCGAATCAGTTGAAGATCGACGGTCCACGTCAGGATATTGCACTATGTTGGGTGGAAATTTAGTTACTTGGAAGACCAAAAACAGCATGTGGTTGCCAGATCCAGCGCTGAGGCAGAGTTCAGGGCTATGGCTCATGGGATCTGTGAAGGGCTATGGATCCTAACCATCATGAAAGATCCTGGCCTTAAAAGAAGCGAGTCTATCAAACTGTACTGTGATAACAAGGCTGCCATCAGCATTGCTCACAACCCAGTGCAACACGACCGAACAAAACACATTGAGATCGACAGACACTTCATCAAAGAGAATATAGTCAGGGGCATTGTGGTCACTCCGTTTGTGCCATCCGAACAACAATTGGCAGACATCCTCACAAATGGATTATGTACAAGTGTCTTTAGAGAGCTTGTTGGCAAGTTAGGCATGGTCGACATCACACGCCCAACTTGAGGGGTGGGGGGGGGGGGGGGGGGGGGGGGGGGGGGGGGGGGTGTTGAGATTATTAGCATTATTGCATTATTAGTATTATTTCTTGTAAGGTGGTTTAGTCCCATACTCCCACATTATCGGTCCGTTGTTTTGTCTCTCTTGTAGCCCTTTATATAAACCCGCTATGGATGAATAGTATAGTATTCACTTTTTCCCTTTCATCACACTCTCTTTGAGTTAACATACATTACGAGTTCACTCGTCCCAGAGGGGAGATTTATTATACTAGAAGGTAACAATGCCAATTTGGAGGGGGAATTTAGGTAATTTCAAAATGCAGGTGGAAGGTCACTGTAATTATGTAAAAGTCCTAGGGTAGGTCCATGTAATTAATCCCAGAAAGTAAAATATAAATTTATGATCTATAGAATGTTTAGCGAAAAGAATGGTGTGATCTATAGAGTATTTACCACTCTTCTTCTAACATCTCAATTCGTTCTCCTGCAGGAACATCCGGGGCTTCAAGAAAATGAGAGAGAGCAGCTCTGCCGAATCATGAATTGCCAGAAGCTTTCAACCGACGCCTGTGTCCATGCGCTACAGAATCCGAACCTTCCTCTGCGAGTAGTCCTCCAGGTTCTATTTTCCGAGCAGCAGCAACTCCGCGCCACGATTTCCAACTATCTTCACGCTTCAGGCAACGCGAACAATGCCGCCACCACGACAGCAACGAACGTGATATCCCGCGAGATTATAGAGAGAGAAAGCTGGGTATCCGTGGCGAGAGAGAATCAGTACCTGAGAGTCGATATGGACCGCATGCAATCTAAGGTCACAGAGCTTGAGAATCAATTCATGGGCATGAAGAAATATATGGGGCGGTTCTCCAGGCGCAGCATGTCCAGGTGAACCTGCTCATTTGTTACAAAAGATGCATTTTTAACTATAGAATTTGCAGCTTTAGGCATCCACTTAGATTGAAGGCCTTTTTTGACCCCCTGGTAAGATGCATCTCTTTTGAAATGCCTGAACGAGAATGGACAAGGGACATGAGACCTTAGCATGGAAAACATTATTAAAATCCCCAAAATCTTGGTAGAAATTTTATATTGCAGTTGCGCCCATAAATTGAGCGAAATAAGATCACTATTTTCGAGAACCGAATATCTATATCTACAAGCAATGAAGCGAGCCCTAATAGAAATTAGTTTCGCCTGCTTACATTGGTCGAGATTCTGGTTTATCATGAGAATTAAAGTTGTAATTTTTGTAGGGGGAGGAGGGGTCCTGAGTCACAATGATAATTTGATGATTTTTTTTTTTAGATTTTCATTAGGGTTGGAGTACAAAATTGCCAATGAATAAATGCATGTGGTAATATTTCATGGTTGAATTCATTTATGTGTTGATGGTATTAGATGCAAATATGAGAATTACATTTACATTCACTTTGATTCCATCAAAAACAAACAGAGGTTTACTGTTTCAGATTGTTGAGATGGTTATCAGTTCCTGGTTTATAGATAATTACTGTGTAATGATTAGTTAGGAATCAGGAAGTTTCAATAAAGAAAAAAAAAAGCGGAAATCATTTTATGTACTTAAGGCCTGTTTGGCACGGCGGTGGTGATCGTGAATGCGGTGGTTACGTAAAGTCGCTCGTGAACGGTTAACCTCACATAAGGAATTTCATCCACTTTTATGTTTGAAATTCATTTTTTTTTCTTGGTGGCAGTCATAATCATTGTTATTCCAAACACATGTTATGATGGTGTGTTTTTGTTGAAACTCACCGGAGCAAAAAAAATGGACCCTTGGGGTCAAGTTGGCAGTGTTGGTGGTGAGCGTGATGGTTATGAACTGTCATTTGTGAACGGACCCTTAATTGTACGTGTGACCTTCACATAATTTGTGTACGGGAAAGATTTATGTAATCCTCTACAATTACATCAGTTAATGATCCTAACTTTCTGTTGGATTTGGGCTCCGTTTGGTACACTGGTGGCGGTCATAAACGCGGTGGTAAAATTGTCATTCATGAATGCCCACCTAAAGAACTTCATTCACTTGAACATAAAAGTGGATTTAGTTCCTTAGGTGCCCGTTGACGAATGACAGTTTTACCACCACATTCACGACCGCCACCGCGTGCCAAACAGAGCCGTAGAGATCATGTGTAGGATGAGTAACTGAATGACAACAACATTGTTGGTCCTGGGAATATAAGCTTGTAACCATCACAAAGTAGAACAAAATATAATCATAAATTCAAATAAATCATCTCTGTGAACGTGAGGAGCTTGAAGGTGCATGAGTTTCAGCTCACAATAATCCACAAACAATCTGAGGTTCAACGATATCTATACATGAGTTTCAGCTCATTTAATAAAATATGGAACAACATATCCAATATTTTTTTAATACATCAATTAGCATTTTTTGAAAATATTTTCAGTTACTGTTAGGTTAAGTTAGCAATATATCTATATATTGCATAATATATGCTTAAGTTATAGATTCATTATTTTTAATAGGTATTATTCTTACATTCAAATTTATACAGTTATGCATTATATCTATCCTAGTTTATATCATAAATTATTAAAAAAATTAATATATTGATTAGTCACTAATATTTATATTTTTAACATAAATTTATTATGTACATAATAGATAGCTTTTAAATCTTCTTCATGTAGTCTTAAATAAATAAAATTATTCTATAATAATAAATAGATTTTATAATATATACTTGTGTCTATTAATAGTTGTCGTACTATGTTACATTTTGTTTTGAATTATCTTCAGCTGTAATTTAGGATATAATAGCTCAATGCTTCTCTACTTGTTAAGTTTTATATTTAGAACATATAAATATACTTAGTATATTCAAAATATATTTATAAATATTTTAAAACTAAATTCACTATATCGCCGACATTAAATATTTACAATCCGTGTATCATTCGAATTTCTATATGCGGTATCATGATGCTTTGAACAGGTTTATTTTTTACTTACATGCCATCATGGGCAAAGATTACTTATTGTGATACTAAAAATCTTTGAATTTAAGAAACTTTATTTACTTTAAATACTGTTCTCAAGTGTTGCCCTTTGATGACTTAATTACTAAAAGTATAATTTGTTTCAATTGTCGTCAGGAGTATTGGTTATGCGACTTCTGAAAAACAATGTGTCCACATATTGGTCCGACGAATATCACACCATGTGTAGCCCATCCGACCCTTTGTTTCCAGAGAGATCATGACAGCTCCACCTCAGGATGGTTCTCACGCATGTAGAGTGGCAGGGTTCTCGCTACACCTGCCCTTCACTCAGTCATCTCCCACAGGTCGAGTTCTCGTTACACTTGTCCTTCAAGCTGACATCGCCAATCGAATGTAGCCCTAGCATCCTCCAAAACTTCAATCACCACGTGACAATCTTGCATAGAGGTCGCCGGTAGAGGGAGTCATCGCAGAATTGCGACTCCGACACTAAGTTGCAGCGCATAGATCGCGTGCATGGTAAGTAAATGAATGACAACATTTTTGATCCCGAAGAAAATGCGCTTGTAACTATATCATATAGTACAAACAATAAGGCACATAGATCAACAGTGGATCTTCTATAATCTCTGCTCATGCTCCAAGGTTCTGCTCAGATTAATCCACAAACAATTTGTTATTTGATAAAATATGAACCGACATATCCAATATTCTTTGATACATCAGCCAACACAACTTTAAGAATATAATCAACCACTTAAATTATGTTCACAATATATATACTTAAATCACATATATTGCATAGTATATATACTTAAATGACATATATTGCATAATATATGCTTAAATCAATTAAATTCATTATTTTTAATAAATATTATTCTTACAATCAAAGTTGTACAATTATTTCACACTATATCTTTCCTATTTTATTACATTAATTATTGAATATTCTAGTAATATATATAAATTGATATTATAAAATATTTCAGACATCTCCAACATCTTACTAATTGGCAAAGATTAGTTACTGCAGCACTTCCCAAAACTTTTAAGAAGCTATATTTACTTTAATTTAACCAATTAAGTAATAAACATAATGATTATCTGATTTGAAGCTGGTGGGTTAATGTTTTTTCATTGGCTAATTCATTAAAAATCATGTACCCAAGAAAATTAAAAATTCTAGCAACCCAAATATACAATTGAAAACCCCTAAAACCCAACCTATCATCTCTCACTAACTTAAATACTATGGCTTCAGGAGCAATACATATTGATAAAGGACCTGATTTCATTATAAGCAGAAAAATAATTCACAGGAAAAAAATATGAAAATTTAGAGGACCTCCACTGCGATTCTGGAGCGCCGACGGTTCAATGGAACAAACAACAAAATCAAGGATCAAAACATGGAGGATGATAGCCTGGGAGGCACTCGATCAGCCACACGCCCGTACTGCGAACAGAAATAAAACCTCAGTTTAGAAATCCATAAGAACAAAAGAGAATTTCTATATCATGGCAGACTAGTTGCCTTGAATTTGGCATGTCAGCAAAATGATGATTTTGCCCCTGACCTAAAAGCAAACACTTGGCTTGACTGAAGGACAAAATCGACATTTGGCTGAGTAAACAGCCAAGTTTTCGGGCAGGTAGCATGCCCCAATAACAAATTAGCAACGTACACTCAACCTAAGGAAGCTAAAACCAATTGATTGTAGGTGAAGGCGCACCAGATCAATACTAAGTGCATATGCTTACATGAGTTTTCCATGTCGAAAACTATAAACAGGTAAATGGTTTTTATCTTCTTCGCACTACAACAAAATTTGCGTTTCGCGGCGTTTTTATGAAGATACAACGGTGTGTTTCAAACACCTCCAATGTTTTGACGAAGTTATAAATCATTGTCAAAGCCCTCCGCGATGCTTGTTAGAAAAGCGCCGCTAAAGTCGCTATAGAACATAAATGTTGTAGTGTTAATATGCGGATTTTTTTAATTGGGTGACATGTAGACCTAATTTGCTAGGATACCATATTAGAACATATGCACCTAACCTAAAACAGTTAGGGTTGTAGGTGAAGGGGCCTATGAAGTATATTAAATGCACAAGACTACACGAGTTTCCTGATATGGGATTCCATCTGAACCGAAAACATGTAAATTTTATACTATGACTAGTTTATAGCGAAAGAATGCTTCTAAGGTCCAATTATGTTTAAAATCAAAGTTGTGTACTGCTCAGTAGTTTATTTGTTTATCATATCAAATAAAACATAAATAACTAAAAGCAAGTATTGCAGAAACTTGGAGGCGGTTGACGGTAAGAAATGTGTGCTTCAAAGTATTACTCTCAGGGCTCATTTGGCCAAAATTTCACTTTTTATAGGGTCTGGGCACTCGGGACCGCTGAAGCTTGACCACGTATGCATGATTGTGGTGTCATTTTGCGTTTATGATCGGACCTAACTAAACACTAACTGTGTTTTTCATACATGCCTTCACAACCGCTACTGCTCTCCCAAACATGACCTTAGACATCAATATCAAATTCAAACTCAAAACTCAATAAACAAATATACATCGTCGCCCAAAATTGAGTCTCAATTTTACACAAAATAAAAACAATTTATTTTCAAAACATGATTTCAATCTACGCACACCAAATGAATTCTAATGTACCTTCTCTTGCAAGTACTTATCTCGAATTGCTTTGAGGAAGGAACCACACGAATTCTGTTGCAAATCTTGCATCCCAAGGACTGCAATTTGAAGATCTAAAGCTTTGTACGAGGTGTAATGCTCAAGCGTGTGATTCTATCATGGAAGCAAGAAAGTGCAATGAGCAATTGCAATATGCATATTCTGAATAATTAACTGAGTTCAGGGAAGCATAGTGCATCTACCCAGGGGTGATCAGACTGATCCAACGTCCATCTAGCAAGGAACACGGCAGACGCGGCTATAACTGAAGGAAGAAACTTCAAAAAGCTATATTCGACCAATGTCAACTCCGCTAAGTAATTTGCAATGTATCCTAAAGTCGGTGAAGGCACCTGCGAATCAGAAAAGACGGGCTGAAATGTTTCGGAATGCAGAACCATAAAAAGAGTAACAACAGTTGTATTTTGTTAGATGAGTGACAGTGCATGGGGGGCGCATGCGGCCAACGATAGTACCCCGTCGCCCGCAGTTGGCTGCCCCCCTGAGGGAAGTCATGCCGGTGAACTGCAATCGTACGATCGGGGGCTGCGAGTGGTGGGAGTGTCATCGGCCGGGGCACTGTCGTGGATACATAATTAAGAATTAAATTTCACAAAGAGAAGAGATGCCTAGGCATTAGATGAGTAAATATATGACAGATGAAATTAAATGAAGCAGGTATATGATAAAATGTAATGAGCGAATTGTGAGGGGTTGCTCGAAACATTCGGAGGAAGTCTAAGTGGAACTATCTCTCCGTTGCCTCCAGCTAGGTATATATAGTAGAATACCTAGGGTTTCCACACGCATAGCCCCCGAGCTCGTTATTCGTCCGAATATACACTTACAATCTCCTACTATATTCGTGACAAATAACGTAACGTTTCGGGGTGCTGGAGAGTAAACAAAATAATAAACAAACTAAACAAAGCATTTAGGATAGATCATATTAATCAACATATGAAAAGGTTTTTGCCTAAACGGCAAGTCAGAAAACCACAGATTCTATCCCAAAATATAGTCTGAATAATTATTACAAAACATAACATGAAATAAAATGTTTGATGATTCTACTCGTCTAGTAGATCATCGTCATCCATGTCCATGTCTACATCTCCTCCAAAATCTCCACTGTAGCCTGCAAGGAATTTCACGAGTCAGACTCTATGAATTTATAATCGTATGCAGTAACGTTTAAAGTAAACTAGCTCTTACTAAATGAGCTTCGCACTTCTAGCAACGGTGAAGTAACTCTGTCAGCATCTCATCCAGTCTAACTAGGACTAGACCCGTTATCTTGCTCATTACTGATCACTATGTGCCTCACCAACACATGTGGGCACGCATCACGTGCAACATTATCAAATGTGGAATAATGTGATGTGACCAATAATGTTTAGATTAACATTTACAACGACTTTCAATTTCCAGTTGAATAATTCTTGAATCAACTTACAATGAGAAAGTTGCTTGATTATCAAATGTGGAATAACCGGCACCAGACCATCTTGGGTTTTCATCAAGAAATTATTTGGGTTTTCAGTCTATTTTTAGATGCTTGAATGTTGCGACTAGGTTCTCACTGTTAAAACATAAACTGCGGAGGAAAGTTTCATATTTATATGAACTTTAATCCCATTTCCCCTGATGTTTTGATTGTGAGAGCTCTATTCAATCCTTTGGTCAAAGGGTCTGCAACATTATCTTTCGATCTCACATCAATAAGGGACATAATCCCTTGATTTGTGAGAGAGGTCAACCAGGATTGTTTCAGCCTGAGATGCCTTCTTTTGCCATTGAACAAAGTGTTCGTAGCAATCGTTTTAGTAGCCTGATTGTCGCAGTAAACTGCAACAGAATTCATTTTCAGGCTCGACAAAGGAATGTCCATCACCAAATCTCTCAGCCATTCGGCTTCTTCTCCTGCTGACGCAAGAGCGTAGAGTTCAAATTCCATAGAAGAGAGAGCAATACATGATTGCCTCTTGGACTTCCAGGCTACAGCTGCTCCTCCTAGTGTAAACACAAAACCACTAGTGGACTTGCTGTCGTTTAATTCTGAGCACCATGATGCATCAGAATAACCTTCAAGAACTGAAGGCTGACCAGTGTAAACTAAAACATACTTTTGAGTGTGCTTTAAGTATCGCATGAGCCTACCCAAGGCGTTCCAATGGTCTTTACCCGGATTACTAGTGAATCTGCACAACATGCCGACCGTAAAGGCTATGTCAGGTCTAGTGCAGACCATGACATACATGAGGCTATCAAGCAGTTTAGAATAATCTAACTGTCTAACCATAGCTCCTTCATTGGGCTTTAGGCGGTTAGTGTAGTCGTATGGTGTCTCAGATGCGCTACTGGCACTGTATCCCCACGTGTCCAACAAGGACTTTATGTGGTGGCTTTGACTTAGGGAAATACCATTTTTCTCAAAGCTCACTTGCATGCCTAGTATAGTGTTAGCTACACCTAGGTCTTTAATGCTAAATTCTTTTATGAGATCTGACTTAACGTCATCCACTTCGGATTGATCAGACCCCAGAATAAGCATATCATCCACGTACAAGCATATTATGACGACTTTTTCCGATCTATTACGTATGTAAAGACATTTATCCGAAAGACTCGACATGAATCCCATGTTCTTTACACTATAGTCGAACTTCTCATGCCATAATTTCGGTGCTTGCTTTAGTCTGTATAAAGACTTAAGAAGTTTACAGACTTTCGTTCCGTGACCGTCTACAATGAAACCTTCAGGTTGACTCATGTAGATCTCTTCGGTCAGATCTCCGTTCAAGAACGCAGTCTTAACATCCAACTGATGAACAACAAAGTGCTCAATAGATGCAATAGCAAGGAGAACCCGAATGGTTGCTAAGTGACACACGGGTGAGTAGACATCAAAGTAATCTACTCCGCTTACTTGTGTGAAACCTTTAGCCACCAGACGTGCTTTATACTTAGCTACGCTACCATCAGGATTCAATTTCTTTTTCAGAACCCACTTACACCCTACGGTTTTAGCCCTTATTGGCTTATCAATCAACGTCCAGGTGTTATTCTGAAGAAGAGAACTCATCTCTTCATCTATAGCTTCTTTCCAGAGTAGTGAATCCCTGGATCTCATCGCTTCCTTATAGGTGGATGGATCAGCCTCAACGTGGTAGGTCACAAAGTCACTACCGAAGGTTCGTGGAATTCGCTCTCTCACAGAAGTTCTCCTAGACTCTAGGCCAGAGTTATCTACCGGAACGGAATAGGAGGTGCTCGGTACTGAAGTAGGATCTTCTTCAGTAATAGTTACTTGCATACCTGTGATTGTTAAGTTCTTATCTTTGAGAAACTTATCCTCGAAGAACACCGCATCCCTAGATTCTATTATGATATTATTAGAAATATCAAGGAACCTATCTGCAGCACTATCCTCAGCACAACCTAAGTAGACACAAGTATTGGTCCTAGGTCCAACTTTAGGCCTTCTAGGGTCAGGGACCCTGACATAGGCTATACAACCCCAAGTCTTAAGTCGAGTAAACGACGGGGATCTCTTAAACCAAAGCTCGTAGGGAGTAACCTCTAACTTAGTATGAGGGACTTTATTCAGAATGTGATTCGCGGTCAATACTGCTTCACCCCAATAAGCGGAAGGCATGCCTGCAGTGAGCAGCATAGAGTTCAACATCTCTGTTAACGTTCTATTCTTGCGCTCGGCTATGCCGTTAGATTGGGGGGAGTAAGGAGCAGTGGTTTCTGCTATGATGCCCTGTGAAGCAAGGAAGTATCTGAACTCACTGGACATATATTCTCCTCCTCTATCACTCCTAAAACATTTTATTTTCATGCTTAGTTGGTTTTCTACCCTGGTTTTGAAAAGACAAAATTTTTCAAACGCTTCATCTTTAGTTTTAAGCAACGAGATATGACAGAATCTCGTGCAGTCATCTATGAACGTGATCATATACTTTCTCCCACCTCTGGTGACAAAACTTTTAAAGTCACAAATATCGGAATGTATAAGCTCAAGAGGTGTTGTGCTCCTAGTAACCGTCCCAAAAGGTTTCCTAGTGATCTTAGTCTGAGCGCACACTTCGCATTTTTCAAGTGGAGACTTAGTGTCTAATGTGATCTTGTGAGTTCTAGCTACTTGGAACATTTTCCTGTAGTTGACGTGTCCTAGTCTCTCGTGTAGAGTCCTAGAGCTAACTAAGTTCAATTGAACTTGTTGGACTACCTCACTTGCTAGACTCAGACGGTACATCCTATTTTGGACATAAGCACATCCAAAGTAGTGCGAGTTAACTGACAAAGTCACCCTGCCGCTACAGAAGCTAAGCGACATACCCGCATCACATAACAAACTAATAGACACTAAGTTAGCAGCTAGAGAAGGTATAAATTTGACATTCTTTAAAAATAAAGACTTACCTGAGGAGAGCAGCAGAGTTGCATTCCCCACCTTCAACACGTCAGCTGTGCCTCCATTTGCTACAGTAACTGATTCCTTTGCATCCTTCAGCTCTGTCAAAAGATTAGCATTGTTGCAAACGTGGCACGTTGCCCCCGAATCCAGGTACCACTCCGTGCTGGCCTGCGCGTGTCCGACCATGGCAACAAAGTCGGATGGCTCAGCTTGGCGGACCAAATGGGCTTGGTTGCCTTCTTGTGGTGCCCGGGTTCTCTCTTTCCTCGGTTGCTTGCAGTTAGATGCGCAGTGTCCCCACTTGTTGCAGTTATAACATTTACCCTTAAATTTCTTAGAGGGTTTACTCGGGCCTGCAACCTGGGGGCTACTACGAGATGTTTTGATCTTGGGAGGGGGCGGAGGCCGCTTGGAGCTTGAAATCATGTTGGTAGCAGCCTTCTGCTTACCAACAGCTTCCAAAGCGTTCTTCGTCCTGTTCTCATCCTCAATGCGTATGAAACGCTTGAGGTCGTTCAGACCAACCTGCATCTTCTTGCGATACATTTCCGTTTTGAAATTGTACCACGAGGAGGGCAATTTATACACAATCGTGCCCGCAACAAAACTTTCGGGCAGACTGATGGACTCACTATGCAAAGAATCAATTAAAATTTCAAACTCTGATACCTGAGGGAGAATGACTTTCTTGTCGTCGAAGCTGAAAGAGTGGAACTTGTCCACTAGGTGCGTCTTGGACATGTCCTCCTCCTTCCTGAAGTGCTCCTGCAGCGCATCCCAGATCTCCTTTGCAGTGCTCATCTTCATGTAGGTCTGGGCCAGGCTGGGAGACAAACAGTTGAGCAGGTAGTCCCTGCAGAAGTCTTCATCTGAAAACCACTGGGCCTTATCAGCAGTCCCAACGACCTCAGCGCCATCGGACTGAACTGTGTAGTACATGTTCAGAAACTTCATCCCGAACTGAGAGTTCAACTTCCAGGTGTTGAACTCAGTCGCCGTGAACTTCTCCAGCTTTAGCATCGGAACGGGTGTCGAGAAGTTGTTCCCCTTCATCATTGTGCTTGGAGACGGCGGCGGCGGGAAGAGGCGGAAGGCGGCTGAGGGGGATCTGGAGGCACTGGAGAACAGTGGCGCACGGGCACTGTTGCTGAAGAGCGCACGGGCAGTGATCGTGCGTGAACTGCTGAGCGCACGATCAGCGGTCGTGCGCGAAGGAACTGTCTGGCTGCTGAAGAGCGCACAATCAGCGGTCGTGCGCGAAGGGTCGAGCGCACGATCAGTGGTCGTGCGTGAACTCCCTTTCTTGCAAAGAACGACTGCTTCAGACAGGCACACGAGCGGAGGTTCTGCGTGTCCTGGGCGCACGGGCAGCGGCTCTAGGGCACGGATCTGCCTTCAACAGCGGCAGATCTGGACTTCGGAGGCGGCACAGCAGCAGATCTGGAGCTTCTTCCTCGGCGAACGACTGCGATGGAGACGGCGACCTCCTTCACGCACGGCGACGGTGAAGAACCAGCGACCGAGGGCTTCCTCCTTGCTTACGGCGACGGGGAAGAAGGCAGCGAGTTGCGATGGAGAACGCGCGAGCAACTGGCGGCTTCGAGCTTCTCCGCGAACGGCAGTAGCAACCAAGCAGCGACAGCTACCTCCTTCGATCGCGAGCGGCAACAGCAGCGGCGCACGCGAGCGGCGGCAGCAATGGCGCGGTCGACGGGAGATGCGAAGGCGCGATCGAGTAGCGACTTCGACGCGGACGACGGGGGCGAGAGTGAACCCTAAGGCTCTGTTTCGAGATTGCGAGGGGTTGCTCGAAACATCCGGAGGAAGTCTAAGTGGAACTATCTCTCCGTTGCCTCCAGCTAGGTATATATAGTAGAATACCTAGGGTTTCCACACGCATAGCCCCCGAGCTCGTTATTCGTCCGAATATACACTTACACGAATAAGATTTAAATCAGTGTAATAAATCATAATGTAATTTTATGTCATTGTGTGATAATAGAGCAGAGGTATAAAATGTGAGAGAAGAGGCAAAGTTAAGAAACGGAATGAGAATCTTGATATTGTTAAACGGGTGTACACAATGATAGTAACAATAGTAGACTGATTCAATCACTATATCATTCAAGCTCTAATATTCTGATATGGAAGAAAATTTGTATATATAATAAGTGCTGTGAAACGAAGCAGGTCAGCGTCTACTTTAATAAATCATTGAACATTCTAGAATATGGAAGAAAATTTCAACTGTGGAGATGGATTCGCCAATCCAATGGAAATAGTTCATCTTAGTGCATAAAATTACAGGAATTAAATTAATTAATTATTAATTGAAAGTTCGACGTCGGAAACCGAAATTTCATACCACGCCAGACGTCGGCCGGCACTGCTCATAAGAAAGGAATAAAATATTATTTTGTATATATTTTTTAATATTTAATGTGAAATTGGAGTGTTGGAATTTGGGCACCAGACAAAATCTACTATTCATGAATATTTTTTCTGGTAATTTATATGTGAAAATTACTATTGTAATATTGATCTAGATTTTCATGTGGATGGGATTAATCAATTGGAATCAAACGACAGATCTTCTTGATGGGCCTCCCCATTACACCAAAAAAGGTGTAAGAGAATATCTTCATATATAGTATAGATTATATATTTATAGTACTTGGGTTTTATCACATGTTGTTATGCCCCCGGACGACATGCGCTTTCGAGGATTCAAGTACGCTAGAAGACCAAACGGAGCGCCGGGAAAAGACCGGGCTGAACCATCCGGTTCAGCCCGCCATTAATTAAATAAGAGGAGGAGGGCTGAACCGCACCGGTTCAGCCCTCACATGGGGCCGGCCGGCCCTAGGGGGAAAGGGCTCACTTAAATACCCTTTCCCCCCTCTTTTGGAGTCATGCTTAATCATTTTCAGGTATTCCTTCTTTTTCTACAAACCCTAGCCGTCTTCTTCCTTTACTTTCCGTTTTTCTAGCTTTTCCGTTGTAGTTTCGTATCATTTGGTATCAGAGCTTCCTTCCTGCGACCATGGTGACACGCACGGAGGCAGAGATGGCACGTTTGGCCGCGATCGAGGAAAATTACGTCGTGTTGGCGGATTCGGTGGCGGCGTTCGAAGAATCCATGAAAAACTCTCAAAAAAATTTGGAAGAACGATTCGATTCGAGGATAGAGGAGTTAAAATCCCTCCTCGTGCAAAATCTGAAAGGGAAGGCGACTTCCGGCGATGGTTCCGACATCGACGCGTCAAACAACCCGCACGGAGAAGGAGTCGGAGGGGAAAACGGCGGAGGAGAGGAACCGGCGGACGAGATGATGGCCGGAATCCTAAATCAGGGGGGTCGGCCAGGCGGCGGTCGGATGGAGGGCTGGGGACTCATCGGTTGGGGACCAGACGGCCAATCGGGGCCGCACGGCATCCACGCGGGCCCAGCAGAGCGGCGGAGGGCTGGAACGGGGGCGTCGGCTCCTACTCATCAACGGGACAGGCCGGCGGCCTCTATTCAGCGCCAGGAGGAGTTGCAGGGCCCTATGCGGCGGCTGGAGGGGCTACCGCCGGCGGCTGGAGTGCCGATTCCTCCCTACCGGGTCCGGCGGGGCTGCTGCGGCCAAACGGGGGATCGGCAGCCTCTTGGGGGCCCAGTCCGCATGTCCAGGGGGCGGCGGGGCTGCAGCGGCAAGGCGGAGGTGTCGGACAGGGAGGGGGAGCCTAGTGGGGACCCAGCCAGCACCCGAGACAGCCTTGGAGGCCACAACATCAGGGTTTCAGGCTGTTTCGTCCTACCGGAGCAAATGCTGTCCCTCTCGGAGGCACGGCGGGAGTTGTTCCTCCCCTTCGCGGGGGTACTGCTGGAGTTCTACATCCTCAACCAGCGGCAACTCCCAATTTGGGGTACGGGAACGCATATATGGGTCCGGTGAGACCTCAGATGGCGAACCAGGGGGGACAAGGGAGACCCCCGGTGTGGAATCAAGGGGTGCAGCAGGGAGGTCTGGAGCAACTGGGGCAGATGGCCCAAGAGGGAGGTGGATTTGGTGGTGCACATCAGCGTCCCTACATGCAGCCGAAGTTGACCCGGATGAACTTCCCTAAATTCAGGGGAGGCGACGCGCTCGAGTGGATTCAGAAGGCGGAACTGTTCTTCAAATACCAGGAGGTCCCCGAGGCTCAGTGGGTGCAGTTGGCGGCCTTCCATCTGGAGGAGGACGCGTATCAGTGGACGAAATGGTTCCTCAGGGGACGCGCCACGGCTCCTTGGGAGGAGTTCACGGAGGCTTTCTCGGCCATATTTGGGCCACTGGAGTATGAGGATGTTGAGGCGACTCTGCAGAAGTTGCGGCAAAGGGGCACAGTTACGGAGTACCGGACAGAGTTCGAGAAGCTGGCAAACCGGGTGACCTGGGGTGAGCAGACACTGCTGAGCTGCTTCATTTCAGGATTGAAGGACCATTTGCGTGACGAGGTTCATGCTTACCTGCCACGCAGTCTGAGCCATGCCATTAGCATTGCTCGGATACAGGAGGAGCGCTTCAACAGACAGAAGAGTCGGCCGGCTACTAAGCCATTTGCGGCTCCAACAGGGGGACGGAGAGAGCCACCCACCGCCATACGGCCCACGGTGACGAAGCTGACATGGCCAGAGATGCAGGCCCGGAGGGAGAAGGGACTGTGCTTTAATTGTGATGAGAAGTACACCCGAGGGCACGCTTGTCAGAAGGTCCAGGTGTTTATGCTGCGAGAGGAGGATGAAGAGGAGGACCCTCTTGTGGACGTCGAGGTGGAGGATCTGGATTTAGCAGAGTTCGGGGTCTCCTTGCAGGCTATGGAGGGGTGTGCGGCCCCAGTGACACTCCGTTTTATAGGTCTGGTGGGCAAGGAGCGAGTGACCATTTTGGTGGACAGTGGGAGTACCCACAATTTCATCAACCCGACCGTAGCTTCGAAGGTGGGGCAGGTGATTGATAGGGAGGCGGCGTTCCAAGTGATGGTAGCAGATGACAGTAAGCTGAAGTGCGAGGGAGTGATGAAGGGGGTGGAAATCCGCGTGCAGAGCTACTTGTGCCACACGGACATGTATTTGCTTCCGATCAGAGGCTCAGACATGGTGTTGGGGGTACAGTGGTTGCGGCAGTTACAGAGGGTGACCACCGACTGGGTGCGGCTGACGATGGAGTTCACCCAGCAGGGGAAGGACTACTGCCTGCAGGGCATTCGGTCCTCCCCTCTGAAGGAGATTTCTTTGAGGAGCTTACAGCTGTTGGAGGAGCAGGGCTCTCAGATGGCCATGGTGGTGGGGGTGGAGGCGTTGGGCCAAACCCCTCCAGACATTCCAGAGGAGATACAGACACTGTTGTCCCAGTTCGAGGATGTGTTCCGGGAGCCTCGGGGTCTTCCTCCACCAAGGTTCAGGGATCATTGCATACAGTTGAAAGAGGGGGCTGCTCCCCCAAACGTCAGACCCTACCGATATTCGTACATCCAGAAGGCCGAGATCGAGAGGAGTGTGAAGGAAATGTTGGCGACCGGCATCATACGGCCGAGCACCAGCGCTTTCTCCTCCCCTATCATCTTGGTGAAGAAGAAGGACGGTTCATGGCGTTTTTGCATGGATTACCGCAACTTGAATGATTCCACGATCAAGGATAAGTTTCCGATTCCGATGATAGAGGAGCTTTTGGACGAGTTACATGGGGCGAGCTTGTTTACCAAGCTGGACCTTCGGTCCGGCTATCACCAGATACGGATGAAGACGGAAGACATCCACAAGACCGCGTTTCGCACGCACGATGGGCATTATGAGTTCTTGGTGATGCCCTTTGGGCTCTCCAATGCCCCATCGACCTTCCAGGCGGTGATGAATGAGACCTTTCGGCCTCTTCTTCGGCGATCGGTGCTCATTTTCTTTGATGACATCCTGATCTACAGTCGGACGTGGGAGGAGCACATCGAGCACGTGGCACAGGTTCTTACCATCCTGCGGCAGCATCAGCTCTACGCTAAGCTGTCGAAGTGCTCGTTTGGGCAACCAGAGGTGGAGTACTTGGGCCATCTGGTTTCGGCCCAGGGGGTCAGGGCGGACCCAAGGAAGATCGAGAGCATGTTGGAGTGGCCGCGGCCCACTACAGTGCGGGCGCTACGTGGCTTTCTGGGCCTGACGGGATACTACCGGAGGTTTGTGAAGGACTATGGTAAGCTAGCACGCCCTCTTACCCAGCTCCTCCACAAGGAGTCCTCTACCTGGCATCATGAAGCCGAGCGGGCCTTCTCCGCTCTCAAGGAGGCTATGACGACCACGCCGGTGCTCGCCCTACCGGACTTCACCAAGGAGTTCGTCTTGGAGACGGACGCATCAGGAGTGGGCATTGGGGCGGTTTTGATGCAGGAGGGGCGGCCGTTGGCGTATTTCAGCAAGGCCTTGGCACCTCGGACCCTGGGCCTCTCCACGTACGAGAAAGAGATGCTGGCGATCTTACATGTCGTGACGCTGTGGCGCCCATACCTGCTGGGCCACCATTTTAAGGTTCGCACTGATCACCAGAGCCTGAAGCACTTCTTGGATCAGAGGTTGGCATCCCCTCTCCAACAGAAGTGGTTGACCAAGTTGTTGGGGTATGATTACGAGATCGTGTACAAGCAGGGCAAGGAGAACTTGGTGGCCGACGCCCTGTCCCGCCTACCGGAGAGCACCATCCTCCACCTTTCGGGGCCACTGATTGAGTCCCTAGATGACATTCAGAGGGAGATCGCAGCGGACCCAGAGCTCCAACCGATTGTGGAGGCCTTGTCCCAGGGCCAACCCACTCTTCCAGGTTATCAGCTGGTGGGAGGACACTTATACTACCACGGGAGGGTGGTCATTCCCGCTTCTTCTACCTGGAAGGAGATTATGCTACAGGAGTTCCACTCGTCCCCGACTGGAGGCCATGCTGGGGTGCTCCGTACCCTACAGCGGCTACGGGCCAATGTTTTTTGGAAAGGATTACGCCGGGATGCTCAGCGTTTCGTACAGCAGTGTGACGTGTGCCAGCGCCAAAAGTACGAGACGAGCTCACCTGCAGGGCTGCTAACACCCTTGGAGATCCCTCAGCACATTTGGGAGACAGTCTCGATGGACTTCATCGACGGGTTGCCCCGGTCTCAGGGCAAGTCAGTGATCTTGGTCGTAGTGGACAAGCTGTCCAAATACGGCCACTTTCTCGCCCTCAGCCACCCGTATTCCGCGGAGACAGTTACCGATCTTTTTGCCCGGGAGGTGGTGCGCTTACATGGCCTTCCTAGTTCGATCATCTCCGACCGCGATCCGGTATTCATTAGCAATTTCTGGCAGGAACTGTTTCGGCTACAGGGTACCCGGTTGCGCATGAGCACGGCGCACCATCCGCAGACAGATGGTCAGACCGAGGTCCTCAATAGGGGGGTAGAGACATACCTCCGTTGTTTCGTCATGGATGAGCCCCGTTCTTGGACACGATGGTTACATTGGGCGGAGTATTGCTATAATACTTCGTTTCACACTGCTAGCAGGATCACTCCGTTCGAGGTTGTCTACGGGCGACCACCACCTTCTCTTCGGTCCTACGAGCCGGGTAGCACAGCTCTTCCTGCAGTGGATCGAGCTCTACGGGACAGAGATCAAACTTTGGTCCTCCTGCGGGACAATCTCCGTGCCGCTCAAGACCGGATGAAGTTACAGGCTGACAAGCACCGGACGGAGCGGACGTTTCAGGTAGGGGACGAGGTCTTTCTCCGTCTCCAACCGTACAGACAGCTTTCGGTTGCTCGCCGGGCCAATCAGAAGTTAGCTCCCCGGTTCTATGGCCCGTTCCGCATCACTCATCGGGTGGGTCCGGTTGCTTACACTCTTGCTCTTCCTGAGGGGTCCCGTATTCATCCCACGTTCCATGTGTCGCTGCTGAAGAAGAAACTGGGAGCGGCGGTCACTGTGACTCCCTTCCTCCCCGAGGCTACTACGACTGGCGCGCTACGCCCCAGTCCCGAAGATATACTGCTGTCCCGATGGAAGAAACATGGCACGGAATACCGTTCAGAGGTTCTGGTCAAGTGGAAGGATCTGTCCGAGGCCCACAACACATGGGTGGATTTACTGGAGTTCCGGGAGTTCTTTCCCGACTTTCAGCTTGAGGACAAGCTGCCTCTTGATGGGGAGGGGAATGTTATGCCCCCGGACGACAAGCGCTTTCGAGGATTCAAGTACGCTAGAAGACCAAACGGAGCGCCGGGAAAAGACCGGGCTGAACCATCCGGTTCAGCCCGCCATTAATTAAATAAGAGGAGGAGGGCTGAACCGCACCGGTTCAGCCCTCACATGGGGCCGGCCGGCCCTAGGGGGAAAGGGCTCACTTAAATACCCTTTCCCCCCTCTTTTGGAGTCATGCTTAATCATTTTCAGGTATTCCTTCTTTTTCTACAAACCCTAGCCGTCTTCTTCCTTTACTTTCCGTTTTTCTAGCTTTTCCGTTGTAGTTTCGTATCACATGTTACTATGTCCTTGTATATCATTTTCTTTTGTACTTTCTAAGTCTCAGGAATTTGTAATTTTTCTCTTTCTCCTATATAATGGAAGATTGATATCTGGAAACCGAACTCTACAAGTGCTCGGCTTTCTGGCAGGTCGGTATGTGTTCGGCCTTAAATACAACTCTAATGATTATGTGGCTTGGTACAAGATTCCACTAGTAATATGTGGCTTTACCCAGTCCTTGTAGAAACAAGAGCTTACAAGAAAACAGAGACAAGAGAAAAAGATAA
Source organism: Dactylorhiza incarnata (assembly GCA_033032865.1). NCBI lineage: Eukaryota > Viridiplantae > Streptophyta > Magnoliopsida > Asparagales > Orchidaceae > Dactylorhiza > Dactylorhiza incarnata. The sequence continues at coordinate 951,249 of JAWHQI010000006.1, forward strand.
GATACTTCACCACCACAATATTCTTCATTTAGCATTGCTTTATATAGGGAACATTACAATAGAGGCGTTACACTTTATTCTGCATTTAACATTTGATTTAATGTTTTAAATGCTGCAGGTAATTACATTAAAGGAAAAATTAAAACAGATGCTGGGGGTAACGCCTGGTAATGGCTGGGATCACACCTTCAACACTCCCTCTTGATCTGGCCATTCGATCACTTGCATTGACTTCTTTAAAGCTTGAAAACGTACTCGTGGAAGCGGTTTCGTTAGGGCATCGGCGATCTGAGCTTCAGAGTGGCAAAATTGCGGGAGAATGGATCCTTTCTCAACCAGCTCTCGAATGAAATGGTAACGGAGAGCAATGTGCTTGCTTCTCTGATGAAAGACAGGATTTTTTGTCAGAGCTATAGCGGAAATATTGTCACAAGCGATGATGATGACTTCGTCAACTGTCTTCTTCTCTCCCCCTTTCCCAGTAATGAAAATTTCCACTTGTTTGAGCCACACAACTTCACAAGCAGCACTGGTAAGGGACATGTACTCCACCTCAGTCGAAGAGAGAGCTACCGTCTGTTGTTTTCTGGACCACCATGAAATAGGATTTGGGCCATTGAAGAACATATAACCACTAGTGTTTTTACGATCTGCCAAATCTTCTCCCCAATCCGAGTCACAATAGCCATACAACTTTGGGTTTTGGCAGGAACTGAAACGAATGTCGTGAGAGAGTGTCCCCTTTAGATAACGGAGAACCTTTTTCGCAGCGAGGAAATGTAGAGAGATGGGATTACTCATGAAACGAAAGAGGATGTTCACAGCTAGCTCAATGTCGGGTCATGAGTTAGTAAGATAGATTAGAGATCCTATGAGTGATCTATAAGTGTCAATATCTGCTCCTTCACTTTCTGATTTCTTTTCTAACTTCTCATTAGATATCATAGGAATCAAAGTGGGATTATAATCTTCCATCTTGAACTTCTTAAGTAAGTCTCTGGCGTATTTCTCTTGAGATAAGAAGATATAGCTTGGTGATTGAATGACCTGCATACCTAGGAAAAAATGTATGAGACCAAGGTCAGTCATAGAATATTGAATCTTCAAGTCCTGCTTTAATTCATCTATGAGATCATTAGATGTCCCTGTGATTAGAAGATCATCTACATAGATACAAAGGAGTACATTGCCGCTGGAAGAAGTTTTGTTGTATAGAGAAGACACAACCGGGCATTTGAGAAAGCCCTTGGTAAGCAGGTAATGATCAATATTGGCATTCCAAGAGCGGGGAGCCTGTTTTAATCCATACAAGGCTTTCCTGAGCTTGTACACCTTATCTTCTTCTCCTTGGATGATGAACCCTTTGGGTGTTCCACATAAACAGTTTCAGTGATTGTTCCATTCAAGAACGCTGATTTTACATCTAGATGAAAAATGGGAGTCTGTTTTTCAACGACATATACAAAAATTAAACGAACACTTTGAATTCTAGCAACGGGAGCATATGCTTCATCATAGTCCCGGCCCGGTATTTGGCTATAACCTTTTACCACAAGACTCGCTTTATGTTTAATCACTTCTCCTTCTTCATTGCATTTGAGTTTGAACACCCACTTCAAACCAATAACATCATTATTAGAAGGTCTGGAAATGAGCTCCTAGGTGTTGTTATCTTCTATATCCTTCATCTCTTCTGCCATTGCATGCTTCCAGTCATCATTCAAAGTTGCTTCTTCATATGTCATTGGCGTGGAAGAGAACAGAGCTCTTGCCCCATTCTCATAGATATCCTTAATGCTTCGAGTCCTTAAAGAGGTTAGTGATGGAGGAGTGAAGTCATCATCAGATTCTGTGTAATCTGATGGAACTGATTCTTCAGGTATGACCTGGATGGAATCTGAGATGTTCTTAGGTTCAACCGGCATGTAGGGAGGGAAAGAAGACTCACCAACTGAAGCCCAATCCCGATGTGCATCCTCATTAAAAATGACATCACGGGATATAATTAGCATGCCTGAGTTTGGATTGAAGAGTCGATAAGCTTTCAAGTGATCACAGTAGCCAATGAAAATTGCTTTCACATTTTTTGCCTCCAATTTATCTCCTTTTTCTTTTAAGGCTTATGTTATACGCACGAAAGAACGAAGACGAGAAACATATGACTTTCGGTTAAAAAGAGCTTCATGAGGTGTTGATTTAGTTAGAGCCCTGGTAGGCACACGATTGAGTATATATACGGCGGTGCTGCAAGCTTCTGCCCAGAAGCGTTTGGGTGTCTTGCTGGAGATCATCATTGCCCTTGCCATCTCTACAATTGTTTTGTTCTTTCTTTTGACAACCCCGTTCTGCAGAGGCGAGCGTGGAGCTGTCAATTCTCTCTTGATTCCTTGTTCTTCACAATAATTCAGAAAGATTTGAGAGAGGAATTCACCCCCTCTATCAGTGCAGAAACCTTTAATGCGGCTGGAAAGCTGATTTTCTACCATCACTTTGAACCTTTTGAATGCTTGGAAAACTTCTGATTTGGCTGATAGAAAACAGATCCAAGAGTATTTAGAAAAATCATCGATTAAAGAAAATAATACATCTTTCCTCCATGTGTTTCCTCAGAAGCCCAGAGATCTCCATGGATGAGCTCAAGGGGAAAAGAATTACGCCAGGGCGCCTGAGATGGAAAGGGAAAGTGATGCGCCTTGCTCGAGGAGCATTCATCACAAAATTATTTTTGTATTTTGAAAGTTGGCAGCCCCTTGACCAAGTTATTATTCTGCATAAGTTGGCAGCCCCTTGGCCAAGTTATTATTCTGCATAAGTTGGCAGCCCCTTGACCAAGTTATTATTCTGCATTTGTTTGACGGCTTCCCAATGGAGATGGTCGAGCCTATGATGCCAACGATGAGCAGGATCAAAGCAACTCTGCTCGCATGAGAGGGCTTTAGTGAAGGAGGATCTCAAATTGAGAGAGAAGACTCGATTGTTGGGATATTTGAGCTGAGGCCATCAGTTTTCCTGGTTATCCATTCAGGATTCGGCGTTCTCCATTGGTGAAGATGACAGTGTGACCCTTTTGAACCAACTGGCCGACGCTAAGAAGATTTTGGGCCAGCTGAGGTACCCAGTGAACATCTTCCAGGAGTCTACATTGTCCAGAATTAGTAAGAATCTCTATGTAACATCCCTATCCCTACTAGACCCCTTGATAGTGTTAGGGTATGACTAGTGTCATGACATGTGAGTTAGGCAATAAGGTGATCCTAGGGTTCCTTGGTCCAAGGTGAACTCACATGGTGCACTCAATGGAGTACAAGTCAACTTAGGTCAATTTACCTCAAATTGAACTCACAAGCACAAATTTACCTCACCACTATGCCCCTAACCCTAAGGGAGACCCAATTGACCATAGACCCCATGAGTAGGTCAACATAGCCTTATTCAACACCATTAGGCTCAATTGACCTTCACTACCTCAAATTGATCTCACCCATGTCCTCCTAATCACTAAGGGAGTCCATTAGGTCAATAACCACCCATTGGATTCAATCAATTTCATGGATTTGACCAAAGTCAAAGTTGGGTCAACATTAGGTCAAATCACACCCATATGAGTCAATTAGTCCAATTGGGGCCTCGCCATGATCCAATCAACATTGGGTGGTGCCATAGGACTAATGACCATCAAGTGGGGTCAGCCCACTCATCAAATTGACCAAGTCAACCCGAAAGTCAACATTGGTCAAATTAAGCTCAAATAGGGGGAAATGAGAGCCCAAGCTAATTTCAATGGGCTAAGGCCTTATGGTCAGCCCATCCTACAACCCATAAGCATAATTACCTCCCCTACCCACTTAATTCAACATGCAATGACATGCAAGGGGGTAAATTGTGGATTTTCCCCCAGATTCACATAGGACAAAAGGAGCAATTCAAGGATTGGAGGTCACATGGCACTCCTCTCCTCTTCCCAAACACTTCTCTGAGCTCACACAGGAATTTCCAATAAAATTCCAGCAGGTGCAGCCACTTGGCAGCCAGGAGGAGCATCCAATGCTCATAGCCGACCACCCCCCTTAATGGCTTTTCCATATCCAGCCAACCAAGCCTCAATTCAACTACACCATCACCTTCAAAGAGCTGAGAGGAGTCGAGCAGAGCCTTAGTTTTAGAGAATTGACCTCAGGGTCACTGTTCAGAGCAAGTTCGCCGGAAAACACCATTACCATGGATCACCGTCACAACACCCGTCGCCAAGCTCGTTTAGAGGTTCATTTCTCCTCCCCTCCCTCTGTGCAAGTCATCTAGATCATTTAGGAGAAATATCGGGCTAAATTGAGCCCGATTCCATGTGAGCTTGGTGAGAAAACCGCAAGCTTTCTTTCTTGCTTGGCATCGTCGGAGAGGCAGCTGCCGGCCGCCAATCCACCACCAATCGACGACCACCACCTCAACGGAGGTGGTGGTGGCGGTGGCCGGCCGTGGAGGCAAAGGCATGGCCGGGAAATCAAGTTGGATGTTCCAGGTCGGGTTAATTCAGACCCTTGTCTGGAGATGGAAGATGACTGGATGTCGTCCATCATTGCTCTAAGATCCGTGCAAAGCTGATCTTATACTATAGTGTTAATGTTGTATTAAATGTTTTCTATCACATGCAGACAAAGTTTTCCACGCTTGAATTAATGCCTCTTAGAGGCTGATCTAGGTTAAGTGCTCAACATGAAAGAAGTAACCCGTGGTCTTAACTTTCCATAGAATTTTGAATCATCTCATTTGGTGCCCTACAGACCCCAGAATCTCAGTTTTACTGAGGGGTGTGTTAAAGGTTCCCTAGACCATATTTTGTGAATAACTTTTCCTAGGTTGTTTGCATGAACCTAAAATTTTGGACATGCATAAGTGGTACCTAGATGGACCCAACATCCAAAAATCAGGATTTTTGGATGATATTTTTCTATAGTTTATGAAACAATTTAATTAAACATGTATGAGTGATATACATGGATTCATGAACTCAAATGGACCCAAATCTTGGGCATAATGTTAATTAGGTTATGCTTAGTCACTGGTCAAAAATTGAGACCATTTGGACCTCTGCATGTTGGTGTATTCCACTTGCATGAAGCTAGTAGATATGAGAATGGTGTGCATTTAGCACCAAACGTGTAGTTGATGAATTTCTCCCAAATGGCTTGTTGCATGGCAGTGAGATTGTGTCCATGCATGTAATATGATGGAATGTATCACCCTTGGAGAGATTGGAATTTTTGGACTTATAATTTCTAGGTATTTTAATTATTCTCAATATGTCACATTTTTAAATATGTAAAATATTTGTGACCAAATCACCTAGGAAAAATCCACAACTCTGTCATAAGTATTATTAGGATATAATACACCTCTGGAATTTTATTGGGAATTATTGAACATCACTTACTTTGTTGAATTAATCTGTTGGGATTTTTACCCTATGTGAATTAATGAAATAATCATGGCTAAACTATTCAGGAAAATTCCAAAATTCTAGCTAGACCCATTTTATAGTATTATGTCATTGTAAGTTTAGTTGGAATTTTTAGAGCAATATTTTACATACATGTACAATGGTTGATTAATCACTATTATGGGATTGTGGCTAATTAGGGTTATAATATTTCTGAAAAATTATCAAACTCGGTTGAACATCATTTTGAGTCAATATAACCCTCTGGAAATTTACTTAAAAATTTTGGGATTCATTTGAAGGTACTTCATGCTCAAAATTGTACAACTCCCTATTATTGGTGAAATTAATTATTATTCCCAAAAATAATGGATATTATATGAAATTCTGATAGACCACATATTTTATCATATTGAACCTCTGGAATAAATATTAGATGCACTGGATTTTATATCACAATAATCTCTTCACTAATTCCATGGTTATTAATAATAATAGTGCATATGGTCTGTTTATAGTAATAGTGTTACTTAGGGGTTTGAGCATCATAATCACCTTGGATGTAGATGGAAATTGACATGTGACTGTAGGATTATATTTATATCACATCCAAAAATTATTAGAATATTTGGAGCAAAAATGTTCTATAATTTGAGTAAAAATACGATTTAGTGTCACATGTGTATATTAATGAAATTTTGATAAGTTAACCACCTTAGAAAATTATAGTGTTCTGATAGGACTTCATTAGGATCACAATACATCCTTGGTAGAAATTTTAGAGCATTTAGATGAGTTCCGATGAAGGGTCACTCGTAGGCATTAATCCTTAAGGATTGAAGTGAGCAGTGTTTAACAAAACACGTGCTAAGTAAGTCGACTTAAGAACAACCTAGAACTTGACAAGGATAATGTAATGACATGATTAGATGTAGTCTAAACTTCTGATTGGAGTCCTAGGACAATTGGCCAAGGAATGACGAGTGATCAGACACACGGACATTAAGGGGTGTAGTAACGTTAGAGTTCAAAGGTTAGATCATTCACCCCTAAAATGAGTTATAATCTACCATAAACTAACAAAAGCAATCCAAGTATATATCTTGAGAAAGGGATATTTGGGCTTCAGCCATCGAATTTCCTAGTACCGATGCGAGCCCTTCACCGGGTAGACCTCGGGAAGTCCAAAATTCACCTTAAGTCTTTATGTATAACTAAACAATAGACAAGAGTAGTTTAAGTAGCTGAACAAAGATAACAGTGAACCTTGTCCCGTGTTGTGGGATGGAGTGGTGCAAGGACTTGTTAGTCTTGCGAGCTGGAGGCTCGGTGCGGTAGTGATATGGGACATGTTAGTCCTGCGAGCTGGAGGCTCGGATGGGTGAGGTGATACTTTGCATGTGCATAAAAAGTGGCGCGTCTTCGGTACTGGTCCAGTCGGCACAACGAGGGAAGTACGTCAACTCTGATGAGGTGTAGAGGTTTAGAGGGCCAGTAGGTTGTTTTACTGTGGTCTGGAGGACAATCCCTAATAACCCACACTCGATCATAAAAGACTGGTGGATTCCAACAAGAGTACGCAGAAACTCAAGAGGTGCACCTAGGACGTGTACAGAGGCGTATGTAAGGTCTAGGTTTGGTAGTGTGCATACCGCTTAGGAGTGGAGTACCCGATCCACTGCTTCCGTAGCCACGACGGTAGTACCTGAGAGACTAGGTTTGGTAGGGAACGAAAGGTCTGTGCGCACAGAGTCGTACGAGTGAGGTGCACTTGCATGAATAATAACATAATATTGCATTGCATAACATTCATACAACATACATAATTGCAGATCCTCATCATATAAATTAGTATGAGCTCTTTTATATGATGAGTTAATTATCGGAAATCTTAACTTATAAGTTTGTATGAGCATTCATATAAGTTAAGGTATGCTTTTGTGATGGTAGTGTAGTTGTTTCTTACTTTCTTACTTTGCTTTACTTACTACGCTGCACCTTTTCATTATTGCTCTAGTATATATAGAACTGCTAGCATAGCGTTTACACACCGTTATATATATACATACTTGCTAGTTAGAGCCACGTCACCCTCTTTGTTATACTACTTTGTTGTCCTCCGTTTTCGTCCTCCCGCCCGGTGCCTAGGAGTCGCCGGGGAGGCGAGGACAAAATGACTTAGTCTTTTTGACTAACAGTCGGATGTGGCCGTAACACCAGGTGCACGAGGAGCCGTAGCAGCAGCACGACCAACAGGACGGGGTGGCAGGACTTGAGGAGTACCTGCAGCGCACTACTACCATCCTTCCCCGAGCAGTTGTGAGTTTTTAGTAGCTTCCACATTTGTTAGTGAGAGAGAGAGAGTATTTTATATTTGGACATGTACCGGGCATAAACCCTTACTCTTTCTTTTAGTACTCATCGATGGACTATTGTTATCTTCGTTATAATCATACTTGCGTGATTGTGGACTTGCCTTATTTACTTGCTTCTTATTCTCATGTTGGCCTGGTTCATCGTTATTGTCGGCTGGATCGACGTCTTGCGGTGGCGACTAACTCGTGTGTTGGTGTTGTCATAAGACAGCGGTTCTAGGCATAAGACCACCTCAGATGTCTCGTCGTAAAAATCCGGGGGGGTGGGGTCTTACACTCTATGGTACCTTTACTTTCAATATGCTGAGAAGTTCCATTTCCCATGAAAACTTCAGATTTGAAAGTTTCGTCAGGAGAAGAGAATTGAGCTTTGTCATTGCTCATATGGATGGAACAACCGATATCGAGGTACCAAATATCGTGATTGGAAACTTCAAATTTCATGCATGAGTAGAATAAAAGGTCTTCTTTTCCTTCCTTCCCTATTTCGTCTTTCTCCCCAAAGTTTGCTTCTTCTCTATGCCAACAATCTTTTTCAAAATGATATGGCCTCTTACAACATTTACACTTCCAAAAGCAATCCTTGAGCTCATGGTTAGTGCATTTACAAAGGGTACAGAAGATTGCTTGTTTTTCATGTGGAGAAGAAAATTTTGTGTCCTCCTCTCCCCCTCCCTCTTCCACTATTGGAATTTTTGAAAAAGGCGGGGGATTTGTGTTCAGTTTTTTCAAAAAATCTTTTTTCATGTCTTCTTGGTAGATGTGCTTTTGATTGAAAAGCTGATTCTAAAGTGGTGTGCTTCTTCAATCGATCCTCATGAGCTTGCAGTGATCCATGCAGCTCAATGAGGGAAAGTGAAGACAAGTCCCGGGCTTCTTCAATGGTTGTTACCACGGGATCAAAAGCAGGGGACAAGGAGCGCAAAATTTTTAGAACAATTCTGGCATCTTTTATCTTGTCACCCAGTATTCTGATTTGATTTATTAAAACTGTAGTTCTGGTGATAAAATCTTGGATACTCTTACCTTGATTCATCGTGAGAGTTTCAAAAGATTTCCACAAGGTTTGAAGTCGAATAGATATTACCTTCTGTGATCCCTTGAATTCTTCTCGCAGGGTCTCCCACACCTCATTGGCTGTGACTGCCCCTATGATCCTTGGGAAAACATTATGAGCCACACCTTGTTGTATTAGAAGTAATGCCTTTGCATCTTTCATGTTGTCTTCTCGGCTTGTAGTGGGCATTGTCCCTTCTGCAGCTTTTTCGGCAACAACAAGAGTTGGACCTTGGGCAGCAATGTCCCAAAGATCCAGAGAAACAAACAACGTCTTCATTTTGATGTGCCAGAAATCATAGGCATCACCAGTGAAAAGAGGGACCCCATTAGGGGAGAATTGAGGTGTAGCCACCGTAGATGATGATACCATTGGTGGGATTGAAAAACGAAACAAAAATGATCGAAACACTTGGCTCTGATACCACTGTAGAAACAAGAGCTTACAAGAAAACAGAGACAAGAGAAAATGATAAGATATTTCACCACCACAATATTCTTCATTTAGCATTGCTTTATATAGGGAACATTACAATAGAGGCGTTACACTTTATTCTGCATTTAACATTTGATTTAGGGTGCGTTTGGTTCGGCTTTTTACCTCCGGTGCGGCAGGAACGGAACTGAGGTCTGGCTATAAGCAGCGTTTGGCGCTGCTGATGGACTGAAACGGAGGTTTTTAATAACCTTTGTTTCTTTGTATAGCGCAGACGGGATTCTTCTCCCCAGTCCAGCCGCGCCGGCACCCGCGTTAGGTTTTCCTCTCCCTAGCGATTCTCGCCTTCTCGCATGTCCTCGACGCCGATTTCGCCGTCCCTCCTCGCCGCCGGTGTCTCCTCTCGCCTTCTCGCGTGCCGTCGACGCCAGTCACGCCGCCCCTCGTCGTCCATAGGAGCTACTCACGCCGCCGGATTGCTTCTCTCTTGTCGCTGCCACTTCTCCTCGCCGGTCTTTCTGCAAGCCGCCGCCTCTCCAGTTTCAACAGTCGACGTCGTCGTCGCCTCTCTCGTTCCCTGCTACCAATATTAGGTATATCTCCTCCCTTTTTCAATTTTTATGGATTTTTAATTTTTTTATAGCTTTGCATTGTCATTTTTTTGGGGATTGTTATATGTGTATGTGTGGTGTGATGATGGTGTTATATGTGTGTTTGTTTGTGTGATGATTGGTTATGTGTGTGTGTGGTTATGTGTGTTTTTGTTTGTGTTTGTGTGTGTTTTCTTATATGATTGTGTGTGTTTGTGTGTTTTCTTATATGAATGTGTGTGTGTTTTGTTATGTGTGTGCTATATGTTGTATGGGTATGTGTATTTGTGTGTGTGTGTGTGTGTTTGTATGTGTGTGTGTGTGTGTGTGTTTGTATGTGTGTGTGTTTGTATGTGTGTGTGTATGTGTGTGTGTGTTATATGTGTGTGTTATATGTGTGTTTGTGTGTATGTGTGTGTGTGTGTTTTCTTATATGTGTGTGTGTGTTATATTTGTGTTTTATGTTGTGTTATATGTGTATGTGTGTGTGTGTATTTTTCAATTTTGGTGTGTATGTGTTTGTGTGTTATATGTGTGTGGGTGTATGTTTGTGTTTGTGTTATATGTGTGTATTTGTATGTATGTGTGTGTGTGTGTGTTTGTATGTGTGTGTGTGTATGTTTGTGTTTGTGGTGTGTGTATGTTTGTGTTTGTGTTATATGTGTATGTGTGTGTGTATGTGTGTGTATGTGTGTGTGTGTGTATGTTTGTGTTATATGTGTATGTGTGTGTATGTGTGTGTGTGTGTGTGTATGTGTATGTGTGTGTGTGTGTGTATGTATGTGTGTATGTGTATGTGTTTGTGTTATTTGTGTTTTATGTTGTGTAATATGTGTATGTGTATGTGTGTGTGTGTATTTTTCAATTTTGGTGTGTATGTGTTTGTGTGTGTTATATGTGTGTGGGCGTATGTTTGTGTTTGTGTTATATGTGTGTATTTGTATGTATGTGTGTGTGTGTGTTTGTATGTGTGTGTGTATGTTTGTGTTTGTGGTGTGTGTATGTTTGTGTTTGTGTTATATGTGTATGTGTGTGTATGTGTGTGTGTGTGTATGTTTGTGTTTGTGTGTGTGTGGGTGTATGTTTGTGTTATATGTGTATGTGTGTGTGTGTGTGTGTGTGTGTGTGTATGTGTATGTGTGTGTGTGTATGTATGTGTGTGTATGTGTTATTTGTGTTTTATGTTGTGTTATATGTGTATGTGTGTGTGTGTATTTTTCAATTTTGGTGTGTATGTGTTTGTGTGTTATATGTGTGTGGGTGTATGTTTGTGTTTGTGTTATATGTGTGTGGGTGTATGTTTGTGTTTGTGTTATATGTGTGTATTTGTATGTATGTGTGTGTGTGTGTTTGTATGTGTGTTGTGTGTGTGTGTATGTTTGTGTTTGTGTTATATGTGTATTTGTGTGTGTGTGTGTGTTATATGTTGTTGTTTGTATGTGTGTGTGTGTGTGTGTTGTATGTGTGTTATATGTTGTTTGTGTGTGTTATATGTGTGTGTGTGTGTATGTTTGTGTTTGTGTGTTCGTACGTTTGTGTTTGTGTTATATGTGCATTTGTATGTGTGTGTTATATGTTGTTGTTTGTATGTGTGTGTGTGTGTGTTGTTTGTGTGTTATATGTTGCTTGTGTGTGTTATATGTGTGTGTTATATGTATGTGTGTGTGTTATATGTATGTGTGTGTGTGTTATATGTATGTGTGTGTTATATGTATGTGTGTGTGTATGTGTGTGTGTGTGTTGTTTGTGTGTTATATGTTGTTTGTGTGTGTGTGTTGTATGTGTGTTATATGTTGTTTGTGTGTGTTATATGTGTGTGTTATATGCGTATGTCTTATGTGTGTATGCGTATGTTTTTGTATGTGTTTGTGTGTGTGTGTTATATGTGTATGTCTTATGTGTGTGTGTTATATGTGTATGTATGTCTTATGTGTGTATGCGTATGTTTTTGTATGTGTTTGTGTGTGTGTGTTATATGTGTATGTCTTATGTGTGTGTGTGTGTTATATGTGTATGTCTTATGTGTGTGTGTGTGTTATATGTGTATGTGTATTTGTATGTGTGTGTGTATGTTTGTGTTTGTGTGTGTGTATGTTTGTGTTATATGTGTATTTGTATGTGTGTGTTATATGTTGTTGTTTGTATGTGTGTGTGTTGTATGTGTGTTATATGTTGTTTGTGTGTGTTATGTGTGTGTGTGTGTGTTTGTATGTGTGTGTGTATGTTTGTGTTTGTGTGTGTGTGTGTATGTTTGTGTTATATGTGTATTTGTATGTGTGTGTGTGTTATATGTTGTTGTTTGTATGTGTGTGTGTGTTGTTTGTGTGTTATATGTTGTTGTTTGTATGTGTGTGTGTTGTTTGTGTGTTATATGTTTTTTGTGTGTGTTATATGTGTGTGTGTGTGTTATATGTATGTGTGTGTGTTATATGTATGTGTGTGTCATATGTTGTTGTTTGTATGTGTGTGTGTTGTTTGTGTTATATGTTGTATGTGTGTTATATGTGTATGTCTTATGTGTGTATGTGTATGTTTTTGTATGTGTTTGTGTGTGTTATATCTGTATGTCTTATGTGTGTGTGTGTGTTATATGTGTATGTCTTATGTGTATGTGTGTGTGCGTGTGTTATATGTGTATGTCTTATGTGTGTGTGTGTTATATGTGTGTGTAGGTTTGTGTTATATGTGTGTTATATGTGTATGTGTATTTGTATGTGTGTGTGTATGTTTGTAGCTGTTTTGAATTTAATATCTTGTTTATTTAGTTAAGAATTGTATTTTTTTTAAGATGGGTAAGGCGAAAGACGGTGGTGTCTCCGCTATATGGGATTCAAATGATGTCCTGATTTTTTGCGACATATGCATTCATGAAATAGAGCTTGGTAACCGACCGACATGTACTGATAGACTGATATTGTTATTTCTGTTAGACTGATATTTATGGTCATGTACTTCTGTTGGATATTTCTGTTACATTGTTATTTCTGTTGGATATTATTATTAGTATTTCTGCTAGACTGTTACTGTTTTTTCTGCTGTTGTTGTCGTGGTTGTGGTTAGACATTATTCTTATTGATGTCCTGTCTTTTGTGTATCAGAAAATGTCTACCACTGACTCTGATGATTCAGAAGATAGCTTTGAGGCTATTAAAAGTTATGTGATCGCACATCATCAAAATGTTGTATCAGCAGTTAGTATTTTGGCTGAAAGTAGTTTTCTTTTCAACCAACATGTACCATGCATGACATCGAAGCAAACCGGTGATAAATGGGTTGGAGAAATGCTTCAATCTTCGATAGTCAGATTTCATAATTCCTTTCGGATGTCCCAAGAAATTTTTATGGATCTATTGCATGTCTTGGAGGAGAAGTACAGATTTCACGGGACGAGACGAACTGCATCTAAAGAGATTTTGGCACTGACCTTGGATATACTGTCTCATAATGAGGTCATGAGAAAGACATGTGAGCGCTTTCAGCACTCGACGGAGACTACTAGCAGGTTTTTTGTAGAAGACATTCGCGTGTTGCTACTACTGGCGGATGAAGTGATTCAGCCATTAGATAGATCTTTCAGTAGCACACCGCCAGAGATTCTCTACGACTCACGTTACATGCCCTTCTTTAAAGATTGTGTCAGTGCAATTGATGGAACACATGTTCATGCATGCGTACCTGTTCGTGATCAAGTACCGTACATTGGGAGACATGACATGCCAACACAAAATGTGATGGCTGCTTGTGATTTCAATATGTGTTTCACGTTCGTTATGGCAGGTTGGGAAGGTTCTGCGCATGATAGCCACATTTTCAATTATGCGCTTCGGGATCCCCGTTACAAATTTCCGCATCCACCACCAGGTAATAAGCTTTCTATTAAATTTTTTTATACTTCTCACCTTTGAAGCATAACAACTATGCTCATAATTTTCATGAAAATATTACTTGGTGGATTCTGGTTATCCGCTACAAAGGCAATACTTGAAACCATATCAAGAGACGTTATCATCTTCCTGACTTTGCTTGTGGCGGTCGTGCACCGGAAGGACGACGAGAGATATTCAATCACGCGCACTCATCCCTTAGAAGTGTGATTGAAGATCGTTCGGCAATTGGAAGAAGTGAGCCATATTGCGTGATATGCCGAGCTACAGCTTCGCCAAACAAAGCGATATTGTGATGGCGACTATGACATTGCATAATTTTATTCGACGGCACCCTTCGCGAAGGGATATTGATTTCAATGACTGCGAGCAGGGAGGTGGTGATGAGGGGGTGAGCACACAAGGGCATCAAGTAGTTTGTTCTAATACTGCAGGCGGGGTAGAAGAGATGATCACGTTGCGTGAAAGTATAGCGCAGCAGTTGTACGCTTCTAGATCTTAGATAGTGGGAAGATTTGTTGATATTTTTATCTATTGTAGTAACTATTATCAAGATTATGTATTTTATGTGTCGAAAAAAATTTATCAAAAACTTCGTTTTGTTCCTAAACAAAATTTTAAAAACTCCATTTCAATAAGCACTGAAAACTCCATTTGACCCAAACAGTTTTTTTGACAACATTTCTCAGGAACAGCTCTTTTTCAAAACTCCATTTCTGATCAGCAACTTTTCATCAGCAACAGCCCAACCAAACGCACCCTTAATGTTTTAAATGCTGCAGGTAATTAGAGTAAAGGAAAAATGAAAACAGCTTCTGGGGGTAACACCTGGTAACTGCTGGGATCACACCTTCAACAGTCCTATGGGGTTAAAATATGGTGTGATGTTCACTCTGGCAGCAAAATTCACTTCAGTTAGTGTGGTTACAGCTCCCTCTGTCTCCTTTCAGTGGCCTATACATCAAGTACATGTTAATAATGCCTTTATTTATTGAATACTTGATCAAGAGGTCCAATGAATCCACCTACAGGGAGGGAAAGTATATCACCTTCTCAAACTGAAGCAATCACCTATGGCGCAGTTCCAACATTTTAGTGGGATGATATGTGATATGGGATTCACATAATTGTAGATTGATCATACGGTCTTATACATGCAGAAACTAGTGGATGTATTATGATGTTGGTTAATGCTAATGCTATTATTATGGCATGTGATGATCATGTGTTTATTTCTCAAATGCAGAAATCAATATAATTTTCTTTGAATTTAAGTACTTTAGTGAGCTGTGATATTTTCGAGTCTAGGGATCTCTAGATCATCAAAAAGGACCTCCATGAATCAACACAAATATGGCTTGGCCTATCTTTTTGATGTGGATATGTTGGGATGTAAAACCATCACAAACACTTTATTAATCCAAATGTTTCCTGCTGAGAAAAGCTTGTGATAATGGATTGCTAGAATTAAAATCCTTGTTGCGGCCTACTCGAGGCTCCTAAAGCCGGTCTAAAATGGACCGTCTTAGCTCGGGAGCGATCGAGCGCGCAATCAGTCGCAGAGAGTTGAGACGGCTGGCAAGAGATCTTTTTTACCGTGGAAAACCCCGAAAAGAGGTAAGAAACCACATGGTCGGTTCGGAGCCGACCTAACTTCACTATCAGTTGCTTCTTTACAGGACTTTGGAGAGAAATAGAGAGCGACATGCCGCTCCTCGTTACAACTTATGGGGGAGAGAGAGGAGTTCGGAGGGTGACAGGTCACCGCTCTCGAAACTAAGTCTTTTTCTTGGTTGCGGTGGGGAGCACCGTGCTCTGGGGTCCGGACGGCCTCCCGCTTGCGCTTGGGATGTCGAGTGGCGCGTTCTGAACCTCTTATCTTTGCAGTTTGTGGCGGTGTCTGAAGCGCGGAGCTTGCCATTGACTTGGAGGTGATGATCGCTGAGCGTTCTGTGCTCGGAAGGAAGCTTGGAGGCGGATGGAGATCTTTGAGCGGTCTTCGAAGTGCTTGAAGAATCTTCAAGGGCGTCTTCGAAGGCGATGAAGATCTCAAGGAACTCTCTTGCACGTAGGAGAAGTGAAGGAGGAGAAGATGGGAATGAAGGACCTTGGGGTCCTATTTATAGGCCCCGGGGGTAGTTACAGTAGTTATGCGGTTATTCGCAGGACGTAACAACCATAATTGTTATTTGCAGGCCGATTCTATATAGTTTTAGGCGCATATTATTTATGTATTTTCTATACGCAAACCAATATATTTTCGAATATTCGCACCCACCCATAATGGGTGGTTATACCGCTGTTTATGCGGGTGGTTACCCGCTTACCGGAGGGTGGAGATTGTGCGGGGATGATCGGACGGCGGTGGCGGCCGAGAGTCCGGCCGGCGATGGGGGGACCAGCCGCCGGCGAGTTAGTCCACTGGTGGTGGAATCCGGCCGGCAGGGGGGCGGCCGACAGGGAGAGCGGGCGGCCGGACACGTGGCCTTGCGGCCGCGCGCAGAGGGCGCGCGGCCGGCCGGGCGAACGGCCGCGCGGTCGGCCGAGCGAACGACTAAGCGGCCTTGCTGCCGCGCGCCGCGGGCGTGCGGCCAGCCGCGGGGCGTTGCGGCTGCGCGCCGAGGGCCAAGGGTGGTCGGCCGGGTGGGAAGCCGCACGGCCTTGCGGCCGAGCGCCGTGGGCGCGCGGTTAAGGGCGGTCGGTCGGGAGGCCGGCCGTGGGGACTTGCGGCCGCGCGTCGTGGGCGCGCGGTGATCGCGCGCATAATTTTTTCCCATAACCCCTCACTAAGGTAGTGGGGGTTATGGAATTCCGGCTAATCCCATCCCAGAATTCCTATATAATGAGGGTGACCCCATCATTTGCCCTCTAAAGTCCCCGAAGTCCGGAGCCGGCGCGAGTGAAGTACGGGGACTTTTTGCGGGAAGGAATTGTGGTGACCATGGTGGAGCCAGGCAGTGCGGCGCGAAAGGAGATGTGCGAAGGAACTCGGAAAGAGGTACGCGGAGATGGAGTGGCGCGAGGGAAGTGTGCACGCGTGCTACGAACGCAGGGGGTGCACCCACGCATTGCGCGTGGGCCGGGGGTGCGCCCGCGCCCTGCGCGCTCACGGTGAGTGATCTCTCGCGCTGCTTGCGCGCGGGGAGACCACACGCACGCTTTGCGTGCGCGGGGAGTGCCCGCGCGCTGCGCGCGCGGGGGTGCGCCCGCCCGCTGCGCGCGCGGGGGTGCGCCCGCCCGCAGCTTGCACGCGGGGAGACCGCCCGGGCGCTGCTCGCGCGCGGGGTTGGGACCGCATGCCGCTCACGCGCGGGGTTGGGCCCGCACGCTGCTCGCGCGCGGGGTTGCGCCCGCACGCTTTTTGCGCGTGGGGAGATCGCCCGCGCTCTGCGCGCGCGCTCGGAGTGCGCCCACGCGCTGCGCGCAGGGGAGTGCGCCTGCGTGTTGTGTCTGTGTGGGACGCCTGTGCGTTGTGGCTCGTACTTGTGCGTCGATGTGTGCGTACGTGCTTGTGTTTGGACTATTGCTTTTGCGAATATTTACTCGTCTCTTTTTTCAGGCTACGAGGCGTTGCTTGCAGGGTAGGCCGATGCGACTGCGCTCCTCTCTTACTGTTGAGCAAGTTAGTGTGTGGAGGAAGCGGTATGGGTTACCTGCTGGGTTGGAGATAAAGATCCCGTAAATTGAGGAACGTGCACAGAATCCTCCGCGAGGCTGGATGACATTGTGCGAGTCATCGTTGAGATCTGGATTCCGCTTAAACTCCTGTGAGGAGGTGACTGAAATACTGAAGCATTGCAGCGTGTCAGTGTCCCAGTTCACTCCTGCCGGGATGACGCGAATCATGGGTCTGATTGCTTTTTTCAGGGAGCACGGCTCAAGGTTTACCTTGGATTTTTTCAGGGAATGGTGCAAAGTGCGCACCGATGGAGGCGGGCGAATCAAAGTTTATAGCAACAGACATTGGCTCGAGTTTGAGAACCGGGCGGACCGTCGTCATGGGAACACCTTGTTCGGTTATGTTAGGAACTCAGAGGGCTTGCCAGAGCTTTGGAAGTCGCTTCCCGATCGTTGTCGTCGTTTGAAGGGCCATAAGCGAGAGTTTACTCCATTGCTGGGGTTTGTCGAGCCTCATGCATTGGTGAACCCTTTGTTTGTCATCTCTGTGTTCGTTGAGGAGAAGCGTCTCCTACTGTGCGGTCTTTCCACTGATGTTGAGCGTTCTGCAGCAGTTCCGTTGGATCGTGGCAGGAAGAAGAAGTTGGTTTTCAAGAATGGCAGTTCAGATTCGGCGCCTCGTCCTTCTTCTCGGCCGGAGGGGCGTACCGACGAGGTGGCTCCCTGTAGCTCGAGGGGTTGACGATATTCCTATCAATCTTGATGTGAAAGTTCTTGGCTCCATTGCCCCCCAGGCTTTCGAAGGTGTTTCTGCTCCGCTGCCGGTTAAGGCGAGTCGGGTTTCTTCTTCTCTTGAGGCCATGAATGATGCGGTAAGGGTTGTGGTTTTGCTTTTGTCTGTTGGTCGTCTTGCAAAGAACCTAACTTTTTCCTCCTTTTGCAGGTTGGAGTCCAGACCAACAATGCTCTTACGTGGAACGACTGCTACGTGGTCCTGGAAGATAGTTATTTCGCGCTTCAGGAGGAGCTTCGTGGAGTAAGGAGGTAGAGCCTCAGCTTGAGGACGAGCGCGAGATGGCTTTTATGCGCGGGATGGCGAAGACCCTCCGCCTGGTCGCGCGGACGTGGCGTTGCGATGTGTCCGGATAAGGTGTTGGGCATCTTTCTGAAGATGAGCGTTTTGCTTCCGACGTCGACGGCGGGGAGTAGTTTCTTTTGTATCTTGTATGCTTTCTGCTTTGATTGTGTTCACGTGCTGAGTTGGTACCTTTGTACTTTGTATTTGTGGAATTTTAGAATGTTTTTTGTTGGTTGCATAGCTGCTTGTAGATTGCTCCACCTGATGATGTTACTTGTGTAATGATTTTGTGTTAGTGGGATGATTGCGCTGTCTTTTGTGCCACTTAGCTTTTTTGCTTTTCGCCTCCGGTCGTCATCGTCGTGGGGATTACTATCCTGATGTTGCCGCAACCTATTATGCGGGCGAAGGGCGTATGCTTTGCGCCAGAGTGGTGTGAGATTGAGGTCTCCGTGTTGCGGGTTGACTTTGACTGAGACGGTGAAGGGCGGATCTTCGATCCTGAGAGACCGCGAGGGGAAGAGTCCTCGACGGGGCCGTGGCCTACTGCAAGGGAGAAGGGCAGACCTTTGATTTGTGGAAAAAGGAAGTCGCGGGGGCGTGGCCCCGAAAAGATGGTGAAGGGCAAACGCTTCGAACCGCTAGCGAGCGCGAGGGGGGCAGGCCCTGGCGACGCGGTGTCCTATTGCGAGAGCGAAGGGCAGACCTTCGAGCAATGGTAGTGAGGTCACAGGGGCGTGGCCCTGGAGAGACGGTGAAGGGCAGACGCTTCGAACCGTTGGTGAGCGCGAGGGGGGCAGGCCCTGGCGATGCGGCGACCTACTGCGGGAGCGAAGGGCGGACCTTCGAGCTGCGGCAGTGAGGAGGTCACGGGGGTGTGGCCCTGGAGAGACGGTGAGGGCAAAAGCTTCGAACCGTTGGCGAGCGCGAGGGGGGCAGGCCCTGGCAACGCGGTAAGCTACTACGGGAGAGAAGGGCAGACCTTCGAGCTGCGACAGTGAGGAGGTCACGAGGAGTGGCCTCGAAGATACGGTGAAGGGCAGACGCTTCGAACCATTGGCGAGCGCGAGGGGGGCAGGCCCTGGCAACACGGGGACCTACTGCGGGAGCGAAGGGCAGACCTTCAAGTTGCGGCAGTGAGGAGGTCACAGGGGCATGGCCCCGGAGAAACGGTGAAGGGCAGACGCTTCAAACCGTTGGCGAGCGCGTGGCGTAAAGGCCATGACGATGCGGTGACCTACTGCGGGAGCGAAGGGCAGACCTTCGAGCTGCGGCAGTAAGGAGGTCACGGGGGCGTGGCCCCGGAGAGACGGTGAAGGGCAGATGCTTCAAACTGTTGGCGAGCGCGAGGGGGGCAAGCCCTGGCGACGCGGTGACCTACTGCGGGAGTGAAGGGCAGACCTTCGAGCTGCGGCAGTGAGGTCACATGAGCGTGGTCCCGGAGAGACGGTGAAGAGCAAACGCTTTGAACCGTTGGCGAGCGCGAGGGGGGGGCATGCCCTGGTGACGCTGTGACCTACTGCGGGAGCGAAAGGCAGACCTTCGAACTGCGACAATGAGTAGGTTACGGGGGCGTGGCCCCGGAGAGACGGTGAAGGGCAGACGCTTCGAACCGTTGGCGAGCGCGAGGGGGCAGGCCCTAGCGACGCGGTGACCTACTACGGGAGAGAAGGGCAGACCATTGAGCTGCGGCAGTGAGGAGGTCACGGGGGCATGGTCCCGGAGAGACGGTGAAGGGCAGCACGAGGGGGGCAGGACCTGGCGACGATGTGGCCTACTGCGGGAGCGCAGGCAGAACTTTGAGTTGCGGCAGTGAGGAGGTCACTTCGCTGCGGGCTGCTCACGACCAGAGAGGATTGTCCCCCAAGGTGTTCCTGAGATAACAGAGTTAGAAGCAGATAAGACAAATTTAATTGAAATAGTAAATAGTATGTGCGCAAGCACGCTTCTTGAGTTTAACAATCGTTTTCGGCACAAACAAAATAAGGTAAGGGGCAGGTCCTATTAACGTCGTAACTTGCTGCGAGGGCGAAGGGCGGACCTTCGAGCCGTGGCAGTGGGGAGGTTACAACGATATGAACTGCTTACGACCGGAGAGAACTGGCCCCTGAATGCTCCTATGATAGTAGAGTTTGAAGCGAATAAAGCATATTGAAATTAAACACACAGTAGTTCGTGCGCAAGTACAGGCTTACGACTTTTTAGAGTAGCGGTTACTTTAATACAAATAAAAGTACTTAGGAAATTAAAAGAAGCCGGAATATGGTAGGACACTTCTGCTCGATTCCTAGCTTTTCTTTGGTGGTCACTTCAGGTTCTGGATGTGCTGGCGCACAGGGCTGCTCCTCATCCGGGTTTCATATGTTGCAGATAACACGTGTGTGCTGCTTCCTGGTTTCCACGAACAACTCCGACCCCGCCCGGGGTGACAAACTTCATTGCGAGGTGCGGGATGGAAGGGATAGCTCCAAATACTGCCTGGAGTGGTCGGCCAAAAATCGCGTTGTAAGGCGATTTTGACTCAACCGCTATGAACTGTACGCTGTGAGTAGCCTGCTTCGGGAATTCTCCCAGGGTTACCAGGAGAGTGATGGTTCCTTTGACCGGGACAGGACTGTCGTTGAAGCCGTAGATTGGTTCGGAGGCTGGTTGGAGATCTTCTTTCAGGATCTTCATGTTGAGGAGAGCGGGCATAAACATGACGTTTACTGAGCTGTCATTGTCTACCAGTATCCGCTTGACGCGGAAGCTGGGGTTGCCGATCTCTGCACTGATGACTAGTGGATCTTGGTGCGGTACGAGTAGTCCCTTCAAATCTTCATCCCCGAAGTTGATTGTCTCTGCGGGTTGTGTGATAAAATTGACGGCGGCGAATAGAAAACCAGAGATGGTCTCCACTACTCCTACCACTTGTTTGCCCCCCAGTGCGTCTTGATGAACGGGTGGTTGCTCTCTTCTTCCATGCGTCGTCTAGTTTCGCGTCTGGTCTTGCAGGAACCTTCCAAGGACACTTTGTCGGATGAGATGCTCTATCTCATCCTTGAGTTTGATGCACTCCTCGGTGGTGTGCCCTGTACCACAGTGAAACTCGCAATACTTCGATTGATCTCCTTTGCCTTGCGGGAGTTCTCGGTCTTCGCGGTGTTAGATTATCCTGTATTGTGTAGAGCATGTTTGCACGGGAGGTGTTGAGTGGTGCATATTCTTGGTAGGGTCGGGGGGGGGGGGGGGGTTCTCGTGGCGATCTTGTTGGCGTACGTTGCCCTGACGCTCCTCTCGTCGCCTCGGGGATGGCTCTTCTCTCTTTCTCTTTACTCCTCCCTCGAACTGCTGGCGATGAGCCTCGATTGCTTCATCGGCCGCGATTTGCGCTTCGACCCTGTGCACAAGATCGGGATAGCTAGGGGTTGTTTCCCTCATTAAGGAGGAGTAGAATCCGCTTGGCCGAAGTCCTCCCAGAAAGACTCCTCGAAGGAGCTCGGGGTCTACCCCAGGGATTTGACGGGCTTCAAAAGTGAACCGACGAAAGAACTACTTAAGGGTTTTCCCTTCACTTTGCCTGATTCCTGAGAGATGGGAAGGATCCTTTACTATTCGCGATTTGCGATGAACTGGTCCAAGAACTGCTGCGTTAGTTCGGTGAAGTTTCTGATGGTTCCACTCCGAATAGAGTGGAACCAAGTTCTTGCCTGGCCTTTCAAAGTGGCTGGAAACACTAGACAGAGCAGTTGATCGGGAGCGTTATAGATTCGAAGGATGGTGGAGAGGTGATTTACGTGCTCCAGGGGGTCTTCAGTCCCATCGTAGGACTCCATGCTCAGAAGCTTGAATCCCCCTGGGGTTGTATGCGCTAGGACCTCAGGTGCTAACGGGGAACCGTTGCAGATGGGGCGATATATGTGTGCCGTTTGGCGGCCTACCTGACCGTATTCTTCTGCTATCAGCTCTCTTACTTCTTCTCGGGTCAATCTTCCAGGGAGGTTCTCGGGGTCACCCACCCTCTGGCGATGATGTTGCGGGTCGACTTCGGCGGGCCTGGCCATACGGGCGGGGTGCGCAGTGCTTACTGCTGAGAACTCGGAGTCCCCTCCTTGGTCGTTTCCTGGGGCTTGATATGGAGGCGGGGGAGGCGGGGGAGGCAAATTGACTTGTGTAGGGGGTACTGCAGGAGCCTGAACTGTTCCCAAGTTTCTTAAGAGGTTCAGCATTTCAGCATGCTGCTCTTCTATTTGGATCACGTACCCTGTCAGCTCGTTCGTAGGCGCGACCACCGTCTCCTCCATCCGTGGTGCGCTTATGAGAGAGTGTGAAGGACCGGATCGATACATCCTTCGCGGACCGACCCTTGGGTTGTGCGAGTGCTTCTTCTTGCCATGGTCTAGTGACGAGTATCGCTGGGCAGAGGATACTGTCTTCCGGGCCTTCAGAGCTTTGGGAACTTGTTCCCACAGACGGCGCCAAACTGCTGCGGCCTACTCGAGGCTCCTAAAACCGGTCTAAAATGGACTGTCTTAGCCCGGGAGCGGTCGAGCGCGCAATCAGTCACAGAGAGTTGAGACGGCTGGCAATAGATCTTTTTTACCGTGGAAAACCCCGGAAAGAAGTAAAAAATCACGTGGTCGGTTCGAAGCCGACCTAACTTCACTATCAGTTGCTTCTTTACAGGGCTTTGAAGAGAAATCGAGGGCGATAGGCCGCTCCTCGTTACAACTTATGGGGGAGAGAGAGGCGTTCGGAGGGTGACAAGCCACCGCTCTCGAAACTAAGTTTTTTTCTTGGCTGCGGTGGGGAGCACCGTGCTCTGGGGTCCGAACGGCCTTCCGCTTGCGCTTGGGATGTCGAGTGACGCGTTCTGAACCTCTGAATATCTTCGCAGTTTGTGGCGGTGTCTGAAGCGTGGAGCTTGCCGTTGACTTGAAGGTGATGATCGATGAGCGTTCCGTGCTCGAAAGGAAGTTTGGAGGCGGATGGAGATCTTTGAGCGGTCTTCAAAGTGCTTGAAGAATCTTCAAGGGCGTCTTCGAAGGCGATGAAGATCTCAAGGAACTCTCTTGCACATAGGAGGAGAAGTGGAGGAGGAGAAGATGGGAATGAAGGAGGGCCTTGGGCCCTATTTATAGGCGCCAGGGGTGGTTACGGTAGTTATGCGGTTATTCGCAGACCGTAACCACCATAATTGTTATTTGCAGGCCGATTCTATATAGTTTTAGGACGCGTATTATTTAAGTATTTTTCTATACGCAAACAAATATATTTTCGGATATTCGCACCCACCCATAATGAGTGGTTATACTGTTGTTTATGCGGGTGGTTACCCGCTTACCGGAGGGTAGAGATTGTGCGGGGATGATAGGACGGCGGCGAGTTAATCCACTGGTGGCGGAATTCGGCCGGCAGGGGGGCCGGCCGACTGGGAGAGCGCGCGGCCAAGGGCGGCCGTCCGGGAGGCTCGCTGCGGGGCCTTCCGGCCGCGTGCCGAGGGCGCGCGGTCAAGGACGGTCGGGCGCCCGGTCTTGCGGCTGCGCGTTGTGGGCGCGCGGCCAAGGACGGCCGGCCGCGCGGCCAAAGGGGCCGGCCGGGAGGCCGGCTGCGCGGTCTTGCGGCCGCGCGCCGTGGGCGCGTGGTCAAAGGGCGGTCGGTCGGGAGGCCGGCCGTGGGGCCTTGCGGCCGCGCGCCGTGGGCGCGTGGCCAAGGGCGGTCGGCCGCGGGGATTTGCGATCGCTGGGAGAACGACGGCGCAGCGGTCTGGCGCGCGGATCGCGTGCGGTGATCGCGCGCGTAGTGGTTTTTTCCCATAACCCCCCACTAAGGTAGTGGGGGTTATGGAATTCCGGCTAATCGCAGCTCGAAATTCCTATATAATGAGGGTGACCCCGTCAATCCTTGTGAGAAGATCAATAACTCATCCTCAAGTTGGAGCGCATATTTTTATTAGCTATAGCTTGTTTCAAAACTTATTAACAATGAGGGCTCAAAGCCTGAGTAATCATATGACATCATTCTAATTATGTGAGGAGAAGTGATCCTTTTGGATAGAAAAACATCCTGAATAAAATGATAGTCGACTTTGATATGTTTTGTTTGTTCATGGAAAACATGATTATTGAAAAAGTAAACCCGCAACTCATTGTCATAATATAAGATTCACGTGTTAAACCCAAAAAAAAACTTAGCCACATCATTTCACAAGTAGACTGAGTCTTTATATTGAACAATTGCAGTAGATTGAACTACAACAATATGCTTTTTACTCTTATGTGATCAAATACCTCCAATCGAGGTTGCAGATGTCAGATGTGGGGTACACATTGGCTTGGATTTTCCATGTCGGTTTTAATATGTCAGGGGATATATCGGGGATATTTCGTATATCGAGTTTCAATATTTAAATATTTGTACATAATTATATATACATATAATCATTTTTTTAATTTATATATGTTGATATATAAACAATTTAATATTTACTGAAATTCTAAATCTACTAAATTAGTATAAACATTTTAAATTACACAAGTAATAACAATATAAAACAGGAAAGAAAGTCCAGAAGTCGTCGACAGCGATCGAAGATAAGGAATCCCCAGTCCAAAATCTTACGGCCAAGCAGAATCGACATCGACGACGTACTGACGCAGATAAGAAAGCCAGAGGAAGCAAAAAGAGAGTCGAGAGCTAAACTACAAAACACCAAAACAACAAACAATTTTGTTTTGTTGTTTATTAAATCATATACGCTAAAGAAAATAAATTAAAAAAAGTCAACTGATATACCACCGGGATATATCGGCCCATATATCAGTTGATAGCTAATATATAGGCCCATATATCGATAGATAGACGATATATCAGCCCATATATCGGTTGATAGATGATATATCGGCCCATATATCGTTCGATAGCTGATATATCAACACATATATTCCAAAAGGATATTTTGCAAAGAAGTGTTAGAACATGTAGTTTTGTCTATGAAATTGTCGGCCATATCAGTCAATATCCACAACACTGCCTCTAATAGCAATGTGATGTATATAAGAGTGTTGCAACTTGCAAGCAAGAGAGGAGAAAAAATGTTTCCAACATCTAGGGGTGAGCACAGAAAACCGAAACCGACCAAACCGAATCGAACCGAATTTCGGACCAAACCGACCGGTTCGGTTTCGGTTCCAGGGGGGGGGGGGATGAAAACCGAATCAGTTCGGTTTCGGTTTACACCTTCGATAAACCGATGAAACCAAACCGGCGAACCATGCTTCAAATGTATTTATACATGTGTTGCAATGTAAGAATAGTATGCATACACACATTTGGTCTTTCTTTAATCTCTATTGCACTGTAGATGTCAAAAATTGATATAGTGACAGTGGTGAACGAAAGTAATGATCAAACCATTGAAGGGACAGTGATACTGCCTCTATTTAGTATGCTTACATTTGTAATTTAGTATGTCAGAAACCGAACCGATCAGTTTCGGTTTGGGGTATGTAAAAATCGAGACTATTCGGTTCAGTTTCAGTTTCGCCTAAAACTAAACCAAACCATTTACATGCTTACCAACATCAAGTGCAGTACCCTCTTATAATTAATAAGAGTAGATATGCTGCATGGATATAATTACAATATTGGCCGTATATAGTACAAACTCTCCCCCTCAAGTTGGGCCTACTATTTTACTCATACTCAACTTGTTGATAAGCTTAACAAATACATCCTCACTCAACCCCTTGGTAAGTACAGCTGCTAGTTTCCCTCTAAGAGAACAAAGTAGATCCAAAAAAAATCTTTTAAATATTCTCCTTGATAAAGTGTCTATCCATCTTAGTGTGTTTCGTACGGCCGCACTGAATAGGATCATGAGCAATACTAATAGTTGTTTGGTTGTTACAATACAAGCTCATTGGGCTTCTTGCTAACAGGCCAATATCATTCATAAGAGCAATCAACCACAACCCTTCACATATCCCATGAGTCATGGCTTCAAACGATGTCTCTACACAGGATCGAGCCACAACAAGTTTTTTGTTTCTCCATGTGACAAAATTGCCTCCAACGAATGAGCAATATCCTAACGTGGATCGTCTATCCTCGACTTATCCTGCCCAATCAACATCAATATAAATTTTAATCTTCAAACTAATATTGGGGAGTAAAGAGAACGCCCCTTCCTAGTGAGGTCTTCAAGTATCGTAAGATCATGTGTGTTGCATTTAAATGTCTGGACTTTGGTGAAATCATATATTGACTCAATTGATAACTCTAAGAACATATGCAATATATGGGTGTGTATGGGATGCGAAAATCAAGTGTCTTATATGTCTCTAAAAGCCAGTAGCATCCTTAACAAGCTTCTCATCATCCCTTCCTAGCTTATGATTAACTTTTATTAGAGTGTCAATTGGCCTACAACCACTGATACTAGAATGCTCTAGAAGATCAAAAACATATACCTTTGAGATATCAAGATATCACGCTTTGATCTTGGTACCTCAATTTCCAAACAAAATACATAAATCTTCTCAAATCATTTACTCAAATTCCTAAATTGAGAGCTTAAATCTCTCCAACATCATCTCCTGCTATCACAATATCATTCACATACACAATGAGTTTAGTTAGCTTTCCTTCCATATGTTTGACGAATAAGGTGTGATCAGCATAACTTTGAACATAACCAAAGGAAATCGTGGCTTTGTGAAAATGCCCAAACTAGTTCCTTGGAGATTATTTCAACCCATAAAGGACCTTTTTCAACTTACAACCCTTTCCTTTTGATCCGCTAGGGACAAAAAATAGGAGACATTGACATATAAAACTCCTCCAAATCTCCACGGCAAAAGCGTTCTTGACATCTAATTAGCAAAAATCTCATCCTTTACATGTTGCACATAACAGTAGAACTCTAAATGAATTCAATTTTGCAACTAAGGCAAATGTCTCTTGGTAATCAATTCCAAGAGTTTGTGCATATCCTCTCGCAACCAACCTCTCCTTGAACCTTCCACGATGGCTTCCAAGTTTTGATTGACTGAGAAAACTCATTTACACCCAATTTTCTTTTCTTTAAGGAGATCCACCACATCCCAAGTATGTTTTTTTCTCAAGGGACGACATCTCTTCTATCATTTTTTTTTTCATTTTGAGCATCCATGTGCTTCCTTCCATAAAGAGGATATCGATATGAACAATATGAAATGAAACAGTACTATGTAAAGACACATGGTTCACAAGAAACGTCGATGTTTAGCGAATTCACATACATCACAGTTAAAAGATTTAAAAACATGAGGTTGAAAACTACGAAATAAAAGTTGCATAATTACAGTGGATGGGTGGCCCAAATGATTATGCCATGAGGTCAAGAGTGAAGACGGGGAGACATGGAGAACCTGAGTTGTAATAGAAGCATTAAACACAGAGACCATCTTGCATCCTGGCAGAGCCAATCACCTTCCCCATCCTCAGGTCATGAAATACTCGATGAGAAGGAAAGAAGCTGATAGAGCAGTTGATAGAATTTGTCAAATGACTAACAGACAATGAGTTGCAAGTAAAGCAAGGGGCATGACGGACCGAGGATAAAGTAAGAGATAAACAAGAGATTGGCCCCTTTTCTACAATGGGGGAAAGGGAGTTAACTCCAATGCTTACTTTATCCTTGCCAGATATGGTGAGTAAGAAGCAAAATTTGATAACGAATCAGTCAAGTGATTTGTTGCACCAGAATCTAAAATCAAGTGGGTGTATGGTCGAATAGTCGCAGAATGAGCACATGGTGTACCTGCATAAGCAAAGGCGGGTGATGGACCAGAAGTGGACTCTGAAAAGAGGACATGCATCAGGCCTCAAAAAGTCTGCATCTCCTCAACAAAAAAGGAATTTAGCAATGTACTATAGTAAGTACCAAGGCTATCGGAACCCCTATCTTGAGAAATCTCAGTTAAATGTGCATAGCAAATTAGACTTAAAGCCTGCCCGTCCCCTTGAAACCTGATACAACCTTGACCTCCTTCTTGTGGGGAAGCTCCCTTTCTTCATTATGGAAGCCCATGCAACTTGGAACATGTATCGTGAGTATGTCGACGTTTTCCATAATAATTACACACTAAATGGTCTTTATCCGAGGGCTTCAGCATGAATTCACAAGCTATATGACTCCCTAAACTCCGTTGAGTAACAACCACTAAGGAACCTTTGGGAACAACCGAGAGTCAAGATTGTTAGTGTCAGGGGTTATACTCATTGTTGAAACCAAGACTTGGCCCCAACGAGGAGATCGGACCCCTTAGAGGGGGCAGGTAGCACCTACTGATCCCGCGGAAGCAACAGACCGGAGACTAAGAGCTTAACACAGACCCTTGGCTATAACACGAAGGTCCCACCACACACCCGAAAGACCTTAGAGCGCTTCCCCTCCCAAGCCAAAGCTGAAGTTGGGCACCTTGGAGAGCTAACCAAAGAACTCTTGAGGAGAAGTAAAGATCTAGAATAAAATGCTCTCTCAAGGTGCCCCAAATGGTCTATTTA
The DNA here is from genome assembly GCA_033032865.1 of Dactylorhiza incarnata. Lineage (NCBI taxonomy): Eukaryota > Viridiplantae > Streptophyta > Magnoliopsida > Asparagales > Orchidaceae > Dactylorhiza > Dactylorhiza incarnata. The sequence goes on from JAWHQI010000006.1 coordinate 980,247, forward strand.
TAGCTTTTTTAGTCTGGTCTGCCAATAGCGGGATTCCGCCTTTTGGTTTTACTATACGCACCCCAAACTGGTCTGCCAACAGCCAAACTCCGCTGTTTTGGAGGGCTATTGGCAGCCCACCAGGGGTACCAGGGTAAATTCACCTGCACCCCCTGGTGGGCGAGTGGCCCATGAAGGAGCCACTCGCCAGTCACTCTGCGAGCTGGGCTCGCGAGATCCCCTCCTGCGAGTGGAGGGGAGCCCCCTCTCGCCTCGCCAGCCTATCGCTGCGAGACCGTATCCGACTCGCCCTGGCTAAATGCACCCCCAGAGCGGTCTTCAAAACACTCATGCTATCGCCTCTCGCTACTCGCGAGTGGGATCCCTGGCTCGCTTCTCTGGCTCGCCTCGCCCTGCCCTGGCAAAGTACTCGTCGCGAGTCTGCGAGCACTCCCTGAATTACCTGTGGTTGATTCCTCCGCGAGTCGGTGAACACTGGGTTGTACACTCATGATGCGTAAGGTTATACACCTCAGTCAAGGAGGGGGTGAGTGTATGATCAAGTATCTGAACAAGAATCTAGTCAAAGTCCTGATTGAGTCCATGTATTAACCAAAACACCCAATTGTGATCTTCATGTGCCCTGAATAGAATCTCTCCGCAGTACAAACTAGAGCAAGAGAATCAAAATGTTCATATTCCTAATGTAGTTGAGTGAACTCCAAGCAATAAGCAAAGGGAGGTCATTTTTCTTGCTGAAGACGAGCATTTTTCGCTTTAGCTAAAAAATTTGAGTCACATTGCCTTCCAGCGAGTAAGTAGCATCCTCTCTTTTTAAGATCTCAGCGTCCGTATCCAAAAAGGAATAATTCCGAGCAATAAAGTCATGCATGGAATTTGTGAGCCAAGAAATGACCTAGAAGTTCTTTGATTCCCATTGTGGCCAATTGCAGGTCTTCTGCATCGGTTCTTTGGTGATGCTAATCACAAAGCCAAACAATTTGCAATTGTTAAGTGCCAATGTAATAGATCTAGACCACGAGAGGTAATTCGTATCATCAAGACGAATCGTGGTAATTTGCAAAATGTTATAAGCGTGACCAACCAGGTAGATCCAACAAGATTCAACTGAGTCACGAGAATCAACATCTGCCACGACAAGAGGTGACACTCAACACTAAATAGTCCAAATATCAGATACGAAGAATGTAATCCAATTTCTGATGCAGCGGAAAAAAACATATTTGGCATCGAAAAGTCATCGAAATCATAAGAGGAAACTACCATTAGGTCCGCAATAGTCCTATGAGTAGATTGTCCCAACAAAAGTCAATGAAGGAGTCTTTTAGAAGATAGGGGCCTTTTTCACAAAAAATGCTAACAAGGAGGAAGTCCATATATCAAAATGAATCTTATCAAAGCACTTAACACTCCTATTACAACTAGGAATATATGGTTCTATATGTTTCCAAAGCTCACAGATTTGACATTCAACCGTTTTAGCACACTCGGTATTATGACTAAGGAAAATATATTTTAAGGTTTTCAGGCTTGCATGTCTAAATCTCCTACACCACAACATCAATCGATCATTATCAAGAGCTTTTCATTCTCCAAAGGCTTGTCCATCATCCATCACATAAACTCTAGTTAATTCATGTACACCACCAATCATCCTTCTGCTTACCAAATCCTAAAAGATATAATGAGAAACAAAGAAGATAATAAAGTAATTAAGTTGTTTAGTTAAATTGAGCACAAAAACAAATTAGTAGGAAATAATAGAATTAAAATGATAGATCTAAGAAGAATATTTGAAAAGACTTGTATAATCTGGCATGGAAGCAAAATATCCATCGACAAGCCTAACTCGAAAGGAGCAAACGAGATGACTCAATTAGAAGATCTCGTCGTATGATCAGAGGCTCCATAATCAATAATCCAGGGAGTGTACGACCTCCCAACTGATAGGGTGGAAGCTTTGAGCATAAGCAACAATACCTGATATATACTCCAAATGGGGCCCAGCAATAGTATCTCTCAAGGTCGCTAACATAATCATCATACTCTCATTTTCAAAAACAAGGTTTTCTCTATTGTCCAAGGTGCCACACAAAGTTGGTTGGGGTCTAACACACCTCCCACCAGTACCTCTTATCCATCCTATTGGAACCAAGTTAGGGTGTAAGTCCCAATTTTTTCTTTCGCATGCCTTTCTTCACACAATAAGGACACTTCATCACTCTTATCCTGATGTCTATTTGACTCCAAAGGGCAATGATTCTTGGAGTTTTTTGTATTATATTTCCTATGTTCAGAGACTAGAACAAATTTATCAAATCTCAATCACACCAGTATTGAGAGAATTTATAATAGTCTCCCCTCAAATTTAATATGTAGTAGTCTACCAATCAAGAACAGAATTAATTCCAAGCATCTAAACCCTCTAAAGTTCAAGCTCAAATGGAAGGCCAGCAAGTAGCTCAAAAAAACCTTTTTTCATGAATTCTTACTTGTAGTTCTCAATAGAATGGAAAATAGAATATTGGTCAATCTCTTACCAGTTATGGATCAATTTACTATAGTATCCCTCAAAGTCAACCATATTAGCCAAAGAATTCTGCTTAGTTTGAGGTTGAAAAATCTTTGCAAGATTTTTTTTTTTTTTGAATAGTTCCTCTCAACTAAATTCCACGTCTATTTAGCAGTTCAGAGAACAAGAGCTGAATAGAATTATTTGAGTTCCATGGAATTAATAAATCATTTATTACAGTCAGGTTTTCTCGTTCGCATTCCTCATAGAGGAAACCATCCCCATAGGAGTAGGTTTGGATCTAGTCAATAACCCAAGTCTCCTCTGAATCTCAAGAAAGATTTGAAGTGATTAAGCACAGAGGACATAATTTCTACCCATTCAATTCAATTTGGCTAACTCTATAGGAGAAATCAATATTGGAAGTATTTCCACCAAAGGGTTTAGAAATATTACCAGACCTTTTAGGTTGGTTAACAATCTTTAATGTATCTTCCACAGTGCAAAAATGATGGTAACGAGCTTTGATGTCTTGTTGCCTCTGACCCGTGCTGCCAAAATGGCTGCTGATTCTGCAGACTTGAAGCTTGGACAGCAGTAAAAGATAGAGCTAGAGGTGTAGGACAAACTGTCCTTAATCCCTTTAACTCTAGCAGTAGTAAGTGAGGCCCTATCGAAGCCAGGAAGAGGAGACGAGGCTATCGAGACAAGCTGGAGTGCATAACAATTTTGATTGAAGTGGTCGCTTCTATAGATGACGCCAAAAATGCCATGTCGATATCAAGAAGTGGAGATGACTCAGATGAGGCCATAGAGACAAAGGGGAGAGACTCACGACATAGACAGAGAAATCAGTCCTCTAAGATAACATCTAAACTAAATGCATGAACGTGTCTTCGTTCTTGGCTCAAGAGCAATACAGGAAGAAAGAGAGGAAACATGTGAAGGGACTTCATGGCTCTGATACCATTTTGGAAAGAAGAATAGAGATATTCACCGAGAGCACATGCTGCTCTATTCCCTCGATGGAAGCTACTATATTTCTCTAATACACAAGAACGGTGAGTATAATTCCACGAAAGAGCCACTCCAAGTCTACAGTTAATAAGATGGTCACCCTTTGATGGCAATAAACTAGCTTCAGTTTTACCAGTATTTATAATAAGATGTATTATCATTGATATGAGATGTTGCCCATATATCATATGTGATATGCCACAACTAGTTTGTGTTTTATATGACAACAAGATTGATCTGCTAGGATATTGGCCCATGATGGCTCAAAAGTAATAGGAGGCACGACTAATAAAAATAGTCTCCTTTTTGATCCATCTCTTTATTACCAAAGTGGGGCCCGAACGACAAATAAGTCGGGGAGTGAACATGCATTGCATTCTTGGCTGTATCTTGGAGGGACATTTGAACTAGCGACTCAACAACCTTCTAAGTTTAATCCCAATGAACATCATGCTCACTATTCCTTCTTAATTGATATAGCTAGCTCTCATCACACATTATAAACCTTTATAATCTATATAGCATTGGTGCATCTGGGAGCCTCACGTACCCCTACCGAGTATATTTGTGGAATGGGTATGTGCTCGATATGGATAAATACACGTGGGTACGTGAAACCACCAAACATTATGTATTCGCCACGTCTTCTACGAGTTCCAGCTGTAACATCCCAAAATTCTGACCCGACCATTTGAACCACCTAGGGGGCCTAGCTGGTTCAATCGACCTCTTTTGATGAGGCTATTCGGGGCGAGTGAGACCGTGTTGGCCCGGTGAATCGATTACAATTGTTTTATCCCGAACCTTGAGCTACGGTGAGTCAAACGGGCTATTTGAGCAAATGAATCCGTAATCAACTCCGATCAGTTGTATTGAACTCGTATGACCAACGATGTTCGTTTCGTTCCATTCTGATGAGAATTGTAGAAGTTGGCCAAAATGGGTCGCACCGAGCTACACGACACCTCAAATCTGACTTTTTGAGCAGATGACATCAGAATCAATCTCAGTTGGTTCTGTTAGACTCGTACGGTTAATAAGAGTCCAACGGAATCGTCCGCACTCAATTTCGATGAGTATCAGATAATTTGACGTGTGGACACAGTTTTAAGTAATGTGTTTACCCAAAAAGGTGACATTGAGCAAATGACCTCATAATCGACCTTAGTAGGTTTCATTAGAGACTCGTAAAGTCAATACGAGTCCAACAGAATCGATCGCGCTCAATTCCGATAAGTGTCAGAGATTTTGTCGTTCGGACACGGCTTTTAAGTATCGTAATTATCCAAAAAAGGTGAAATCGAGCGAACGACCTCGAAATTGATCTCAGTCAATTTTGTAATACTCGTAACGACAATACAAGTCCAACGGAGTTGTCCGTATGCGATTCCGACATCGTTAGAAGGGTTTTCGACATTCAAATCAAATCGGTCCGCAAACGCTTCGGGAAGCGTAAAATGAGTAAACGAACTCAGAATTGACCTCAGATCATTTCGATTGGTGTGTATCGACGAGACGGTCGTAACCCAATAATATATTACGAGGGTTTGAATGGGATGAGTGAAGGGCCTCCTTTTCTAACCTAATAATATATTACAAATATATAATTATAATTAGGTTAAACCTTTACCTCTGTTGCCACAACCCTTGCAACCTGATCACTCCAAATCAACGAGCAGCACAAGCAGCCCCCTCCTCTCCAAGCTCCAACGAAGTTCTCCTCCGGCCGATTCTTCCACTCTCCTTTCCAATCTCTGGCGAGCCCACCTCAACCCGAGTTGCACCTCCTCCAGAGATCACTTCAACCCGAGCTCCCTCTTCAAGAAGCTCCGGCCTCCCCTCTCCATGGCTGATGGTAGAAGCTCAGAGCAGCCAGCCTTCTCCGCTACAAAAGGCCGACGACGTCCAACTTTCCAAACCGAACAACTCTCCATATTCCAGCAGCAAGATCTCTTCAAAATAGCCACCTTCTTCTTGTTTTACGGCAGGATATCTAGCAAAACCAATATCCCACTCCTTCTCCAAGGCTGGAAATCCATTTCCGTCCTGCTTCTCCAGCAAACTAAGCCACCACCTTCTCTTCCCATTCCGGCGACTTTCAAGCTCTCCTCAACCAAGAGCTCTTACTCTCCAAAGGCCGAAAATAGCCCCTTCTCAAAGGCCGATCGCAACCCTAGCTTCGGCTACTTCTCCTCCAGACGACAACTTCAACCTGAACAATCTTCAAGGCTCGGCCGACCACCACATCCGGTGACATCCGATCCGACGAGATCTGACTATGGACGGGAGCGACGTACAAATGCCGCCTCCGCGGCGAATGGGTAGCATGCATATACACCCGGTGAGTTCCTTCCCTCCACGCTCTAAACCTTAGATCGTAGGTTCTTAATTATTAGAGGCTCTCCTGTAAATGCCTCGTTTTCGGCGACCCACAGATACCCGAGCTTAGTCATGCTCGGGGTGGTCGTGGATCACATAGGGTAGGTTTTTACGGCCCCTCTCCGCGAGTCTCGAGGCGAGTCACATATGCGCGTAAATAATATTGAATCGCGCGATCGAAATAACGACGATCACGCGACGAAAATAATATTGAATCGCACGATCAAAATAACGACGATTGTGTGGTGGTAAATAATATTGAATCATGCGATCGAAGTAACGATGATCGCGTGGTGGAAAATAATATCGTATCGCGCGACGGAAAATAAAGTCGAATCATGCGACGAAAATCAACGGTGGATCGTGTGGTAGAGATCGACGATGAATCGTGCGATGAAATCAACAGAGAATTGTGCGATGGAAATAAACAGTGAAGCTTGCGGTGGAGACTTACGATGAAGATGAAATCAAGAGTGTTGTTTACATAGTTTGAACTTATGGTAGAATTGTCGAACCAAGCTCCGATAGCATCACCGATTACAATAATATTTAATTATCCACATTATGTCTTCCAAGGATATTGCTGATTCCGCAAACAATTGGAGCATGAGGCGGACAGTTCCAAATCCTTGTTTAGATTTGGGGATATTAACTCTTGAAGTGCTTAGGTAAGTCTGATGACCAAAACAAATATAATGAACTTAGATTTTGGATAATTAGTAGGTTTAGACGATTATGATGAAATCGGGATCTAGTACGAAATGTTGATTGCAATCTCGAGGTTATGAATTCATAAGATGGCTTTGACAAAAATAGAATGGATTATAATTAATGTGATTACCAATTGAGATTGGATTGATGAACCTGAGTGGATCTAATTTAGAGATATATAAATAGTTGCATGTCTAACAAACCAGTCTCTTCCAAAATCAGCAAATCTGTTGTTAGTTTAGTTCAATACTTTTATGAGACCGAAACTGAATTGAAATAGAATGTGTTTTACCATACTTAGATCTAATTGTGCATATATAACGAAAAATATGGTTATATATTGGCAGAAGTGGGGATGATTAGTTCTCCTGAGAGGGTTGAGTTGTTGGTTGATCGCCTCCACTAGTTGGTAATGAATTATAGTGTACTCTGCCTATATGGAATGATAATACATGTGAATGTATGTGGCGGGTCAACTGGCCCTGTCGGCGGCACACACCAGAGGGTTAGAACAGTGACTCATGGATAGCGTCATTGTCGAACAACAACGTGTGCCCTAGCCTAGTTGTTGTTTGTTTAGGAGTTAGCCACCTGAAGTTCAACATGAGTTATATCTCGGTTCTTTTGGTTATACCGCTAGTATGGGAGAATAACGAGTACGGACTCAAACAGTCGTAAGTAAGGCCTAGTGATGATTGTGCTTAAATACCCTAGAAGTGGCAAGGATGGTCAACTGCCACAGTTTGTCCACGACTGTAGTGCCGGTGGGACTAGCTACCCCACGAATAAGAGATCTCAATTGTTAGTTGGTACTTGATTACGATCGGGTGCGAGCGTCTTGACACCATGCATGATGAATCTATGTCGACATAGTGTGAGTGTATGTGCATGCTTGGATGTGACGATAGCGATATGTGTATTTACATAGTGTGACTCTGATGAGTCATTTGGTTATGAGTTGTAACACTCCTCTGATGAGGATAAACTTGTTTGGCTTGTATTGGTTGTGATGATAGATCATAGTTGTGTTTGTACTTGATAGTGTAGGTTAGATTGTGCAAAATCTCAAATATATAAACTCATATGAGCGTCTTTATATGATTGGTTATTTAAATAGGCATTCTTTACTTATATTAGGTAATGTGCATACGAGAGTGCGTGCGTTGTGGACACCGCTATGATAGAAACAATGATGTGTTTACTTAATGCTCATTATTATCGCACTCCTTTATACTGTATTGTTGTACTTTCTTAAATATGCAATTCTTCATATTGTTTCTCATTGCTTTTATTTTGCATATACATATTTGATACTTACTGCAGGACAGTTTACCGCCTCCCTTGAGCACATTGGGGGCTCAGGGGAGTGGCGGAACCACTTAGCATATATGTATAGTATTGCTAACCCTCACCATCGGTTGACACCCCCAGGTGTTCCAGGAGCTATGGCGTGGACTTAACGTGAACTTGACATGGAGATAGAAGACTTATAGAGGATTGTTGCTACCCTTAGCAACATCATCAGTCTTATAGTTAGCTCAGTAGGTTTATAGATTTTCAATATTTTGTTTATTAGTATTTATCCGGTTTGGCATATTTACTTGCGAGCCCCGGACTTTCTATAGACTTGTACTTGAACTGTGGGGTCATCGTGCCTTTGTTGTGGTTTCTTTCTGTCTTCCCTGTTAATCGTATATTTCTATGATCTACTACGTGGTTGTTAGTCTTCTGCTAGTACTTCTCCCGATACTGCTTATAACGTACTCTATTTGTGGTGTGATAGTGATTCGCTTGGCACCATCGTCGATTCGTAGAGTTAGGAGAGAATGATGGGAGAGGGTTGAGACGTTCATACCTCTACTCTTCTGATATTCCCTTCTTTTTTGCGGATTGGCGGTGGTGTACGATAAGATCCCCTCGTCGTGCCTAATTTTCGAGGAGGGGTCTTACACCAGCCTCCAACCATCGTCGATTAGTGAATCCCTGAGTAGATCAGTGAACAAGCCATTCTTAAATTAGTGAAGCCCTTCTCCAGTGCAAGCAATCCCCATTCCACAAGCTCCTACAAGCCGCAATTGTCCTGGTAGTGACTTAGCCGGCCCTTTGTCGATTAACAGAGCAAGCTAGTGAAATCCCTCAAGATTAGCTGAAGCCCGTCGTCATTGTTATCTAATTCAATCCTAACGAACAACCTACTCTTCATATTAGACAGCACTAGGAATTGAAATTATGTAAAATAAGCACTCTTCACTAGAGATCCTCTTCATAAAAGTGACTCCTAGCCAATTTCAATCACTCAGTGAAACAAATAACCCGTTAGGGATTGAAGTACCATTATGAATGAATATAAAAAAATCAGATGTGTATATTCATGTATGAAAATTGTACGAGCATATACTAAATTCTTCATCAACAAACCTACCTTATATGTTGTTTGAGCAGCCAGGAGGAATCTCCTGTAAATGAATTAGAAGGATGATATTAATAGAAGGAACCTTCATGAATCTGGTACAAATTTGGTACTGGACAGACTCACAGACCTTAAAAATAATTTTATTGTAGGGAACGAAAGTTTAAACCCCAAATAGTTGAGTACTTGAATCTCCATTTTAAGTACCTACAAGTAAAAAAGTGATTAATTGTGGCATTGATTTATCTATTTTATGTTTCTTGCTTCATACTATTATATATATTTCTAGCAACATCATTCTTAAAAGAGAAAAGATAAGCGTACATCTTCTTTAGTGTAGGTGTTATCTGTAATATAGCAAAATTCTTCCACACGAGGAGCACAAATTTCTTCATATTTTCTACAAAAAAGCAAGCAAGACTATATAAAAGAAATTCACGTCAAAAATCAAAATCTCCCTTTTGCAACAAAATAAAATAAAGAAATAATTCAATAATTCAATTTTAAAATGTCCAGTAAAATAAGAATCACTAAAAAAAGGCAGCAAATTTGATTTAGAAGAGCATACGATCAGCGCACATTTCTCCCTGCAACGGACATATATTTCTAATGAAAAGGAGGGCAAATAATGAAGATTATATCTTAAAACATATAAATTCAGAAAAGAAAATTGCAATTCAAGCTACACATAGTTACGCACTGACCAACCGGTCCAGCCGGAGCAGGACGGAACCGAACCAGTCCAGTCTACCGAACTTAGTCCACCAAGGTTTGGAAAGTACATTCTAGTTTGAAAAGTAAATTCTAGAAAGGCCCAAGTCAATCACATTAATACTTAAAAGGAGAATACATTAAATGTGATTTTTGGGGAATATTAATTTATGAGGAAGTTTATGAGTTAGCCTCAATGTAACCATCTATGGAGTGCTACGAACAAGTTTAAAAATGTGCGGGCTAGATTCAATGTATTCATTAATGAGAGAGATTGTAAGAATCCAAGGGTAAGCCATCTCCCGCACACATTTACCCTCTCTTCCACTCTTTTCCCCTAGCCTCCAACCCAAATTCGTGGACCTTTTATAACATTGTTCTTACCTGCTCTCGCGCCATTGCCTAACAATGTCGTGATGCCATAGAGCATTCGGTAGCAGCCATTTTCTCCATTTTCGATTATCATGGCAAAGCCTCTGCCATTATCAACACCACCCTCCAAATCACCAACACAACACTGCCCACTGTTTTCCCACAAGCTCCAAGACATATACGCCACCCAACCCTGATGTCACCATCCTCGACTCCTAGACTGACCAACCAATACTCGTGACTGATCTTCCTAACCACCACCTCGTTGATTGTTGTTAGAAGGAGAAATTGTATTATTACTCAAAAATAAGCAGCCCTCTCCCATATATACGAGAGATACATACAATGGTAGAATGATAGAATGTGTAAACCCGTAAATACATAACATCAAATGTAAAACATTCTTACCCTCCCCTTCAAGTTGGGGGGTACCATTGTTCATGCTCATTTTGTCAATAATTTCCCTGAAAGCATTTTCACTCAGATCCTTGGTGGGAACATCAACAAGTTATCTTTCGGATGGAACAAAGGAGTACAAATAATTTTGTTTTCAATGTTTTCCTCAATAAAGTGTCGATCAACTTCAATATGTTTAGCTCAAACGTGTTGAACTGGATTATGGGCAATGCTAATAGCGGCCTTTTATTATCACAGAATATTTTAAGAGGCCACTCCTCACTTTGCCATATGTCACTCATCAACGAGCTAAGTCATTAGCCCTTCGCAGATCTCGTGGATCATAGCCCGGAACTCAACTTCAGCACTAGATCTAGTAACAACTTGCTGCTTCTTACTTCTCCACGTGACCAAATTCCAGCCAATCATAGTACAGTACCCTGAGATAGAACATATGTCCTCAATAGATACAGCCTAATCTGCATTGGTATACAATGTTGGAACATGCGTTTCACATCTCTTGGTTTGAGAATAACAAATCTCATTATGTATTTGATCAAACTTGTTTTGGTTTATAGTGTGCAGGAAATACAGGTACAATACCACATTGAATGCCTACAAGAAATGCGATGCAGAAATGGAAACGAGGATCTGAAGTTAGACCTACCGTGGGGCGGTAGCACCTGTCGTTGGCGGTAGAGATCGTGTCAATGGGACAGCTGACACAACACTTTCAAATGAAATCATTGGTGGGAGAAGCGAACCCAAAATGTAAAGAAGCTAACGTGCGGCGATAACTGAAAGGCAAGCCCGGCGATCATCTGGTGATTGAGGAGCCAAATGGAGCAAGAGATCAATCAGACGGCTAAAGCATATATTGGCTAATGCGACGTGATGACCCTAACGCGGCGCGGTAGCGGTTTCCTAAAATAAGAAACGCGCATACCATTCCTGGACGGCCAGCGCGCAGATCTCTTACCATTATTGGTACCGAGCGGCGGAAGCACCTACCGCCGGCGCTAGCTCACAATTCTATTTATACGGCCACTCTGTTATTTCATTTCAACAACGTTAAACCTATAACACCGAACCAATTCGTGTGAGCCCTCGTCCCAGACAAGCAGAGCACTCCCTACATCAAACTTGAAGATCCAAAGGAGAACTTGAAGGCGGATTCAATCAACGCTCATTCTACACGAAGGACATACGCAACGACAACTCCAATCTCTAGCGTGCCTTCGTCATCGCCTTCAGAGTTTCTTCATGTGAAGTTTTTATACAGAAATTTTATTTATCATCTTGTATTTTCAATTTTCCTTTGGTGACTATTTTTTGTGTATTGGTAGTGGAATTCGCCCGTGTGGGCGACTAGGTCCGTGTGTAGCTTAGGGAGAAATTCGTCGCGTGTGTTGGCGACTAGATCTAGGGAATAAGTCTATAGGAGGCTTGAGGCCTATTTAATGAGACATATGCTAGAGTCAACTGGTCCTTAGGGAGAAGGGTCAATATAGAAAACAAAAGGTTTTTTATATTCACCGTCTTGATTTCTAGCTTCATGGAAATCAACTTTTTGTAATCAAAACATTAGTGAAATAAAATCATGCAACTTGTTTTATTACTTTGATGATTTCACTTTCTATTCTCTGAAAATGTTTTGGAAATTTTTTTATCTAAGTTTTAAGATAAAATCGAAATTTGATAAACACCTTTATTCACCCCCCACCCTCACCCCCTCTAAGAGCATCTGAAGATCCAACAAGTGGTACCAGAGCCAGGTTATTCCAAAACGGTTTCACCGCATGGAATAATGACGCATCATGATCTCGCTTCATCAAGAGGGGAGGAATCTTCAAATATTTAATTTTCCCTAGCACCACCGTTATTCACCGAAGAAAATTATAATGCTTGAAAAACACTAATGAAAAATTTTCGCATTACATTAGACGTAAATGTTTGGAACATAACTATAACAAACCTCCCGATGAATTAAATAGGAACAAGTGCGTTTTGAATGCTAAAGTCATGAACAATTTATATTGCGCAATTTCAAAAGATATTTTTAAATTAATTTATTTGTTTACTACTGCTTATGAAATTTGGAAATTTCTTGATAAAACTTATACTCTTCCCTCTGCAGATGATGAACAATATCAACTCAATATGCTATAGCAATTTCCTATGGATCCGAGAGAAGAAACCAATGGGGACTCATGCTTTGAGGATGACCTATCTATTGGAGTTATTGTTGTATATTTGTATTTGTACTTATTGGTCTGGTCTGCCTTTAGCCTGTATTATTCTTTTGTCTATTTAATTGGTTTGTCTCCTCATTTGGAGATATGAGCTTTCATTATTTTCTCCTACATGGTATCAAAACGAGGTTACGATCCTCGGACCTGTGGGTTATGAGCGTTCATGCGTTTTGAAGACATCGCCGAACTTTGGTCTGCCCTTCAGCGCACCTTCGGGCACACACGTGTTGATGCCCAGATTTTTGGTGTCTTTCAGGATATTGCTTCCGCTACTCAGGGGGAGCGGTCTGTTCAGGAGTACTTCACCTACCTTCATGATCGTTTTCTGGAACTCAACGATCTGGAGCCTCTTAGTGCCCTGAAATATCCCGAGGATGTCACCTTTATCCGGCAACAGCGACAGCGTTAGGAGACCTACCAGTTCTTGATGGGGCTTCGCCCCGAGTATGAGCCCACTCGTGCTCAGATTGTGGGCATGTCTCCTTTGCCAGATCTCCTTGAGGCCTACTTCATTGTCTCTGAGCATGAGAAACGCCTGCAGCGTCACTCATGTCTCTCTGGCGCGCGTACTACTTCCTCGCTTCCTACTGAGCAGATGGCTCTTGCAGCTTCTTCTCGTCCTCACGCTTCTAGCTCTCGGAGCCGTGGAGGTCGTGGTTTTTCTACACAGTCTGGGGGACGTGGCTCCTCCGGTGGCCGTGGCTCTACGGGTCCGCCTGGCCCTTGCTCTCATTGTGGTCGTCTCTATCATGACAGCAGTCGTTGTTATCAGCTCTACCCACACATCCGGGGTTCTGATCGTACTTCGTCTGGTGCTCCGCGCTCTACCGTTGCTACTGCCGAGTCTTTTGATCCCGTCGAGCGTCCCTCGGGAGTCACTTCTTCGGATTTCAGTCACCTATTGGCCCAGTTTCAGCAATTTCAGCAGTTCCAGCAATCTCAGTCCTCCACTGCTGCCTCTGCCTCTCCTAGCTCTTCATCCTCAGGTACTCCGTTTGCTTGCTCTGCGACCACGGTTGACCAGGGTTCGTCACCCTGGGTGATTGATTCTGGTTCCACCGACCATATGACTAGTACGTCTTCCCTCCTGCGCCAGGTTGCTCCTTGCTCTCACCAGGATGTGCGCCTTGCTGATGGCTTGTTTACTCCTATCCTCAGTCGGGGCACTGTCCCTCTCTCTTCCTCTCTTTCCATTGACTCTGTTCTTCTTGTACCTCACATGGCTCTCAATCTTTTATCTGTTAGTAGTATTACTCGTGCGTTGAACTGCTCAGTCACTTTCTACCCTGATCATTGTGTTTTTCAGGACCTGCGATCCAGGAGGACTTTTGGTACGGGGATTGAGAAGAATGGGATGTACCATCTGGTGATGCCTCCCCCCACTGCTGCTACCACCACCACTGCTGCTTCTGCTTCGTCATCGAGTTTGCTTTGGCATGCCCGCCTCGGTCATGCTAGCCCTCCTCGGATGTTATCTGTTTGCCCTGATCTGTCTTTCTCTTTTCTTTTTCATTGTGATGTTTGCAAATTGTCAAAACACACTCGCAGTACCTATGTATCTTCTGTTAGTCGTGCTACTTCTTGTTTTGAGTTGATACATTCTGATGTTTGGGGCCCTGCCCCTATTGTTTCTTTTGATGGATTCTCGTATTTTGTCACTTTTATTGATGACTATTCTCGCTGTTTATGGGTTTACCTTCTGAAACGTAAATCTGACGTTCTTTCTGTTTACACTCACTTTACTTGTATGATACAGACACAACATGGCAAGTCTGTTCACATTCTTCACTCTGACAGTGGAGGTGAATACACCTCACGCTCCTTTGACATGTTTCTTCGCACTGAAGGCACCCTCTACCAGTTTTCGTGTTCGGCCACCCCCGAGCAAAATGGCGTGGCCGAACACAAAAATCGTCACCTGTTGGACACTGTTCGATGCCTTCTTCGAGGCATGCATGTTCCTAAGTCCTACTGGAGTGTTGCTCTCCTTACCGCGGCCTTTCTTATCAATCGAACTCCGTCCCGCCCCCTTAGCGGTATTGCTCCCTACAGTCTTGTCCACCCTTCCGCATCTGTTTTTCCCATCCCTCTTCGGGTCTTTGGCTGTGTGTGTTTTGTCCAGGATCGGCGTCCTTCCCGGACAAAACTCGACGATCGGGCTGTCTGTTGTCTCTTTCTCGGCTACTCGACTACCACTAAGGGGTATCGCTGTTATGATCCCCGTTTCCGCCGTATCATTCACTCTCGTGATGTGACGTTTCACGAGGAGGTTCCCTTCTTTCTCTCTCCCTCGACTACCCCGGACCCCCCTACTATTGTGCAACCTGTCCCGATCGTCCCCGCCGTCTCACCTCCATCACCTCCGCCTGTCCTACTTACGTACACTCGCCGCCGCGCGCCCACACCACCTGTTACTCCCATTTCTCCCTCAGTTCCGGACCCATTGCTCCTTCCGATTGCAGGTACCTCTCTTGAGCCTCCTCCCTCTACTACTTCTGATTATTTACCTATTGCCTTGCGAAAGGGCCACCGTGCTTGTGTCTGTTCTTCTGTTACTGAGCACCCGCTGGCTAGTGTTGTTTCCTACCAGCGGTTCTCTCCCTCTTACCAGGTTTTTGTGGTTGCTGCTGATTCGGTTTGAATCCCTGCTTCGACTGCTGAGGCTCTCCTTGATTAGCGGTGGGTTCGGGCCATGAAGGAGGAAATGTCGGCTCTTCGTCATACCGGGACGTGGTCTCTTGTTCCTCTGCCTCCCGGAAAACGCACCGTTGGGTGCAAATGGGTCTATACTGTGAAGTATGGTGCTGATGGTTCGATTGATCGCTACAAGACTCGCTTGGTGGCTAAGGGATTTACTCGGGCTCCTGATGAGTTTGGGGCCACGTTTGCTCCCGTGGCCAAGCTGACTAGTGTTCGTCTTCTGCTCTCCCTTGTGGCGTCCCGGGCATGGCCGCTCTACCAGCTCGACGTCAAGAATGCTTTCCTCCATGGAACCTTACATGAGGAGGTTTATATGGCTCCTCCACCGGGATTTGCCCTTCAGGGGGAGTACTCGGGCAGGGTTTGTCGTCTGCACAAATCCCTGTACGGCCTGAAGCAATCACCGCGTGCCTGGTTTGACCGGTTCAGCACTGTTATCCTTCAGATAGGCTTCACTCAGTGTCATGCGGATCACACTTGCTTTGTTCGCGCCACGCCAGAGGGCCGTCGTGCCATTGTCTTGGTCTATGTTGATGACATTATTCTTAATGGGGATGACTCTGCTGGTATTTCTGAGGTGAAAGCTACTCTCCGCTCCGCCTTTGAGGTGAAAGATCTTGGATCCCTCCGTTATTTCCTTGGGATTGAAGTGGCTCGCTCCCGACAGGGCATCTCCATATCCCAGCGAAAGTACACCTTAGATCTCCTCCGGGATTCTGGTCTCCTGGGCTGTCGTCCTGTGCGTACGCCTATGGATACCAATCATCGTCTTCATGCTGAATCTGGTGATCCTCTACCAGACCCTTCTCAGTACCAGCGTCTGGTTGGCCGCCTGATATACTTGACAAATACGAGGCCAGACATCAGCTTCTCAGTAGGCGTTCTAAGTCAGTTTATGCATTCTCCTAGGACTGCTCATCTAGAGGCCGCTCGGCGTGTTCTTCGCTATCTCAAGCATGCTCCTGGTCTTGGGCTATTCTATCGGGCTGACAGTGTCTCCAGTCTCTCCTGCTTCACTGATGCTGATTTCGCCGGTTCTTTGACTAATCGGCGCTCTACTACCGGCCTCTGTGTGTTTCATGGTGATCATCTTGTTTCATGGCGGAGTAAGAAACAACACATTGTATCGCGCTCGTCCGCTGAGTCCGAATACTGTGCCATGACACACGGTGTTACTGAGTTGATTTGGCTTCGATCACTGCTGACTCCTGACTGAACTTGGTCTATCCCTGACCACTGGCTCGACTCTCTACTGTGACAATAAGTCAGCTCTTCTTCTCACTCAGGATTCGGTGCTTCATGAGCGCACCAAGCACATCGAGATGGATGTTCACTTTCTTCGTGATCACGTTCGTACTGGGACCGTCCTTCCTACTTATGTTCCTTCGACCGACCAACTTGCTGATGCCTTCACTAAGGCCCTTGGTCCTACTCGTTCTGATTTGCTCTCTTCCAAGCTGGGCATGATTGACACCTTTGCTCCACCTTGAGGGGGAGTATTGGAGTTATTGTTGTATATTTGTATTTATACTTATTGGTCTGGTCTGCATTTAGCCTGTATTATTCTTTTGTCTATTTAATTGGTTTGTCTCCTCATTTGGAGATATGAGCTTTCATTATTTTCTCCTACACTATCAAACTCATCAAAGAGAGAGAAATACAACTTCATAATATCATGCTTAGATGGCGACACAGCAAACACATCAAGCAAGGAAGAATATGATAAAGGAACTTCATGTTCAAATCAAATTTCCTCATCCAAAAACAATGTAAGCTCTCTCATACACTCTCAAGAAAATCTTAATTCTATATTTATTGAGTTAAAAGAAGCAAGAGCAAAAATTGACCCTTTAGAAAAAGAGAATGAAAAATTAGTTTTGGAAAATTTATCTTTAAACAATAATTGTTTTAAGTGTCACATTCTTAAAGGTGAAATTGAAGAAATGAATAAAACATTTGAGAGTTTAAAATTGATTATAAAAATCACATTATTTCAATTGTTACTGCTCTCAAAAATAGCTTTCGCGCCTAGCAAGACAGTCTTAAATTAAGAAACAATAAGTTAGAGGCTAAAATTAAGTATCTCACACTAGTTAACCAAAACTCTCAAAACATTACTCCACGCTATCAAATCATGACTAAACCAAACAAAGGGAGTGAAAATACAATATCACAACTCGAATTCCTAGCATCACCACCATCATCATATACAACATCAATCTTCATTCAAAAGGAAATTGAATACACACATACTTCAATCATATAAACTTCAAACAAATCAATTTACTGAGAATCATTATGATTATCAGAAGCAACATCAATCTATCTTAAGAAACAAATTCAACACACAAATCTCTAACGAATTGATTTTCAAAAAACTATCCCCACATGAAGACTCAACATAACCACTATATAAATTTGAAAGGTAAACACCCATTTCAGTCAAGATATAAATGGAGACCAATAGTGAGAAATATTGGTTCAACTCTACCTACACCTATGAAGTCTCATTCGTACGTCTCACAAAAGTCACTACATTATATTTGGATACCCAAAAGAACCATTACGCTTGGTCCTCTTTAGATACCTAAAACTCTCATTCATTAGTAATCGTTAAAATTCGTGAAGTAGAAACAAATCGAAATGGAACATACAAAATCCTACTTCACGATGTGCCTAATTTTAAATAAAATAAAAAATAACTTTTTTCTTCTTGTTTTGTTGTGTATTTTTGTTTGCTTTGTCTTTTTTTTTTATTGAGTCAAACATGTTACATATTCACATTTGTTATATATTGTGGTATGACATGTTTCCCTTGCACAATCTTGCATCATAACAAATTAAATAGGATAGCTATGATTAACCATGCATTTATCACTATGGGTTATTAATCGCATGTTAAGAATACTTGAAGTCTTATGATTGCATCTCTCTTATCATCATTTTAGGATTATCACATATTTATCTTAATAAGCTAAATGAAAATTTATTTATCTACATCCTAGTTTTTCATAAAAATTATGTTATGTATCTTTTCTCAATGCATGCATCATATATGTCTTGCAAAATAAATAATCTTTTACTAGCTCTTAAAATGATTTTTTCTCTACTATGACATTAATTTTAAAAAATCTGTCATGCATCTTGTGATAATGTAGGTGTCATTGTCTTATGGGATGATTTGTATGTGATGATAAATTGAATAAGATGAATGTGGATGACCATATTTTACACCAGTGGCTCCAAAGTCAATGATCCATTGGGTAGAAGGATGAGTTGTGGCAGAGTGAGCACATGGTACACCTAAATGAGCATAGGATGATGAGATGGGCACTCTTAGATGAAATACCCTACATCAGGCGACGGATAGTTTGTATCTCTTCTGCATAGGTGTCGGGGACAGCAGAAACATCAAAAACTCCCCCCGTAAAGGAGCACTCCTCAGTAGTGTCGGAGAAATGTGCAGATCGAGGAGTAGTCCTTCCCTGCCATATGCGACTGCCACTGTCACGGCCATCCCGTGAAACTAGACCACCCCTCTGTTGTGCGAACCCATTTAGTTTAAAGCAAGTATTACGAGTATGTCGAGGCTTTCCACAGTAATTATAGACCATGTGATCTTTGTTGGGTGGCTTGGGTCGGACGTCTCGTAGAATGCGAGGACCAAATCCATGGTGAGTAGCAACAAAAGAAGAATCGACAGGAGTGGTATAACAGTGTCATGCCTATCACCGTTCAAACTCCTATTAGACGATGTGAAATGCTTCTGACAAGATAGGCAGTTGAGAACGACCAAGGATATGAATAACAATCTGCTGGAAATCACTATGAAGATCATATAAAAACTCAAACACCATATTGCGTTCCTTCTGAGTCCGAACAAGAAGCACAATTGGGTTGCATACCATGATCAGAGGATCAAAATGATCATACTCTTGGTGCAGCTGTGTAAACATCATATAGTAGGGGGAAGGAGGGCAGTCCACATATCAAGAAGACTAATTTTGCTATGAAACTAGAAAATATGTGTGCATTGCCCTTCCGTGAGTAAGTGGACTCAGAACACTTCGAAATGTCCGCAACTCTGTCGAGGAAGAGATAATTGCGGGTTATAGTCTCTTGCATTGAATTAATTTTGCTATGAAATGTTCTTTGCTTCCCATTGAAGCCAACCTGGAGAATCTTGTGGTGGTTCATAAGTAGTCCCACTGACATATCCGAACAGTTGCCGATTTTTTAGTGTAAGAGTAATCGACCGAAACCAAGAAAGATAATTAATGTCATCCAAACTGATGGTAGTAATTCGAGGTGTGGGTTAGATATTCAGATCATATCTCCTTGAATTAAGTCGGTGGGAGGAGGGGGATACATGAGGAGGGATTGAAAGGGGAGTAGGTTGAGATTCTTCAAACTTCTGACATAGCCTCAATAGAAACAATCTTGCGGGAAGGAGAACGAAAAAGGAGATAAAGAGGTTTTTAGGCCAAGAAGGCAAACTCTAGATCCGTAGAGTCAAGGAAAAATGCCATTAAATCAAGACGAGACTACAAAGGAATGTAAAGGAGCCAAATAGAGGTCATTCCTAAAAAATGGGGCGAACCGTTGTCGGAATAGGGCATAGGAGCCACCGGAGAACAGTCGAAACCGTCCAACTGTGCTGGTTCATCGACGGTCCAAGTCAAACGGCGGAAGACCTTCTTGGGTGCGCGCGAGGGCATAAGCAAAGGGACCACGTTGCGTGAGTGTCTACTAGAGCGATCGCGGGAATCAGTCGTTGGAGTTGGTCGCGGGAGTTGACGAGACGCGGGATTTACCGGTCGCGGGAGGCGAAAGCAGGATTAGGTCATGGGAGACGTTGATACCATGTTAGAAGGAGAAATTGTATAATCACTAAAAAATAAGGAGCCTTCTCCTATATATAGGAGAGAGATATACAATGGTAGAAAGGTAAAAAGTGTAAACATGTAAATGTGTAAACCTGTAAATATTGTTCTGGGAGTATGTGAATAAGGAGACTACTCAGGTCGCTGAGATCACAAAAGTTGCATGAGCTCTGAAGGAGACTGCTCAGGTCGTCGCGGTCACAGAATTCGAGACCGCTCATACATGTCATAAGCTGGAGGCTCGAATCCAAAAGTCCATTTCTGAATACCCCCTCCCCTCTATTTATAAAAGTGAGGGCCTGCCCAAAGGGGTAGGTCTAAAAATAACGAACTGCCCGGGACATGCTGAGATCGCCCGGGACATGCTGAGATTGCCCGGGACATGCTGAGATCGCCCGGGACATGCTGAGATCGCCCGGGACATGCTGAGATCGCCCGGTAGATGCTGAGATCGCCCGGTACATGCTATCATCCGGGACATGTTGAGATCGCCCGAGACATGCTGAGATCGCCCGGGGCATGCTGAGGTCGCCTGAGACCTGAAACAGTCAGCTCGGAGGGGATCGCCGATTTCTGGGTAAACATGATCCCCGCATTCAAAACTTCGAAAAAATAGAACTTACCCACGAGAATCGAGATCCACCTTTTCTGTCATGACAGAGCATGTGTATAAAAGAGTGCAAGTACCTGAAGGAAAATTCGCGAACACATGTTTCTATCTGCAAAAGATATAAAGAACATGTATATATATGTAGAGATATGTCAGCTACCTGAGACAACTTGCTGATACCTGGTTTATTCATATTTGATGTACACAAGAAAGAACATCTCATTTACAGAGGGGATACGAACGCTTATTCACAATTACTTGTTTTGGTGTTGATGAAATAATATCTCTATGTGAAGAAATGAGGCAGCACCCATGTTTGTGGAAGGAGAAGGCTAACATTCTGATATCCTCATATTCACATACTCCCATAACAATGAGCGTGTAGTTAATATGGCTAGATAATTTTCGACTTGCCGATAATAATGTTGCTAATGATATTATGTCAGCTGATGCCAAGAAATAACAGACGCGAGGGTCTGCCCAAACGGGCAGGTCTAAAAATAACAGGCTGCCCGGGACATGCTGAGATCGCCCGGGACATGCTGAGATCTCCCGGGACATGCTGAGATCTCCCGGGACATGCTGAGATCGCCCGGGACATGCTGAGATCGCCCGGGACATGCTGAGATCGCCCGGGACATGCTGAGATCGCCCGGGACATGCTGAGATCGCCCGGGACATGCTGAGATCGCCCGGGACATGCTGAGATCGCCCGGGACATGCTGAGAATGCCCGGGACATGCTGAGATCGCCCGGGGCATGCCGAGGTCGCCCGGGGCATGCCGAGGTCGCCCGGGGCATGCTGAGGTTGCCCGGGGCATGTTGAGGTCGCCCGGGGCATGCTGAGGTCGCATGGGACCTGAAACAGTCAGCTCGGAGGGGATCGCCGATGAGATCGCCCGGGGCATGCTGAGGTCGCTCGGGACCTAAAACAGTCAGCTCGGAGGGGATCGCAGATTTCTGGGTAAACAATTACCATGTCGGATGCATCTTCCACCCATACACCCATTTGTCTCCCTTCATATATGCAACGCCCCGCCTCCCGTCAACCATGTCATTACTACCATCCCAATCCATGTGAACCCCCTCCACCGACCACCACTTCCTCCCACTAGCCCACCCAAACCAACTCTGACATGTCATCTCTCCAATCAAGAATACAAAGACCTCTGCAGCAAGGGTCTCTGTTTTCGATATAGCGTCGGTGTGCCCTGGCGAGGAGCAGTTATTACAGGTTTCATCGAAGATGACATAGGTTGCGTGTGAATGTGATATGTGGTCTGCAAACAGTGGAGACGGAGTGGCTTGATTTCATCCGCGATTGTGAATGGATCTGACTGACCGTGAGCTTGAAGGCAGGTGTCGGCTTCTTGTGTAAATGTTGCAGGATCAGTGGTAGAGAGTCAGACCGAAGTCAACGGTTTTGCAAGTGGGCGTGTGGAAGATGAAGGAGGAAGGACTCGCTCTGATACCAAAATTGTTATGGGTTTAGCCCGTAATATCGTCGTAGGTGGCGGTGAAGGCGGAGATACAAGGGGAGCCGAGTTCAACCCGTGGAGAATGCGAGGGGAGAGGGAAAAGGGGAGCCTTGCTCACCCCTAACCCTAGAAATGGGATGAAGAGAAAGGGAACTAGAGAGAGAGGAACTTAGAAAGAAACTTGGATTAAATCATTCATATCCTCGTACATTATCCAATGAGTTTATTTATAACATTACAAGATGGCATAAGCGTAAATAACCCCAATATGAAGAGATGCATGAAACACTAAAACATTAAGACTCTAATAACTCGTAACTACGACTCGACTCGATATGACTCGACTCATACAACTTGACTCCAATACCTAAAGACACGTAATAATATAAACGCTAACAGATAATTGACGACGCGGGACCCCTAACAGTGACCTTAGTTGTTCTCAATACATTTCTAAAAGCTCAATTAATTGCCCACAATGTAACTGGAAGTCATCATTACTACCTATGGCGGTTCGTCGGAAAGAGAACAAATGTTATTAGCATGTTCTTTAATTAATTACTTTAGCGATGAATTCTTAAGTATCGATCTTGTTGTGGTCGAATTGATGGAGTAATAAATTAAATCTCAACTGAGATCTACGATAAGAGGGGCTAGAGTAAGGGAGTGGGGCTCGAAGAGAACGGACTTGTTGTTGTTGGGCTTGAGTCCATTGGGGTTAGAAGGAAAAGGTGGAAATTTTGCTGGGAAGGGAGGAAAAAGACTGTTGACATAGGCATAAAAGGTCTGATAGGGATTGGGGTAAGAGACGAGATGCCTGGATGGGTCGTAGGCTGGGACAACCTCTTCGTGAGATATGGAGAGGGTTCTTAGGAAACGTGCACAAGTAGCACTCAACACACTGGGACAATCGACGACTCGAATTCTCGCACATGCAGATTTTGGCTTGAAGAAGTTGATCGTGCAAAGACGGGGTGAGTGGGAACGCACGAGTCTAAAAACCTGCGAGAATGCTGATTTACGGAAGGAGGAAACGGGATCGAGAGATTCTGATACCAAGTTGTTGCGGGCATAGCCATAGCGTGTCGGTAGTTCTCCGGTGAGGTGGCCGCAAGAAGACATGATGGCGGAGATACAACGGAGCCGAATACACAACTATCTAAACCGGGAGCTTGGGGGAGGAGAGCATCCAATATCTAAACTTAAGAGGAGAATAGAAAACTAAAGAGAGGTGAGGGAAATAACCTCTTCCAACATTTTGCATTTTAGTCCACACACTTGTACAAAATACAACAATACTCATATGAGAATAAAGGACACGACATGCAAAATTAAAATATTTAATGACTCACTATTTAACGATCCCAAGCACGATACTAAACACGACAACTAATAACGACGCCTTAGCACAATAATAAATGCGACACAAAATAACAGACCTTGCGGGCTATAATAAAATGACACATTTCTTTTTATTGAATGTGTATATTTCGAGTTTTGAATAGGATTAATTAGAGTATCTGGTGGCAAACAACCTAGTTCTGGACAGTTTTATCCACAGTTGGCTGGTATCAGATTTCTATTGACAAACCTTCAAATATTACCAAAAAGTGCAGAGGTTGACCAAGATAACTTTATCTTCTAAATAAAAGATCAAATATGTAAGTTACAGCTTAAAAATTAAAAAAACGCAACTTGAAAATTTAACATTGACTAATGTTTAAAAAGCATAACTCAAAAGTGGCCATTAAGCGGATTAGGAAACCTTACGAAGCAATCAACATGCATGTTACACCAAGAAGCTGCAGCCTTTCCCTTTCAATATAGTTTTGAGAAAGATAAAGATCAATGGCATAAACAGTAACATAAAGTGTATCAGAAACAAGTCTACATTCCTCGGCAACCTGAAAATAAAAGAACATTTCAGTACTTTTACCATCTAGGAAATGCAAATAAGATTGTTAAGAATGAATCATAGAATACAAAGATCAAGAACTACTAACAGATTATTAATGGCATGAATCATCACAAAAAGGAGAGTTGTGTTTTCTAGTAAAAAAAGATAAATCTGATCATTAAACAAGATGCAACCCTCTAATGGTCTCTGTTACGGACACGCATGCCGAGAAGACACCATGGCGGGTTTACACGCGCAGGAAGACGTCCGTGGCCACGGGCACGGGGGCCGAGACGGCGGTGGACGCATGATGGACGCGGAATGTTTTATGCTTATGTTTAATTCCTGTTTTAATTCCTGTTTTGATTATGGTTGTGTTTTGGACTGGTTATACGCACCCCGGCAGTTATAAAGGGGTGTGGCTGGATTTGTAAGTTTTCATCTTTGGATCTATGGAATTAGGGCTGCTCTCTAAGGTTCCTCCTCTCTAACTCCCTCCTCCTCCCTCCCTCCCTCGCCGGCTCCCTCTTCCGGATTCATCCTCCCTAGTTCGTAATATTTGGTCCGACCTGCCGCTCCGCCCGCTACCCTAGCCGCCGGAGTCTCGCTCTCAGCCGCGGATTTCCCCTCGCTCGCCCAGAACCATCGTTCATCGCCGCTCTGCGCCCTGCCAGCGATCGACGGCCCGCCTGCGCTCGGCATCGTCCGCTCCGCATCCCGCCAGCACGCCTCGATCGGCGCTTCCGTCTTCCACGGTCTGCGACTCGCGCGCTTCTTCCGCATCCGCGATCCGCGATCTACGCCGCTCTTCCGCCTTTCCGCATCCGCGATCTACGCCGATCTGCATCCCGCAGCTGCCGCCGCAGCCCCCTCTCCAGCCAGGCGTCTCTATGGCTCCCACCCTTCGCTCCAGCAGCGATTCCGTGGCGGATACCGCCTCCGAGGCCGTCAACCAGCGCCTCGAGGCCCAGGATCAACTCATCGCCTCCATGCACGCCTCCCTCCTTGCGCTCCATTCCAAGATAGATTCTCTCCACGCGCCGACCACCCCTTCCGGCTCCGGCTCCGCCCCTGATGGAGCCTCCATCCTCGGAGCCCCTCCGGTGCGGCCACCCGATCCACCGGCCCCCTTGGCCCCAGCGCGGCTCGGCCTCTCCCTCGACCTTCCGTCCTTCGTCGGCGTCGACCCGATGGGCTGGATCGCGAAAGCGGAATAGTATTTCGATCTCCACCTCACTCCGGAGCACGACAAGGTGTCCACGATACTTGTGGGGTTGGACGGCTCGGCTCTCCATTGGGCTCGGTGGATCCGTCAGTCAAACCCCACCCTCTCCTGGTCGGAGTTGAAGTAGGAAATGATTCGCCGTTACGACGACCGCTACTCCGGGTCGTCCGCCATAGAGCGTCTCTGCGGGGTCCGCCAGACGACCAGCCTCGATGACTACATCGACGAGTTTGTGGCGTTGGTAACCCACGTTCCGGGTCTACCACCGGACCACTACTTGGGATTCTTCATGCAGGGCCTGCTACCTCATGTCCGCTCGCGGTTGCGCACACACCATCCCAGGACAGTTTCTGACGCCCTAGACTTGGCCCGCCTCGTAGAGGCTGACCTCTCCTCTCGACGGCCGGCCCCGCCTCCTGGGCCTCCTCTCCACGCGCCTCGGCCCCCGTGGCGGCCACCTGCTCCAGCTCAGCCGACACGGCCTCCCCCTGTGGGCAACCGCCAGGGACGGACCGCGCCACCCCGCCGCATTTCCGACCGCGAGTACAACGAGTGCCGCTCCAAGGGCCTCTGTTTTCGGTGCCGCCAACCCTATTCCCCGACCCATGAGTGCTCGGTGAAGGAGTTCCATGCCATCTTTAGCACCTCGAACCCGGAGATTACCGCGGCCGACTTCGAGTCCCTCGAGCTTTCGGAGGAAGATGGGTGCGGCGACACTTCCACAGGCGACTTCCACCGTCTGGAGCTCCCCTGTTTTTCGGTGGGGAGCATCTCGGTCCCCCAGACCATGAAGATTTCGGGCTCGATTGGCGATCGTCCAATCGTGATTATGTTGGACAGCGGGGCGAGCCACAACTTCATCTCCTCTCAGTTGGTACAGCAGCTACAGCTACCGTCCGCTCCTTCTCCAGATTTTACGGTCTGCTTGGGCGATGGACGCCGACGGCCCACCGTGGGGTGCTGTCGTGACGTCTCCCTTTGGGTCGGCACCTGCCCAATTACCGCCGATTTTTACGCCTTCAGCCTCGGCGGCATTGATGTCATCTTGGGGGTGGCATGGCTTCGCACGCTGGGCGATGTACGGGTCAACTGGGCCACCATGACCATGTAGTTCTGTCACGTGGGCCAGCCGTGCCGCCTTGTCGGCGACTCAGCCCTCCTCCCCTCTCCTGTCTCCCTCCGTGCGATCCATCGGACGACGGACGTGACTTTTGCGGCTTGGCTCTGGCCCATGTCCGCAACCACGCAGGACCCCCCCTCTCACCCGGCAGACCTTCAGGAGCTTCTCACGGAATTCGCCGACGTTTTTGAGGCACCGACCGGCCTGCCTCCAGCCAGGACGTCCGATCATGCCATTCCCTTGCAGCCGGGCACCGCCGCCGTTTCGGTACGGCCTTACCGTTATGGCCACACACAGAAGGACGAGATCGAGAGGTTGGTACACGAGATGCTGATGGGGGGACTCATCCGCCCTAGTGCCAGCCCCTTTTCCAGCCCGATCTTACTGGTTCGGAAGAAGGACGGTAGCTAGCGGTTCTGCGTCGACTACCGGGAACTCAACAAGGCCACAGTCCCCGACAAATATCCGATCCCGGTGATCCAGGAACTCCTGGACGAGCTGCATGGGGCCGTCTTCTTCACCAAACTGGACCTCCGCGCGGGCTACCACCAGATACGAGTGCGGCCGGAGGATGTGGTCAAGACAGCTTTCCGCACTCATGACGGTCACTATGAGTTCTTGGTCATGCCTTTCGGGCTGACGAACACACCCGCTACCTTCCAAGATACGATGAACGACATCTTCAGGGCAGTTCTCCGCCGTCATGTACTTGTCTTTTTTGATGATATTTTGGTCTACAGCTCTTCTTGGCAGGATCATATTCAGCATGTTCGACAAACTCTGTCCACCATCCGGCACCACCAGCTCAAACTGCACTCGAAGAAATGCTCTTTTGGCGTGCCCGAGGTGTGCTACCTCGGCCACACCATCTCGGCACGCGGGGTCGCTATGGATGAGGAGAAGATCGCAGCGGTTCTCCACTGGCCGACCCCGACATCACTGCGGGATGTCCGCGGGTTCCTTGGTCTCACAGGCTACTACCGTCGATTCATTCAGGGGTATGGAGCGTTGGCCAATCCCCTCACGCAGCTCCTGAAGAAGTCCGAAGAGGGCCAATTCCAGTGGCCACCCGCCGCCGCCGCTTTCGCCGCCCTTCAGCAGGCCCTTGTGCGGGGGCCGGTGCTGGCCATGCCAGATTTCTCCCGACCCTTCCTTTTCGAGTGCGACGCGTCCGGCTCGGGCGTGGGAGCGGTCCTCATGCAGGCCGGCCGACCGATCGCCTATTTCAGTCGCGCTTTCTCCAGCACCATCCGCAGCCGCTCCGCATACGAAAACGAGCTCATGGGCCTCGTCCTCGCAGTTCAGCACTGGCGCCCGTACCTTCTGGGCCGCCCATTTATGGTACGCACCGACCACCATAGCCTTCGCTACCTCCTGCAGCAGAAGATCGCCACCCCCGCACAGCAGGTGTGGGTCGCCAAACTTTTGGGATATGACTTCACCATTGAGTTCCGCCCCGGTAGGGCGAATCGGGCAGCGGATGCTCTCTCTCGTCAGAGCCAGGCTCCAGAACTCACGGCCATCTCTCGCCCGGTGTGGGAGGATGCTGCGGCCATCCAGAAGGAAGTGGAGGCCGACCCGCTCTTGAATGGGATTCGGACGGCGCTCATCGCCGACTCCAGCGCCCATCCACCATACACCCTCGTTGGGGGCCTCCTACTCTTTAAGGGCCGCCTCGTCCTCGCTCCGTCGTCTCCCAGCATCCCGCGCTTCCTCGCAGAGTTTCACGCTTCCCCGACTGGCGGTCACGCCGGGGCGTTCCGCACATATCGTCGTCTGGCGGCTTCTCTTTATTGGCCCCACATGTTCCGGCAGGTCAAGGCCTTTGTGGCCGCTTGCCTCGTTTGCCAGAAGGCGAAATATGAAGCGACATTTCCAGGAGGCCTCCTACAACCCCTTCCGGTTCCGGATCGAGTTTGGGAGGACGTGGCCATGGACTTCATCACTCGCCTGCCGCGTTCAAAGGGGTACGATTGCATACTGGTCGTGGTGGACCGTCTGTCCAAATACGGACACTTCCTTCCCCTGTGCCATCCCTACACAACCGCCACCGTTGCAGAGAGTTTCATCAGCGGCGTCGTCCGCCTTCACGGATTTCCGCGGTCGATCGTGAGCGACCGGGACCCTCTTTTCTTGAGCACCTTCTGGACCACACTTTTCCGACTTCAGGGGACTCGCCTCCGTATGAGCACTGCGTACCACCCGCAGACGGATGGCCAGTCCGAGGTCCTCAACCGCTGCTTGGAGACATACCTTCGTTGCTTCGTAGGGGAGCAACCTCGCACTTGGGCGAAATGGCTCAGTTGGGCAGATTATTCCTACAACACGGCTTACCGCAGTGCTGTCGGAACCACTCCCTTCGAGGTCGTCTATGGCCGGCCTCCACCCTCCATTATCCGCCATCTTCCGGGGGAGTGTCAGGTCGAGAGCTTAGCCACCGCCCTTCAAGACCGGGATACGATCCTGGATCTCCTCAAGGATCACCTCCGACGTGCCCAGCAGAAAATGGCCTCTTTTGCGAACCGAAGGCGGCGGGACCTTTCCTTCCACGTGGGGGAGAATGTCTTCATCAAGCTTCGCCCGCACCACCAGCTGTCCGTAGCCCGCAGACCCTGCCCGAAGCTAGCACCCCGGTTTTTCGGCCCCTTTGAGGTTTTGGCACGCATAGGCCCGGTCGCTTACCGTCTCCGCCTTCCCACCGGCAGTCGCATTCATCCGGTCTTCCACGTGTCCCAACTACGTCGTGTGGTCGGTGACCATGCCACTACCGATCACATCCCAGCCGATGTGGATCTCTCCGGCGAGCCACCCTACTACCCGGCCCAGATCCTCGATCGACGCTGCATTGTACCAGGGGACCCCACCTCGGAAGAGGTCCTAGTCGTCCGGGCAAATCATCCAGACTCTGACGCCACTTGGCTACCCCGGGAGGACTTCCGTCGCCAGTTCGCCGATTACTGCCTTGAGGACAAGGCAAATTTCCCAGACGGCGGCATTGTTACGGACACGCATGCCGAGAAGACACCATGGCGGGTTTACACGCGCAGGAAGACGTCCGTGGCCACGGGCACGGGGGCCGAGACGGTGGTGGACGCATGATGGACGCGGAATGTTTTATGCTTATGTTTAATTCCTGTTTTAATTCCTGTTTTGATTATGGTTGTGTTTTGGACTGGTTATACGCACCCCGGCAGTTATAAAGGGGTGTGGTTGGATTTGTAAGTTTTCATCTTTGGATCTATGGAATTAGGGATGCTCCCTAAGGTTCCTCCTCTCTAACTCCCTCCTCCTTCTCCCTCCCTCCCTCGCCGGCTCCCTCTTCCGGATTCCTCCTCCCTCGCCGGCTCCATCAAGTATCAGCTACTAGTTATAATACAAAAACACAGCACAAGGCCCACTAGAATGTTTATGCTGGTACTTTGTCGTATATCAAAAATTAAAATAAAAAAAATTGTTGTGCCTTAATTATTATTGGAAAAACAATGTAAAAGGCCCAATAATGAAAGCCCAGTTTGAGCCCACTTTCTTAACAAATCCCACATTTTAGAATAGGTTTTCCTCTCCCCTCTCTCTACCTATATAAATGTACAAACAGCTTTTGTATTATATAGATGAAGTATCAATAAAATAAATATATTATTTCTCCCATTACCTGTGTTTCTACATGTTATCAAAGCGATTCGATCCCCTTATTATTTTCGGTTGAAGCCCTTGCTCCTGGTCGGACTCTGTCCATTCCTGCCTGCCCGCCTGTGGCCTAGTGATCTCTTCTTGGTAGACCGATCCTCTCCTTTTTTTCCCTCTCGTTTCCTCCACCTACCCCCCCCCCCTTGTTGCTTTTATAACTTTCTCGGTGCCTGCTCCTGTGGGCCCCACAACCCCGGCTGCTTCTATTCCCTGTTCAGTGCTCGCCTGCGAGCACCTCGGCGATCTCAAACCGCGCAAGTGTGCGCGTTCTTGGCCTTGTTCTCCCTTGCCGAGCTCACGTAAGTGATCGTCGCGGTTTCTCCTCCCTCCTGCAATCTCGTCTTGCCGGTCTCTCTTCGTGCCAGACTCGACTTGCCGGTCTCTCTTCTTGTCGGACTCGTCTTGCCGAACACCAAGTAACCGCAAGTTGGTGACTGCCAAGTAACCGCAAGCTCTTGACTGCCATCTCGACTTGTCGGACTCGACTTACCGGTCTCGTCTTGCCGGACTCTTCCTGCCGGTCGACAGCTCCTGCTCGCAGTTGGTTCTGCTCGTTGCGTCTTCTCCTGACCGCAAATGTTGTTGCTCTGTTCTTCCCTTTGGCCGCTCCAGTGCTCCTCTAGTCGTGTTCTTCAATGGCCGAAGATGATGCCTCCTCTCTTCCGTCCCGTGTTGTGGATCCTCTTCCTGAAGTTCGTGATGAACTATGGATCACCACTATTTCTCTTAATGGGAAAAAGAATTTTGTTGAATGGATGCACTCGGTTCGCCGTGTTCTTCAGACAAAAGGCCTTCTCCATCATCTGACAAAGGCTACTCCATCTCCGCCTTCCGAGGAATGGCTTCGTGATGACGATCGTGTTCAATCTTGGATTCTCAACTCAATGGATAGTGAACTCTATCGTATGGTCATGTATCATGAGACAGACAAAGCCATGTGGGAGGAACTTCACTCCCTTTATTCTGGCAAGGACAGCTTGCAACACCTCTTTGACATCATCTCGGACCTTCAATCTCTTGACCCGGGAGTAACGGGCGACTTAACTTTCTTTGTTGCGCGCTCCAAAACTCTAGTAGAGGCATGGATGCAGCATCAACCTCAAACTACAGCTCTCACTGCCCAGCATGTTCAGAAAGAAGCAGTTGGTATTGCCAAGATGATGGCCCGTGTCCCGCCCCACCTCCACGGCGTCCGGGCTCAGATCCTTTCCTCCTCAACCATTCCCTCTCTTTCGAATGTGTGCTCCATGTTGTTAAAGGTCACACCCCCAGCCGATGCTCCTGGGAGTTTCTCTCCGACCCTTCCCCAACGGTCACCTTCATCCCATTTTACTCCACCCTCACGTGGAGGTCGCACCTCTTCTCGGGGTAGGGGTCAACACAATCACGCTCCTCTTAAGTGTACCTACTGTGGCAGGGATGGTCATCTCGAAGCTACTTGTTACCAGTATGCCACCCGCTCTGCATGCCTCCATTGCGTTCAATGCTCCAACCAGCACTCAAACTGACATTGATGCCCTACGCAACCAACTCCAGCAGCTTTAAGGGATGATTAGCCATTCCTCCGGCTCTGTTGCGTCTATCTCAGATGAAGGTATCTCATGTCTCCCCATAGTTCATCATGGATAATGGATTCTGGAGCAACACACCATATTACTCCGAAGAAACCTTCTCAATACTTGGATTCTGAGTATCTCAAGTTCATCACTGTTGCCAATGGGGAAACCACCCTGGTGTCTGGCTCAGCCGACATCACCCTTACTCCTTCCATTGCTCTTTGCTCGGTTCTTTATGTTCCGGGCTCCCTTTTCAATCTCCTCTCCATTAGTCGTCTCACTCAAGACCTTGATTGCGATGTAACCTTTTCTTCTACCTCTTTTGTTGTGCATAATCAAAAGACGCAGAATATAATTGCTAAAGGGCAACTATCGAATGGGCTCTACATCCTGGATCTCCCACCCCCGATTCTCTCTTCTATTAGCTTTGTTGAATGGCATCAGCGTTTTGGGGATGATCCTCTCTGAATCCTCCAGAAAGCCCTCCCTGATGTGTCCCTCAACGACTTCACCTGTGAGTCTTTATCTACGACAAACAACATCGTTCTACTTTTTCATCTAATTGTACTCGGAGCGATGCTCCCTTTGTTTTAGTTCATTCCAATATTTGGGGACCCTATAAAATAGCAAGTGTTTCTGACTATCGTTACTTCCTTACGTTTAATGATGATTACTCTCGTATGACATGGTTATATTTACTTCATTATCGCTCTGAACTCACTCGTGTGTTTCATGTTTTTATTATTGAGACTCGCAACCAGTTTTCTACAACCATTAAGACTCTCTGAACCGACAATGGCCGTGAATACACAAGTCATGCGTTCAGACTTGTGTGCTGAGTTTGGGATCATCCATCAAACCTCATGTGCGTATACCCCCCCCCCCAACAAAATGGAGTTGCAGAACGAAAGAATCGTCACCTTCTTGAGGTTGCACGCTCTCCTATGTTTCAAATGAATGCTCCTAAACTTTATTAGAACTTCGTGGTTTCTACAGCTTGATACCTTATTAACCGCATGCCCTCCTCCATTCTCAACTTTGAGACACCCTTTAAACTTTTTTTTCCTTCCACAACCCCCTTCCCAGTCAAACCACGTGTCTTCATCTGCGTTTGCTATGTTCATAATCTTGTCCCATCAACTGACAAGCTTTCTCCTCGTGCCACCAAGTGTATGTTCGTTGGGTACTCGCGCACTCAGAAAGGCTATGTTAGCTACTTTCCCAGTGATCGAAAGGTTGTTACATCAGCTGATGTAACCTTTCTCGAAGACCAACCCTATCATTCCCTACCCAATGACCCTCCACTACCACCTGTTCTCCCGCGGCCTACTGTTCCTGTTACGTCCAACCTACCACCTCTCCTACCCACGCCAATCCCAAACGTACCACCAAAACCACCTCTGCTTCGTGTGTATACTCGTTCTCCTCCGTCTGCTGCTCTCCGAGAGGTGCCATCTACTAATGATATCTTGCGTGTTGCAAATTCGGCAACCGTTTCTACTGCTCACCCATTGGAGAATTATGTCTCCTTACACCGCCTCTCTCCGGCAATTTGCAACTTCTTTATCTTCTATTTCCACCCCTAACTCTATGCAGGAGGTTCTTCAACATCCGGGGTGGCGGGCATCCATGGAAGAGGAAATGTCGGCTCTTTGGGCGAACCAAACTTGGGATCTTGTCCCTCTTCCTCCCGGTCAGACCTGTGTGGGATGTAAGTGGGTATTTTCCATCAAACAAGGTCCTGGTGGGACAGTTCAACGTCTGAAAGCTCGTCTTGTGGCTCGCGGCTTTACTCAACAACAAGGTCTTGATATGTTCTTCACCATTTGGTTTTTTTAATTTTTGAGATGGTGGGTGTCTGTGTACCTAGTGCTCGTACCAATCGCAGGTGGTCCATTTATTCATTCCTTATCTGGTAATGATGTGAATGATACATGGGCAAAGACAGCCAGATAAAACCGAGGAAACATCAACCATCCTAAAGAAGCGTGGAAACTTTTTACCGGAAATTATATCAAAAATTTGTAGATAAAAATACTAGTGTATGAAAATATAATTTAGAAATTCAAAACTCTATCAGTTAAACAAAATTCAAGTGCAAGAAAGTTCACTAGAGACCATTCAATTAAATTAACTAGCGGTCGTGCTTGTGGTCCCCCTATGTGTTGTGTGATGGCGACAAAACTCGATTATCCTTCGAGCGATGACCAAATACTATAGTCACTACACATTGCGCAGGGGCACCCGATGCACCACCACTAATATCGATAAACAACATATATATTTTTTGCTATCCCTATTTATTAAAAAAACATTGTGCCATTAGATCAAGGGGATTGAAAATAAAGGACTCATATTCATTTTGATGGTCCTATTGCAGGACCATGACCAACCTTAAGTTTGTTTGTTTGTTTGTAATATAGTATACATAAATGCAGGTAGGAGGACTTTTAATCGTGGAGAACTATGCTAAAATTTACGTCAAGTACAATGTTAGGCAGCTAAACATGTAACAAAAGTGGAATGCAAAACTGAAATAACAATAATGGTAAAAGTAGAAGAAAAGATTTTGACAAAAACATGAACCTTATCAAAGAAAATATTTTATACCTCAACAAGCCAATCGATCAAGATACCCCTCATTCTCTGAGTGATATCTCGCTGCACTGTTTCCAAGAAGTTAGAAGAGGGTCTCCGAATAAACTGAGGAAAGAAACCAAAAGTTAATACAAAGTGAAACTTGGGCATGGCTTGAAAATAAAACATGCAATTTTGATTAAAAACTCTAGTAATCATATAGAGACTTTAGCAAAGAAGGAAGTAACTGTTGTTGAAAAGCATTCGAATTGCAATCCAAATAGAAATGATCACATGATTGTTTTTTTTATTCTTCCAGATGTTTCGAAGTCAAAGAAGCAGCATGGATCACCTCTGCAGTTCTCAGATTATTATGAATAACACTGGCATAGAGGCTGCACGTTCTAGGGTTTGAAAGGTCAGAATCAATGTCTTGAACTCCCGAGCAACTTAAGTTGTCCTGGTCCTTGAAAAGAATGCCTTCAAAAATTAAAAAATTGAGAAACTTAATAACATGGAGAAGAAACACTGAGAAAAAAATTGAAATCAAGCAAATTGCAAGTATCAAGTGGTATTTAAACATTAAAATTTATATATAGGCCTAATGGACCCATAAAATTAGTCCATCAATGTTGCTCTGACTTGGTGAGAATATAATATTTAAGTTTCGGAAGTAAAAGCCAACCATAGAGTGCTAACCATCCTCTTTCACATGAGTATTTCCATATTTATTTCCCTCCAACATTGCTACAGGAAATGAGATTCCATGATCACTAACATATTCTGCAACATGTGCTGTGAACAGACTAACTCTCATGCAAACTGAGACTGTATTGTCTTCTGTTTTGAGAATGTCAGAATTCCAAGCTTCTTCAACTCTTCTACTGATACCATCATCATTTGATAGCTCACTACTGGCAGAAGCAACAGGAGTATATTTTGGTTTTTTGTAATCAGAAACTGCTCTATCTTTAGCTTGACCTGATATGATTTTCTGAGTGCAAGCCCTTCTCTGAACAAAAATATCAAAAAAGAGCAATATCCACAATTAAGGAGATGAAAGGTTAAAAGAAAATCAAGCAGTTACACATAATAAAATTATGCTAGTATTATCATGATGATTTCATCATCATCAATAGCTATATCCCAACTATTTGGAATCAGCTTTACGAATCCTAATTTCCATTTGTTCATATTTGAGTACTTTCAAGCATTAAACCTTAACTATTCAAATCATCTCGAAAAACTTTCAACCTTGTTATCTTACATCTACTCATCTATATTCTTTATGGATGTCACGTACCTTATTCCTCTGACATGATCATTTCATAAATAGTATTTTCTAAATTTTAATCGTAAATATTTACAAGCATCAAAACAAACAAAAAGAATGAAATACCTGCATTTTTGCTGCATTCAAACAATTTCTAGAACTCTCACTTAACTCAGAGATATCCCTGAGCACCTCCCTTCTGTGGTTCTGTGAAACTGCACCAGAAGGAACAGCATGATTGTTCTCATCTGAATCCACTCTCTTTCTTCTTCCGATTTTTCTTTTCTCTGGTTGTAGCAATGGTCTAGGAACTATCATACCATGGGAAGCTAAGGCGCCAGTTTTAGCTCTTGTTGTAGGCCCTGTGGTCTTCTCATAACAACGAGTTGCTGGAGCTTGCTTTTTCATGGTGTCAATGAACTTAAAGTTCAAAGTACAATGGAAACAAAATATCTTCAACGGGTGAGGTTTGAGGGGACACCTCCAACTGAAAAAATTAATTAGTTAAAATAGTTACACGGAAATTCAGAGTAGAATAAAAAAGCAGCCAAACTAAAGCCCATTAAAAATAGGAAGACATACACTGCACTAAGAAAATATAAAGGCCAAATTAACAAGAAGATTCTAACTACGGATATTTTTCAAATATTTATGATCAAAAATAATGATAGAAACATCATAGCATGATATAGCAAGAAATTTTGACAATTGCATGCAAATTGTTGGAAACTAAGAAATTTCTTGTACCATAACCACCAAAAACTTAACCGTATCAATTGTGCATAGAAAACTGTGCATACAAAGTCAAAGTAATGGAATTTCAAACTGCACTATCTTAATTTTGTAACTATATTCCTAGTTTAGTGTAGAGACAAAAGAATATGGTCACCGTGGGGAAACCGAACTAATTGTTTTGCATCTATCCTATATCAGAATGTGTTTTGAACCAGATGAAATTTGCACATGAAATCCTAATAAAGGCGAGTTTCCGGCATTCAATATTAAATCATAAATACATAGCACAAGATCACTCCTGTGGTACTTCACCCAAAGTACTTTAAAATGAGTCTATCGTGACGTGTGTTACCTTGGATCGTACACTATAATCTAGTTAGACAGAAGTTCAAAAAGTCACCTTTATTTCCAGAATTTTGCTACTTTTGCTTCTTCTTTTTTCATTTCTCAGCATCTTAATATAAGAGAGTTTATATTAGTACCCCAACGTTTGATACAAGCACTCCAAAAACACCTATTTTATAATATCCTAAAAGTATATGCTCACCCCAACCCTAACGCACTCCACGCTCCCGCTCCCAGTTCTCACGTCCGCCCCAATTCGCGAAAGCCGCCACTACTCGGCCGGCGATCGTGACACTGTTCCCACCTTCGGAGACAGGAAACTCTTCGGCGGCAATTTCCGGCGAAGCAAAGGCGTGCGCCTACAACGGTTTTTCCTCTGGTCCCTCCCTTTCGTCCCGATTCGCGAACACAAGGAGTCTTCTCCGACAACGACAAGGGTTCTTCTCCGGCGGTTCTTCCTCTGCTATGGTAACGACAAGGTCGCTACTTCGTGTAACACCACTAGTATTTTAGGAGGTTAGTGAGGGGTATTTTAGGAAAGAGGATTTATGGCTTAAGCGGCAGCCGTATATCGCCTAAACCCCGAACCCGATGCCTCCTCCCTCTTCATTTCACGCGAGCGGCAGCCAACAGGCGGACGGGAGCCGACCGACGCCGAGCACCTCTGAGAGCTCAAATCTCCTCCGTTTCCTGCGATTTTTCTTGCAATAGCACGGTAATCTTCCCCTTTATACTCCTCTTAGTTCTTATGTGAAGATTTGGCATGGTTTTAGTAGGGCAGAAAGTCTAGGGTTAGGAGTATTGGGTTTCTTTCATTTCTTTTCTTCTTAAAAGTTTCAGAAATTGATTATGATGTCAATCTGGAGATTCTTTTGCAAATTTAGACAATTTCAGTGAAACCCTAGGTGTAGGAATGCAAAGTTGGACATTTCTTCGTGCTCCTAAGGGAAGGGAATGACTTCTAGGATATTTTCCTTTCAATTGGAGCAAAAACCCCTTTCCGTTAAGTTAGGGCAGCAATTATACTTGGGATTTTGATAGCTTTTTCTTCAATTACGTTAAGCTTAGCCGTGAGGGTGATGCTCCCTCACTAAGTGAGTGAAAATCCCTCGGTTTAAAATTAGGGCAGCCAACACCAAGTTCGATTAAGGTTCATTTGGCCTAATTAGGTCAAGTGAATTGGCAAGCGGTGTAGACGTTTGCGCCAATTTGACTTTTAAGAGGGCTATTTTGAATTAGAACACCTAATAATTAAGGATAATAATTGTATAGGTCATGGCATCCCAAGGAGGCGGGAATCGAAATGATGATTCCGGGAGGGATCCACGAAAAGGGAAATCGCCGGTGAGTTCTTATTTTCGTAATTTCAGTTAATTAATTTGATTACACTACTGTTGTTACAATTGTTCATAAACTTTATATAAATGTAGAGACAAGTTAAGTGCATAATATAATAAGAAAGGGAAAATAAAGTAAAATTATTAATGCATCGATGAAAAGTGAAATGGGTCATATTAAGGATGTACTCAATAATGGAGGTGTGGTGAATGTCCTCTCATATGAAAGTAAACATGCGAATATGAAAAGACATGTTTCAAGCATTTATATGTGTGCGAATATGAAAAGACACGCAGATAAATAAAGCAATGTATCATGATTAGTGCCCAATAAAGAAGATAAAATAAGGAATTACCCAATATGTAATAGGGTAACAGAAAATAATAAGTACATACGGAACATAAGGTATGTACATCGAATAAGATCCAAGGAAAGAAATGAATGCCTAACTAACTCATCTTAAGTGATAAAAAAGGAAAATAAGAAAACGCTTAGTCCTTTGACTAATTGTAAAATACAATAAAACAGGTCACGGAAGAGGTCAACCTAGTTCCAAGTAAACCATGTATTCCATGTTCTCCGCGGCAGGAGAAAAAGTATCGCCTTTGGGTCGAAGCCGCTACAGCAGTGCTCGAGGTGGTGGATGCTCATCGGGAAAGGTGCAGAGACTCTGAGTGTCTGCATGAAGACTTTCAGTTTTATTTTAAGTAGAGTCAGTTTGTTAGTCGTTGTATAGAGTTGTAGTATACTGTTATGAGTCGGCCTGGTTGTACTTTTGTTGCTACAGTTTTGTGATAAGCCCTTCTTTTTTGTGTAGACATGTTGGGCTATCTTCATCTTGTATAAACTTTGATGTGCAATAAATAAAAAATGTTTCTGTTTTTCCTGCACTTTCCCTTTTTACTCTGTCATAAATTTTATTTTAGCTGAAATGTTTCTACCTGGCGCCTCTGATGATAAATGATTATAAGGTAATGTTATTGTGGCGGTAGCCAATATTAAGGGGCCGTTACAAAATTGGTATCAGAGCCAGGTTTGAAACTTTCGGTGTGACATGAGTATTGAAGAAGAAATGTAAGGAGATCAGTAGTAAGCATAATATTTAAGAAGAATTGGTTCAATCGCTAAAAGTGTCTTCCTCTTTCAGGAACCTTCTCGAACATATGTAAGTAGAAGGCAAAGGGAAGAGATTGATCATGAACAAAGTAACCTGCTAGAAGAATGTCAACAGTCTGGTTGGTCAAATCCTCCTCTCGTTGACGTTATCCAAGCACTGGCAGAAGCTATTCGTATGGATACAAATACACCACAACAACCACAATTGTCTGTGGATATGTATTTGAAGCAGTTCTTAGACATGATCCTCCAGTCTTTCGGGGTGGATTGTCACCGATGGAAACTGAAGATTGGATTAAGAAAATCAAATTGACGTTTGATGCAATGCGATGTCCGGAAGAACGAAGGATTGATCTGGCAGCCTTTCTGTTGGAAGGAGAGGCAAGTAGATGGTGGAATAGTGTAAAGCAAGGACAGTTTGTTGGCCGAAAAAATGTTGATATTCTCTGGGATGAATTCTCGGGAGAATTCATCGATTGGTTCATTCCACCGTCCGAGAAGCAAAAGTTGCAAGAAAGGTTCCTTCACTTAATCCAGGGTCTTCGTTCGGTAATTCAGTATGAAACTGAGTTCACTCAACTAGCATATTATGCTGGTGACATGATTACAACTGAGCGACAACGTTGTTTTCGCTTTCAATTAGGCTTGCGAGACGATGTACGGGTACATCTTCTTTCACAAAGAATTCAAAATTATAATGAACTGGTGGAAACAGCCAAATTGATTGAAAGAGACGTTGAGAGTGCCCAAAGAAGACATGATTTCCAGAAGAGCTGCAGAAGGGCAAAACGTGGACTTTTCACGAAAGAGTGGAGGTCCTAATTGGAAGAAGAAGAAAGGTGGTCCCCCAGTGAAAACCCGTCCAGAAGGTGGAGCTAGTAGCAATAGTGCCAAGCCCATTTGCCAAAAGTGTGGGAAAGCTCATTTTGGTGAATGTTTGAAAGGATTGGGAGTATGCTTTAAATGCCAGCGGCCAGGGCATCGTAAGCAAGATTGCCCGCTGTGGAACTCAGCTCCTGAAGGAAGTGCCAGAGGAGGTCCCAGTCAAGTACCGACCCTGCATTATATTGATACCCCAAGCCGAGCTGAGAAAGGAAAGGGTTTCGAATCGATAATATTTGTTCCGGCTTTGGAATTCAAGGAAGAGAGACAAATTTAGCCTCGAGTTTTTAATTTGAATCAGCAGGAGGCAAAGGCAGAGGATACTATGATTACAGGTATGATCTATTCACAAAATCATCTGTTAAAGGTATTGTTCGATACAGGTGCAAGCCATTCTTTTATATCTTCATCGACACTAAAAGACATAACGATGGAACCATATCAATCCACTAATGAATTGAGAGTCAAAATGCCAAATAATACCGAGATGACTACACGGCTTAGGTGTACGGTAGGTTGACAATGGGACATAAACCGGTAGAAGCAGATGTTGCAGTCTTGCCTCTATCTGAGTTTAATATCATTTTGGGGATGGACTGACTAGCGAAGCATGAAGCCGTTATTGATTGTAAGAAAAAAGAAATCGCACTGAAATTACCAGATCAGACGAAATGTGTATTTAAAGGGATGAGTGAAGTCTCAAAAATTTTCATATCTTCATTGAAGGCAAGCAAGAAAATAAAGAAAGGTTGTGAAGCAATGTTAGTAATAATTAAAGGAAATAACGCAGTGATGTGAGAGCCAAAGGTAGTCCCTATGGTGTGTGATTTCCTCGAAGTATTCCCGGATGAGTTACCAGGAATACCTCCTTCAAGAGAAATTGAGTTTACTATCCCTCTTATTGAAAGAGCTACCCCAGTAGCAAAAGCACCGTATCGTATGACTCCTAAAGAATTGGCGGAATTGAAAAGTCAACTACAAGAATTATTAGACAAAAATTTTATACGACCAAGTACGTCACCCTGGGGAGCTCCAGTGTTTTTTGTCAAAAAGAAAGATGGATCGTTACGCTTGTGTGTGGATTATCGGGAATTAAATAAGTTGACAATCCGAAATCAGTATCCACTACCTCGCATTGACGATTTATTTGATCAGTTAGTAAGTGCGAAAGTCTTTTCCAAGATTGACCTCAGATCGGGTTATCACCAACTGAGAATTAAGGAAGAAGATGTCTACAAAACTGCGATTAGCACCAGATACAGACATTTTGAGTTCGTGGTGATGCCTTTTAGACTGACAAATGCGCCAGCAGTTTTTATGGATTTAATGGACCGGGTATTCAAGGAATTTCTTGATACGTTTGTTATTGTATTTATCGATGATATCCTTATTTATTCCAAAGATAAGAGTGAACACGCAGAACAATTGAAAAATCGTGTTGCAAACGCTGAAACAACACACGCCTTATATGCAAAATTTTCGAAATGTGAATTTTGGATGAATAAAGTCTCATTCTTGGGTCATGTGGTGACTGAGCATGGGTTGTCTGTAGACCCAGTAAAGATAGAAGCAATTATGAATTGGCCAAGACCGATTTCTTTAACTGAAATCCGAAGTTTCCTTGGTTCAGCGGGCTATTATAGGAAATTTGTCAAAGATTTCTCGAAGATTGCTTTACCACTTACAAAGTTAACGCGCAAGAATATTCCATTTTGTTGGACTGAAGAATGTCAGGCTGCATTTGATGCATTAAAAGAAAGGTTAACGACAGTGCCAATCTTGGTAATGCCATTTGGCACAGAAGGGTTCCAAATTTATAGTGATGCATCTCTGAAGGGCCTTGGTTGTGTGTTAATGCAGAAGGGTAAAGTTATAGCTTATGCTTTGAGACAATTGAAAGATCCTGAACGAAATTACCCGACGCATGACTTGGAATTAGCAGCTGTTGTTTTTGCACTAAAAATTTGGCGACACTATTTGTATGGCGCTCAATGCAAATCATAAAAGCCTAAAATACATTTTCTCCCAAAAAGAAATCAACCTCCGACAAAGACGATGGTTGGAATTAATTAAAGACTACGATGTGGACATTAAATACCATCCAGGTAAAGCCAACGTCGTAGCTGATGTGTTAAGCAGGAAGAGTTTAGCATCCATGATCGTGCCGCTAACAGAGCAGAAAGGCTTGTTGCGAGAAATGCAAAAGTTAGAATTGCTTACTTATATTACCACCTCCCAGACTCGAGGACAACTCTATCAGATGTTGGCAGAGCAGCCAATTAAAGCACAAGTCAGGAAAGCGATGGATCAAGATCCTATGTTTGTGAAATTTCTCGAAAAAGTAAGAGGTGGGCAGTCAACTGCTTTCGTGGAAGACAATGGACTAT
The DNA here is from genome assembly GCA_033032865.1 of Dactylorhiza incarnata. Lineage (NCBI taxonomy): Eukaryota > Viridiplantae > Streptophyta > Magnoliopsida > Asparagales > Orchidaceae > Dactylorhiza > Dactylorhiza incarnata. The sequence goes on from JAWHQI010000006.1 coordinate 1,022,816, forward strand.
TGTTTATGAATGGTAGATTGTGTATTCCCGATGTTAAAACACTCCGAGCAGAGATACTTTATGAAGCGCACAACACGACCTACTCGATTCATCCTGGAAGAACAAAAATGTATCACGACCTAAAGCAAGAATTTTGGTGGCCTGGGATGAAAACGGATGTAATTAAATATATTGTCAAATGCCACACTTGTCAAGTTGTGAAAGCAGAACATCAAAAGCCTGACGGATATTTACAACCCTTACCTATTCCTAAGTGGAAGTGAGATGATATAGCTATGGACTTTGTTATGGGATTACCGAGGAGTAAACCTGGAAACAATGTTATTTGGGTAATTATTAATCGACTCACAAAAGTGGCACATTTTATTCCTATGAAGAAAGACGGGCCAGTTCAAAGGTTAATCGACCAGTACATTGATGTTATTGTGAAATACCATGAAATTCCCCGATCTATAATCTCTGACAGAGATCCGCGTTTTACATCTGATACTTGGAAGTTAGTACAGAAAAAGTTGGGAACCAGATTATTGTATAGCACTGTTTTTCACCCGCAAACGGATGGTCAATCAGAAAGGACCATTCAGATGTTAGAAGATCTTTTGAGAATGGTCGTACTCGATCTAAAAGGATCATGAGAAAAATACTTATCACTGGTGGAATTCTCTTATAATAATAGTTATCAATCAAGTATTCAGATGACACCATTTGAAGCTTTGTATGGGCGGAGATGTCGAACTCCTCTAAGCTGGGCAGAGGATGGTGAACAAAAGTTATTTAAAAAGGAAAAAGTGGATAAAATGTCTGATAAAATATCAATTGTTCGAGAAAGGTTGAAAATAGCTCAAGACAGGCAACAAAAATATTACAACGCCAGACATCGAAGAGTAGAGTTTAATGTGGGTGATATGGTCTGTCTGAAGATAAAACCTTTCAAGGGAACCTCGCGAATTCGTTGAATTGGAAAGCTTAGTCCAAGGTATGTGGGGCCATTCCTAGTCACTGAAAGGATTGGAGAGGTGGCCTATCGCTTGGCGTTATCTGGTGATCTACAGAGTCTTCATGACGTATTTCGCGTGTCTTCCCTGAGGAAATATATAGCTGATCCTGATACAATCGTTCCTTCTGAGCACATCCAAATTGAAGCTGATCTATCAAGCCCAACTGAGCCATACAAGATTGTCGATTGGCAAAATAAGCAACTCTGAAATCGAGAAGTGCGATTTGTGAAAGTCTGGTGGAAAGGGCATAGCGTTCATGAGGCAACTTGGGAAAAAGAAGAACTAATGAAAGAGTTATTCCCCCATCTGTTCGATACAGATTCACATTGAAGATTTTCGCGGACAAAAATCCAATAAGGAGGGGAGAATTGTAACACCACTAGTATTTTAGGAGGTTTAGTGAGGGGTATTTTAGGAAAGAGGAATTATGGCTTATGCGGCACCCGTATATCGCCTAAACCCCGAACCCGATGCCTCCTCCCTCTTCATTTCACGCGAGCGGCAACCAACAGGCGGACGGGAGCCGACCGACATCGAGCACCTCTGAGAGCTCAAATCTCCTCCGTTTCCTGCGATTTTTCTTGCAATAGCACGATAATCTTCCCCTTTACACTCCTCTTAGTTCTTATGTGAAGATTTGGCATGGTTTGAGTAGGGCCGAAAGTCTGGGGTTAGGAGTTTTGGGTTTCTTTCATTTCTTTTCTTCTTAAAAGTTTCTGAAATGGATTATGATGCCAATCTGGAGATTCTTTTGCAAATTTAGACAATTTCAGTGAAACCCTAGGTGTAGGAATGCAAAGTTGGACATTTCTTCGTGCTCCTAAGGGAAGGTAGTGACTTCTAGGATATTTTCCTTTCAATTGGAGCAAAACCCCCTTTCCGTTAAGTTAGGGCAGCAATTATACTTGGGATTTTGATAGTTTTTTCTTCAATTACGTTAAGCTTAGCCGTGAGGGTGATGTTCCCTCACTAAGTGAGTGAAAATCCCTTGGTTTAAAATTAGGGCAGCCAGCACCAAGTTCGATTAAGGTTCATTTGGCCTAATTAGGTCAAGTGAATTGGCAAGCGGTGTAGACGTTTGCGCCAATTTGACTTTTGAGAGGGCTATTTTGTAGAACACCTAATAATTAAGGATAATAATTGTATAGGTCATGGCATCCCAAGGAGGCGGGAATCGAAATGACGATTCTGGAAGGGATCCACGAAAAGGGAAAGCTCCGGTGAGTTCTTATTTTCGTAATTTCAGTTAATTAATTTGATTACACTACTGTTGTTACAATTGTTCATAAACTGTTATATAAATGTAGAAACAAGTTAAGTGCATAATATAATAAGAAAGGGAAAATAAAGTAAAATTATTAATGCATCGATGCAAAGTGAAATGGGTCATATTAAGGATGTACCCAATAGTGGAGGTGGGGTGAATGTCCTCCCATATGAAAGTAAACATGCGAATATGAAAAGGCATGTTTCAAGCATTTATATGTATGCGAATATGAAAAGACACGCAGATAAATAAAGCAATGTATCATGATTAGTGCCCAATAAAGAAGATAAAATAAGGAATTACTCAATATGTAATAGAGTAACAGAAAAGAATAAGTACATACGAAATGAACATAAGGTATGTACATCGAATAAGATCCAAGGAAAGAAATGAATGCCTAACTAACTCATCTTAAGTGATAAAAAGGGAAAATAAGAAATCGCTTAGTCCTTTGACTAATTGTAAAATACAACAAAACAGGTCACGGAAAAGGCCAACCCAGTTCCAAGTAAACCATATACTCCATGTTCTCCGCGGCAGGAGAAAAAGTATCGCCTTTGGGTCGAAGCCGCTACAGCAGTGCTCGAGGTGGTGGATGCTCATCGGGAAAGGTGCAGAGACTCTGAGTGTCCGCATGAAGACTTTCAATTTTATTTTAAGTAGAGTCAGTTTGTTAGTCGTTGTATAGAGTTGTAGTATACTGTTATGAGTCGGCCTGGTTGTACTTTTGCTGCTACAGTTTTGTGATAAGCCATTCTTTTATGTGTAGACATGTTGGGCTATCTTCATCTTGTATCAACTTTGATGTGCAATAAATAAAAATGTTTTTGTTTTTCCTGCACTTTCCCTTTTTACTTTGTCATAAATTTTATTTTAGCTGAAATATTTCTATCTGGCGCCTCTGATAATAAATGATTATAAGGTAATGTTATTGTGGCGGTAGCCAATATTAAGGGGCCGTTACACTTTGGGTATCCGGTGAGGTAAAATTTACTCCCTGTATCTTTCAAGTAAAGCATGGAAACTTAGAGGTGTAATTAAGGATATTCATCATCTTCTTCCCCATCTCCATTTAAATCTAAATAATGTGTTTTCCAGCATTGATGAGTAGGGGTAAATCTAAATAATGCTTGTTCCCCGAACGCTTTCTCCTGCATTGAAACACAACCATTTTGCCCACTTTCAAAAATGAGCTTACAAGAATACACTTTAGAAGGATTATACAAGTTACCCGAATCCAACTGAAATTTAGAATTTCAGAAACCTTGGGAGTATAGAATTGGTGTGCTTCGCTGATTGTATGTATTAACTAATTTTGATTCGAAAACGGTATGGCTGATTTTTCTTGAAAGTTTTTCTTCCGTAACTTCAAGGATTCGCTATTTGTATTGTTTTTTTATGAATTTTTTCTTCCAATTTTCTTATGGAATGTTTGCATATGTGAGTCGATGTGAAAAGTTGTAATAATTTTGCAGGATTGTTGGTTATAATGATTCTAGAAACGCACAAGTTGCTTACAATGGGTGAGCAACATAAAACCGTCCAAATAGATGTTTCAAAATATTTTACTACAGACATATTATTTCCAAGTAAATATGATTTGGTTGATTGGGCACGTAATATCGGTAGAGGTTTGAGGTTTGTAGTGACGATTTAAAGGAGTGATAAAATAATAGAAAAAAGCAAGACCTAGAGTATTTCTAGGTTGTGATAGAGCGGATTTTCCTCGCATTAATCGGAATAAAAAAGGATGGGTTAAGAGAAACTTAAGAAATACTGGGACATAGAGGTGTGGTTGTCCTTTCTTACTTCAAGGACAAAAAGAAAATTGTTTAAATTATTGGAAATTAAAACTTAAAACTGGAGTGCACAATCATGAGTTTGTTCATTTAGAGGCGCATTCATATGTCGCTCGATTAAATGAAAGTGAGCAAAAGATTGTTGAAGAGATGAATGCAACTGGTGTTAAACTTAGAAAACTCTAAGCCACTTTAAAGAAAAGAGATGCCTCCAACTCTACTATTGTGAGAACTATTTATAATGAGAAGTTCAAGTTGTATAAGAAAGAGTTAGCTGGAAGTACTCATATTCAGTTTTTGGACAAGACTATTAGTGAAGTTAGGTATCTAAGTTACAATAAAGTTAATTGTACTAGTAACTTAGAAAGCTTATATTTTGTTCACTGACATTTTTATCATGGATTGTACGTACAAGACAAATCGTTATCGACTATCATTACTTTTCATTGTCGAACTAACATTTACAAATTTGACATTTTTTCTCCGTTTTTGCATTTATGTCCAATAAAACAGAAAGCAGTTATACACAGGCACTAAGTGTTTTAAGAGCAACTTAAACCAAGGCTCTTTCCTTGGTGTACTAATAGTTGATCGGGAAATAACATTGTCAAACGCTATCAAGATTGTATTTCCAACTTTCAGGAATCGTATTATGCTAGGTCCATATAAGCAGAAATATACTTACACATTACAAGAAGTTTTTCAAATGGGGTAAAGAATGTGAAGGCTTTTTACATATGTGGCAACATTTAGTTAACTATTCAACATTGTAAGAAATTTATAAGAGATGCTACAGAATGTTTACACAATGTGAGATTTGCAATGGGAGATTTGCAATGGGTTTACCTTATTCTGATGAGTTGTTGAATTCAACAACTTCTGAAAGTACGCATGTAAAAAAAGAGAGTGAGGCAGTGCATGATAAACATAAAGAATTGGATGGCATACTCAACAAATATGATAAGTTTGGCTCCATTACACTCCCAATAGATCAAAGGAGTCAAGGTAAGGAGATTCAAATGATTCTTATCATGAGTAAAGTGCAGGGACCAATAGTTAATGTGTCGCAAACAACTAACAGCTCAGAGAGGGGGGGGAGGGGGAGAGAGTATGGAAAGAATAGACAAAGGCTTGCAGATGCTAGTAAAGTAGTTCTGGATATGATATGATGTTGGTAAAATCCAGTCATCAGATCAAATTTTGTTGGGACCTTTAGTGAGTGATGTAGGTTTGTGGCCTTATACTGTGAATAGTGTGAAGGTGTTGTCTGTTAGTTTGGCTGAGGATATTCTTGTTGATGTGGTGAAGTTGATTGGTGACTTGCATTTGCATGTAATTTTGTTGACTAAAACTTGAAATTTAATAATGTTTGGACGTACTTCTTTAGATGAGCAAAAAGAAGTGACTATGCTCTAAATTTAAGGGTAAATCCTTTTCAAGAGGAGAAGATTGATGCAATCTATTTTTATGAAGTCTTTATCCTCCTTGTTACTTGATTCTCCTCTCAATTAGATTGAAGCATCCATACCTATCCAGCGGAAAAGGACTCTTCACAGCGCTTATTAGAGTTTCTTTGGTTTTTCCAAGTGGGAACCTTCGTGCAATTACTTTGACCTGCCCTAATCGTGATCGTCATCCCTCTATTCTAGTGTTTGACTCCGCTTATCAAGACATCCCGCCCGTCAGTAATGACTTTGTGTGGCTTATGCCAAGCTCTTACCCCAAAATTGTTATGTGGGATCTTCATGTGACGTTTAGTTGTTATCATCATTGTAGTCAGGCCAACTCACGCTTACTTGCGCCTAGCAAACACTCGTCTTCCACGAGCACTCATCCACATCCTTCGACTTCAGTAACATTTAACTTAGCATCCCTCCATCCCACACAACAACTTACCACTCTTCTCCTTCCACTAGTCTACGCACAAATCAAATAATGATCTTCACCCCACCCCCCTCCCCCCGTGTTGAAAACCCTTATTTCCCTACCATCTCATCAAACCAGCCTCGACAACTCGCATCTAGCTCACTTTGGGCTCCATTGATGCAATTGACTCATCCATGGCTGAGTCTCGAATGGAAAACATGGAAAACTATTTGGCATCCCCTACCCATACGTCGCATTGACTACAGCCTCCCAAAGTGATTTCTTCCGTTGAACTTGATCACCATTGAACCCACCATTATAGCTAGCACCTCGCCTCTTACTGTTACCATCTCCTCTAATCGCAACACCCACAAATCTTTCGCGCCGTTTGAATATGTTGAATATTGAGGTAACAGATTCTCCTAGCTAGTGCAACACCCTTACCTAATTTAACATCAATTCAAAAGCGCGACCGGTACTTGTGATATGAAGCAAACTAAGCAATAAAGTAAATTGGTACATAGCAGGAAATATCTAGAGTACACAATGGAAAATTCTGAAAACTAGAGTTAAGACTACATAAATACCTCAATATTTGATTCACAGAGCCCACTAGAAATGAAAGTGCAAAGAGTCTGAAATACTGAAATTTAAAATGAGTCTGATACATTTGACTTCACATATAGTTGATACATCAAATTGAAGGTCAAATAAACCAAAAGTAGAAATCCTCATAAGCTTATCCTAGGCAAACCTCTCGACATATGACCCCTGAAAAGAAATATTTGAAGACGGGGTAAGCCCAGCATGTGAGTAAGAAAATCTCTTCCTCTTAATGACACTAAAATAACTTAAAATAAAAATGTGTGCATGCTTTAAAATAACATTTTATGCTAAATAAATGTATGATGTAGTTATATGCATACTTTTCTATAAAAGTATTTTTGAACATAAATGTCTTTTCTATTACTTGATCGTATACTAAATTTTTCTCTAATTTCGGAATCATTAAAGTATATGGATTCCAAGTTCCGGCTTGCATTTAGAATTGAGATGACTTATATCATCTTTCTTCTTATTCTTGGTGGAGTAAATTCTTATGCACATTCTAGAGATTTGAGTCCCCAATGACGAACATAGGTGTACTAGTGTGTGCTGGTCACAGACACGGAATCGCATCTAGCAATCTTTCATGTGGTCTCGACTCCCCCAATTGAGACTCATACAATCACATGTGCCCTATGAGTATGATAGTATGTCTCTATCAATCACGAGAGGAACCCTCGATTGTGCCTCATATTTATCTTCTTATAGTGGCTGACGTGTACAACATAAAGGAACACCCGCTTAAAGTCACTAATCTTAAATATTTCATTAATCTTTTAGCTTCTTATTAGTGGTTGTCATGATTAATCTTAGAGGAAATATCTACATAAGAGTATAATCTTAAATATCTTTTTAGAGAAAAAACCTCTTTTTAAACTCGAAAAGGCCCGATAAATCTTTTTTTTATAAAGACATTCTTAAAAACAAGCTCTCCTTTTTTTGGATGAGAAAAAAAATGATTTGTTTTTTTTAATTTTAAAACTCAATCTGAGAGAGAAGTAAACAAACTTCCTTCCCTTTATTTAAAGAAAACTCTTAAAAGTAAATTATTATTATTTTTATTTAAATTAACAAAGATCGACCAATTCATGTTAGGAGTGAATTAATGAGACCCTGATAACAAAATGATGTAAATTGAAGCCCTGGAATTAAATTAAATTTAATTTTGCGATCTTAATAAAATTAAGCGGTGCTTGGTCGACCTTTTAAATAGTAAAAGAGAGGTAAATAATTTAAGTTTCGCGAGGCTCATGCGAGAACCTATCAATACATCGAAGACAAATTATTAACTAACACCCCACACGTCCGAGCATAGGACGAGAATGTAAAATATCTTAAATTGACGACTAAAAGGCACAATGTTAATTTAGGCAAGCTCTGAATATTAAAGTTCAAATAAATAAGTGCATAAAATCAAACTCGCACAGCACGAGCATGAATGAGAGGGAAGGTATACCTTGGGCTCACAAGTGCAGCAAAGGGAAACCGATGGATGGTATCAGTTTGAAGGAACTGTCGGGTTGGGTTTCTGATTTGCAGGACAGTCGTAGTGGCCGACTGGAACAAGGCAGGCGACGATGGCATGGCAGTGACTGGATGAAAGAGGGGAAGGTCGCCGGCATGTAGAGACGTCGGAGAAGGTGGCACCTGGAGCAGGGAAAACCTCTGAAGATGAGATCGAGGCTGGAGGCGATCGATCTGTGGCAGAACTTCATTGAGAGCGATGGAGAACGACGAGGGTGAGGTCGTAGGGGGCCGAAAGGACCGGAAGTGGCGACGGAATGACTTGGCGAGTCGAAACAAGGGTTGTATGTTGGTTCGGAGAGGCTGGGAGGAACTCGACGGGAGGAAGGTCAGTTGGCTATCGAGCAAACGGGGATTAGGGTTGGACATTCGAAACAGAGAAAGAACTCTTTGTTTCATTTTTTCCTCAGTTCCAAAATACAGAAGGGTCGGTTCTCTTTTAAAGAAGATGGGGGGTTTAAGAAAAGGAAATAGATTTCTCTTAAGGAGATTAGAGAGGAGGGTTTCCAAAAAGAGGGAGGGTTTCCAAAGTTTTCATTTTGAGGTTTCCATAATCTCCTCAGTGATTATTTCTATAATTAAAGAAATGATTTTTTTATATATATATTTCTTTCTTTAATTTTAAAATTTGTAGGAAATACTTAATTTAATGCTTAAATATTCATCGTGTGCCTTAAATACCACGTTACCTAGTTTGGCGGATCATTCCATTCAGGGTCTTATTGGGGATCACCTCACTAAGTCGTACAAACATGCGTGACTTAGATGCGCAATAAAATACATAAAAAGGGCAGGGCAGCCCGGTGCACAAAGCATCCCCGCGCAGCGAGGGTCCGGGTAAGGGTCCCACCACAAGGGTGAAATGTAGGCAAAGCTTACCCTGCATTTTTGCAAGAGGCTGCTTCCAGGACTCGAACTCGTGACCTCAAGGTCACACGACAACACCTTAATCGGTGGTGCGCCAAGGCTCCCCTTCGCGCAATAAAATACATAACTGTGAAAAATAAACGAACATGTGCGGAAACATATGCTACAAAATAAAATACAAAATTGCAAACAAAAATCAAAACGATGTGATGCAGGTTGCATCAACTACGCCGCCACTGCTCTGTCTATCCAGGCCGAGTAATAGGAGGTATGATCCTTTTTATTTTTCTCGGTCCAAGTCAAGGAAGAATAGGTGAGTGCCGATCTGTTATTGGGTTGTTGTCCAAGCTGATTCAAGCTGAAGGAGAAAGAGGAGATCTTATGATCTCACTTGTTTGGTGCTACCATTGGAGCGTCGTTCGACAAGGTTGACGAGGGAATCTTTGCTACACTGTGTGGATCTAGATTGCACCGCAAGAATTCGAGGAGGCTCGCCGGAGAGGATTACTCAAATCTGTCTTGTTCGCTCATGTCGGTAATTTGCATTTTTTATAATTACAATCTGTGTAATTCCATATTGTAGCAAAGTGGTGGAGATCTTGTGTGGATCAAGGAGGGAAAACATGTATTGTTTTGTGTTTCTACACTTTAGTGACGGCTTTTCGAGTTTGAAATTGATCGTCCCGTGATTTTCACCCAATTGGATTTTCAGGTTAAAACTTCTCTGTCTTATTGTTTTATTTGTTTGGTTTGTTTGTTGTATGTGTTGCATACCGTCAAGCGGTCACGCATGTGTTTTGTTGTCAGGTGCTCATGTCGGATTTGCGCTCTCAAACCCAACAACTTCTTCAGCAGACAAGGAAAAAAAATTACATGAAAAGCAACATCCCTAGAAAAATTTTCATGCTATGGAGGAATGGAACGACCTAGAAGTAAATTTCACGCATTACCTCCACCATCATGATCCAATTAAAACAGAAGGAAAATTGTTTGCACGCGTAGATATCACATTTCAAATGCTGGAAAAGAAAATTAAGAGCAAGTGATGCCTGCTGTAATCGAAACATACCTGCAAAGACAGTGATGAAGTGGTCCCAGTGAGAATTTATTGGTATTTCTGATAAAAATGCGAGGATCGTTGACGTGCTGTGGCTGGCCATAAGAACAAGCTAAAGCAAAACAGCAAGGCGTTCTCTGAAAACGTCTGCCGAGGAGAGGAGCACATATGGAAATGAGGGGGATGAAGTTGATTAGGGCTTCTTTACACTTGCATATGAAAAAAAAAACAAAGATGACGGTTTACCAGGTTGGGAGAGAAAGATAAGTGAAAGTAAGTGTGTTGAAAACCAATTCCTCGAATTTGGAGTATCAGCACCTTCAGCGATTTCAACGATTGCAAGGCGGACGGGGATATTTACATGGTCACGTCGAGATCAATACGACGCTAGAACCGTGCTCCGGTAGCTAGGGTTCCGGAGAGCTCTTGCAAAGAATCCAGGCCGACTCGAAGTTGGTTGTTAGAGAGAATTAAGGATATTACTGAGATAAAGGAGATACCAGCGAGAAGCGGAAAAAAATAACCAAATGACGTGCATGCCCGTGAAAGAGCGCCCACATGGCAGTATTTCAAAATAGAAAAAATTTTAGGTGAGGCACCGCGATCAAGGTGAGAGCAGTGCATCTCAGCCATTGATAGCTCTAAATATTGCAGTATGTATGAATAATAAATAATGTCAGTATTTTCTCTACCGTCGGATCAAAGATCATACGGCTGTATTTTCCCCCCACCTATTTCTAGGTGAGAGTTGCGCACCTAAGTATAGCTCTTCAAAATAAGGGCGCTGTTGCTATCGAAAAGCTGCTCGCACAATGTCATAGTGTTATTTCAAAACCGATCCTATTTTCGCCGGCGACAACCGCTGTAGAGTAGAAACCTCTGAAAATCGGAATTTTTTTTTGTTGCGTTGAAAGCACCTAATATTAGGTGCGTTAGGTGCGTTCAACGCCCAAGATATTCAACATCCTTGATCAACGGTTGTGATACGGTCGTATTAACTTTGGAAATACAACCGTATCACAACTGTATGCACAACCATATGATACGACCATATCACAACCGTTGATTTTCATTTTAAAAGATGTTGAATATCTTGGCCGTTCAACGCACCTAATATTAGGTGCGTTCAACGCACCAAATTTGGACCCATGAAAATCAGGGGTATTCTGGTGAAGGTCTTCTATGCAGAAACGAAAGCGGCATCCTTCTTTGTCAAGGATGTGAGCGGGAGGGCTATCTGAGAAAACCCTTGCACGAACTTCCGGTAATAACCGGCAAGTCCCAAGAAACTCCGCACGTCGGTGGCCGTCTTCAGCGGTGGCCAATCTCGTACTACCTGAATCTTTGTTGGATTCACTGCTAGTCCAGCTCCATTGATAATGTGACCCACAAAGGCCACCTCCTTCAACCAGTACTGACACTTGCTGAACTTCGCGTAGAGGTTGTGCTCTCGAAGTTTCTCCAACGTCAATGTCAGATGTTGTGCATGCTCCTCTTCCATCCTCGAGTAAATGAGAATGTCGTCGATGAACACGATGACAATGATGTCAAGATATGACTCGAATACCCGGTTCATCAGACTCATAAATGCCGACGGTGCATTCGTGAGCCCGAAGGGCATCACAGTGAACTCATACAATCTGTATCGGCTGCTGAAAGTTGTCTTCGGGATGTCCTCCTTCTGAATCCGCAGCTGATAATAGCCCGACCTCAAATCCAGCTTCGAGAAGCAATGGGCTCCCTCTAGCTGGCCAAATAGCACAGCGATCCTAGGCAACGGATACATGTTCCAGACCGTCAGCCTATTCAGTGCCCTATAATTGATGCACAATTTGAGCGTCCCATCCGTCTTCTTCACAAATAGTACTGGAGCTCCCCAATGTGAGGAACTCGGTCTAACGAACCATGCTTCCACCAGCTCCTGCAGCTGGCTCCGAAACTCCACTAGCTCCTTCGGGGCCATCCGATAAGGAGCTCTAGATACCGGCTTAGCCCCCGGCTCCAGCTGGATTTGAAAATCCTTCTCGCGGTGCGGTGGCAGCCCTGGCAACTTCTCCGGGAATACATCAGCAAAATTCCCGCACGACCGGAATGCTTGACACAGAATTCTTGACCTCGGTCATCTCAAACAACACCTGATACACTTCGTCTCCCTGTAGGTGGGCCTTGGCGGTCTGAATAGACGATAATAAAAGACGGGAGGTGGGTCTAATACCTTCGACTACTAATTCCGAGTCTTCATGCCTTAGAACAATCCTCCGTGGGCAGTCAATCCTTGCATGGTTCCCGTGCAGCCAATTCATGCCCAAGATCAGGTCGAAGTTTTTCATCTTCAAGAGCGTCGCCTGCGCTTCGAACAGTTTTCCTCCAATCTCCACGTTCATATTGCACTTGGCATTTGTTACTAACTCAGATCTGTCTGGGAGTCGCACCTTCCTATGGATGCCTTCGAAGTGTTGAATTTGATCCAGATCGTCCACAAATCCTTCTGAGACAAACGAGTGTGAGGCACCCGTATCGAATAAGGTATATGCGGGCTTGCCGCAAACGAGTACTATACCTGGGTGATTTTTGTTTGCGTGGTTCAATGCTAAGGTAATGCTAAGGTTTGCAAGGTACTAGTAATTATAAGAAAAACACTAAAGTACCTGTGATGACCCTAGCCGGGTTCCGGGGCTGAGCCAGGTTCAAGGCATACATCTGGTCCTTGTTCTGCCTATGATCACGACCCTGGAATCCACGACCGCGTCCATGTCCTTGGCCCCCGAAATGCTGGGCCAGTGGGGCAGCCTGTAGTGCTGGTGGTGCATTCCTCAGAGGGAAGTTCCTCCGGATATGGCCCGTCTGGTGGCACTGGTAACACTCCGGTGGGGGAGGTGGCCCACCCTCTAGCCTCGGTACCTCCCGCTTCTATAGAGTCTGAGGAACCAACACTATCGCCCCCTCTGCACCTGCCTCTCCTCCTGACGGGGTCGGTCCTCCGTTCTCCTTTCCCTGATATCTTGTCCCCTCTACTGGTCTCTCCTGCCACCCCGACCCTAGTCCTCTGTCGGTCACTTCCTTCCACGAACACCGTGCTGGTCTGCCTCCATCTTCTTAGCCAACTCCCAAATCCTGGTCATATTGTCGTCAGAAACAAAGAGGAGGGCCTGCCTCAGCTCATCACGAAGGACCTTGTAGAACCTATTTGCATATCCTGCGTCATCCAACTGATAGAAGTCCGCAAACCAGGCCAGGTGGGTAAACTCCCGGTGGTACTCCAGAATGGTCCTGCTCCCCTGCCTCAACTGCAAGAATCTGTCCTCCAACTCGTCTCTCGCAAACTGCGGCACGAAATGCTCAAACAGCGCTGCCTTGAAGTCATCCCAAGAAACGTCCGCAACTTCCAATCCGCATAGGTGGTGTCCAGCAGCGACTTCCACCATCTCTTTGCATGGGACTCCAACACATGAGACCACTAGCGTGTAACGACCCAGGCCCGGCTCTAATCGGGACAACGTCCACTGAGAGCTCCACCGGGACCCAGCTAGCGTCGCTACCGGGCTGCAGCCCAAGCACCCCAACCCCTCTCCAGCCCACAGGCGGGTTGTTGGTGGCCACAACCTCCCTTTGGTGAGAAGTGATCCAGTTAAGCGCCTCTACGGGGCCTTCCCAGGAGGTCACCCATCCCAGTACTACTCCAGCCCGAGCACGCTTAACTATATAGTTCTTTCACTTCTCATTACCAATTGAGCTGGGAGATAGCGTCGATGTTAGGTGTTAACGCAGGCGTTAGCTGCAGCACCCCTTTTTGCGATGGTGTTCGACGAAAGGAGTTCGTCGAACGAAGTTCGATGAGTTCGTCGAACGGAGTTCCTTCGTTCGACGAAAGTGAGTTCGGAACCGCTGGGATGCTGAGTAGATTTCGTTCGTCGAACGAAGTTCGACGAAGGGGGTTCGACGAAGAGAGTTCGTCGAATCGTTCGGAACCGCTGGGACGTTGATCTGGTTTCGTTCGTCGAACGGAGTTCGATGAAGTTCGTTCATCGAACGCAGGTGGACGAAGAGTTCGACGAAGTTCGTTCGTCGAACGCAGTTTGACGAAGAGGTCGACGAGGAGAGTTCGTCTGTTCGACGAAGGGTTCGACGAAGGGGGTTCGTCGAATAGAGTTCGATGGGAGTTCGACGAACGCGGGCGTTAATTGGCGGAACCTGTTCTGTAAGTAGTTTTCCTGGACGTCCGATCTGTTTGGATCTTGATCTTACGGTCTAGATAGGTGCGTCCTAAGGTCTTATTTAGGGCAAAGAGTCCTTTTTCTGGCTTGGGGGGGAAACCCTTTGTGTTGTTGGAGGCGTAGAAGAGAGGAAGGGTTTTGGAGGAAGAAGAGGGATAGATCCGCCATTGTTGGAGCACCGGAGCTCCGTTCGCCGATCCGAGACCAGATCCGTGGAGAGGACTAGAAGGCGCTTCTTTCTATCCGTGCCTTTCAACCGATCCATGGCTAGGAAGAGAACTCTTAGGGTAACGACATCTCTTCTCCCGATTTAGGATGCGTGCATGACATCTATGCTTTTACTTCCCTTTTTCTGAAATTTATGGCACCAGATCTCTCAAATGAGAGGGGTTTGGGTCGCCTTGGTTCAAGAAGAACCATCGGGTTGATTGAGTCCGTCCCCGACTTGATTTGCAATAGAGATCCGCTCCGTTAGTGGATTAGGCATTCTGTGTGAAGCCGAAATCGTGACCGGCGGTCCGATCCGGTGATGTTGCTTAACGTGCATATCAGGGATTTTGCTAGAAATCCGATGACGGCGAAAACGTCGTTTGTGTTGCCCTTATGTTCGTGTGAGAATGAACGTTGGTTTGGAAAGGGTAATGGTGATGTGAATGTGAATGCGTGGTTTGTCTTTGTGGTCGGCTGGCTAGCCCGTGAATGCTTGGATTCATGTGGGGAGAGTGTCCCGGCAAGACAAGTCCCCTTCGTGGCTGTGGCGAGAACAAAGTATGCTGGTGCGCCCGTTGGCAAGATGAGCCATGTAAGTGGTGAGGTCCCAGTGGAGTTCTTGGCTTTTGGCTCTGTGATTGTGGTGAGAACAAGTATGATGGTGCGCCCATTGGCAAGATGAGCCATGTAAGTAGTGAGGTCCCAGTGGAGTTCTTGGCCTTAGGCTTGTACGCCCGTGGGGGAATTGATGAGTACCCTTTGTTTGTTATGAAATATTGATGTGTGTTGTTATGTTAGAAGCATACACACCATATGGTGCCTTGGGTGAAACCCAGGTTTGCATACATGTTGCATTGCTAGATCCCCTTACTCTTATTGCTCAACATAGAAACATGGATGATGATTGTGACACCCATGCTTGTCATGTTTATGTTAATACTATTTATTACATTTGCATACGAAGTGCTGACTTGCAGGGTGATGTAGTTCCCCGGGGTCCACTAGGACGACCGGGAGGAGGGGTGTTTTTACACCGTTGTTGGTCAGCCAAAGCTGACCCTCGTTTACCGCTCTTTGTGATTTGGATGCAGGGCAAGGATCACAGGCTGGACCTAGCTCGCCGACCAGAAAGGCCTAAGCTTCATGAAGTGCTCTTTTCATGATTTCTAGTTTGATTTGATGTCTTTACCTATTTCGGCTTGCATGCCGAGGTAGCTTAGGATTGTGATGATCTGTTGGATACTTTTATGCCATGTTTGACTTGAGTTGAAGTTTTGTAAGGCCTTAAGGCCGTAGTACTCTTATGTAGATGTGGACAACTTCTGTGGTTTGTTTTATTGTTTCCGCTGTGTTAGTTCTGAGTTTTGATATGGTTAGATATATATAACTTTTTAATGCTAAAGCTGTGATGTTTTGGGGTCCCGGCCGGACCTATATTATATAGTCATTGCAGGGGAGGTGTTACAATTTGGTATCAGAGGGAGGTTTGCGTTCTTGTTGAGGGTTAGCGTGTTCGGATCGCGTTAAGAGGTTGTCCACATAGGAGTACTTTGCGGGACCATGAGTGTCCTTGCATTCGAGTCTTGCGAATAGAGTTTGATTTGTTTTTCCCTGCTTATGCTAGGATAGTGGCGACGATGCGGCGACGTCGAGGCGTCAAGAGGAGCCATCGGCAAGCAGTGCAACGACCCCAGCCCTTGTGAATATGGGTGTGTCCCTGGCAGAATTTTGTCGTATGCTAGCAGAGGCGATGGTGGCGGCTCAATTTGCGGCGATGCCACAGATTGCGACGCCTGTTGTGCAGGCTGCGAATCCTGTTACTCCGGTCACTATGATGCCGGAAGTGGGAGTAAGGCAGGTAGAGCCGTTAGCCGAGAGTACGGTTGGGCAAGGAGATCGTAAGATGAAGTACTATCTGAGTTTCCATCCTCCGACGTTCAAAGGAGTTGGCACTCCGACAGACGCCGAGGATTGGTTGGCGAGAATTCAGCAACTCCTGAAAGCGGCAGAGACCCCAGAGGACAAGCAGTCCCAGTTCGCAGCGTTTATGTTAGAAGGCGACGCCAAGCTGTGGTGGGTGAATCATAGCACTCATCATTTCCCTGGGCGTGCCCCGTCCATGGAAGAGTTCGGGAATGCCTTCCTGAAGCGCTATATCCCCTCTTCGACGAGGTTAGCCCTTCAGTGGCAGTTCTTAAACTTGGTGCATCGCGAGAAGACGGTAGACGAGTACTTGCAGGAGTTTACTTGGTTGGGTCGTTATGCAGGAACGACCATGGCAGGCGATGAGGAGAGGGATAATCTCTTCTATCAGGGTCTGAGCGAGAGCTTAAGGCAACCTTTGATAGCCTTAAAGAATGCGGGGTTCAATGAGTTAGTTGAAGCTGCTCGAACTTTGGAGAGCGATATGGAGCGAACCCAGTGCCGCAAGGGCTTGGCGGCGAAGCAGGGAGAAAGTAAGCCATCTCAGTCTCAGGGGAAGTCTGAGAAAAGTTGGTGGAAGAAAAAGCCCCGTCCTTTTAGGACTGGTGAGAGGAGCGGTGCGGCTCCTTGAGAGTTCCGTTCCAAGGGGCCTTCGACATGCTACAAGTGTGGCAAAGTGGTCCACATAGCTCGGGTCTGTTTCGAGAATGGAGTTGAGCCAGAGTAGAGACAGGAGCAGTCGGTGCGTTCTGGTCCTACTGTTGGGGAGAAAGGGAAGGCGGCGGAGTCCAATGCTTCCCGTTTCCCTCCTGTGCAGCCTAGAGCGTACAACCTCGGACAGCAGAAAGCGATTCGTCAGCCTGACGTGGTGACAGGTACGAAAGTTCAGAGTTCCGTTTAATAGTTTTAACCTATTCGCGACCTTTCATATTTGTTATATGCGTGTTAGGCTTTGTGCTAGTTTCTGGCTATCCCTCTAGAATGTTGTTCGACACGGGAGCGTCACACTCTTTTCTCGCGAAAAGCTTTATCCGGAGGATCGGTGTTGAGACTGTCGAGGCAGAGGCGGAGCTCAGTGTGCGCATGCCAAATGGGTCTTTCATGACCACTACAAGGAAAGGACGCATTGTGTTGAGGATTTGCGAGTATGACTTCGAGTTGGTAGCAGCAATTCTACCACTAGCCGAATTTGACATCATCCTGGGGATGGACTGACATGCAGAGCAACGAGCTAGTATTGACTGTCTGTTGAAGGTGGTGACCTTAAGGAGTGAAGGAAGAGCGGAGGTCAAGTTCGAGGGCCTATGCGGAGTGGTCTGCTCCCTGATTTCTATCGTGCAAATGATGCGTGCGGTGAATCAAGGAGGTGAGGCATTTGTCGCTTTGTTGGAGACTCACTCCACAAAGTTGGCGATCAGAGATGTACCAGTGGTGGAGGAATTCGAGGATGTGTTCCCTGAGGAGCTTCCGGGAGCGCCTCCTCAGCGTGAAATTGACTTTTCGATTGAGTTGGTGTCGGATGCGAGGCCGGTGTCGCGTCCTCCGTTTAGGATGGCACCAAAGGAACTGGCTGAGTTAAAGGTGCAGTTGCAAGAGTTGCTCGAGCAGGGGTACATTAGGCCCAGCTCCTCCCCTTGGAGTGCGCCGGTGTTGTTCGTTAAGAAGAAAGATGGTAGTATGCAGCTGTGTATAGACTATCGCGAGTTGAATAAGTTGACCATCAAAAATAAGTACCCGATTCCGCAAATCGATGATTTGTTCGATCAGCTGGTGGGGTCAACAGTGTTCTCTAAGTTGTACTTGAAGTCGGGTTACTATCAGTTAAGGATCCGAGAAGAGGATATTCCCAAGACGACGTTTGGGATGAGGTATGTAACGATTCAAATTTGCTAATAAAATGAAATAAAAGTCGTCCCCTATGATGAAAATATCAAATCAGTGTTGACATGGTCCATCACAACGAATTTTGATTTCGAGTTAATTTCTGAGTATTACAATATGAAAATATAGTTTACATTTTGGACTATTTTGATTTGGGTTAAATTTGTAATGCTAAGAGCCTTGGATATATGCTCATTGGTGTGCTAATATTTAACTTGGTGCAACTTGGTGTGCCAATAAGGAAAATGGCTGTATTAAGAGAATTAAAACCCAATTAGGTTGAGCGGTGGAGTGAAGCGGTGGCAAGGAAGTGTGGATCGACTTTTTTAGGTAAAACCGAGCTTTCCCTTCTCAGAGAATCCCGCACCCACCGTTTCGGCACCCTTTCAGTTCTCGTCTAGGGCTCACTGGAATCACTAGCTTCCCCGCCTTCTCCCTTTGGTTCCTGGTTCTCTCGGCAGGAGTGGGGCTTTGGTCTTGGCTGGTGTGTTGTTGAATCGGTTCTGAAGGGGCTGGATCTGTATTTGTGGTCCTTCTACCTCCCTGTAAGCTTTCCTTCCTCCTTTTCCCTGCTTATATGGTTTCGATGTTAAGGGCTTGTATGTGAAGGGCAATTATATGGTTTCGATGTTTTTGGGAAGTTGTCTTATGATGGCCGGTTGATGCTATCTAGGTTACGATGGTGAAATAGGGAAGGGGGAAGAGGGGCAATACTTAGGACATTCATGATTTCTTTTTCAAAATATTGGTTTACTACTATTGCTAAATGGTTGTTGTGGGTTTTAAATTAGTGAGCTGCTATTGTTGTGATACCCCAATTTCACTGCAATGATTATTGGGGGGATTTCTGCTGTTATGGGGCTGATTTTTACTTTATTTTCTATTTCTGATAAATGGGGAATTGTTAAGAGATCGAATTACTGTTAACTGGGTATTACGTGATGGGTATGCTTTGGGCTTTACCTTACCTCCTGATCAACTGCTGTTATATGTCTTATTATGGATCTTGCCTAAGCTGTACCAGCTATTGTTATAGAAAAGCTATATGGTTTTGTTGGGGGGGGGGGGGGGGATTCATTATTGTTATTATTCAATTCCCTATATCCAGCTGTTACTTTACATTAGTTTAAAAAGAGAGTTTTGAACTGATTTGGCTTACTTGTGCATGCTTTGACTGGGTATACCAGGGGTTTTCTGAGTTTAATGGCTATGTTGGCCGGCCAAGTTAGAAATCCTAATGGCCGACTATTGCTTTAACTAGTATTTTATTTTATCATGAGGGGAAACGTCTTACAGTTAACTACTGTTATGGGCTTTACTTTATAATTTGAGGAATATGAAAACAATGAGTTGAATTGTGTTTTATTTGATCTTGGCTCCTTTATGGTTAAGCAAAATAGAGGGCCGGTTATATAGCTTCCAAATGATGTAATCATAGTAGGTAATATTGTAACTATAGTGAGGTGCAACCCCGATATAAATGCCCTAAATGATATGATGCTATACAGATACAGTGAAGGATGGCACCTCCATATAGACATGACAATGATATGAATTATTGATGGTGAGAGCTACCTGTTTCATTTATGCTTTATGGCTTTACTTTCTTTTTATATACACTCTCTTTTTATACTGAATGTTACATGCATAGTTGATATCACTGATACTAAATGTCGCTATATTGTATGGCCTTGAAAAAGGCAAACAGGTGAATGATATTTCTGAGGGGATTTTAAAAATGAATAACTCACTTTATGTAAGCGTGTCGACACGAGGTTATGTTACGGGCGAATTGAAGTGCATGCATATGAATGAAATGAATATGATGATTTGCCAAGTCAGTCGACCGTAGGCGGAAACGCGTGTGCACGTACTGATTTGGATACAGGACCTAGAGGGGTCGGGCCAGTCTATCGAGTCAGTCGGCCGTAGGCGGAAATGCGTGTGCACGTACTGATTTGGATAGATGACCCAGAGGGGTCGGGCCCAAAGAAAAGGAAAAAGGAAAATGAATTTCAATTCAATCGCCCCTAATATATCCTAAGAAAAGAAACGTTCATGGAAATTCTGAGTTAAAAAGTTATAAAGGTACATGGATAAATGCTTATAGACATGAAAACTGACATGAAGATATGTATGTGCACTGCTTCCAAGATATAGATACTGTTATGATACTTGTATTGTTCCGTAGCTCATATGAATGCTATAACTCCTTCTACTGTTTATGATTATTGAAACGTTCCCCCAGTCATTATGTTCTTTCATAGACACTGATACATGGACACACTGATATAATGCTATACTGATAGACTGATATACTGCTACTATGATAAACTGATACACTGATGTAGACATACTGATGCATGGAATTATTGCTTACACTGATATACTGATACAAGGATTTTATTGCTTATACGGATACACTGCTTTACTGTTATCTTGTTATATGATATGATTATGATCCTATACTGCTCATACTGTTTTACTGGTACTAACATGTTCATATAGTTATATGCTGCATAAGTTACTACTGAGATAGAAAACAGTTAGTAAATGAAAATGATGTTTTGAAATGTGTAAGTTTTTTTAAATGTATATAGCAATTAAAGAGGTATATCCTCACTTAGTCATATTTTTATGACTAAGCCCGTCGTCAAATTTTGTAGGTAACGAACATGACTTGGATACGGGAAAATAAAAGAACTGATTATGATAAGACAAAACAGTTTCAACAAGTAAGCAAGGTTTGCAAGTACATTTCTTATTATGTGTCTTTATTTTTTATGCACTAGCCTTACTTCAACCTGGGACACAAGTATGACCATAGCTTAGGTACAGATGTATGTGGGGTCTAAATGGGCCCCTCACAATTTGGTATCAGAGCTAGGTTTCGAAGAAGTTCGGTTGTAGTGAGTACTGAATAAGTATACATGATATGGCGGTGAGAAGAGCGCTCATCGAAATCGAGTTATTCAAAATTTGTCTAAATCGAATTACGTCAAAAGATTGTAGAAGGAATGCATGAATGGAGATGAATCAAATGAATTTGACATGAACTATTATGTTAACGCACGAGTCAACACAAATGGTTCCACAAAGAAATGTTTTCGTATTTTTTTACGATGGGTAAAGGAATATGATAAACATAAATAGTTGAAAGAGGAATGCACTACGAATTGGAAGGACGATCATATGTAAAATAATTGAACACGTAACGAAGGGTGTATAAATAATGGGTTCTAATCTTCTAAAAGAGACAAATGCTTAAAAATTGTTTTCACGAAGTCATTGTTAAACATCCGAAGAAAAGTAATAGTGAATGAAGTAAAAGTGAGAAGAAGTAATAGGGAATGAAATTAATATGCATTGTGCGTTTACCTTCATCTTACATAGTTTTGAAACAACGTGTTACACAAACATATACAAAGAAAATGAATACGTTTACAATTGCAATTTTTTTTATTGAAAGTTCTTATGACAAGGAAATAGGATAATCAAGGTGTGTAAAATAGACAAGATAACATAATGTAATGAGTGTATGTATTTTCTTAACATAATGTAATGACTATTGATTGGGTAAATCTAGCAATTTCAGTTTATGGTGCTATTGTAAGAATCAAAATAAGTTGAATAGATGACATATGAAACAATGTTGAGAATTATTGTGTTTATCATTATGGTGTCTGCATGGGCAAAAAGGGTGAAATAAAAGTCCAATATGAACGATTGCGTCATTTAGACCATTTGTCATAATGGCAAAGGATATGGTTTCCAAGAAATATTTCGTAGATATGGCAAAGGATATGGTTTCCAAGAATGTGCAACTTAAATTTATTAAACAACCTTACCCAAAAGGAAGGAGTTCCTCAAGCTAAAATTAATATGAAATTAGATTCCATTTTAAATGAAGTCATACAAGTAAGGATAAAAACGATGTGTAATCTTAGAAAGCATGAACTGAATATGATATCTCAAATGAGAGGATAAAAAAGAAAACATTGATATGTGAAGAGAGAAGAGTATCGTTAAATTCAGAAAGATTTGATGGCCAACTAACAACCCAATGAAATAACAGTAGCTGGTCAAGTTTAGCCAAGTTATCAAAAAAAAAAAAAGAACTTCCATAATTAGTGATTATTCCATACCCATGATAACGACCACTAAAACTTAAGCTTAGATTTTCCCCCCAGGAAAAATCCATACATACATGCAGCTTGTCAAGACAATAGAAAGCCCCCAATAATTACTAAGGGACTATTGAAGATTATCAACAGCAGCTGATTACTAAGTAAGCAAAAGAGGAGAAGCAACAGCCGGCTACAATTATAGAAATCCCTCAATAGATGGGATGGCAAATGTCATCATATATTTACGAACTAGTTGGAAATGTTATAGAAGGAAAAGCTATTACTGGTTCCTGTTGTTGTGATCTCATCTAAAATAAGATGACCAACAGTGGCACATTATTTGATTAAAACAATATTCATAAGGATTGCGATTTGAAGAAAAAACCAAGAATGACGAATGTTGTGCTTATGAAGCATAAAATCAAGGGGTAAGTATTGTTATGCAAGTTAGAACAATCGAAAGACCATATGAAATAAATTTATATTTATGTCTTATCATAGTAAAGAAAGAATAAAATATGAAGGTTGAACAAGTAACGAAGAGTGCACAAATAAAAAGGTTTTTAACATCCGAATATATAGGATTGTATTCAATGCAAGCACTGCAAAATATCCGTAGTAAGTCTGACGAACTTCACAGTTGTAAGAACTAAGGTTCAAGAAATACTTACTGCTAAAATAAAAGGAGAATATTGTGAGAAGTATGTAACATTTACAGGAAATGAGTATGAAAAGTAAAGGCTGTAATGACTTGTAATTCCACGTTCACTCTATATAATATATCTTGGATTTCGGCCGAATCCTTGATACGTTATATGATTTTAAAAGAGGTGTTACAAAAATAATGGAAGGTACGTAAAGATAACGGAAAAAGAAGCAAGGGAAAGAAATACCGGTAAGTAATATTATGTTATAATTTCAATGAATGTGAACATACGTAATATGTTACAAGCTATAAATGAAACCGAAATGAAGGTACAGAATAAACGATAAAAGAAATGTGTAAACAGAACAACGTGAATATAGGAACAAGAAAGTTCACTGACACTCGATCTATTGTAAGTCGTTCTGACAGAAATGATAACGAGAGAATGATAGGATAATAAGATACGAAAATAAATCAACAATTGAGAAATTTGACCGCGAAATATGACTATGAATAATGAACGTCTTAATGGTGCTTAGGAAGGAATTGACATAACAAGTAAATGAATTGCGAATGAGAATAAACAAAGTATGTAACGAATACGAGATAAAAAGCCAATTGAGTACACGAATACACTATGTAATATTGCAGGAAATTTTAAAATTTAAAACTTGTGCAAGGAATGCGTCTACTGATAGGTGATGACATGTGCGTAGATAAAATAGTAACAGAAAACTCACAATGTGCATATCATGTTAAAAGTATAATACTGAAACAGAAATATGAAAGTGCTTACGAAAATGTTTTACTGAATAATGTATTGAAAGGTGATAAAAGCTTCACGGAACACTAATTTTCTTTTACTATTGAGTGTGGCGGTTTGTAGATCGCTTGTTTGAAAACGTAAGTATTTATAAAATATATTTGCGGATTGATACTGTGTCCTATTTTCGAGGACGAAAATTTCTATAAGAGGGGAAGAGTTTGTAATGATTCAAATTTGCTAATAAAATGAAATAAAAGTTGTCCCCTATGATGAAAATATCAAATCAGTGTTGACATGGTCCATCACAACGAATTTTGATTTCGAGTTAATTTCTGAGTATTACAATATGAAAATATAGTTTACATTTTGGACTATTTTGATTTGGGTTAAATTTGTAATGCTAAGAGCCTTGGATATATGCTCATTGGTGTGCTAATAGATAACTTGGTGCAACTTGGTGTGCCAATAAGAAAAATGGCTGTATTAAGAGAATTAAAACCCAATTAGGTTGAGCGGTGGAGTGAAGCGGTGGCAAGGAAGTGTGGATCGGCTTTTTTAGGTAAAACCGAGCTTTCCCTTCTCAGAGAATCCCGCACCCACCATTTCGGCACCCTTTCAGTTCTCGTCTAGGGCTCACTGGAATCACTAGCTTCCCCGACTTCTCCCTTTGGTTCCTGGTTCTCTCGGCAGGAGTGGGGCTTTGGTCTTGGCTGGTGTGATGTTGAATCGGTTCTGAAGGGGCTGGATCTGTATTTGGGGTACTTCTACCTCCCTGTAAGCTTTCCTTCCTCCTTTTCCCTGCTTATATGGTTTCGATGTTAAGGGCTTGTATGTGAAGGGCAATTATATGGTTTCGATGTTTTTGGGAAGTTGTCTTATGATGGCCGGTTGATGCCATCTAAGTTACGATGGTGAAATAGGGAAGGGGGGAAGAGGGGCAATACTTAGGACAGTCATGATTTCTTTTTCAAAATATTGGTTTACGACTATTGCTAAATGGTTGTTGTGGGTTTTAACTTAGTGAGCTGCTATTGTTGTGATACCCCAATTTCACTGCAATGATTATTGGGGGGATTTCTGCTGTTATGGGGCTGATTTTTACTTTGTTTTCTATTTCTGATAAATGGGGAATTGTTAAGAGATCGAATTACTGTTAACTGGGTATTACGTGATGGGTATGCTTTGGGCTTTACCTTACCTCCTGATCAACTGCTGCTATATGTCTTATTATGGATCTTGCCTAAGCTGTACCAGCTATTGTTATAGAAAAGCTATATGGTTTTGTTGGGGGGGGGATTCATTATTGTTATTATTCAATTCCCTATATCCAGCTGTTACTTTACATTAGTTTAAAAAGAGAGTTTTGAACTGATTTGGCTTACTTGTGCATGCTTTGACTAGGTATAACAGGGGTTTTCTGAGTTTAATGGCTATGTTGGCCGGCCAAGTTAGAAAATCCTAATGGCCGACTATTGCTTTAACTAGTATTTTATTTTATCATGA
The DNA here is from genome assembly GCA_033032865.1 of Dactylorhiza incarnata. Lineage (NCBI taxonomy): Eukaryota > Viridiplantae > Streptophyta > Magnoliopsida > Asparagales > Orchidaceae > Dactylorhiza > Dactylorhiza incarnata. The sequence continues at coordinate 1,048,070 of JAWHQI010000006.1, forward strand.
GGGGAAACGTCTTACAGTTAACTACTGTTATGGGCTTTACTTTATAATTTGAGGAATATGAAAACAGTGAGTTGAATTGTGTTTTATTTGATCTTGGCTCCTTTATGGTTAAGCAAAATAGAGGGCCGGTTATATAGCTTCCAAATGATGTAATCATAGTAGGTAATATTGTAACTATAGTGAGGTGCAACCGCTATATAAATGCCCTAAATGATATGATGCTATACAGATACAGTGAAGGATGACACCTCCATATAGACATGACAATGATACTAATTACTGATGGTGAGAGCTACCTGTTTCATTTATGCTTTATGGTTTTACTTTCTTTTTATATACACACTCTTTTTATACTGAATGTTACATGCATTGTTGATATCACTGATACTAAATGTCGTTATATTGTATGGCCTTGAAAAAGGCAAACAGGCGAATGATATTTCTGAGGGAATTTTAAAAATGAATAACTCACTTTATGTAAGCGTGTCGACACGAGGTTATGTTACGGGCGAATTGAAGTGCATGCATATGAATGAAATGAATATGATGATTTGCCAAGTCAGTCGGCCGTAGGCGGAAACGCGTGTGCACGTACTGATTTGGATACAGGACCCAGAGGGGTCGGGCCAGTCTACCGAGTCAGTCGGCCGTAGGAGGAAACACGTGTGCACGTACTGATTTGGATAGATGACCCAGAGGGGTCGGGCCCAAAGAAAAGGAAAAATGAAAATGAATTTCAATTCAATCGCCCCTAATATATCATAAGAAAAGAAACGTTCATGGAAATTCTGAGTTAAAAAGTTATAAAGGTATATGGATAAATGCTTATAGACATGAAAACTGACATGAAGTTATGTATGTGCACTGCTTCCAAGATATAGATACAGTTATGATACTTGCATTGTTCCGTAGCTCATATGAATGATATAGCTCCTTCTACTGTTTATGATTATTGAAACGTTCCCCCAGTCATTATGTTCTTTCATAGACACTGATACATGGACACACTGATATAATGTTATACTGATAGACTGATATACTGCTACTATGATAAACTGATACACTGATGTAGACATACTGATGCACGAAATTATTTCTTACACTGATATACTGATACAAGGATTTTATTGCTTATACGGATACACTGCTTTACTGTTATCTTGTTATATGATATGATTATGATCCTATACTGCTCATACTGTTTTACTGGTACTAACATGTTCATATAGTTATATGCTGCATAAGTTACTACTGAGACAGAAAACGGTTAGTAAATGAAAATGATGTTTTGAAATGTGTAAGTTTTTTTAAATGTATATAGCAATGAAAGAGGTATATCCTCACTTAGTCATATTTTTATGACTAAGCCCGTCGTCAAATTTGTAGGTAACGAACATGACTTGGATACGCGAAAACAAAAGAACTGATTATGATAAGACAAAACAGTTTCAACAAGTAAGCAAGGTATGCAAGTACATTTCTTATTATGTGTCTTTATTTTGTATGCACTAGCCTTACTTCAACCTGGGACACAAGTATGACCATAGCTTAGGTACAAATGTATGTGGGGTCTAAATGGGGCCCTCACAATTTGGTATCAGAGCTAGGTTTCGAAAAAGTTCGGTTGTAGTGAGTACTGAATAAGTACACATGATATGGCGGTGAGAAGAGCGCTCATCGAAATCGAGTTATTCAGAATTTGTCTAAATCGAATTACGTCAAAAGATTGTAGAAGGAATGCATGAATGGAGATGAATCAAATGAATTTGACATGAACTATTATGTTAACGTACGAGTCAACACAAATGGTTCCACAAAGAAATGTTTTCGTATTTTTTTACGATGGGTAAACGAATATGATAAACATAAATAGTTGAAAGAGGAGTGCACTACGAATTGGAAGGACGATCATATGTAAAATAATTGAACACGTAACGAAGGGTGTATAAATAATGGGTTCTAATCTTCTAAAAGAGACAAATGCTTAAAAATTGTTTTCACGAAGTCATTGTTAAACATCCGAAGAAAAGTAATAGTGAATGAAGTAAAAGTGAGAAGAAGTAATAGGGAATGAAATTAATAGGCATTGTACGTTTACCTTCATCTTACATAGTTTTGAAACAACGTGTTACACAAACATATACAAAGAAAATGAATACGGTTACAATTGCAATTTTTTTTTATTGAAAGTTCTTATGACAAGGAAATAGGATAATCAAGGTGCGTAAAATAGACAAGATAACATAATGTAATGAGTGTATGTATTTTCTTAACATAATGTAATGACTATTGATTGGGTAAATCTAGCAATTTCAGTTTATGGTGCTATTGTAGGAATCAAAATAAGTTGAATAGATGACATATTAAACAATGTTGAGAATTATTGTGTTTATCATTATGGTGTCTGCATGGGCAAAAAGGGTGAAATAAAAGTCCAATATGAACGATTGCGTCATTTAGACCATTTGTCATAATGGCAAAGGATATGGTTTCCAAGAAATATTTCGTAGATATGGCAAAGGATATGGTTTCCAAGAATGTGCAACTTAAATTTATTAAACAACCTTACCCAAAAGGAAGGAGTTCCTCAAGCTAAAATTAATATGAAATTAGATTCCATTTTAAATGAAGTCATACAAGTAAGGATAAAAACGATGTGTAATCTTAGAAAGCATGAACTGAATATGATATCTCAAATGAGAGGATAAAAAAGAAAACATTGATATGTGAAGAGAGAAGAGTATCGTTAAATTCAGAAAGATTTGATGGCCAACTAACAACCCAATGAAATAACAGTAGCTGGTCAAGTTTAGCCAAGTTATCAAAAAAAAAAAAAGAACTTCCACAATTAGTGATTATTCCATACCCATGATAATGACCACTAAAACTTAAGCTTAGATCTTCCCCCCAGGAAAAATCCATACATACATGCACCTTGTAAGACAATAGAAAGCCCCCAATAATTACTGAGGGACTATTGAAGATTATCAACAACAGCTGATTACTAAGTAAGCAAAAGAGGAGAAGCAACAGCCGGCTACAATTATAGAAATCCCTCAATAGATGGGATGGCATGGCAACGTGATGGCTTATGGGTCGAGGCAGCTAAAGACTCATGAGAGAAATTACCCCGTCCATGACTTGGAGTTGGCGGCGGTAAATTTTGCGTTGAAGTTGTGGCGGCACTACATGTATGGTGCGAAGGTTGAAATCTTCACGGACCACAAGAGCTTGAGGTATCTTTTAGATCAGAAGGATCTTAATATGAGGCAGCGTAGGTGGGTCGAGTTCCTTGGGGACTACGACATAGCGATTCAGTATACGCCAGGCAAGGCCAATGTGGTGGCTGACGCCTTGAGTAGGAAGTACTCTGGGCAAGGGAATTGGATTGAAGCGCATGACGAGCGTTTGATGTGAGAGTTCGACTCTCTTGGCATTGTATGCGTGGCTAGGGGTGAATCCAGCGCAGCTCGGCTGAACTGGATCGAGATGCAGTGTGATCTAGTAGATCAAATTCGAGAGGCAACCAGTGCAGATGAAGTGTGTCAGCAATTGGCATTGGAAGCTCAGCAAAGCGAAGGCAGTGCGTTGGAGATGGTCAGTGGACTTTTAAAGAGAAATGGAAGGGTGGTTGTCCCTTGTTTTGGCAAGCTCCGTGAGGAGTTGATGTTCGAGGCTCACATCACGAAGTACTCCATTCACCCAGGAAGTACGAAGATGTACTTGGATTTGAAGAAATCCTTTTGGTGGCATGGGATGAAGCGGGATGTAGCTTTGTATGTAAGCCGGTGTCAGACGTGCGCCTTGGTGAAGGAGGAATGCCAAAGGCCGGGTGGATTCTTGAAACCTCTTCCTATCCCTGAGTGGAAATTCGACGACATCTCCATGGATTTTGTGCATGGTTTACCTCGATCGTGGCAAGGTAACGATGCGATTTGGGTGATTGTGGATCGCCTGACCAAGGTAGCCCACTTCATTCCAAATTGGAAGGATGATAGTGTGGAGAAGCTCGTGGAGCTTTACGTTCGAAACATTGTGCGGTTGCACGGAATTCCAAAGAGTATCATTAGTGATCGCGATGGACGTTTTACGTCCAAAGACTGGATGTTAGTGCAACGAAGTTTGGGCACAAAACTGAAGTTTAGTACCGCGTTCCATCCGCAGACCGATGGCCAAACGGAGAGAACGAATCGTACGATGGAGGACATGTTGAGAATGTGTGCTCTCGATTTCGGAAAAAGTTGGGAAGACCACCTCTTCATGGCGGAGTTTGCCTACAACAATAGTTTTCAGGCGAGTATCAAAATGATGCCATACGAGGCTTTGTATGGAAGGCGGTGTCCAATGCCGATGTCTTGGATAGATGCGGGAGACACCCAGTTGCTAGGAAAAGAAGTGGTGGCAGACGCTTGTGAGTTGGTGCGAACGATCCAGGAGCGCATGAAGGTTGCTCATGATCGGCAGGCAAAGTATTTTAATGCGCGCCACAGAAATGTGGAGTTTGTGGTGGGCGACATGGTCTACTTGAAGATCAAGCCGTTCAAAGGCGTTTCGCGAATTCGACGACTCAAGAAATTGAGTCCAAGATATTTGGGTCCGTTTAAGGTTACAGAACACATAGGCGAAGCAGCCTATCGGTTGGCGTTGTCCGTAGAGCTAAGCGGATTACATGATTTATTTCATGTTTTGGTGCTGAGGAAAGCATTGGTGGAGCCGGAGGATGTGGTTGAGTCTTCGACCGTTCCTGTAATCGAAGATCTGAGGACGATAGTGCGTCCAGTTTGCGTGGAGGATTCTGAAGTCCGGCGGTTGCGGAACAAAGTGGTCAAGCTGGTGAAAGTGCGTTGGGATAATTGCGGACGAGACGAGTTCTCGTGGGAGCAAGAGCAAACAATGCGGGATAACTTTTCGGAACTGTTCATTTCAGGTATGTGTGTTAGTTATGCTGTCGTTAATGTTTTAAATTTCGAGGACGAAATTCTTTTAAGGGGGGTGGATTTATAACACCCCAGATTTGCTGTATCTGGGAGCTAGCACTGCGTTAGGTGTTAACGCAGGCGTTAGCTGCAACACTCCTTTTTGCGATGGTGTTCGACAAAAGGAATTCGTCGATCGAAGTTCGTTGAAAGTGAGTTCAGAACCGCTGGGATACTGAGTCGATTTCGTTCATCGAATGGAGTTCGACAAAGGGGGTTCGGCGAAGAGAGTTCGTCGAATCGTTCAGAACCGCTGGGACGTTGAGTTGGTTTCGTTCGTCAAATGGAGTTCGGCGAAGAGTTCGACGAAGTTCGTTCGTCAAACACAGGTCGACGAAGTTCGATCGTCGAACGCAGTTCGACGAAGAGGTCGACGAGGAGAGTTCATCCGTTCGACGAAGGGTTCGACGAAGGGTTCGACGAAGGGGGTTCATTGAATGGAGTTCGATGGGAGTTCGGCGAACGTGGGCGTTAATTGGCGGAACCTGTTCCGTAAGTAGTTTTCCTGGACGTCCGATCTGTTTGGATCTTGATCTTACGGTCTAGATAGGTGCGTCCTAAGGTCTTATTTAGGGCAAAGAGTCCTTTTTCTGGCTTGGGGGGAAATCCTTTGTGATGTTGGAGGCGTTGAAGAGAGGAAGGGTTTTGGAGGAAGAAGAGGGCTAGGTCTGCCATTGTTGGAGCACCGGAGCTCCGTTCGCCGATCCGAGACCAGATCCGTGGAGAGGACTAGAAGGCGCTTCTTTCTATCCGTGCCTTTCAACTGATCCATGGCGAGGAAGAGAACTCTTAGGGTAACGACATCTCTCCTCCCAGTTTTAGGATGCGTGCATGACATCTATGCTTTTACTTCCCTTTTTCTGAAATTTATGGCACCAGATCTCTCAAATGAGAGGGGTTTGGGTCGCCTTGGTTCAAGAAGAACCATCGGGTTGATTGAGTCCGTCCCCGACATGATTTGCACTAGAGATCCGCTCCGTTAGTGGATTAGGCATTCTGTGTGAAGCCGAAATCGTGACCGGCGGTCCGATCCGGTGATGTTGCTTAACGTGCATATTAGGGATTTTGCTAGAAATTCGATGACAGTGAAAACGTCGTTTGTGTTGCCCTTATGTTCGTGTGAGAATGAACGTTGGTTTGGAAAGGGTAATGGTGATGTGAATGTGAAGGGGTGGTTTGTCTTTGTGGTCGGCTAGCTAGCCCGTGAATGCTTGGATTCATATGGGGAGAGTGTCCCGACAAGACAAGTCCCCTTCGTGGCTGTGGCAAGAACAAAGTATGTTGGTGCGCCCGTTGGCAAGATGAGCCATGTAGGTGGTGAGGTCCCAGTGGAGTTCTTGGCTTTTGGTTTTGCGATTGTGGCGAGAACAAGTATGCTGGTGCGCCCATTGGCAAGATGAGCCATGTAAGTGGTGGGGTCCCAGTGGAGTTCTTGGCCTTGGGCTTGTACGCCCGTGGGGGAATTGATGAGTACCCTTTGTTTGTTATGAAATGTTGATGTGTGTTGTTATGTTAGAAGCATACACGCCATAGGGTGCCTTGGGTGAAACCCAGGTTTGCATACATGTTGTATTGCTAGATCCCCTTACTTTTATTGTTCAACATAGAAACATGGATGATGATTGTGTCACCCATGCTTGTCATGTTTATGTTAATACTGTTTAATACATTTGCATAAGAAGTGCTGACTTGCAGGGTGATGTGGTTCCCCGGGGTCCACTAGGATGGCCGGGAGGAGGGGTGTTGTTACACCATTATTGGTCAGCCAAAGCTGACCCTCGTTTATCGCTCTTTGTGATTTGGATGCAGGGCAAGGTTCGCAAGCTGGACCTAGCTCACCGGCCAGAAAGGCCTGAGCTTCATGAAGTGCTCTTTTCATGCTTTCTAGTTTGATTTGATGTCTTTACCTGTTCCGGCTTGCATGCCGAGGTAGCTTAGGATTGTGATGATCTGTTGGATATTTTTATGCCCTGTTTGACTTGAGTTGAAGTTTTGTAAGGCCTTAAGGCCGTAGTACTCTTATGTTGATGTGGACAACTTCTGTGTTTGTTTTATTATTTCTGCTGTGTTAGTTCTGAGTTTTGAGATGGTTAGATCTATATCACTTTTTAATGCTAAAGCCGTGGCGATTATATGTTGTGGGGTCCCGGCCGGACCTATATTATATAGTCATTGCAGGGGAGGTGTTACATAGCGGTACTTCCATCTCCGTCGGGCACTGAATCTCTGTCAGCATCTCGTACATGATGTCCACCCACTCCTCAGTCCGAACTGTTGACTCTGTACCGAGATAGGATGGGGGAGAAAGCCAACGAAAGACGCTCAGCCAGTTGGCCCTGGGGTTTGGCTGTGGAGCCGGAGCCTGCTGAGCCCTGAATGCGTCCAGGATGGCTGCCAGTGTCTGTCCCATCTCCGTCTGCTGGAACGGAGTAGGAGCCGGTGGTGGTGGGATGACGTTTGGATTCGGAGGCACTCCATGCTGTGGGGTGGGGTTCGTCGCGGGCTACAAAAGAAAATTGACACTCATAAGGGGGTTTGTCTAAGAAGATTCAGTTAAAAGTGGACTTTTTCATGTGATTCCCCATATTGGCACACCATTGCTTCCGCTGCTAGTTTTTCCTTAAACTGAACTCGTGCGGGGTGGCCCAGGGTTTGTGGACTTCTTTTCTTCGGATCGAGGTTTGCTCTGATACCAGTTTGTAAGACCCCATTTTTTCTGCTACAAAACCGAGTCTTATGCCCAGAACCGCTGCTTTGTGGTGACACCAACACTCGGGAAGGTCGCCACTACAAAATGCCGATCCTGCTGGCCATATCGATCATAGAAGAAGAAAAGTATATTTGAACATATAAGAGCTCAAGTCCACATCACATGCTATATATAGATCATAATAATACTCCACAAGATAACAACTGACATAACAGAGTAATAATAAGAAAGGGCTCATGCCCAGTACATCATGTCCTCATTACAAGGTCACTCACAGAAGCAAATATACTAGTAACTACTCACGGATCCTGAGGCTGGTGCTCCTGTGCTAGACTGACCCATCTCCATCTGCACCGGCCGCTGGTGGTGCTGCGTCTCCTCGGTCCCCTAAAATGATATGGTCCACCAACCGTTAGTCAAAAGACTAAGCCAATCCCCCACCCCTCCCCTGGTGGCTCCTAGGCACCGTGCGGGAGGAATGAAGTGGATGACATCAAGGGATATAAAACAAGGTAGATGACATGTCTTAGCTATAAGAGTATCTATTACTACACATGTTTATATATATAGAGCAGTAAGTAAAGCATGGTAAGGAGCATGTAAAGAACAGTAAGTAAAGACAAGTATACAATAGAAAAGTAACCATTGATTTATACGAATGCCCATACAAACCTATAGACCAAGGGGTCGTTTAGCAGGGCCTATCGAATAAAAAGTCCCATACCGATTTATACAATAGGGGTAAGGGTTATAATGTAATGCTTATGCAATGACATGCATAGTTATGCAGTTTAATGCTATGTTCACACAAGTGCAACTCACACACTTCGACTCTATGCGCACAAACCTTTAGTTCCCCCTTTTTGGAGCTAACAAAACTCTCAGGATACCACCGTAGTGGTAAACGGAAGTGGTGGGTTGGGCCTCGCCCACCTCTAGGTTGGTATCCTCACTACCTACATAGACCTAACGTATGCCTCAACGCGAAGAACACAACCGCGGAGCGCCTGCGAACTCTTGCTGGCTGGCCCACCAGACTTTCTTGGCTAAGTGCAAACCACACATGCCGAGTCAAAGCATCGACGTCGGTACGAACGGTCGTCCATACTACAAACCCACCACCTTTATGCACATGCAATTATGATTACCATCTATCTCCAAGCATTAGCTCTCCAGGCGAACCCGCACGTCACCATAACCATCCGTGCCACCGGCTCGCCGGACTAACCCGTCCGTACCTACAACTACCGAGCCTACTGTTCATAAAACCAAACCAGCTAACTACCCGTAGCAATGAGATGTGAGTGAGTGTATTATTAAGTTAGTCTCGCATAACAAATTATTCCTACGGTTTGGGGTTAATCTTGGACTTCCCGAGGTCTACCCTGTGAGCGGCTCGTAGCGGTACTAGGAGGTACAATGGGATGACACCCCAAACCTCTCTTCATCAAGACACTTAATATTATTGATAACTACCATTAAGCATGCCCCCCTTACCATTTCACTTGAATTACCCCTAAGTGTTTTATGACTCTCCGAGAGAAAGGCAATCTATCGCCAATCCCGAGCACAAACTTGCCCTTAACCACCGGTCACACTCAACACATTGACTCTTATTGGTGACCACACATCTCTTCAACCAGACTAGGTACCCCAACTACCACTCATTCCTACCAAATGGTCTACAGGTTATCTTAACCCTATAGTTTTACTATACGCAGACCAAATGAGCTATATGAGGTGCATGAGAGGAGGCACTCTAAATAATCATCTAAATGACCCAAGATTATTATTGGGGGTGTGTTATGACATTATAACACCATCTCCAAAAATTAATAATTTTCCTACTTTATCTGGTATTTATTATAATTTCTCCAAAATCAGGGAACCTATGATTTTAAACACCAAGTATGGTTTTCTGATAAGCTATTGTCATGATAAAATTTGTACAACTACATATCATCAAAATAACTGCCACATATGAATTTCATAATTTTCCAGAAAGATTTTGACCTCCAAATAAAATATTGACTAATTTATCAAAATCAATGGTTAACAAAGGAAGTACCAAAAATACTCATTAAAATATTGCAGGAAAATTATCGAGTGTCTATAGTAATTAGAAAAGTTCACTGCTTGAGTTTCATAATTTTCCAAAGTCACTTGACCGTATAAATCCTTTATTTGAATAAATAGAGCCTAGGGCACCTTGTGAAGAGAATCATGTATAAGTTCTTCAAAAAATTATATTAAAATTAACAGGTTATATACTTGCCCTAAAAAGTCCTCTGACCAAGTTTCATGATTTTTTAGAGGGTATTAAACCCATAATTAATTTTCATACAACTAGGGCACATAATGGGGGTTGTGAATGAAGTTCTATTTTTATCACTTAAAAATTCTTAGCAAAATTATCAGAGAATAAAATCATCAATATAAACCTACTGACAAAGTTTCATAATCATCCTAGCATGTATGGACATGTAATTTCATTTTGAAAGAAGGTGACCTAACTAAATAATAAGCAATTCAGTGGGGACTAAAGTTACTAAAAATTCTAGTAAAATTTCCCAAGACTTATTTCCACCCCATGAAACTACCTACCAAGTTTCATGCCCATCCAAGGACACATGGTTTCATGCCCTTCAATAAGTTCAATTTGCAACCTAGGGTTTGAACTAGGGTTCTAGGGCTCATCCACCCCAAATCACCCAAAACCCTCTGTGGGGGGTGTCTTATGTGGTATTAAATCAGTGGCCAAGGTTTCATCACTTTTGGATGAGAATTGACCACTTAACCCAACAAGTGAACTTTTGACTTAATATCCCTTAGTTTGACCAATCTTGGGTTAGTTAAGTACCCAACAAAATCAATCCCAACTGAGATGAAATTTTTACCAAAGTCATCATGACCCTAAGGACCACCCACCAAAATTTGAAAGGGTTTGGAGGTTCCTAGACCCTAAAATTAATTCATACATGAATTATTAAATGTTTGCAAAAACCTTAGAAAAAGTTCCTCCAAAAATTCTAATTTTGGATATGTTAAGGGTGTGGGTATATGTAGGCTATGTTCCAAATTTCAGAACTTTTGGGTGGCTGGTTTAGTGGGGGCACACAAATCAAGCTATGGTCAACCCTTTGTATAGGTTGCACCATTTTGAGTGTTGTGGTCAGACCACTGACCCAAATTGCATGAAATTAATTTTGAATTAAAGTAGACTTCAGGGGCTACAAGTTTTATGTAGAACATTTTTCCATAAGGGGGCTCTAAGTATTTTCTATAATTAATCCTAAGTGCTGTATAAAGTGCGACAGATATAAATATATAATGATTTATATATCAAATGATGGCGCACGAATCTTGGCGCAAGATGAGCGTCCCCCACTCATCTTCTTCCTTCAGCCGACGGCTGAGAACAACCCATCCTGGAGCATTTTGGGAGGTGATTTGCCGACCACTTGAGCCCATTCCCGACCGGCCAATGCCACCACCACCTCCGTTGAGGTTGTGGCCGGCGATAGGCAGTGATTGGCCGGCCGGAGGTGGTCGGAATCGGGATTTCAGGGAGGGTCAAAATTTCGAAAATGAGACTCTTTCGGAGACTTGATTCGAGCCCGATTTAGCTCGAATTAAGCCCCAAGTTGATAGAGATCTAGCACTAGAGGAGGAGGAGGGGATCAGACCGTTGATTGGGCATTAGCCCTGGTGTTTCTCGGGTTGGCCATGGAAGGGAGAGTGCGCCTTGGAGCCATGCCGATTCTTCACTCAGAGGGCTCAAATTCTTCAGTGGAGTGTGGGTGGGGGGGGGGGGGTTTCCTCCTTGGCATGCTCTGAGGGTGTTAAAGAGGTCAATTGAGGCAAAGGGGGGAGGTTTCCAGAAATGCCGTTAATGACCATTAAGGGGGATTTCAGTTTTGATTGAGTGAGGTGAATATGGCCTCAATTTGGCCGGGAGAAGGCTGGAAACTCCTCCTCTCCCCAAGAGGAGATGAATGGGGCCATTAATGGGGGAGATTGAAGGTTTCTTCTTCCTCCCCATTAATTCCCCCTTTCTCTCTCTTTCCATTTGGGGCATTCTCTCTCATGGCCAAATTCGCTGAAATTAATTGGTCAATTCAGTAACTCCCAACCTCATTAGCTAGTGGACCACCTCAATTGGGTCTAGCCCAAGTGGATTGAGCTTGATTAGGTCAAAATAGGTCATTTTGACCTAAATTTAGGGTGGAGTTGACTTTGGTAAATTTGACCATTTGGGTTGACCCCAATGGGTGGATAGTGACCCATTGGCCTCCCCTAAGGGTTAGGGAGGTCTAGGTAGGGTTAATTTGTCAAGGTGGAGGCCAATTGACCATTAATAGGCCACTTTGACCAAAACAGGGATATAGTTGACTTAGGTCAAATTGGCCAAACTGGTGGCCCCATGATGGGGCTTTTTGGTCCATTGGGTACCTAATATCCTTATAAGGGTAAGGGCAAGGTCAATTTGCCATGGTGGAGGCCAATTGACCTAATTAGGCTACTTTGACTAATTTAGGGTTACGGTTGACTTTGGTCAACTTGACCTCTTTGGTTGACCCAGTTGGTCCTTGGTGCTCTAAGGGACCCCTAATGGGTTTGGGATGTTATGGTAGGGTCAAAGGGTCAAGGTGAGGCCCTAAAGTCCAACCCTAGGCTTGGTAACTAGAAATTGCTATTTGCAGACCACTGTGGTTTTCCTCCTTGCCTAAGTTCACATGGTCTTTTGAGCTTCCTAGGGTTTTGTCATGACCTAGTTATGACAAAACCATCTTAGGGGTGTAGTTATTTGAGGGATGTTACACCGCACCCCACTATCACGGGTGTGCGGCCAGGCCGCACCCCATGTGGGGTACGACACCCCCCATCACTGGGGTGCGGCCACGCCGCATCCCATAGGGGTGTGGCCAAGCCGCACCCATAGGGGGTGCGGCCAAGCTGCACCCAAAGGGGGTGAGGCCAAGACGCACCCATAGGGGGTGCGGCCAAGCCGCACCCATAGGGGGCCCCCGTTGGGGTGCGGCCAAGCCCCCCCCCCCCCCAACGGGGTGCGGCTAAGCCCTCCCCCTTCCCGCAGGGGGATTTGCGGAGGATCCCGCCGAAATCACACCCCCTCGTCAGGTGCGTCCGGATCCCAATTCCCCTTTGGGGCGCGACTTCTCATTTCCCATTTGTCGCGCGCTCAGAATGCTCCTGTGTTCATTGCGTGCTTAGAACGCCTCCTCGCACACTCAGAACGAACCCGTGTTCGTGCCACGCTTAGAACACTCCTGTGTTCATTGCGCGCTCAGAACGCTCTCGTGTTCGTGGCGCGCTCAGAACATTTCCTCGCGCGCTCAGAACGTTTTCACGTTCCTGACACGCGCGCAATTAACATTTCCTAATTTCTCAAATTGTAGGACCCGTTCGTCGCCTTCATCACCTTCAACGAAGCTGCCTGAATTGCCCAACCTGCCCGAACTGCCCGAGGGGCGAAATAGTCATTTACAAAAAATGGCGATCCGTCTGCTCCGAATCGACCAGCGTAATTCACCCATCAGGTGGTTACGGTGGTAATGACGACAAAATTACCGGGCTACCCCGACCAAAGCCATAAAAGGAGCCCAAAGCCATCATTTCAAGACACCTTGCCATCTACGCCCGAGAGAGCTCCTTTGAAGATTTCCTTGGAATTCTCCTTCGACGCTTGAAGATCTCCTTCGACCCTCAAAGATCTTCTTCGAATTTTGAAGATCTCATTCAAGCCTTCGGAGGTTGCGAAAGGCGACTCAACATTCTCACTTTTGTTCTCAGAAGAAGAAGCGTTCAGCTTCCCGAGAGGTGGTCTATCACCCTCATAGTTCCCTCTCTCTTTCTACCGTTATTACGAGCAGCAGCCTATCACGCTCGAGTTCTCAAACTCTAATTGTAACCCCCAGAAGATAGTGGAAGTTTGCCGGCACAGCTCCGACCGCGTGGTTTTTCACCCTTTTCAGGTTTTCCACGTTAAAAGTCCTTGTGTCACTTACTAATTCACTCATTGACTGTTTGCTCGCTCGGTTCGCTTCCGAGCTAAGGTGGTTCAATTCGACCGGTCTACCAGAGCACCTGAGCGATCCACAATAGTTTGGCGTCGTCTGTAGGAAATGTGTGTTGGGTTTTCTTTTAAACAACACATCATATGTGCGCAGCGGAAAAAACAAACAAGAACAACCTGAAACAGTTACTGGATCTTGCGAATTCATGGATCAATAAATAAAAGAGCAACACATTGCAATATACCTGAAAGGGGTTGAGTAAATACTTAATCAAGGTGCTCCAAGACTGTTGGAACCTTAGGTTTGATTTAAGTTAGGATCCACCTTTATTGTCTAAGTTTATATCATAACATATATTATAACTTAGATTAAATCCTATTAAGGTAGAAGGCTGAAAAGAAATATACAATAATATAAATAATATATATATAATAAGAAATATACAATAATATATATAATATACTAAGAAATATATATATATATAATATACTAAGAAATATAAATATATATATATTTAATTGGCAGAAAATAAGAGAAAGAATTAAATTTACATATATTCTCTGCGTTCGACGAACGACGATCTGCGTTCCCAGAAGGAATGTCGAGTTCCGAGCACAGAAAAGGATCTGCGCCTCTATGGAAGTCCATACGAGTGAATGAGAACCCTAGCTACCTGTTGAACAAGAACTAGATCGGATGAAAGTGCACAGTGTGCTTCTGTGAGTCCTCTAGAGGGGAGGGGGGGGGGGGGGGGTGAATAGAGATTTAAAATTATTTCTATCATAAAAGTGCAGTCAATAAAACTTATTAAAGAATTATGCTCACAAACAAAACACAGGCAGAATAAATATTGCTGAAAGTAAATGCTGAGAAAGTAAATGGGACAGCACAGAAAAGTACAGCACAGACACAAGGAATTTTATAGAGGTTCCCCAAAATGTGGGTACTGTTGGATCTGATGGCGCCCTTAGGGGGGGGGGGGGGGCTGAATAAGGGGTTTACTATTTTTTGGAATAAACTTACAGATTTTACTAAAACAGAAATTTTTGTTTGCTCTGTCGCTAACGCCGACATTAAGAGTCAACGCTGGCGTTAACTCTCCAGAAAAAGTATTTTTGCAGAAATATTCAAAATGATTTTCTTTATGAAATTCTAGAAAAATTAGATATACTGAAAACGAATTTTATATATCACAAAAATGATTACAAGGATAAAATTTCAATAACGCTTGAAATTGGAGGCGACAACTTGAAAAACACTTTTTGTTACTTCACCGGTCCTTCTCCCAAGGACCGGTTGGCTATAGCCTATCTATCCCCAGATAAGGCCTCTAGCCACCCTCTAGATCTACCCTTGACCTAGTCACCACGCACAAGGAGGCGAATTACCCCCTAAGCCGCACAAGGACCTAGTCGCTACACGCAAGGCGGTGAATTACTACCGTTACAAGAAAATATAAAAGGATAAAGATAAAATTAGAACAAATGACTCCCTAGAATGAAGAGTGCTGAAGGAGATGTTGAAGATACGCCATGACTACGTCGGAGTTGAAGCGAGCGTCCTTCTTCAAATTTGCCGCTGGAAATCTCCTTCTCACTCTTGTTCCTCAATGTTGGTGTTGGGAGTTCTCTCTGAATTTCTGAATGAAATGCTCTCTCAGATCTCTGGAATGAAGGTTTCAATGCATCTCTAACTTGAGCAAACAAAATCAGGACTTAGATAGACAGGGAGCTACTGCGCGGCGTTAAGAGTTAACGCCAGAGTTAAGCATTGTGTACGGCAGTTGCTGAGATCGTGCAAACCGTCGGGAACGTGGCAGAAACAAATTTCGTCGAACGAAACTCATTTCGTCGAACGTGCTTTCGTCGAACGGAATCCCATTTCGTCAACCGCAACCGTCAGGATCGTGGCAGAAACTAATTTCGTCGAACGAAACTAATTTCGTCGAACGCGCTTTCGTCGAACAGAGCAAAGTTCGTCGAACGCCATCAAAGTTCGTCGAACGAAAGTTCGCCGAACTCAATTTCGTTGAACTCCATTAAATTTCGTCGACCGCATTTTCGTCAAAAGCAATTTCGTCGAACGGTATCTCCTTTCGTCAAATGCAGTTTCGTCAAGTGCAATTTCGTCGAACGTCTCAGATTTCGTCGAATGCACTTTCGTTCTCAGCGGTTTCCTTCTCAACGGTTTCCTTCTCAGCGGTTTCCTTCTCAACGGTTTCCTTCTCAACGGTTGTTAATGCGGGGCGTTAACAACTAACGTGAGCGGTAGCTCTCTTTTCAGAGAATCGTCATCAATCAACATCCTGTTCATAGGGTTATATAACTATAGTACCTGCACACTATAAACACAAGCAAGATCAAATACATAGTGTGATTTGTTATTTCTCAAACTAAGAGAAGTGGAACACAAGCTCCAACAATCTCCCCCTTTTGATAATAACAAATCCACCAATAAGAAATAAAATATAATTAAAGTAGTGTTTATAGTAAATGTTAAGCGTTATAAACATGCATACTCCCCCTACATGAATGCATTTCCTAATGAACTCCCCCTAAATAAAAGATTTCTTTATTTCTGTATTTCTTCAATTATTGTCCCCCTTTTGTTATAATCAAAAGAAGGTGGGATAGAGTCATAACAATATAAAATAATATGCATTTAGTAGAGATAAGTGCAACTTGAATATAAATAGTGAACACAGCGAAAACAATTTGTAACATCTTGTAGAAATTGTAAGTACAAAATATAATAAGCATTTCACTCAAAATATTTTGATGTTTTGAAAGTTAGAAATAAAAGTTGCAAGTTCATTTGTAATTTGTAACAAAAAGTAGCAAGCAAGATTATAAAAATATCATGTAAAGATATGTTTACAATGTAAATAAATTTGCATTTCAAGTATACAAAAACATTGTAAAGATCATGCGTTGCTATCTAGTGCATTTACCCATGATTGTAGAAAATTGTATAGAGTGATTTTTAGTCCAATTCTCATGAGTGGAGGTATTATAAATGATAATGATGTGTGCAATAAGTGTGTTTTGATAATGTATACATGAGTATAAATCAAACCACATGAAACTATGTAATGTAAGAACATAACTTGAATTGAACATAAACAACTTTACTTCCACAAATTTCAATGCACATACATATTTTTTTGTATTTTTATTTTTAAAGAGAAGTGGCAAAAATTTTGTTTGCACAAGACACTTTGCACTTCTTTCCAAGATGCTCAACTTCACAATGCTCATTAAGACTTATCAGGAAGGTGAGTAGTGCTTGGTGGAGTTAACCTTGTCATTCATTATTTGCTTTTTAGATTAGTGACTAAGGACTCCAGATTCACTTGTTTTTGCAAACATAGAAATTTTATTTTATATACCATATTTCTCTAATCACAAGTGCATGAAGAACAAAGAATTCAAGAAAGAATTCAATGTTGTGTAGGTAAACGATTTATGAGATTCAAAATAAGTTCTTATACTACACAATTATGCAATAAGATTTAAAACAACTTGTATATTAACAAAAAGGTGTAAGTGAGAAAATCATTATCAAAGATGAAAACCTTACTCATACTTAGAGGCATGTAAAAATATTTCTACACATGTATTCTATAACTAATTTTGTTTTTGCACATTTGAAGATGATATTCAAGACATGATAAAATCAAAACAATATTTTTAAGAAACTTGAAGGTTTAAATTAAACATTGTAAAAAAAATCTTTAAGCAATATATATAATCATTCTTGAAATAAACATTTAAGCACATTTTTTTAAAATTTTTGAAGTAAATAAAAACAAACAAGAAAAAGAATTTTTTTTTAAATTTTTGAAGAACAAAAATGCAAACAAATATAACAAAGTACATAAAATAATTTGATAGCTTTTTATAAGGGTTAAAGTGACATTTCTAAGACACCTAATTCTAACCTAAGCATGTGAAAACGTGCATCAGGTAGAGGTTTGGTAAAAATGTCGGCAAGTTGTGATTCCGTCCCTATAAAGCTAATTTTAACATGTTTAGATCTAGAATGATGTACGGGATTGTTTGTGAGATCTATAGCGCTCTTGTTGTCACACTTTAATTCTATTTTATTTAGATGAACACCAAAGTCTTCTAACGTTTGGGTCATCCACGAGGCTTGTGCACAATAACTACCTAGTGCGATATATTCAGCCTCGGTGGTGGAGAGGGCAACGGAATTCTGTTTCCTACTCGACCATGATATAAGTGAAGGGCCTATAAAATGACACGTGCCACTAGTGCTCTTACGATCTAATGAACATCCCGCATAGTCCGAATCAGAAAAACCGTGTAGAATAAAACAATTATTATGAGGATACCACAAGCCTAATCTAGATGTTCCGATTAGATATCTAAAAATACGTTTGACCGCTTTCAAATGTGATTCTTTTGGGTTAGCTTGAAATCTAGCACATAAGCAAACAGAAAACATAATATCGGGTCTAGATGCGCTTAAATATAACAAAGAGCCTATCATCCCTCTATATAATGTTTGATCAATAGAAATACATGCTTCATCTTTTCCTAATTTTAGTGAAGCACTCATTGGTGTATTAGCTTGTTTTAGGTTTTCAAATCCAAATCTTTTAAGAATATCATGAACATATTTAGTTTGACAAATAAATATACCATCTTGTTTTTGTGAGATTTGAAATCCTAGAAAATAATTGAGTTATCCTACCATGCTCATTTCAAATTCATTTTTCATCACTAAAATTACTTCATTACAAAACTCTTCATTAGTGGCTCCAAAAATGATATCATCAACATATATTTGCAATATAATCAAATCATTAAATACATGCTTAATGAAGAGTGTATTATCCCACTTCCCATTTTATAACTGTGCTTTATCAAAAATAATGCCAATCTATCATACCAAGCACGAGACGCTTGCTTTAATCTATAAAGCGCTTTTTCTAACTTATACACATGATTGGGAAATTTTTCATTCACAAAACAGGGGGGTTGTTCTACATAAACTTCTTCTTTTATAATCCCGTTTAAATATGCACTTTTAACATCCATTTGAAATAATTTAAATCTTTTAAAACTCGCAAATGCAAGAAATATTCTAATAGACTCAAGGCGAGCAACGGGTGCAAAAGTTTCATCAAAATCTACCCCTTCGATTTGTGAATACCCTTATGCAACTAGTATAGCTTTATTTCTTGTAATTTTAGAGTCACCATCTAGTTTGTTTTTGAAAATCCATTTGAATCCTATAACCGGATAATTAGATGGCCTCTCTACTAAATTCTAAACCTTATTACATTCAAATTGATTTAATTCTTCATTCATAGCTAAAAACCAAAATTCATCATTTAAAGCGGTTGAAACATTTTTTGGTTCTATTTCAGATACGAAACAAAGGTTTGAAAAAGACTCATGTAAAGAAGAACGAGTACTTACCCCTTTTGATGGTTCTCCTATCACAAGCTCCTTTGGATGATCCTTAGTTAATTGCAACACGCTTGGAGGAACATATTCTACTATCTCATTTTCTTTCTCCTCTTTTTCTTCTTCTTTTTCTCCAAGTGATTCATCATCCTCATGCTCCAAAGGGGAAATAGGTTCGTCTTCATTTCCTGTATGATTAGAATCTACACAAGGAACAAACTCATCAAATCTTATATGTATAGACTCTTCAACTACTTTAGTTCTTTTATTATATATTATATAAGCCTTGCTAGTTGAAGAGTAACCAATGAAAATTCCCTCATCGCATTTTTCATCAAAATTTCCTAGTGCATCTTTAGTGTTTAAAATGAAACATTTACAACCAAACACATGAAAATAAGATACATTAGGTTTTCTTTTAAAGTAAAGCTCATAAGGTGTCAATTTTAAAATAGGATGAAGCATGACACGATTAATGATATAACAAGAAGTATTAACCGCTTCGGCTCAAAATGATTTAGGCAACCCATATTCACAAAGCATAGTGCGTGCTAGCTCTTGAAGGGTTCTATTTTTCCTCTCCACTACACCATTTTGTTGTGGGGTGCGAGGAGCGGAAAATTCATGTTTAATTCCTAAATCATCACAAAAAGAAGAAAATCTATCATTTTCAAATTCTCCTCCATGATCCGAACGTATGCATTTAATCTTTAAATCAAGTTCATTTTGAATACGAATGCATAGTTTAGTAAATTCAAGGAATGCATCAGATTTGGAAGATAAAAATAATGTCTAACAAAACCTAGAATAATCATCAATTATTACAAAAGTATATTTCATACCTCCTAGACTAGAAGTGCTAACCGGTCCAAATAAATCCATATGAATTAATTGAAGAGGTCTAGTGGTAGAAATTACATTTTTTGCTTTTAAAAGAATATTTTGAAAATTTTCCTTTTTGGCAAGGTGTACAAAGAGAAGATAAATTTCCGTTAAGAATAGGTAATCCCTTAATTAATTTATCTTTTGATAATTTCAAAATAAGCTTGGTGCTAAAGTGACAAAGACGTCTATGCCAAAGTTCTAATTCTTCATTTTTAGAAATAAAACATTTTAAAGAAGAATTTGAAAGATCATTAAAGGCAATCATATAAACATTATGCATCCTAGGTGCGGTGAGTACGATATCATTTGTTTTAGAATTTATAATTTTGCAAAGTCAAATAATACATTTAAGCCTATATCACATAATTGACTAATTGAAATTAAATTATGTGTTAAGCCATCTACAAGCAAAACATTTGAGATTGAAAAAGAATCGTTACCCACTGTGCTGATGCCCATGATCCTTCCTTTTCTGTTGTCACCAAATGTCACCATCCATCCTTTCTTCATCTCAGGGCTAAGGAACTTTGCTTTGTTTCCCGTCATGTGTTTGGAGCATCCCGAGTCCAAATACCACACGTCCTTTTTGTCCTTAGCCGACCAACATACCTAAAAAGGAGATAAGAGTAAAGATCCGGATACCCAAGAGGTTCCTCCCATAGAGTAGGTGGAAACCTTAGGCACCCAGATTTGCATAGCACTACCGCCCTTTTTCTTACAAGAGTTTGAGGTGTGTCCAAATAAATGACATTTGACACACAATATAAAAGGGGATGAGACCCTTTTTGAAGTTTTGGATAAACTCTTGTTGGAAAATGAGGAAACATTTGAATTTTTGAAATTATTAATAACAGAATTAGTGTTTCTGGAATTATAGCTAACGCCAGCGTTAAGAGTTAACGCCTGGCGATAGTTTCCAGAGCTATATCCAAGGCCATATTTATCACTTCCATGACATTGGTTGGCCAAGATCATGTCCAAAGATCTTTGCCCAACTCCAAACTTCTTAATAGCCAAATTTAAATCATGAATACGAGCTTTGAGAGCGGTGTTTTCCGTTACCAACATAACGCACCGATTCGCAAAACTCTTCTTTCCATCCTCTATTTGAGAAAGAGAGGTTTTTAAAGTTCTTTCCAAATCCCCCTTCTCCTTAGTAAGAAGTTCAATAGTGGAGTGGGATTTAGAAAGAGCTTCTTCAAGGTCTTTCACTCTTGCCAAGGAGTGATTGCACTCTTGGCAAGATACCTTTTCTTTCCCCAATAGTTTAGATAATTTTTTGTTTTCTTTTAACAAAAGTTTATTTTCAGAATTTAGAGGATCAATATCTTTTAAACTTTTATCAAAGAATTTGCAAGTTTGTAAATACTCAATATATAAATCATCAGAAGAAGTAGGGAGAGTTACCTCAGTGTCACTTTGGACACTGCTTTCATCCCCGGATGTCTTGTCACTTTTTCCCATAAGGCACATATTTGCCTCTTCTTCATCGCTAGTGGATGGGCCGCTTGAATCCTCGGAGGAGGAGTCATCCCATGTAGCCGCTTTTAGGACCTTCTTCTTTTCTTTCCCTTGTGCCCTTTTTCTTTACGCTCTTTCAGATATTTTGGGCACTGGCTCCGAATGTGTCCGGTCTTTCTACAATGGTAGCACTCCGATGGTGGTCGTTCATCATCGTCCTCGTTGCTACCTCTCTCTTTCTTCGATGAAGATCCCTTTTTGACAAAATATTTCCGGAAGGTGTTTCTCCTTTCCGGATTCTTCATGAACCTTTTGAACTTCTTCACAAAAAGTCTCTCCTCGTCCTCTTCATCATCATCTCCATTTGCCTCCTTTTTTGATTTTAAGGCCAAACTCTTCTTCTTTGGCTCCGAGTTGTACTCTTGTTGTTGAATTTTGAGTTCAACCTCATGGGTCTTCAGGTTCCCAATGAGGCTCTCAATTTGGAGCTTCTTCAAATCGTGCGACTCCGATATAGCCGTCACCTTTGGATTGAACTTTGGAGGGAGAGACCTTAAAATTTTTCTCACCAAGTTGCCGTTGGAGAACACCTTTCTAAGTACTTTTGAGTCGTTGACGATCTTGGTGAACCTTGTGTACATTGAATCTACGTCTTCATCTGCCTCCATCCGGAATTTCTCATACTCGGATTCAAGTTGGAAGAGCTTTGAATCCTTAACCTGTGAAGTACCTTCATGAGTAATTTCTAATAAATTCCATATATCATAAGCTGTTTCGCAAGCACAAGTTCTATTAAATTCCGTTCTATCCAAAGCACAAAATAATGCATTCATTGCTTTAACGTTATTCTTACATCTCAACTTATCATTTCCATCCCATCTATCTCTGGGTTTTTCCATAGTGACTTCTCCAACAACAAATGTTGGTGGAGAGTAACTCTGTTCTACCATACCCCAAACGTCATTATCTAAAGCAGTTAAAAAACAACGCATTCTAGTTTTCCAATAATTATAATCAGTTCCGGTAAATAGAGGAGGTCTACTAATCCCTTGACCCTCAGCGAAAGCATGATCATTATGCGCCATTATTCCCGGTTGTGAAACCGTTTTGGAATAACCTGCTCTGATACCAAGTGTTGGATCTGATGGCGCCCTTAGAGGGGGGGGGGGGGGGGGGGGGGGATAAGGGGTTTACTATTTATTGGAATAAACTTACAGATTTTACCAAAATAGAAAAACTTTTTGCTTTGTCGCTAACGCCGGCGTTAAGAGTCAACGCTGGCGTTAACTCTCCAGAAAAAGTATTTTTTGCAGAAATATTCAAAATGATTTTCTTTATGAAATTCCAGAAAAATTAGATATATTGAAAAAGAATTTTATATATCACAAAAATAATTACAAGGATAAAATTTCAATAACGCTTGAAATTGGAGGCGACAACTTGAAAAACACTTTTTGTTACTTCACCGGTCCTTCTCCCAAGGACCGGTTGGCTATAGCCTATCTATCCCCAGATAAGTCCTCTAGCCACCCCATAGATCTACCCTTGACCTAATCGCCATGCACAAGGCGACAAATTACCCCCTAAGCCGCACAAGGACCTAGTCGCCACACGCAAGGCGGCGAATTACTACCGTTACAAGAAAATATAAAAGGATAAAGATAAAATTAGAACAAATGACTCCCTAGAATGAAGAGTGCTGAATGAGATGTTGAAGATACGCCATGACCACGTCGGAGTTGAAGCGAGCGTCCTTCTTCAAATTTGTCGTTGGAAATCTCCTTCTCACTCTTGTTCCTCAATGTTGGTGTTGGGAGTTCTCTCTGAATTTCTGAATGAAATGCTCTCTCAGATCTCTGGAATGAAGGCTTCAATGCATCTCTAAGTTGAGCAAATGAAATCCGGTCTTAAATAGACACAGGAGCTACCGCACTGCGTTAAGAGTTAATGCCAGCGTTAAGCATCGTGTATGGCAGTTGCTGAGATCGTGCAAACCGTCGAGAACGTGGCAGAAACAAATTTCATCGAACGAAACTCATTTCGTCGAACGCGCTTTCATCGAACGGAATTCCATTTCGTCAACCGCAACCGTCGGGATCGTGGCAGAAACTAATTTCGTCTAACGAAACTCATTTCGTCGAACACGCTTTCATCGAACGGAATCAAAGTTCGTCGAACGCCATCAAAGTTCGTCGAACGAAAGTTCGCCGAACTCAATTTCGTCGAACGCCATTAAATTTCGTCGACCGCATTTTCGTCAAGCGCAATTTCGTCGAACGGAATCTCCTTTCGTCGAATGCAGTTTCGTCAAGTGCAATTTTGTCGAACGTCTTCAGATTTCGTCGAAAGCAGTTTCGTTCTCAGCGGTTTCCTTCTCAACGGTTTCCTTCTCAGTGGTTTCCTTCTCAACGGTTTCCTTCTCAACGGTTGTTAACGCGGGGCGTTAACAACTATCGCAAGCGGTAGCTCTCTTTTCAGAGAATCATCATCAATCAGCATCCTGTTCATAGGGTTATATAACTATAGTACCTGCACACTATAAACACAAGCAAGATCAAATACATAGTGTGATTTATTATTTCTCAAACTAATAGAAGTGGAACACAAGCTCCAACAGGTACTCCTCTCTTCTACCACCTGGTAGGAATGCACCACATGTTCCTGAGTCTTTTGATAAGGAGACTCTTAGAACCAAAGATCTTTTGATAAGGAGATCTTGAACCACAGATCTTTTGATAAGGAGATCTTGAACCACATATCTTTTGACAAGGAGATCTTGAACCACTGAATCCTTTGAAAGAGGGATTCTAAAAACTCTTTTACAGGTGAAATGAAAAGGGGGAAGAAGAAGGAAGAAGTAGTGAGAAGAATTCTGCTATCAGAATTCTGATAAAGCCTTCTGCTTCAGTTTTCTCTTTTCTGGATCTGCAAATGATGAACCTCTACTTTCTTCTATTGAAATCTGCATGCTGTATAATATCGATGAGAAGCAGCCCTTTGTTTATCTGATTTGAGAGAGAGCCGTTCTTGATTCACTGTCTTTTAGGGTTCCAGGAGGAAGAAGAAGAAGAAAGAAGCCTTAATCAACAATAACGGAAAATTATAATGAATGCTCTAATTTCTTCTCCCTAATCTTCTAATTTATTGTCCATCCTTTAATTTGAATTCCTTTCCTATTTTAGAGTGTGCTGAAAAGGTATTGGCCTGGACAATTTCCCTTCCATTCCTCATTTGTTCAAGACCCGTCTGCCAACTGTCTTGATCCTTTCCAAGAAAACTTTTGTTGTCTTCTTTCTTGCTTCTTTCTATTCTGAGCAATAAATGAGTTGTTGTAGAACGGTCTTCAGTACTATGGGACTTGAGAGAGAGTTCCAAAATGACAGCTAAAAAGGTTTCCTTTTCAGTCTGTATTCAACGTTGCGTCGATTTCTCTTTCTCTCTTATCGACGCACCTTCGGGTTCTTGTAAAAGCAACTTCAAATTCCTTCAAGCTCTGGTTGAACTAAGATATCGACGTTACGTCGATTACATATCGACATAGCCGTCGAGTTGAAGGCTTGGCTCTAAACTTTATCATCTGTGTTGAATTGTAGTCGACGTTGCGTCGACTTCAGATGGCTTCGACAGATTCTTCCTTCTGCGTTGAGTTGAAGTCAAAGCTGCGTCAACTTCAAAGACAGCTTCGACATGCTCCTTTATCTACGTCGATATCCTTTCGATGTAGCGTTGACTTGATCTGCTTCGACAGAGAGGTTGAGTTTCTTGGAATTCTAGTCTAAGTTACGCCGACATGAAGTCGAAGTTACGTCGAATACTATTCGACGCAATTGTTAACTCAACCAAGTTTGTGCTTGTCTTGCTCTGGTCTTTACACTCCAAGTTATGTGTGATATCCTAAGACATCTAATGACCAAATTACCCTCACTAGACAATGGGTAATTAAAACCTAAGAGTTAAAATCACGTTAGATAATTTGTTAACTTAAATCCAAGGGGTTTTTCCAAACAATCTCCCCTATTTATCTTAACAAATTTTACAGTTTTTGGTTATAATGATTTTACACAATCTTTTACATAAGCAGAATTGCATACAAGACAACATAGATAGTAAAAGAATGATAGAATGAACTGGTAAACAGAAAGGCATCTGATTAATTATCAATAGGAGTTTATCAGAGTTTACCCGAAGAAAAATCTCCTTCCTTCCTTTTAGAAAAGTAGATAATACCTCATAGACCTTCCTGAATTTCATTTCCACATATTTGAAATTTGCAGGGGTAGCTATCTCTGGATTCTTCTGTATTCTTTCATGACCCTTGAATAGTTTTTCCAGATCAATTTCTGTTTTAGGGTGAACATCATTTAAATTGAAACCCAGATTAAAAACTTTAGCTGTCAACAGGTTTATGACCTCCAAGTCTAATTCCCCTGACTTAGAGTCTTCATCTGGATTTGGTACCACAAAGGTTGACTATGGTTTACTAAAGGTTGAACCAGTCTTGAACATAATCTTTTTCTTCTTTACAGGCATCTGATCTCCTTTCTTTCTCTTCAGGGAAGGCTGCACTACATCCTCTGGATTGCATCCAATGCCCCCTCTGTGAAGCTGCCCTACTCCCTCTAACATATTCTCTTGAGGGTTCTTTGTAGTATACTCTGTGGGATCAAACAAGGGTGGTTTTGATTGGGATTGTTGTTGCCAATTCTTCTTGTTCAACTACCTCTTTTCCCCTTTGCAAGATATCAATGAACCTTTTCCTCTTTTCTTCAATCTCCTTTTGAGCTGTCTCATACTCATACTTGTCTCTGTCTCCAATTTCCTCTAGAGCTTTGTAGAATTTTGGATCAGTATATGTTTTCATTGTATTCTCTGGGATTTCAATCTTCTCATACTTTTTTGTAATAGGACTTGTCCTTTTTGAAGTCCTTCCTTTGTTCTTTTGAATACCTTTCCCAGAAAGGTATATTACTTCTTCTGAAATTTCTTCCATGACCTCTCCCCCTGTATGGAGGTCTTCCTCTGAAGATAGGTGTTGTTAGGATTGACTTAGCTACTGGAACTGGAGCAGATGGAGGCTGGATTGAAGGAGAGAACTAGGCTGGAAGTGGATCAGATGGTGCTGTTGAAGATTCATCAGAAGATGCCCTGAATGTAAGTGCATCAGGAATAGGTGATTCAATGTCCACTTGGAACTCCTGCAGAGTCTTTAAGTAGACCTGATCATCTGAGAATAGGGGAATCTCCCCCTAAATTGAGGACTCCCCTTGTGCAGAAGGCAGGATCCTTGAAGGGGTTGGCTCCCCCTGAATTGTTGAACCTTCAAGCTACAACCTAGATGTGATGGCTGGCTCCCCTTCAGAGACAAAGGAGATAGAAATTGCTGTTGTGTACACAGAGTCTTGGAGAGGTTGCCTGCTAATACACTTCTCCCCCTGCTTTATATCGCCGACGAAAGATATAAAGACATCGGCAGGCACAACCGACGATCGGATCTCTGTATCTAGAGCCTTGATTTCATACGTAAGGTCGTGCAACCTTTTGTGTTGGGCACAAAGCTTGCGATAACAATCCATTGAGAAGTCCAGATATAAAGAGCTCAAATGTGAGAGAAGAGTCTCTAGGGATTGATCAAGTGCATCGATAATGTCTTGAGGAGACGCCATTGCTGTACTGCGAGTACCTGCACGAAATAGAGAGAGACGAAGTAGGGAAAGAGGGGGAGAGAAAGAGGGAGAGAGATTCGAAAAGCACAATAAAATCAAATGTCCAAGTTGCTTTGAGTAGATGAATCGTCGCAACTTAGGGTTATATTCAAAGCAGCGATGCCAAGAAATCTGAACATAGCGTGCCAAAATATGTCCTGGGCGCGTGTTTTGTCAAGTCGACGCTACGTCGGCAAGAAGTCGACGTGGCTTCGAAATATAACCATCAATTATAATGTCGACGTAAGCGTCGATATATATTCGACGTTACGTCGAGTGCTATTCGACTTAGCTATCCCATAATACTCTCGAGGCTGACGTTGAGTAGAAGTCGACGGTATGTCAATTTGAATTCGACGCAACTCTGATTAAATAGTTTGTCTTTCTTCAAAATCTTTACTATTTTTCCCAGCAATAACTTTCTATTGAAAATTGATCATTATACATAATAAGCGTGACCTATAATGCTCCATTAAGCATCCCCAATGCATTGATGAAGAACGTGTGCTTACTTTCATCAAGTGGCTTAGTGAAGATGTCAACCCTTTGAGTGTCAGTAGATATGTATTGAATGTTGATCTTACATTTCTCTACATTATTGTTAGGAAAATGACCCTCAATGTTCCCTTAATTTGAAGAAGGTTCACACTCAATGCTAAGTACAAGTTGTATTTGATAAACCCCATTTTATCTCATGACCATGCAGGGTTAGGTCATACCAAGGTGTGAAGTAAGTTCAGTAGGTTTGCTGTCAAAACTGCTGAGATAAGATCTCAGTCTCAGCTGAACCGCTGAGATAAGGCCAAGGGCCGCTGAGAAGATGTCTGGGCCAGCTGAGCTGCAGATAGAAGAAAACCGCTGAGAAAACCGTCTGTCTCAGCGGATCCCCTGGGATGGGACAGAAGAAGCCGCTGAGACTGATAGCTGTCTCAGCCTAACCGCAGAGACAGATTCAAAAGGACTGACGGGTTTTGCTTTTGGCGCAAGCTGCAGAAAAGCAAGATATGGTACTCCAATATCGTCCATGTTGTGTTAGAGGACATCTGATAGCCGTTGAAGATCTGTGAAGTATAAAAGAGAAAATTAGGGCTTTGTAGAAGCACTCTCTCACACCCTCACTCTCTCCAACTCTCCAACACACAAAAGAAGAACAAGATTACTATTCCATTGTCGACAGCCAAGAAAGCTTTCACTTCCTATTTCCTGAAGCTGCAAGGAGAGAATAGATTGCTCCTCTTGATCAACTCAAGGTAGAGCAAGTTGATCCTCACTCTTTCTCTGAAAAAAAGGATCAGAAGAATCAAAGTTGAGGCCATTGGACTCATCCCAGATTCAAGACTGCCACAACTGTTATTCTGCAACAGAAGATTAAGTTTATTCCATCTTCTTTTGTAATCATACATTATTATTACTGTAGGAACTTAACAGTTCTGAGTGGTAGGGCATCTTTGCCTGAGGAAGTATGACTGTTTAGCCTGAGAAGTAGAGCTGAGAGGTCAGCTTGAGAGTAGGATCAGTGTGTGATCTGAGGTAGGGTTGTTGAGCCTGAGGTAGGGCTGTTGAGCCCGAGGTAGGGCTGTTGAGCCCGAGGTAGGGATGTTGAGCCTGAGGTAAGGTTTATGAAAACCTTAGAGATCCCGAGGGATCTGCGTTGTAAGCTCTTGGAGCTGAGTTTGGAGGTGTTGGCCTTATCTAACTCATTGTTAGAAAGGTGAAGGGGGGAAAAAGGACTACTCAAGACACCCTGTCTTGAGGAACCTCTGTAAATCTCTGTGTGTTTTCTGGATGCTTGATAATAACTAACATAAAATCAAAAAACAACTAGTTTATAGCCTAAAGAAAAAGAAACCTATTCACCCCCCTAGGTGACTAAGATTATATCCTAAACAAACTATCAAGTGGTATCAGAGATAGGTTGGTCAAGAAGGACACAACTGTCTGACCAGATCCTATTAAGGAATAGTCTTATCTCAATCCAATGGCCTCCACTGGATTGTAGAAGGAGATGAGATCCATGAAGTTGCCCATATGCAACAAAGAAAATTTTGGCATATGGAAGCAAAGAGTTAGATTGTTTATGGAACTTCTCTGATAGTATGAATTCCAAGTTGACAGAGTCGAACAGTCTGATAGTGCTTTGAATCTCTTCGGGCGCATTCAGGAATCCATTCCTCACCACCTCACTTCCTTCATATAGATATCCTTCTTTCTTTGGGGCCATTTCTTAGTTGTTCGAAGGATGCTTCAGCAATGTCGGCTTGTTTACTTGTCGAAGTCAGAGAGTACATGATGACTCTGTTAGGGAAAATGTAGCATGTGCTCTTAATTTCAAGACATTTGACTCTATTTATAATCTCTGGTGTGGGAGGTAAAGTGCCGCTTGTTAAATGTTTAATTATACCAGATTGAATGGTTGTGATCAATTTATTTTAAAGTTCTGAATTCTCGATTAGATACTAAGGTATTGTCGTGACTTTACGACGAAGTTATAGAGTCATTTCGACGATACACTTAGTTATTACGACGATATCATTTTGTTCACAACGATATTGCCTTGGATCGTTCTTTTGCATAATTAGTGTGTTGTGTGTCAGCCTCAGCATCATTCTTGTATGCTTTCTTAAGGATGCTTTGTTAATTTGGTGACATAAGATTATACATTAGTTATGGTGCTTAGTGCCGTTTTATCTGAACTGCATCAACTTATTATTGGCTGACAAATAAGTTAATTATCAATTTTATGCTAGCACAAGTTCAACATGTATATTGAAGTAATCGCATATTCAAGTATGTCACAAACTTTATTATCTTTTTATAGATAAGCTAAATGTTTTCAAAATAGAATTACAACCACATTTGCTTTTAGCTATCACATGAGCCGGTTCAGTTCCCTCTTTTCTTTGCATCTTTCTCCGTCCTTTGAAGCTTTTGCTCTTGTCTCTCAAAGTAGAAGAATGGCTTTGAGATGTACCTATCAGGGATGGAAGGTGCATTCTCTGGTAGTGCTCTTCCTTGTTGATGTTGTCTATACCGAGTTCTCATAGCTTCTGTCTTCCTATGCTTGTCCCATTCACTTGAGGGGTAGTGTTTGGATATGTTCTCGCCACTTTCCCCAAAGTTGCTCCAAGTTGTCCAAACTATATCTCTTGACCTTGGACTTAAAAAGTTAAGGCTTGGATCACAAGGACCTTGTTCATCCCTTTTTCTCTTGAGAGGCAGTTCTTCATCCATCACAATGGTTTTCCCTTTTTGATCTGACTCACCAATTCTCTGTATGATTTTCTTAGTACTTTGCTCTAATTTGGTGTTTAGAGCATCATGGGTGAATTCATTTGAGTCAGTGCATCTAGCTATAATCAAATTTTGACTATCAACAATTTTTGTGGTTAGCCATCTAATCCCTCTTTCCAGATTTACACTTGCCTACTGACTTTGTTGCAGTGAGGTGTCCACTCTTTCACCAAGGGATTGCAGAGCATTCATATTGCTATCAACAATTATTCCTGCCCTTGTGAACCAGCTGGTGATCTGAGCATTAATGTGTTCAATGTCTGCCCTTATCCCATTCATCCGAGCTGACATGTCATCTCTAATTTCTCTGACTGCCCTGTCCACCTTGTCCTGATAGCTTTTCCTTTCCTAAGTTAGCAAGTTCTATATTTGTTCAATTAAGGAGCTTAGATCTTGCTCATGATGTGGTAGTGTAGAAGTTCTTGTAGGATCTTGCTTCCCATCATTTGCTTTTCCTTCCAGGTCTTCACCCATATCAGTACACATATTTTCTAGTTCAAGATTTCCCTTTTCATGGATAGTGTCTTCAGTAAACATCCTGTAGCTTCTTAAATCTTCTTGCACAACACCCTAATTCTGAGCTGTTTCCTCAATCTCTGGAGCAGAGAGTTCATTTTGAGACTCCCCCTCAACAATAACCATATTCCTGATAGGTAATATAGTCTCTTGGGTTGAGAGCTCAACATGAGTCTCCCCTTCAACTGTCGCACTATTCTTTCTGGCAGTCAGGTCTTCAATTGTTATCATGTCTACAAACAGAGTCTTTGCATGTGGTTTTCGATTTGAAGTGCTGTTCTTTTCTGCTGAATGACTGTCCTCATTTTTAGTGGCCTTTTCCCTTTCTTTGCACTTTTAGAGATAACTTTCTCCAATCTCTCTAGAATTTTCAAGTCAATCCTCTTCATGTGATGAATGAGTGATCCCATCTTTTCATTTAGCTGAAGAGAATTGGTGAGATACAGAGAGATGATTCTCCCAAGATTAGGTGCTTGGAGACTTCCTTGGATCTTTTTGAAGAGAAACTGAGCCCAGTCAGTTTTCTTGCATAAAATTATTCTTGTCATGATGTCAAACATATCCTTGGATATTCTGTCGTGAGATCCTGGTCTACAAATTAATGCTTTTCCAACAATCTGCCAACATTTTTCCTCTTGTATTGAGGTCAGCCTTTTCCAGGATACCATGTGGTTGTCCTGTATGATTGCACCACTTCCTTGCAGAAAATAGATCTTCCTCTGAGATTTCTTCTTCTATCTCCGATATGAGAATATAGGTAGACGGAGAGCCTTGGAAATTACTTTACAGTCACCCTCAATGGGATATTTCCAACCCAAGTATTGATGGCATTTTTAGAGGTGCTCATCTTAGACTCGACATGGAACTCCAGAAGTTCTCTATGCATGATTGCGGTTGGCTCTGAAAGTATGTATTCCAGTCTCGCAGCTTTGATTTGCTCCATTACTGACTTTATCTCCTCATTTGCGTTGATGAATCCACCGCGCAACAGCTTACATCCCGTATTGCAGGTGTCGTCATCATTAATAGGCGCCATTTCCTTGAGTTGTCGAATTTACAGAGGTTCGACGTCGAGAGAGTTCGAGAGCTCGTTGTGATAGCCTAGAGCAAATGTGTGTCGTACTCTATTTCTAAACATATGACCTAATTATATATGTTTTACTTTTGGCTGTGAAGGAGCGCGTACCTGGGTTGATGGACTAAATGTGTTGATTTAGAATCAACGACTGTGATTGTGAGATCCATTATGTTTGTTAAGCCTGATGTATATATTTTTGATGAATTTCTTCTTAATCCAGAATTATGACTGGATCATTTATTGTCTAATAGCCACCTTTATTTTTGGTTGGCTATTTGGACAGACCTGCAAGACAAAGAGTTAATATTCCTTAAGAACCCAAATAAATTTGGGTTCTAAGTTCTTGTTAGCTCTAACTACTAGAACTCTTGCAACCAAACCACTGACTGGCTTCTCATACTTTGCTCTAGGCACTGTTGGGTTGAACCAACAATCTATAGCAAAGTGCCCAACCTTGCCACAACACCAGCACCCAAATCTGTTGCACCTCCTTTTCTGAGTCACCTTTTGAGTGGAGGGTAGGTGACTAGAAGAGCAGGATGCTTCGTAACAGGCATTTCTACTGACCATGTGATTGTGCCTTGATTTTGTAATTGGTTGCACAGTCAATAATCTTACCTTAGGAATAGGCTTCTGAGGTAAAGCTTTTTCCTTCTGTTTGTCTTATGGTGCTTGTGGAGAGACAACTTATTGAAAAACAGTTCTAGGTTGGGAAGTCTCTCCAACTTCCTTATTATATCTTAGTCCTCTTCTGTATTGAGTGGGGAAGCAGTCTATAATAGGGAGAGCAGTTTTGGGCCTAGAGAAGCTAGCCACAAGCTTTCTTTCTACAATAAGCTTGTTCTCTAGAGACTTGATTGTCCTATTCTGAGCTTCAGACCTCTTCTGAAGTAGGATAAGCTCATTGGACAATCTAATCTCCTCCTTGGGTTTCTCATCAATTTGAGATCTGAATGGCTTGAGGATTTTTACTTCCTCAGCTTGAGATTTGACCAATCTCTTGCTCTTTTTAAGAGCTGCCAAAAGAATACCATACTGTTCTAGTAGATCAGTATGGTTCTCTTAGTTGCATGATGAGTAGTCTTCTGCATCATCTTCAGATGATGAACAATCATCTGATGTACTCTTGGTCTTTTTAAATGAAGCAGGTAAAGGGAATATATGAGCAGTGCATACCTGAGCAGGATGAGAATTATCCTGAATTTCTTCATTTGATAGAACAACCCTCCCATAGAATTCCTCATCGTTAGAGTCACAGTCTGAGAGAGTGAGTGGTGCTTCTTACCGCGCCCTTAGAGGAGGGGGGGGGGGGGGGGGGGTGAATAAGGGTTTTATGGAATTTTAAATCTTAATTAAATTTCTCAAAGTTTGTGATCAAAGTTTAGGAATATTTTATAAGAAAATATATTTTGATATTTCAGAAAAGATTGTATTGAAGATTCCTTTTTAAACAAGAGAACAACTTTTTGTTAACTGTTGCTAACGCCGACGTTAAGTGTTAACACCGGCGTTAGCTCTCCAGAAAATATTCCTTTTCATAAAAAGATTGCCGCAGTGATTTTACTTATGAAATCTTAAATGAAATACAATTCCAGTAGATCAGAGATAATGAAAACAATAAGGGTCCATTCGTTTGGACGGAATTGGCTTTCTGGAATTGGCATTGACGATTAGAAATCCAATTCTAATGTTCGGCGCAACAAAATTTACGAGGATATTGGCTTTTATATGAAAACCCATGGCTGACTTTGAACTAAAAAATCAAATCGCCAATTCTTACCTCCACCCATGAGTTTTCCGCATAATTAAGTGTTTTTGCCAGAGTTTTTCGGCCTACGCATGTATTTTCCTGTCGGGAGTGGGTTTTCCGCCGGGTGCGTGCTTTTCGGTCGGCGCGTGTTTTTCGGGCGAGCATTCATTTTTTGCCCAGGCTTGCGTTTTTCGCCCGGGCGCGCGTTTTTCGGTCGACCGTGGGTTTTTCAGCCGGCCAGACAATTTTCACTCGGGCACGCTTTTGTTTTGCTCGGGCGCACTTTTTTCGCACGGACGCACTTTTTTCGCCCGAACGCTATTTCTCTGGCCAAACGCGGTTTTTTCGGTCGAACGCGATTTTTCCGATCGGAAGCGAATTTTTTGGCCGGGCGTGATATATTTTGCCCGGACGCGATATTTTTTGTCGTACGCGATTTTTTCTCCCGAGCGCGTTTTTTTCGCCTGTGCGCGCTTTTTTCGCCCCGACGCAATATTTTCCGCCTGGGCGAGATTTTTTCCCCCGGGCGCGTCTGGGCGAAAAAAACGCGACCGGGCGAAAAAATAGCGCCCGGGCGAAAAAATCGCGCCCGGGCGAAAAAAAGTCGCCCGGGCGAAAAAAACGCGCCCGGGCGAAAAAACCTGCCCCGGCGAAAAAACGCGCCCGGTCAAAAAAAATGAGCCCCGGCGAAAAAAATGCCGCCGGGCAAAAAAAAACGCGTCCAAGAGAAATAATTGCGACCGGGTGAAAAAATGCGCCCGGGCGAAAAACGCGACCGGGCGAAAAAAACGCGAGCGGGCGAAAAAAACGCGCCCCGACGACAAAACGCCACCGGGCGAAAAAAATGCGACCGGGCGAAAAAACACGACCGGGTGAAAAAAACACGACCGGACGAAAAAAATGCGCTAGGGCGATAAAATCGCGCCCGGGCGAAAAAAATGCGCCCGAGCGATAAAATCGCGCCCGGGCGATAAAATCGCGCCCTGGCGAAAAAAATGCGCCCGTGCGAAAAAGCATGTTTTTCGCCCGGGCGCGATTTTTCGTCCGACCACGTTGATTTCGCCCGGGCGCGCGTTTTTCGCCCGGGCGCAGGCACTTTCGCCCGTGCGTGGGTTTTTCGCACGGGCGCACGTTTTCGCCCGGGTGCTCGTTTTTTGCCCGAGGAAAAAATGTGAAAAAATTGCGCTTGGCGAAAAACCCGCGTCGTAAAACATATTATGCAATTTAATGTGTTCGGTGCTAATGTCTATTTTGAGTTTTATAAAATTATTGTATAATGTCAATTCCAATACCAATTTCATTATTCAGCCGAACAACTTTTGTGCCCCAATTCCAATTCTGTTGACTGAATTCAATCTTACAGCCGAACAACAAAATTAGAATTCTGTACAAAGCCAATTCATGTAGATATTGGTTTTCATCGAAAAGCCAATTCCAGAAAGCCAATTCCAGAAAGCCAATTCCGTTCAAACGAACGGACCCTTATTGTATTTCAAAGATAATTACACAAATGTTAATTTTGATACTTTAATGAAAAGATAAATTAAAACATTATTGAAGAGGAAATAAAATCAATTGAATAGAACATTAAAGGACATGATTTTATTTCATAATAAATTGAATACACAAATGTTTGATTTCTATAACGCTAGAAATCAAGACGAGAATATGTAAAAACATTTTTTGTTGTTTCACCGGTTCTTCTCCCAAGGACCGGTTGTCTATAGCCTATCTTACCCCAGATAAGACCTCTAGCCACCCCTAGATCTAACCTTGACCTAGTCGCCCCGCACAAGGCGGCGAATTACCCCCTAAGCCGCACAAGGACCTAGTCGCCAACAACTGCGGCGAATTACCCACGGAATCCTTTCCGGAATCCGACGTTCTCCCCGAACGATTTCTCCACACCAAAATACAAAGAGAATAAAATAAAAGATTACAAGATAAATAAAGAGAAACTCCCCAAGAAATTCTGAAGGTGAAGACGAAGGCGATGTAGATGTTGGCGTTCTTGAAACGATCGTCCTTCGTATGCGATATGCATTGTAGACCTTCTCCTTCAAAATCTTCCTTAGATTTTCATGTTAGCCCAAGGGAGATCTCTTATTTGCTATAGACAAGCCTCTCTCACAAGTATCAGAATTCTGGAATCATCTCATGTAGAATGAGAGGGCCTGTACTTTTAAATAGCCTCGGGAGCTAACTCGTGGCGTTAAGGGTTAACGCCCCGTTAGTGAACGTGCACTGTCGTGGCTGAAATCGTGCAAACCGTCGGGATCGTGGCAGAAACTAATTTCGTCGAACGAAATTCATTTCGTCGAACGGAATCAAAGTTTGTCGAACACCATCAAAGTTCATCGAACGCAATGTCGCCGAACTCAAGTTCGTCGAACGCTATCAAAGTTCGTCGAACGCAATGTCGCCGAACTCAATTTCGTCGAACGCCATCAAAGTTCGTCGAACGCAATGTCGCCGAACTCAATTTCGTCGAACGCCATCAAAGTTCGTCGAACGCAATGTCGCCGAACTCAATTTCGTCGAACGCCATCAAAGTTCGTCGAACGCAATGCCGCTGAACTCAATTTCGTCGAACGCCATCGAAGTTCGTCGAACGCAATGTCGCCGATCTCAATTTCGTTGAACGCAATGTCGTCAAGCGCAATTTCGTCGACCGCAAGTTCATTTCGTCGAACGGAATCTCCTTTCGTCGAACTCCTTTAGATTTCGTTGAACGCAATTTCATCGACCGACATTTCATTTCGACGAACGTCTTCAGATTTCGTCGAACGCAGTTTCTTCTCAGCGGTTTCCTTCTCGACAGCATTTCTTCTCAGCGGTTTCCTTCTCGATAGATGTTAACGTGGGGGCATTAACAGCTAACGCGGGCGTTATATCGCTTTCCAGAGAGTCATCTCCATTCTGTACACTTCTCATAGGGATGTGTAGCTATAGTTCATGTATAACCTGCACACTATAAACACACAAAATACAAGATCAAATACAACACGGTATTTGTTATTCTCAAACCAAGAGATGCGGAACATAGGCTCCAACAGTGCTCTTATTCCTCTTCTAGCCACAGAGCATTCTTCATCCTCAGATTCACTGTCTGAGAAAGTAAGGGGTGCTCTGATCCCTTTTCCACTAATCCCCACAAATCATTCTTCTTCAGAGTAAGAGGAGCTGCAACTGCTTTTACTTAGAGATCTGAACTTTTTGATATTAGATCTTCTCACTTTCTTCATGAAGCTTTAACTTTTTGAGCTGAAGATTTGACACACCCAATAACAGATCTGTTCAAGCTGTTAAGCTTTCTTTGAACAACCTACCTATGATACCACTTATTAGTTTTAGGGTGTTGTCAAATAACCTAGAGGGGGGGGGGGGGGGAGGTGAATTGGTATTTCAAGATCTTTTAACCCTCTTTCTTCATGAACGTCCTAGTTTAAGGATTTAGAGAATAAAAACACATTAAGAAAATACTCAGAGATTTATTGTGGTTCCCCAAGACAAAGTGTCTAGAGTACTCCACTATCTCTCTGCGCCTATCTAGCAGTGTGCTAGAGTCGGCAAACTCCGCTAAAACTCAAACCCTCAAGACCTACAATCTTAGGCCCTCAAGCCCTACAAACTCAGGCCCTCAATCGCTACAAACTCAGCCCCTTAAGCCCTACAAACTCAGGCCCCCAAGCCCTACAAACTAAGGCTCACAAGCCGTACAACTCAGTCCCTCAAGCCCTACAAACTCAGATCTGTATCAGATCCTACAGCTCAGGCTTGTAAAAGCCCTACAAAGAATAAATGAAAAGTTCTTCTTTAGCCTGATGAAAACTGGCTTCTGAACTTAAATAGAATACTATAGATCTTATATTGCTGAGTGCAGATTTCTCTTCAATCCTTTCTTCAATCTAGAACAATGCTTATCAGTCAATGTGGCTAGACTGAGACTTGGATTGATTTTCATATTCTGTGCGATTGTTCTTTTGTTAATTAGGGCAGACACTGATCCCTTTTATAAGACCGAGGGACCGTCTAACGGTCTATTCAGATTTCCTTTAAGTGTCAGAGGCCCATTCCTTAACGATATACACTAATTGGACCATCAGGCGGCGACATTACATGCAATCAACGTGTTTTGAATTATCTTGATCTGTTCGACGATATTAGGAACATCTCGACGACAGAGCTTGCCATCACACCGATCTATCTTGGACTTACACACAAATCTTCAAGTCTTCTTAAATCTTCTTTAGAGAGAGATATCTCAACGGTATGAGATATCTCAGCTATACTTGTACTCACAATGACATGAAATCATCTCAATGATGTCGTCATGAACATCTTGTCGACTTGAGGTATTCTCAACGATGTCGTTGAAATCATCATGTCTTATTAACGATATTGTCTTGTTCATTCTAACTTCTTGTCGATATCGTCTTGATCATCTTGACGATAAGCAACACTTTTGTTACAAACAACGCTTCTGTTACAAACTTTCTTCATGAGTTCTTCCTTAGTCTTCTCGACGACAAGGCTCCTTTACGATGATGTCGTCGACTTAGACGAATACTTTAACTTAAGTCTTCTAGAGAGCTTCATCATATAAGACTTCACAATGATATCATCGTGTGAGTCTTGTTGACACGATGATACTGTGAGTTGTTCAATTCTTCTTGTTCTCACGATGATATCGTCGTGTGTACTTTGTTGTCACAACAATATTGTCGGAATGTCCATATTATCTCGACGATAACTAGCATAAGCCTTCTACCGAGTTCTGCGAGTAGTCTCAATGATATATGAATGCTTATTCGATGATATGTCCAGTCCTTCTTGACAATTTTGGACTTAGTGAGATTAGTGAAGTACTGGACATATAGCCTATACTTTGTAGTAAGCCTTGATCCTTCATGAGTCTTCTCAATGATGATGCTTGTTATTTCAATGATATCGTCTTGTGTATCTTGTTTACACGACGATATTTGCCTTAGATGTTTTTGTTTGATCCTTATATATTATGCTTAGTGAATATGATATTCTGACCTGTTCATGTCACATCAAATGAACATCAAATACAAATTGTACTTTATCATTGTCCTAAGCACTTCTTCAAATCAGGAACATTGCTGGGCACTGTTCCCAACACTTATTTTACTTTGGGTCACCTAGATCAAATCTAGAGGGGGTGAATAGTGTGATAAGTGCCTTTTGATCCTTTTTCTAGTTTCAGCAAGATGATAAAAAATGCAAGCACAGAAAGCACATAATGATTTATATACATTCCCCAAGAATGCCTTGGGTAATCCTCTCTCCACACCACCTATCTATCAATATTATAGGCCGGGTAAACTCCTCCAAATCCCAGTCTTCTTCTCCAAGACTTACACTCAGGCCATCAAGGACTTACCTCAATCTCTACAATAAGAGATCTACACTCAGATCTTTTCCAAGATCCTACACTCAGATTCCGAAAGGAATCCTATAGCAAACTCAGATTCTCACAAGAATCCTACCATTCTGATCCAAAGGATCATACGGCTCAGGCTCCAAGAGCCCTACAACTCAGGCTTACACCAAAAGCCCTACAACTCAGATATCTAAAGATCCTATAATAACAGTTTACAATTTCTCTGTTTGCAATACAATTTAGACTCAAAAGATGAATAAATGAATAAACTTGAGTATTCTATAGAAGCACAACAGAGAGACTTCTTCTTCCTTGATCAGATCTCAGAAATAATCTTCTTGAAGAATATGAACTTGTTCAAACAAACTTTCTTGCAGAATTGGAACTTCTTACTCAGATAAATAATCTTCAGGGAGAATTTGAATTGCTGAGTAATACTTGAGCAATATTGAAAGTATCTAGTTGCGGCCTAAATCACCTAGAGGGGGGTGAATAGGTGGATTCTATGCCTTAAAGCGGAATTAAAAAATTTAACACAGAAAAGCAAACGAACAACCACAGCACAGACACAAGGATTTTATAGAGGTTCCCCGATGTGGGTAGTCCTCTTTCCCGCCTCGCCTATCTAGCACTACGAGGCTAGATTCGGCTACTTCACCAATCTCAGATTATAACTAATCTTACACCTCGGAGTTAAAACTCCTACAACTCGGAGTAAACAACTCCTACAACTCGGAGTATAACAACTCCTACAACTCGGAGTATAACAACTCCTACAAAAGAAAAGATAGGGAAACAAAATACTTCTTCTTAACCTCTAAAGAGATTAACTTCAGATCTTGAAAACAGAGTCTTCTTCTCAACCTTGAAAGAAGGCTTGGCACTAGAAAGATGAGAAGAGAGAAGACTTGGCTAACCAGATCTGAACAGGCCCTTTGACTTGCTAGAAGGAATCTTCAATAAAGAGAGCAGCAAAAAGATCAAAGGCCTTCTTCTGAGAAATCTCTAACCACAATAGAGAAAGAATCTTGTGCAGAAAATGTTAGGTCTCAGAATTCTTGTACAGCAACGAAAAAGGAGATCGACTTGTTGCTTTTTCTTTTCTGAACTGTCGGCTGAAGAAGTTTTCTAGATTGATTCGTAAGATCGCTCCATTTGCCCTAAAATAATGACTTATTTATAGGGAGGTCTTCAACGGATCTTGCGACAAGGAAGGGAGAGGCGACACGTGTACTGGTCATGTCGGCTAACCCTAATTTTGAAAGACGAAACGAGGATTTGAAATCCGTCTGTCCGTCATTCGTCGGGATTCGTCGGGAGAACACGAGAACATCCGACGAATTGACTTAGCTGCAGAGTTTTCCTCAGAACCTAGACAAGATTGACCTCTGTCAGCATTCGTCGGGATTCGTCGGAATGACCCGAGTCATCTCGACGAATGGACTTGGCTTCAGAAAATTCTTCACAACCCAGCCAAAATGTCCTCTGTCAACATTCGTCGGAATTCGTCGGAATGACCCGAGTCATCTCGACGAATGGACTTGGCTTCAGGAATTTCTTTAACACCCAGCCAAACTGTCCTCTGTCAACATTCGTCGGGATTCGTCGGAATGACCCGAGTCATCTCGACGAATGGACTTGGCTTCAGGAATTTCTTTAACACCCAGCCAAACTGTCCTCTGTCAACATTCGTCGGGATTCGTCGGAATGACCCGAGTCATCTCGACGAATGGACTTGGCTTCAGGAATTTCTTTAACACCCAGCCAAACTGTCCTCTGTCAACATTCGTCGGGATTCGTCGGAATGACCCGAGTCATCTCGACGAATGGACTTGGCAAAAATTTTCTTTTCTTCTGAAACCCTGCTCCACTCCACAACTTTGAACACCTTCTGTTAAGAGTATATGAAGTGCACCCCAAAAGAGAGATTACACATGGACCAACACTTTGTTCTATACAATGAGGGATTACATTGTTTAGAACTGTGTTTGGTGATCCATTGCAACCTGACTTTGGTATGCACTTAGCATTACGACCTGTCATAACACATCTAAACAAAAGTCATCAAATACAAATACAATTCACTTTAGTTTACTAGGGGACATCTTCAAATCAAGGTGATTGTAGA
The DNA here is from genome assembly GCA_033032865.1 of Dactylorhiza incarnata. Taxonomy (NCBI): domain Eukaryota; kingdom Viridiplantae; phylum Streptophyta; class Magnoliopsida; order Asparagales; family Orchidaceae; genus Dactylorhiza; species Dactylorhiza incarnata. The sequence continues at coordinate 1,089,444 of JAWHQI010000006.1, forward strand.
CACAATACCCAACAATCTCCCCCTATTTGAAGATGTCATAACCCTAGGCACTAACTTGAATTGCACAGAAAGAATACTAAATAAGAATGCAGAACCCAGGCAGTAATATATATAATGAAAAGCAGAGTAGGACTAAGTGTTTTAACTTAACACAAAAGAAATGAGTATATATATATAAGCAAAGAAAACATCAAGATTCCAGATAGGCATAGCTTATTCATGACCTTTGCCTTTCATCTTTGCAAACATTCTGTCCACTGCCTCAGTTTTCTTCTTCAGTTCTGAATCCATTCTCTCAAAAAATGCCTTTGGCTTAGGCCAGTATTTGTCAGGAGCAGACTCTTTAGATCCACCATTCTTGAAGTGAATTCTTCTTTCATTTGTCCTTTTCTCAAACTTGCTCCATTCTTCTGAACTATAGTGGTCACTGACCTTTTCATTCTGATTGCTGACTTTATCAAAAGAAGAGAGAATAATACTTTTGGAGATAGGGCTCCAGCTTTCTTGGAAGTTTCTAGGAGGAGGCCTATCATAAAACTCTCTGATCTTCTTAAATGGATTAGACTTCTTAGCAGGTGGCTTATCATCAAAAAGCTTCCTTTTTAAAGACTTCTCAGAGGGTTCAGCAAAATAGGAGCTGTCAGGATCTTGAACAAGGGATGGATCATCCCAAAATTCCTGATAAGATGAAGCAGGGATGACTTCATCAGCAAACACAGAGTCCTCAGCAGGATTTGGAGAGAAACTAGGAGCCCTGGGACCTGGAGCACTTGAGGAGGGAACAACATGCCCTTTTTCCACAACAGCAAACCCAAGCATTTCAGCCACTTGCTTGAACAGCCAGCTTTGAGCTTCATGAGTATACCAATTTACATCCTTAACATTTTGTAAGATGTTTTCCTTGAGATCTTGCATTTGAGAAGCTACACTTTCATTTAAAACATCCAATTTGCTTGCATTTTCTTCTAACTTGGAGACCACACTCTCCTCCCCCTTTATGACATCTTCATGTAGGAGGGTATACAATCTTTTCAGCTGATTTTCAACTTGATCATCCAAGTAAGATATTCCTTGATCATGAGCAGAGCTGAGAGTAGAGATAGCAGAAGTCAGGTGCAACACATCTTCACTTACCTGATGCAGATTCTGGAGAGCATGCCCAACAGCTTTATTTGTATGATCCAAAGCTTTCCCTGCAGAAAGCATCCAGGCTTCTTGATCAGTCTTGAATCTGCCCATATCATGCTTGATCTCAGCCATGTCTTGCCTCAGAGAACTATCAACTGAGTCAATCTTCTTATACACTTGCTTTAGAGAGTGATCAAAGTGATCAGTCTGACCCTGTAGCATCCCTGCTATGGACTTCAGCAAAGAAGAGTGAGAGCTATCACCAGTCTCACCCTCTTCAGGAGAAAGTTTTTCAGCTACAAAACTTGAGGACTGTGCTAGGTTGTCAAGCACAGTTGCTCTTGGAGAGGTGCTCCTAGCCACAAAAACTTCAGGAGGAGGCAAGAGCAGCAGAGGAGGAAGGACCTCAGAAGGAACAGATTCAGCCATGAAGAGATCTTCCTGGACTTTCTCCCCCTCAGGTAGAGACATCTCCTTAGCCAACCTCAGCATGGCACCAAGGCTGCCCTGCTCCCCAGAATTAGATTGCTCAAGAGGAGTGTCTGGCAATATGTCATGATCTGCAGAATGAGAATCACCCATGGCAGGTGATCTCCTTGAATCTTCCAGCTGAGGAGCCTCAACAAACACAGCAGCAACCTCTGGACCTTCCAAGACAAGATCAGCAACACTAGGAGGAGCATCATCTGCAGCACCACAGTTTGCACCAATGTCTCTTGGGGTTGGAAACTCCCCCTCAACATGTTCATCTCTGACCTGTGCAGGAGCTGGATCAAGTCCACTCCCCCTGGAGGATTGCCCTGCTTCAGTGGACCTAGGTTCAGCAGGGAGAGGGGCCTCATCATCACTCAAAGGAGCCCTCACTCCAGCATTCCCTAATCCCTTGGGAATTACCCTTTCCCATTTGGTGAAAATGGAGGAATTGATTTTCTTAGTGTGATGGATGGGGGTACCTCTTCCAAGATTGAAGAAATCTGGATTGCCACTATGCAGAAGCAGACTGAGAATCCTTCCAAAATTTGGAGCAAGAAAGCTCTCTTTAATCTTCTCAAAGATGACTTCACCAAAATTGAAATTTTTCCGACAAATTATAGCGGTGTGAATTTTGAAAGCCTCTTCAGATAAGTAGTCGTGAGAACCTACCTTGCATAATAAAACTTTGCCTATAATATCACACAGAAGCTTACCTCCTTCATTCATGAACTTTCTTCGGATTTTGGCGCTTTGATCAAGAATGCCACAGAATCTTCTGGCTCTGAAAATATCTTCATCAGACAACTCTTCAGATTCAACCATTGGCATCCTCAACGATCGGTTGATACCACTAGCCTTCAAGATTATTTTGCAGGATCGAATAGAGCTTTTGATCTTCGTACCTTGACCTGAGATTTTGGCATTGCGATAGAATTCCAGAATATCCTGTTCCAGGATTTTTGCCGGCTCTTCCAAGATGAAACTTAGTCCGGCGACATCAAGCATCATGATTACATTGCGAAACTCATCAGAAGCTGAGCGGAAGGCGCCTCTCACCAACTCTCCCCCTGAGTTCAAGCCACCGGAGGCTTTGGGCGCCATTGATGTCGTCGACGTCGAGGAAGAGAAACAGGGAAAATGCGACGGAGAAGACGAATGGTCGGGTAGGGTTTCACGGAAGAGGAATTTGAGAAGACGAATCCTTCCGTGAAATCGTGATGTTTTCTTTTAATTTATATATATATATATATAAAAAAAAAAAATTTAAGTAGAGCGCGCACCTGTAGAGAAATGATTCCACGGAAGAGGAATTTGAGAGGAATAAATATCCAGGAAAAAAAAATTGTCCCGTGAACACCCGTGAAACGTCATGAAATTTTCTGAGTTAATACGTGAAGTCTCGAGCAATTTCGTGAAATTTCAACAGTCCCGACTTCAAGATTCCTTGTTAAGCATTCCAAGTTCCATTTTGAAGAAATTGAATTTGGTTTCGTCCAGAGGCTTCGTAAAAATATCTGCAATTTGTTTGTCAGTATTAACATATAACAAATTTATGTCCTTACTCTCGACATGTTCTCGGATGAAGTGATAGCGAAGCTCAATATGCTTCGTTCTGCTGTGAGAGACGGGATTATTCGCTATGGCAATAGCACTTGAGGAGTCACAGAACATGGGGATTTCTGAGAGCTTTACATTATAGTCCTCAAGCTGATTTTTCATCCACAAAAGTTGTGCGCAGCAACTGCCTGCAGAGATATATTCCGATTCAGCAGTTGATATTGCAACGCAATTTTGCTTCTTGCTACTCCAGGAAATGAGCCTTTTTCCCAAGAACTGGCAAGTTCCCGAAGTGCTCTTCCTATCATCTTTGCTACCTGCAAAATCAGCGTCTGAAAAGCCAATTAGTTCAAAATCATTGCTTCTTGGGTACCATAAGCCGAGATTTGGTGTAGCCTTAAGGTATCTCAATATCCTCTTTGCAGCGGCATAATGAGATTCCTTACAGTTCACTTGATACCTGGCACATACACATGTTGAGAACATTATATCAGGTCTAGTAGCAGTGAGATAGAGCAAGGACCCAATTATGCTTCTGTACTTGGTTTCATCAAAAGGTTTCCCTTTCTCATCCTTGTCCAGAGACATACTTGAGCCCATTGGAGTCCTCATTGAGGTTGCACTCTCCATTCCAAATTTCTTAAGAAGCTCTTTAGTGAACTTCGTCTGAGAGATGAAGATTCCATCTTCAGATTGGTGCACCTGGAGTCCTAAGAAATATTTCAGCTCTCCCATACTGCTCATTTCAAACTTACCTTGCATCAAGCTAGAAAACTTTTTGCAAAGTTTGTCATCAGTAGAGCCAAAGATAATATCGTCGACATAGATTTGCACCAGCAAAATCTCGCCTTTAACTTCCCTAAGAAACAATGTCTTGTCTATTGTTCCTCTTGTAAATTTGTTCTCAAGAAGAAACTTAGACAATGTCTCATACCAGGCTCGGGGTGCCTGTTTGAGACCATACAAGGCTTTATGTAAATAAAATACATGATCAGGAAAGTTAGGATCGACAAAACCTGGAGGCTGAGCTACATACACTTCCTCTTTAAGGTCTCCATTCAGAAATGCGGACTTTACGTCCATCTGGAAAACCTTAAAGCCCTTATATGCAGCATAAGCCAGAAATAATCTGATGGCTTCAAGTCTTGCTACGGGTGCGAAGGTTTGATCAAAGTCAATCCCTTCTTCTTGCCTGTATCCTTGAGCAACCAGTCTTGCTTTGTTCTTGGTGATGATGCCCTTTTCATCAAGCTTGTTTCGGAAGATCCATTTGGTTCCAATCACATTATGCCCTTTGGGTCTAGGTACCAACTCCCAAACTTTACATCTTTTGAATTGGTTGAGCTCCTCTTGCATAGCAAGGATCCAAGAGGGATCGGTGTTTGCTTCTTCAAACTTCTTCGGTTCAATCTGTGAAAGAAAACTTAAATGTAAAATTTCGTTAGTTGTACCTCTTCTAGTTAGAACTCTGCTTGAAGGATCTCCGATGATTTGATCAGCTGGATGATCTCTCAAATGTCTGATCACTCCAACATTTAGATGATTATGAGGTTCCTGTATTTCAGGTACATCTTCATCTTCCTGAGGATCATCATCCTCACATGCTGAAGGGGCAATTACTTCAATAGATTGTGGAACGTCTTCCTTTACCACTTCTTCTAAGTGTAGATCTTTGAATCTTGCATCTGCATCTTCAACAAAGACACTAGAAGAGCTGCTATGAAGCATACTCGTCTCATCAAATATAACATTAAGAGTTTCTTCTACAACCAGGGTTTTCTTGTTGAAAATCCTATATGCCTTACTATGGCTACTATAACCTACAAAAATACCTTCAAAACATTTTTCACTAAACTTAGTTTTTAATACTTTCCATTGTTAAGCACGAAGCATTTACTGCCAAAGATTCTAAAATAAGACCGAGTTGGTTTCTTGCCTTTCAGAAGTTCATAGGGAGTCTTATGATGATTTTTGTTGATTAGTGCTCTGTTTTGCACGTGGCAAGCAGTGTTGATACCTTCAGCCCAGAAGTACTCCGGTAGTGAAGAATCACTCAACATTGTCCTGCAAGCCTCTATGAGTGTTCTATTCTTTCTCTCGGCAACACCATTTTGCTGTGGAGTGCGGGGAGAGGAAAACTCATGAAAGATACCTTGACTTTCACAAAATTCAGTCATGGCCCCAGACTTGAATTCTGTACCATGGTCACTTCTGATTTTGACCACAGAGCATTCTAATTCATTCTGAATTTGCCTGACGAATGAGGTGAAAGAATCATAGGTGTCTGACTTGTGTTTTAGAAAGAATACCCAAGCAAAACGTGAGTAATCATCGACAATGACCAACGTATAAGACTTACCCCCTAAACTCCGAATTGGCATGGGACCAAATAAGTCCATATGAAGTAGATATAAACATCTGGTAGAGTCTTTGCCAATAATGCTCTTAAAGCTAGCCCTCGTCTGCTTGCCCATTTGGCATGCGTGACAAGGTCTCTCTTTAATGCACTTAACATCAGGAGCATCACGAACTAAGTTGTGAGAAAGTAACATATTTATAGTTTTGAAATTTATATGTGCTAGTCTCTTGTGCCATTGGTCACAGAGAGATGCACTATCTTTTGCCAAAAGGCACACTGGTGTAGAAGTATCTAAACATAGAAAATTTAAACAAAAAATATTTCTACTCCGAGTGCCTGTTAAAATAGTTTCTGATTTATCAGACAGCTTTATCAGGCACTTGTCCTTGTAGAATTCTACCATATAGCCTTTGTCACAAAGTTGACTTATGCTAATGAGATTATGTTGTAATCCTTTAACATAAGCCACGTCTGTGAAGGAGACTGTACCATTTGTGATCTTACCGTAGCCTTTTGTGATTCCCCGATCAGATCCGCCAAAAATAACTTTTGGACCATCTTTCACGGGGGTATACTCTTGTAGTAGGCTTCTTGTTCCGGTCATGTGCCGTGAACAACCACTGTCCAAGTACCAGATTGGATTTGTATTGGCCTTTGGACATACCTGCAATCAACAATCAATTGCCCTTAGGAACCCAAACTGATTTGGGTCCTTGGCTTCGTGTTAGATGACCACCACTTGGAATGTTAACATTGCGAGGGGTCATTCTTGCATTGTTAATCCGTGGAGTCGAGACATTTCTCGGATTAAACCAACAGTCTATGGCAAAGTGACCAATCTTGCCACAACACCAACAATCGAATCGATTGTACCTTCTCTTTGTCTCCTGTTTTGCCTTTTGAACGGGAGGTGCAACAGGAGTGACTTTCTTAGAGGAAGTCTTCTTAGAAGTGGGGGCCTCATGGTGACAGCACACACATGGCTCCAACTTCATCTCAACAGGTTTGGGTGCAATCGTTCTAATTTTCGGTGCTTTCTTGTGAGCTGATCCGTGAACAAATGGACCATGATCTTTGAGGATTATTTCTTCATGAGGAGCTTTGAAGGGAGAGTTGTCAAAGTTTCGGGGAAAGCTCCATCCTTGATACTATTACTAGGTTCAACATGTGTTGGCCTAGCAAAATGACCGTAGGATGAATCAAAGTCAAACGGATTTGATGGAAAAATGACCTTCCTAAATGAAGGTTGACTTTGATTAGCAGCTCCCTTTCCCTTCACGACTCTCTTTTCAGCAGCCTTACTACTTTCAGCCTTATGACCAATTCCACTACCCTTCGCAGGAGCAGAAAACGTATCAATGAATGGAAGAATAGTCTTAGGCTTGGAGAAGCTTTCTACGAGCTTCCTTTCCGCCTTCAACTTATTTTCTAGTTCACTTATAGTTTTCTCCTTTAAGTTTAACAACTCAGTGGAGCTTTTCAGTTCGTCTTTCAAGAGTTGGATTTCATCTTTGAGGGGAGTTAATTGTTCAATTTCCTCCCTCAAAGCTAATTCCACTGTCTTGAGAGATTCAATTTCTTTTGACTTGGATTTGACGACCTTGCGGCACTTGTCAAATCCTTTCACAAGGGCTTCATACTGAGTTATTAACTTAAAGTCCTCCTCTGAGGAGTAGCCCTCATTTGCTACGGATGCAGTCTCATCTTCAGAAGCAGACAGAGGGGTATGAGAGTTTACCTTCCCCTTATGAGAGGAGTCGCCTGTTTCTTCGTCTAGATGAGCCATTAGCCCAAAGTAGGCTTCTTCATCTGAGCTTGACGCATCAGAGTCACTGTCGCTCAGAGTCTTGGCCTTCTTGGCGAGGAGACTCTTTTCTTTCTTCCTTCCTTTAAAAGATCTATTTTCTTCCTTCTTTGATCCTTCTTTCTTCTTGTATGGACACTCGGCAATTACGTGTCCTGGCTTATTGCAACAATAACAAATAATGTCAGTAGAATCAAATTTGTTCGGTTTAGATTTATACCTGTCATTATTGTAGTCCTTTTTGTGATGATCCCCATCACGTCTTGATCTTCTGTGATCAAATGCAGTGGATTGCCCTCTCTTCTGCTTTCTTTTATTCAGAAGTCTTTTGAATTGTTTGGAGAGAAGAGAAAATTCTCCATCAGACATCTCTGAACCTGATGGGCTGGCATCAGACTCATCCTCATCAGAAGATGGTCTCCTTACAAGTGGGAGAGCCTTGCACTTCCTTGAGCTTTCAGCTTTTAGGGCAGAGGACTTCTCCCTTCCAGAGGCTCTGACCCCCTCTTCTTCAGCTTTGCGGGAATTTAGCTTCAACTCATGGGACAGGAGCTTACCAAACAACATTTGTGGCTCCGTGGTTCCGAGCTTTCCGAATTCTCTGATGGCTATAACCTTGGTATCCCATTCTTTCGTCAGGGATCTCAAAAATTTGTCATTTAGTTCGCCAGTTGTGAATTCTCTATCATAGTTCCTAAGGCCATTTACGATCTTGAAGAACTTCTCGTAGGTGTCAGAAATGGAGTCTCTTGGATCTTGCTTGAATGCTTCATATTCTTGGTTCAGCAACGATCTTCGGTCATCCCTCACTTCTTCGGTCCCTTCCATCAGAACGACTAGTGAGTCCCACATCTCTTTAGCAGATTTGCAGTGAAGCAGATTTTGCAACATTGAATCATCAACTGCACCTGCTATGATATTTTTTGCTTTCTTGTCTAGGGCCACTAGAGCGATCTCATCTTTGTTCAGTTCCAACATCTTCTTTGGGATCATGATGGTGGAGTTTATTGAAGATGGTTTCATCGGAATATGAGGACCTTCTTCCACGATCTGAAAGATTCTTGGGTCAGCAGCTTCCATGTAGAATCTTACTCTTTCCTTCCACATAGGAAAGTTCTCTTTGGTGCAAACTGGCAACTTGACGGAGTCCTTGGTCTTATCCATTCCAGACATGTTTGCTTTAGCAACTAGATGAGGAGATCTTGTTCAAGGTGTTAGCCTTATAGCGAACAACCTACCTCTGATACCAATTGAAAGTATCTAGTTGCGGCCTAAATCACCTAGATGGGGGTGAATAGGTGGATTCTATGCCTTAAAGCGGAATTAAAAAATTTAACACAGAAAAGCAAACGAACAACCACAGCACAGACACAAGGATTTTATAGAGGTTCCCCGATGTGGGTAGTCCTCTTTCCCGCCTCGCCTATCTAGCACTACGAGGCTAGATTCGGCTACTTCACCAATCTCAGATTATAACTAATCTTACACCTCGGAGTTAAAACTCCTACAACTCGGAGTAAACAACTCCTACAACTCGGAGTATAACAACTCCTACAACTCGGAGTATAACAACTCCTACAAAAGAAAAGATAGGGAAACAAAATACTTCTTCTTAACCTCTAAAGAGATTAACTTCAGATCTTGAAAACAGAGTCTTCTTCTCAACCTTGAAAGAAGGCTTGGCACTAGAAAGATGAGAAGAGAGAAGACTTGGCTAACCAGATCTGAACAGGCCCTTTGACTTGCTAGAAGGAATCTTCAATAAAGAGAGCAGCAAAAAGATCAAAGGCCTTCTTCTGAGAAATCTCTAACCACAATAGAGAAAGAATCTTGTGCAGAAAATGTTAGGTCTCAGAATTCTTGTACAGCAACGAAAAAGGAGACCGACTTGTTGCTTTTTCTTTTCTGAACTGTCGGCTGAAGAAGTTTTCTAGATTGATTCGTAAGATCGCTCCATTTGCCCTAAAATAATGACTTATTTATAGGGAGGTCTTCAACGGCTCTTGCGACAAGGAAGGGAGAGGCGACACGTGTACTGGTCATGTCGGCTAACCCTAATTTTGAAAGACGAAACGAGGATTTGAAATCCGTCTGTCCGTCATTCGTCGGGATTCGTCGGGAGAACACGAGAACATCCGACGAATTGACTTAGCTGCAGAGTTTTCCTCAGAACCTAGACAAGATTGACCTCTGTCAGCATTCGTCGGGATTCGTCGGAATGACCCGAGTCATCTCGACGAATGGACTTGGCTTCAGAAAATTCTTCACAACCCAGCCAAAATGTCCTCTGTCAACATTCGTCGGAATTCGTCGGAATTCGTCGGAATGACCCGAGTCATCTCGACGAATGGACTTGGCTTCAGGAATTTCTTTAACACCCAGCCAAACTGTCCTCTGTCAACATTCGTCGGGATTCGTCGGAATGACCCGAGTCATCTCGACGAATGGACTTGGCTTCAAGAATTTCTTTAACACCCAGCCAAACTATCCTCTGTCAACATTCGTCGGGATTCGTCGGAATGACCCGAGTCATCTCGACGAATGGACTTGGCTTCAGGAATTTCTTTAACACCCAGCCAAACTGTCCTCTGTCAACATTCGTCGGGATTCGTCGGAATGACCCGAGTCATCTCGACGAATGGACTTGGCAAAAATTTTCTTTTCTTCTGAAACCCTGCTCCACTCCACAACTTTGAACACCTTCTGTTAAGAGTATATGAAGTGCACCCCAAAAGAGAGATTACACATGGACCAACACTTTGTTCTATACAATGAGGGATTACATTGTTTAGAACTGTGTTTGGTGATCCATTGCAACCTGACTTTGGTATGCACTTAGCATTACGACCTGTCATAACACATCTAAACAAAAGTCATCAAATACAAATACAATTCACTTTAGTTTACTAGGGGACATCTTCAAATCAAGGTGATTGTAGACACAATACCCAACAAATATATCAGATCTTGGTTGTATAGGCTCTAAAGTTCTTGTAAGAATACTGGAGAACAAATAGTAGAAGCACCTTAGGGTTCTTCCTTGAGAAATTTTATTGCTCCCTCCAATGGATTTGCGTTCTTGTTCAGATCACAGATGATTCACAAAAGCTTTTGATTGAATGTTAGAATGAATAATGAAAGTGCATAGTGTAACCTCTGTGTATTCTCTAGAGGGGGAGGTGAATAGAGATTTACAAACTTGACCCTAAATATGCACACACAATAATAAACTATTCCAATAACTATGCAATCAGTACAACCAACACAGAATAAAGTAATCACAGGTTTAAAATAGAAAATAGTGAACAGTAAAGGGACAACACAGAAAAGCAAACACAGAAGACACATAATTTATATAGTGGTTTCACAAAATGTGGGCAGTCCACTCTTCTACAACATTGTAGGATTGCACTATCTAGTGTTTGAGTCTTTTGATAAGGAGACTCTCAAAATCAACACTAAGTCTTTTGATAAGGAGGCTCTTAGAACCACTGAGTCTTTTGATAAGGAGACTCTTAGAACCACTGAGTCTTTTGATAAAGAGACTCTTAGAACCAACTGAATCCTTTAAAGAGTGATTCTTAGGACTCTTTCTCAGTTTCAAAATAGAGATGGAGAAATAAAGAAGAAGAAGAGAAGGATTCTACTATATAAATCCTTCTACTGCTATCACACAAAATGCTGTCTTTTGATGTTCTTGAGGATCTATATATGATGAACACTTGCTTATGGTAGTGAAGAATGCAAGGGTTATGAGCTTGTGATCCTCTGTGATCTCTGTACTCTAGTTTGCCTGCTGTTGTAGGATATGAAGAAGAAGCAGCCTTGTTTGTATTCCTATACAGAGTTGTTTTTTTTCTTTTCTTTTCAGAGAGAAAGCTTGATGGAGGAGAAGAAGACTTAAGAATTCAAATTGTTTTGTTCTTCTTCTCTATGTGTATACATATTCTTTGTCGAATAGTATTTGAATTTCTTTCCTCTTCTGTTCTGTCCTTAGAAGGAATATCCTTTGTGTTTAAACCAAAAAATGTTCCACGTCCACACTTGCTCAAGCTGAAAGGAGAATGAGGAAGAAAACTGTTAGATGGCTGGTTAGTTTGAGCTACGATTGAAGGAAAGGGGAGGAGAAAAAGAGATGATGAGGGTCTCCTGGAAGAAGATAACAAAGAGTGCTGAAAAGAGGTACAACGGTCTCATAAATGAGATGGCAGAAGCTGCCGAAAAGAGCTACAGCGGTCTCAGAAATGAGATGGCAGAAGCTGCCGAAAAGAGCTACAACGGTCTCAGAAATGAGATGGCAGAAGCTGCCGAAAAGAGCTACAACAGTCTCAGAAATGAGATGGCAGAAAGCTGCCGAGAAGAGATAGCGACGGTCTCAGAAATGAGACCGCTTGAATAAAAAACTAAGGGTTCGAAACTCTCCCAAGTCCCCAAAAACTAGTACCCCATACCCCTCTTTTTTTAGGCACAGGGGCCTGCCCAAACGGGCAGATCTAAAAGTAGCGGGCTGCCCGGATTTGCTGAGATTGCCTGAGACCTAAATCACCTGAAAACAGAGAGACCACCTAAAAAGAACCGCCCCGAACTGAGACCTCCTGGGCGAGGTCACGTGGAGCGACCTCCCGGGCGAGGTCGCGCGAAGCGACCTCCGGAGCGAGGTCGCGCGCAGCGACCTCCAGGGCGAGGTCGCGCGGAGCGACCTCCGGGGAGAGGTCGCGCGGAGCTCCGGGGAGAGGTCGCGCGGAGCGACCTCCGGGGCGAGGTCGCGCGGAGCGACCTCCGGGGCGAGGTCGCGCGGAGCGACCTCCGGGGCGAGGTCGCGCGGAGCGACCTCCGGGGCGAGGTCGCGCGGAGCGACCTCCGGGGCGAGGTCGCGCGGAGCGACCTCCGGGGCGAGGTCGCGCGGAGCGACCTCCGGGGCGAGGTCGCGCGGAGCGACCTCCGGGGCGAGGTCGTGTGGAGCGATCGCGCGGAGCGACCTCCGGGGCGAGGTCGCGCGGAGCGACCTCCGGGGCAAGGTCGCGCGGAGCGACCTCCAGGGCAAGGTCGCGCGGAGTGACCTCCCGGGCGTGGTCGCGCGGAGTGACCTCCGGGGCGAGGTCGCGCAAAGCGACCTCCCTAGGGGGACTGCCTGGGAGGTGGGAGACCACCCAGACTCGAAATCCTGGCGAGAAAAACCTGGGTTGCCGGGAGAGATTGTCCGAGGACTGCGAAAGCTTGTGGATTGCTTTGGTCACCTGCAAAAAAAAAACCAGTTCGAGGTGATCGCCGATTTCTGGGTAAACATAATCCCCGCATTTTTTCAAGTTTTGAGAAACTTGGAAAAATAGAACTTACCCATGCAAATCAAGGTCCACCTCTCCTGTGAAGACAGAATGTGTATATAAAAATGTAAATACCTGTGAGGACATGTCAATGCCCGAAGAGAACTCGCTCGCGAGCATCTACATATTTCTGAATAAGGACTCACGAACTCCTTCTATCTGCAAAAATATATAGGAACAGGTGTATAAAGAATATAGTATACAAGTACCTGAAGAGAACTCACAAGCACATGTTTCTATCTGCAAATTTTTTTAGAATAGGTATATGAAAAATATAATGCGCGAGTACCTGAAAAAGGACTCACAAACATATGTTTCTATCTGCAAAAAGATTTTAGAACAGGTATATGAAAAATATAATGCGCGAGTACCTGAAAAAGGACTCGCAAACATCTGTTTCTATCTGCAAAAAGATATAAGAACAGGTATATGAAAATATAATGCGCGAATACCTGAAAAAGGACTCGCAAACATCTGTTTCTCTGCAAAGGATATGAGAAGTAGGTAATGAAGAACAAAAATATGTCACCGCACCATTTCTTTTTATTCATACTTGAAGTGTATGAGAGAGATCATCATATTTGTATATAGTATATGGGTGCTTATTCATAATCACTTTGCTTTGATGTTGATGAAATAGTATCTGTATGTGAAGAGAAGAGATAGTATTCATGTCTGCGGAGAGAAAAAACCAACATTCTGATATCATCATATTTATATACTCCAGAATAATGAGCGTGAAGTCTATATAACTAGCTGATTCTAACTTGCCGATATAATATTTTTATTGAGGTTATGTCAGCTGATGCCCAACCCAGCGTATGATTTTGAAAAATCCAAAAATCATAAATAGATTAATCATGAAATCCAAAAGTCCAGAAATCTAAGAATCCTGACAAGAAGAAAATATGAAATTTTATGGTACCTGAATAATTAGTACCTAACAAATAATTTGCATAATGATTTGGCAGTGTATTATGGTACTAAAATTAGTCTGTTTCTCTTGCAAATAATGTCACACCTTCTAACATCAGTTGTTAGTGATCTGTCATAATCGATCCATTAATAATAAAAATATCTACACTCAAGTAGATCTAGTCGATTAACTCGACAAAAACATCATTGCAATCAATGACAATCATTATAGAGAAAGAGATAGAGATGAAAAGAGGCTGGGCTACCACTACACATCTGCGAGTGCTTCTAGCGAGATGTGGTCGCAGTGGGTTTTACGACCCTTACCCAAATCAGAGGTAGTATTTCTACCCTTTGCATCCACGCAATTTTTATAAGTATTAATTTAAATAGCAGGAAGTAGAGTAACGAAAAAAGCTTAAGACATAAAAAGAATAAATGCTTGCAATGAAGGATACGAAAGTGAATATGGATATGACATTTGATGTACCTGACTGCTGAGAATATCTTCGCGATGATAGCTGCTGCTAGAACCTTAGTCACTGTCATACTTATTACAAGTAAACTAAAAAAAGAAAAGATACGAAAAAAGCTCCAAACAAATTGGAGTCAAACAAAACAGGGAATAAAGTGATATTCAAACTCTTCTCTATTCTATGCACTTCTTTTATTGAGGGAAAAACTCTCTGTTTTGTAAAGTTGTCTCTGCTAGAAGAAAAACAATCTTGATATTACCAAGTAATATAGTCTTGTAACTTTCCTGCCTTCAACAGTTGGTCTATTAATTTTCGGAGAGCACGACAGACTTCTGTATCATGACCAATATCTGAATGATATGCGCAGAAGAGTTCTTGATTGTGATTTTCAACCTTAGACTTTATAGGACGAGGTCTTTTATACTCTGGCATATTTTGAATATTTGGAAGGACCTCTTCCAAGGAGAGATTCAACTGAATAGATCCTTCTGGGTAATTTTCATATTCAAGTGTTGTAGGATCATAAGACTGGATGGGAGAGACTTCCAAGTATGGAGATGACATATTCTGAGGAAAAGAATAAGACTCAAACTGCTCAACTTGCGGAGGGTTCTGTGTTGAAGATGAGTGATTGTGATAGAAATTTCTCGGATGCTGCTGAATCTTCTGGTTCTGAGAACACACAGTTGGGATTCATCACCTCACCTTCAATAAACTGATTTGCTATTTTGATGAGATGCTCATAAGACTTTGGCTCTTTTATGCTAACTTTATATCTGAGAGGGCCTTCTTGGAGTCCATGAATGAAGGCACATTTATACATCTCTTGATCAACATCAATAACCTCGAGAAGTTCTATCTGGAATCTATCTACGAAATGAGCGAGAGTTTCATCGACTCCTTGCTTGATTTGGAAAAGAGCTGCTGGCCGTCTCTTTCGCTTCCTTGAGGTAACAAACCTTAAGAGAAGTTCTCTTCTGAGATCCATAAAGCAAGTAATTGATTGAGGCGACAACTTGTAAAACCATTCCAGAGCTTGACCGCCAAAGGTCATGACGAGAAGCTTGCACCTGATGCTATCTGATATAGTTCTCAACGCAATAGCTGACTCAAAGGATTGAAGGTGGGAGATTGGATCTTCTCCCCCTGAGAAGGTTGGTAGATGGGGCTCTTTAAACCCTTTAGGAGCAGGTTCCCAACGAATTCTATCTGTAAAGGAGAAGGCTCCTCTACTTCAGCAATAACTGGAGGGGCTAAAGGATAAGCTGCATCAGCAGGGGTCGGAAGATAAGCACAATCCCTCTAAAAATTCAGCACATATACTGGATTTTTTTGTCCAACTGATCTGAGGTTGTCACGACGAGCGGCCGTAAATTCCTCAGCTTGAGACGATAGAGGAGTAACTGGATGTGCAAATTTCATAGGAGGAAGAGGAGCTGCGACTAGAGGAGGAAGCTGCTGAGTGATAGTTGCTATAGCTCGGTTAATCTCATCAAATTGCTGACGAGTCTGCTTCAGCTGTAGAGTAAGCTCTTTGCAAAATTGCTCCAGACGAATCTCTATGCGAAGTTCAAGAGCTTCCAGAGTAAGTTCACCATTTGAATGATTTTGAACTTTTGTCATCTCCATTGCTACTCAAAAAACAGAGATTGCAAATATTGCCAAAAGAGAAAAACTGCGACAACTTCTAAATGGAGTTGAAATTGAGAAATTTGAGGGAGCAAAACGAACTTGAATGGGTAAACCGGTTCTCCGTTGGATGGACGGCTTCGAGCCGGTCCTGAAAAGCTATTGTCGGCTGAAAATGGACAAGCGGATCAAAAGTTATGACTATTTTAAGATTGAGTGTTATTCTCGGCAAAATCCCATATCTTCGACGCAGCTGCTGTTCATCAACCATTCTGATCTGAAGGTCGCGTGTTATGTTCGAACCGAAAAATGTTCCATGTCCACACTTGCTCAAGCTGAAAGGAGAATGAGGAAGAAAACTGTTAGATGGCTGGTTACTTCGAGCTACGAGTGAAGGAAAGGGGGAGGAGAAAAAGAGATGATGAGGGTCTCCTGGAAGGAGATAACAAAGAGTACTGAAAAGAGGTACAACGGTCTCAGAAATGAGATGGTAGAAGCTGCCGAAAAGAGCTACAGCGGTCTCAGAAATGAGATGGCAGAAGCTGCCGAAAAGAGCTACAACGGTCTCAGAAATGAGATGGCAGAAGCTGCCGAAAAGAGCTACATCGGTCTCAGAAATGAGATGGCAGAAAGCTGCCGAGAAGAGATAGCGACGGTCTCACAATTGAAACCGCTTGAATCAAAAACTAAGGGTTCGAAATTCTCCCAAGTCCCCCCAAACTGGTACCCTTACCCCTCTATTTATAGGCGCGGGGGCCTGCCCAAATGGGCAGATCTAAAAGTAGCGGGCTGCCCAGATTTGCTGAGATCGCCTGAGACCTAAATCACCTGAAAACTGAGAGACCACCTAAAAAGAACCGCCCCGGACCGAGACCTCCCGGGAGAGGTCACGCGGAGCGACTTCCGGGTCGAGGTCGTGTGGAGAGACCTCCCGGGCGAGGTCGCGTGGAGCGACCTTTGGGGCGAGGTCGCGCGGAGCGACCTCCGGGGCGAGGTCGTGCGGAGCGAACTCCCGGGCGAGGTCGCGCGGAGGGACCTCTGGGGAGAGGTCGCGCGGAGGGACCTCCTGGGCGAGGTCGCGCGTAGCGACCTCTGGGGCGAGGTCGCGTGGAGTGACCTCCCGGGTGAGGTCGCGTGGAGCGACCTCCCTGGCGAGGTCGCGCGGAGCGACCTCCGGGGCGAGGTCGCGCGGAGCGACATCCGGGGCGAGGTCGTGCGGAGCGACCTCCTGGGCGAGGTCACGCAGAGCGATTTCCCGGGCGAGGTCGCGTGGAGCGACCTCTGGGGCGAGGTCGCGAGGAGCGACCTCCCGGGCGAGGTCACACGGAGCGAACTCCGGGGCGAGGTCGCGCGGAGCAAACTCCGGGGCGAGGTCGAGCAAAGCGACCTCCCGGGCGAGGTCACGCAGAGCGACCTCCGGGGCGAGGTCATGCGAAGCGACCTCCCGGGCTAGGTCGCGCGGAGCGACCTCCGGGGCGAGGTCGCGTGAAGCGACCTCCCTAGGGGCACTGCCTGGGAGGTGGGAGACCAGCCAGACTCGAAATCCTGGTGAGAAAAACCTGGGTCGCCGGGAGAGATTGTCCGAGGACTGCGAAAGCATGTGGATTGTTTTGATATTAAAGAAAAAGTTCAAGGAACTTGAAAAAGAACTTATTTTTGTAAAATAACACAATGAAAAATTATCTTTAGAAAATTCATCTTTGAAAAATGATTGTACTACGTGCCAAAATTATAAAATTGAAATCAAGGAAAAGGACGAAACATTTGAGGTATTTAGAAATAACTATCAAAATCATATTGACTCTATTGTTTCCTCTCTTAAAAATAGCACAATAGCTTATAATAAAGCTAGGCATAATCTTAAGATCAAGAGTGATGAATTAAAATAAGAAAGCAACCTGCTTATGAAAATTATGAATAAAAATTCATAATATCAAGAAATATCTAAAAGCACGTTGAATATTGATATGAATATCTTGACTAAGCCTAATAATGGGAGTAAGAAACATAAAGTTTTTGTAAATCAAAATCCAAATCATCATTATTTACAAAATTATGTTTCTCCTAACTTGAAATTAGAATTACACAAATTTCCTATGAACAGTACTTTCAATAATCATTACAATTATAACCTTTAAAATAAAGATAATCATAACGAAAATTTGATGCATAAGAATAACATTAAACCAAGGTTTGAATGGAGGCCCAAGGCTAAAAATGAAACTTCACATGAAAGGACCCATTCATCATTATCTCCCCACAAGCCAACAAGTTATATTTGGGTACCCAAAGGAACCACCACACTTGGTCCCCTTTGGATACCTAAATCTCTTATTCGTTAGGTATCATCAAATGCATGAAGTAGAATCTTTTCAAAATGAAATATACAAATGTCTACTTCATGATATGCTTTAATATCATTTTCTTTTTCTTTTTTCTTTTTCTTAATTTTTAAGCTATGCCATGGTCATCTTATATATTATTGGAAATATGATTTTACCTCTTAAAGCTTAATGAGTTTATAAATCAAATTGATCAAAACTCAAAGTCATATTTTATTTTGGTGACCTATCTATCTTTCTTAAATTTATTGCCTATAAATATCTTATATTATCCATATAAATCAAATTCTAAATTTGTTATGAGATATTTATCTAAATTAATAAAATCATGAACTTCATTTTTTTCTCTCTTTCGAAAATTTGGAGTCTATAAATTTTAAATATTAAGTATGGGTAGCAACTAATAATACTTAAATATCTTGAGAAATGGAGATTTGGGATGTCACCCCATCACATCTCCTAGTATCGGTGCGAACCCTTCACAAGGTAGACCTCGGGAAGTCCAAAATCTACTTTAAATTGCTAATTCCAACTAAAGTCTAGCAAAAATCAAATTAATTGTAGACTCACGCGCACTCTTGCAATAATCGAAAAAGAAAAACTATCATTATCTTGCATTTTAGAAATGTATATATATATTCATAATTCATGATTGAAAATAAAATCACAAAAGTCATATTGATCAAATATATTACCATTCTAAAAATTCAAACAAGCTCATAATTTAAATCTAATCGTTTTATATGTCCATGATCATATACCAATATTGTATGTCTCACAATAGCGGGAGCGTAGGATTGGATGCATTAGAGACATAACCTCTAAGTCATGTCTTGTCCTTAACCAGGGAGGGTTCTAGTGGGGCCTTGCGAGGCATTGTGGGGGAAAAAGTGCTAGGTTAAGCATTCTCTAGTGTATGCATATAGGAGTAACACCCCAACCTATGACATGTGTGCATCTCCTCATGCCCATCCGTCACTTAGTACGGGGCTATAATGTAGACATATAGTCTGGGTATATTTATCTAGGGCATACTTATTCTTTGCATGAACATCATTTCATACTATAATCATTTAAGTCATGCCTATTTAGCTTATTCAAACATGATATCTTGTGTTTACAGTCCTATCTTTTCCAGATTACATTATTTTGATAAACACATGCCTTAGAAAAGTCAAAATGAAGACATAAGAAAGTATATCTCATGCGATGTTGATTTTGTAAAGTCATATAAGAAATCGCTAACGTTTCATGCAATTTGCACTATCTAGATATCTCCAAAAATTCTAAAATTTTTGCATGAAACTACTCTTGGGACACTTAATCAAGATCAATAATCAAAATTTTCAAATTCTCAATATTTTGCTCACCGTCGCCCGCTCTAGCACTAGTGCCAACGCTAGCTCGAGTGTCCAATTTTCTCGTTTTTTAAAATTTTGAAAAATCACTAAATTTATGTTATTGTATATGTACTACTTTTTTTTTGCATTCCTGCCGTTAATTGATTTTTGAAAAATTAAAATAAAAAATTACAAAAGCCAAATTACAAAAAAAATGTATGGACTTTATTGTTAATATCAAGCATGGTTTAATCTATCATTTAGACCTTCTATAATGTTGCAATTCATCTTTTCAACCTACTTTGAACATTATTTTTATCATGCTTTGATATATCTAATCACATGTGCACCAATTGTATTGTAAAAGTTGTGTAGAACCAAGCTTAGCATGCCTCTAAGTATGACTAAATATTTTATGATTGATAATGATATTTATTCACTCACATATTTTGGCAAAGTCTATATGTGCTTTAGATCTAAGAATGCTTGCTTGTGTATTATAATTGTACAATGAATTAAATTGCACAAGTATCTTACCTACACCACTTTTATTTGCACTCTTAATATTTAAGAAAAGTGGTTGTGCTTTCGAAATTACATTGGTTTGCAAAACAAGTGTATTCAGAGAACTTTGTACAAAACTGATGATTTTAATTTAGAGTTTATTTTGCAAAACCTTTTCGGGAGAGGATATTAGAATTCGGCGGGCACGTTCGAGGCGTCTCGCGAGTAATCCTACATCGAGGAACTAACCTTTATCCTACTTCAATGAATAGAAGTAACGGTCTTTCCTTCTTTCGGAATATCGACGATCACGCCGCGGCGGCGGCGCCGAATTCATTTAATTTTTATATAAAAGGGAGAGTTTTTGCGAGTCTTTGTATCGTTATTATCTAAACTAATCATTCGAAAAGGCAAGTATACCTTATCGCGTATAGCATAAGATAAATTTTTAGAAAATTATCAAGGTCATATTTTTCCACGGATCTCGTCGAGTACTGCTACTTCGAGAATACGGCAATTATTTTATCGGATAAAAACGTGATTTAAATAATTTAAAATTACAAAAAAGAAAGAACAAAATTGAAATTACAGAAAATGAAAGACATAAGTGCAATCTCTACCCGAATAGGTAGAGGAGAAATAAATGAGTGAGCAATCTCTACCAAACAGGTAGAGGGGAAATAAATGCGTGGACAAGTTCTACCCAAACGGGTAGACGAGAAATAAATGCAGGACGAGTTCTACCCAAACAGGCAGATGGGAAATAAATGCAGGACGAGTTCTACCCAAACGGGTAGACGGGAAATAAATGCAGGACGATAAAAAAAACTACGCTACGAAAGGAAATGCATAAACTATTAATAAAACAAAAACAAAAATAGAAATAAACAAAAACATAAACTTTAACAAAAACGGAAAATGACGAAAAGAAAAATAACGAAAACGAAAAACATTGAAGGCAGAAATCGCGGGAACGAAAATAACGAGATCGAAAATTGCTTCGAAATGAAAATAAACGAAAACATAATATTCATCTCTAATCTCTACCACGTCAAGGAAGGAAAGAACAAAAATTATGGCGACGAATACTTTCGAATCAAAGCGAAAATAGGGATAACTAAAATTCGAATTAAAGCAAAAATAAACAGAAATGTAATATTCGGCTCTATCGATTCCTTGTCAAGGAAGAAAAAGAGCGAAAGTTACGAAGACAAATAAATTTGAATTAAAATGAAACCAAAATCACGGTAATAAATAAATTGCTAACCAAAGCGAGAAAAAATACGGTAAATGCAGGAATTGACGCTAAGCTAGGAGTTAAAATTGCATGACATAATTGAAATTGTAGGAAAATAAAGCTAAGCTAAGAATTAAAATTGCAGTGCAAAAAAGAAATTGCAGAATTGAAATGACGCAAAATAAAAAATAAGTTTATTTATTGCCATAATAAAGGGTTAAAAGAAATAATAAAAAAAATTACAAGAAATAAAAAAGAACATTATAACAATTAAAAAGAAAATACAAACAAAAATTACAAAAACAACACTTAATTAATTAATTACATAAAAAAACATAAAAAGAAAATACAAAAAACTAAGGTGGAAAAGATGGTGGAAGATCACCCCCAAATGGGCAATCCAAGAGGGAGAAATAGTGAGGGGGGGGGGGGGGGGGCAACCTCTATTTATAGAGAAAATTTGGGCTGCATTTAGTAAAAAAAAAGAAAGCTAGATGAGCAGCTGGCGGGACAGCTGGAAGACTTCTAGTAGGCTAGCTGGCTGGCTGTTGGACTCGAGAGTGGCCAATTTTGTTTTGAGTGCCGTGGGGTGCAGATAACAGGTTTTAATCCAGCAAAAAATTCAGCTTGCCTGGATTTGATCCTGCCACTTCAAAGAAGGCTAACGTGGTCCATCTCCACTAAGGCAAGCGGACATATCTGTTGAATACATAAACATATATACATATATTATATAAATTATAACTATAAGTATTATAAAGATGGGAAGGGAAAATCGACATCCCGTCCCTTCGATCGACGGGAAAGGATGTCGATCGGGACTTAGGTAGTAATCGACTGGATGGGAAAGGAAAATCGATGGGATCGACATCCTGTCCTATCAATCGATGAGATGGGATGACGATCGACGAGATTTGAAGTTGATTTCAAAAAGACAAGTCATGATATCGACGAGAAGCTGATCAATGAGATCGACATCCCGTCCCGTCGATCGACAGGATAGGGTGCCGATCGACGGGAAGCTTTAAGAAAATATATTTTCAACTTTATTTACATGCTATATTTAGACTTAGTTTTTATTTAATAAGTATTTTACATATATATATATATAATATTTTAAATATATATTTACACATATATATATATATAGTATATATTTACATAATTATTTAGTATATATTTACATAATTACTTACATAAATATTTACATACTTATTATATAGTTTTTATTTAATATATACTAAAATAATTCATTTTTACATATAAATATAAATATAACAAATCATTTATTCAATGATTAACAAGAAATATTACAAATTTTTAATAAAACTATACAAAAAACTATATAGAAAATAGGTATATTTTATTATTCATCAAAAACAAAAAATCATAAAATAAATTGACAAAGATAACTCCACCAAGCACTACTTGAATCTTGTGATAAGTCTTAATGAGCATTGTGAGGTTGAGCACCTTGGAAAGAATAGTAAAGTGTCTTGTGCAAACCTTAGTTCTTTCTTTACACCACTTATTCTTAAGTGCACCGGATAAAAAAAAACCAATATTGAAAAATAAAGTGTGTGATCCCCCAAACACTACTTTGCACCCTGATAAGTCTTCATAAATATTGTGTGTGCAAAGCACCTTGGTAGTTGTACATTTTCTTTGTGCATTGAAGTGTGTGGAAGTAAAATTATTTGTATTTTATTGTGCACTTTACTCTACATATGTCTTATATTTTTGATTAAATCATTTGTTTATTCTCTTCAAAATACACTTATGTGCACATCATTATCTTCCATAACACTTCTTCTCATGAGTATTGGAAGCTATCGCTAATTCTATACTCTCTTTATATATAAAATGCACTAGATAACCTAGCATGCTCTCTACAATATTTGGTATGTTTTGAATTTGTGAATTATAATAACATTATAGTAGTTTCTTTTTGATATCCTTCTTTCATGCTTGATTACTTTAGTGTCAAACTTAAAGATTTTAAATGAATAATGATTTACAAAAACATCTCGCTTTTTGGAACTTAAACTCATATTTTCTTCTTATGAATCATCATGATTACAAAAAGATGTTTCTTGTATTTCTATAAGTCTTCCGCATCATTACCATATATTTTTACCTTACACTTTCATGCTTATTTAAAGTATTCTCTTTTGTTTGCATCATCACTTGAATCTTACAATTCCTTTCCTTCAACAAGTGGTAGACTTGCTTGGTAAAATTTATATTGGTTTTTCTAAACATGAATATTATTTTTATGCTAAAAAACTCTAATTTATTTCTATGAAAATTATTGCGCTAAAAGCTCCTCATCATCTCATTTCCTCTAAAAGCTGATCATGCCTTATCTTTTCTTATCAAATATCCTCTTTTATGTCTCTTGCTACCTTACCCACTTTTGCTAATAACAAAAGGGGGAGAACTAACATGATAAATAATAAATGCTATCAAATTGGAAAACTAACATGATTAAGTCTTAAGATGATAGCTTACATATAAGGGGAGCATTCACATAGGGGGAGCATGTATTTAGGGGGAGCAATTCTAAATAATAAAAATGATGATTATCCTAAATCATCACTCTCTCACACACACACACAAGTAGGTTTCATCATGCTTATATATTAATGCTCTGATTTATCATTAATGGATTTGTTATTATCAAAAGGGGGAGTTTGTTGGAACATGGTCTTCCACATCTCCTAGGTTTGAGAATAACAAATCCGATGTGTATTTGATCTTGTGTGTTTAAGTGTGCAGGAAACCAAGCCATATGACTCAAGGATAACATAAGAAGGTTGCCCCCAAGTTTGAAGCCAGAATTCCAACATGTCCACTAGCGTCGGCGGTAGCACCTAGCGCAGACACTAGCTCTGATTAGCCAAGTTCAGGCGGCAAGTATAGAAGGCGATAGCGCCAGGCGGTAGTGGATAGCGCCGGCGGTAGCGCGAAGCACAAGAGGATTTTTAGAAAGGTTTCCTTGGAATGAAGATACGCACGCGGAGAAGGTTTCCTAATTCGATATAGCGCCGATGGTAGTGCTAGCGCAGGCGCTAGCTCCAAGGCTATAAAAATGACCCATTGGATCCGTATTTCTTATGACCTCACACCCATAAATTCCAGAGTTTCGTGCCACATCATATAAAGGAAGGTTTAGAGAGATACTCCCACAACTCCATGAAGGCTTAAGGAGATCCGTGGAGAAGATTTCAACATGCGTCATCATCGTGACGAAAGACCGCATCGACTATGATCATACTCTGTGGGTCTTCGTCTACTTCTCTAAGAGATCCACATAAAGGGAGTTTTTCATATTGTTGTCTCTTTATTATTGTAATCACGTAGTAAATTTTCCTCGTGTTGGCGACTGGGTCTGGGTAGGACTTAGGGCAGAAATTCGCCTCGTGTTGGCGACTAGGTCTAGGGTGTAGATCTAGGGGGTACTCGAGGCCGTATCTGGGGGAGGATTGCCTAGAGAGTCTTGAGGCCATATCCGAGGGAGGATAGGCTAAAGCCACAGGTTCGTGGGGATATGAGTCGAGATAGAAAACGAAAAAACTTTTTACTTCTTCGCCTTCGATTTCTAGCATCATAGAAATCTAATTTTGTAATCAATTTTATTAGTAGTAATCATGTCTCTCTTTGTGTAATAAAATTGATTTGTTCTTCATTTCTATAAATTGTTTATTATCTTCTCTTTCATTATAAATCAATTTAGATATTTATTCAAAATCACTATTTTAATCTCTTATTATTTCAAGAATATCAAAATATATTAAAAGTTTTAAAACTCTTATTCACCCACTCTAAGGGCGCATACAGATCCAACACTTGGATACCTTGTAGAAAAGCATCTAAAAAGACAGCAACAAACTTTCCTTTTCTGTCTGTATTCGACGTAGCGTCAATTTCATTTTCCCTCTATTCGACGCACCTCTGAGTTCTTATAGAAGCAACTTCGAAATCTTTCTTAGCTCTGACTGAACTCAGATGTCGACATTGCGTCGAAACCTATCGACATATTCATCGAGTTGTAGACTTGGACTTTGAACTTGAACTTATGCGTCTACTTCAAATCAAAGTTGCGTCGACTTCTGATATTGCTTTGACAGATTCTTCTTCTGCGTCGAATTCTAATCGAAGTTGCGTCGACTTCTGATATAACTTTGACAAGCTCTGTCTTTTGCATCGAGACCATTTCGATGTTGCGTCGACTTCAACTATACTTCGACTTCAGTCTGAGTTACTTCTACTTGTATTCAAAGTTGTTTCGACTTCTAGTCAAAGTTGTGTCGACTTCTATTCGACGCAAGTTTAACTCAACTGATACTTGTGCTTATCTTGGACTGGTCTTGACACTTTAGTGTAAATGTGATATCCTAGGACATCTAATGACCAAATTACCCTCTCTATACAATATGGATAATATATCCTAGATTATGAAATCACTTTAAGATAATTTGTTAGATAAATCACAAGGGTGTTTTTCCCAATAAATAATAATCATTGAATTATGAGCCCTCAAGGCCATTTTATAGAAACATCTGCCAATGGATAGGAATCAAGAAAGATTTATTTAATTAAGACATTATAGAAGAAATCCCCAGATTGGCGCATCAGATGGTGGATTTCAAATTGAAATTTAAGCTAAGACATAATTCTCAGGTTTCTTCCCGTGCCTTACATATATAGAAATCTTCTGGATGATATACTCTTCTAGACGATACATGCCTTCTATATGATATAAGCCTTCTGGACGATACAGGCCATGTGGACTATATGATATAAGCCTTCTGGACAATACAAGCCTTCTAGATGACACAACTCTTCTAGACGACATTGGACTTAGACAATATTATGAGATAAATGATATCTGGTTGATGTGGTCATGATCTAGCCGACATAGAATTTTGTTGTCGAGATCATCTAGCTGATACAACAGCGGTCTAGACGATATAGAATCCCTGTCATCTAGATCATCTAGCTGATATTTTCCTTAGCCAATTTTAGGCTTAATCCAACCTATTGGCTATTTTTGCAGCTCCATTTCTAGACCTTTTCCAAATGACTTTTCCTTGATAGTGACAAGTCTAATATAGTATTAGGGCATAAGTCAATATGTGTTTTGCACCCTGAGAGATTACATAGGCAAAACACTGTTTGATTGACCATAAACCTAACCCTTTATTATCCATGCACTTTTGTTATACCTATCACATCAAAACTAGAATAGAGCATCAAATACATGATGTGTTTATTGTTATCCCGAGGGCTTCTTCAAATCAGGAATCTTCCCAACAATCTCCCCCTATTTGAAGAAGTCATAAACTCATATATCAATAGACACATATACATTATTATAAATAAAATTGACGCAAGGAATAAGGTAAAGATTTCATTATATACTAAATTCAGAACAATGTTTACATAAGAGATTTTAACTATAACATCATTAACCCAAGAGTGTCAACTTTTCAATTAGCTTTCCTTGATCTTTAATCACTATTTCCAGCAGCTTTCCTCCTCTCATTCAAAGTATCCTAGTGGCTTAGGAATGTATCTTGGTGGAGGAGGTCCATTATGCTATTTTCTCATGTGAATCCTCCTCTTCACCTCTTGTTGTTCATGCTTGTTCCATTCCACAGAGCCATAATACCTTGAGATATTAATACTTTGACTACCAAATTGATTCCATGTATATAATATTATGGAATTAGATTTTGGGCTCCACTCTTCAGAGCTGGGATGTTTCTGAATTTCCTTCTCTTCTCTTCTTCCTGGCCAACATCTCTTCTTCAGGTGTTATTGCTTTCCTTTTGTGAGATGACTCAGCAATATGAGGATTGTTAGAGAACTACTCATCTTGGGGTTCATGATATGTAGGCTCTGAATTATAATTCAGCTGGGTAGATTCAAGGCAAGCCTTGTTGCATTTGCGGCCCAAACAACCTGGTCAGACCATACTTTATAATAACTTCCTCACCCTTTCTGACTTCTTCAGATACATGCTGACAAAATGTTGCCCCGTAGGTCAGATGTTTTATATCTGAGCATGTTCACACCTTTAGTGATATGATTTTTTGTTTCCAGGAGGTGTTCATCCTGCAGTTGGCTACAATAATTTACACTTTCAAGAACATTCGTTCTATTCTCTGTCATGTTGTTAGCAATTGACTGGAATGCATTTTGAAGATTTTCTGAGGTAACACACTGATTCTCTATGATATCTGTTATCCCTTTGTCTATAATTTCCATTTGTCCTCATGAAAAAGTTTAGTGTTTTGGCATTCAGTTGATGCATTTCATCCTTTACGTCTGCTATTTCTTCAGATAATTCCTTTTTCATGCTTTGGACTGCCTTGTCCACATAACACACAATTGCTTTGATTTAACATCCAACAAAGCTTTCATCTGAGACATTAAGGAACCAGGAAATGCTTCACTAGTTGTAGGAATGGGATTTCTAGGCTCTCCGACATTTCTTGGAATGATTGGATCTGTTTCAGATTTGTAATCCTCAAACATATAGTCAGGAGTGTCAGCCTTAGCAGATTTCTTCTCAACTTCTGGCTCTGTCACAACTGACTTTCTCTTGAACAATACAATCTCTTGGCCAGTGTAAACTATTTATTCTGGCTCATTTAGTTGTTCAACCACTTTGCTAACATCTGTAGGAAGCTTTCAGCAATTTTCTCTATAAGTTGGTCTACAACTTCTATATCAGCCGCATTCTGGGCAGAGCTCACATGTTGAGACTCCCCCTCAATCACTTCTGTCTCATCATCATCATGTACTTCAGTATATTGGGCTGAGTTTTCTAGGAAAGACTCCGCCTCATCTATCTTAGTATCTTGGGTTGAGCTCTCCAAGGGATACTCCCCCTCAACTTCAGCTACCTTCACTATTTCAGCACTTTTCTCAACTTCATCATTCTTCTCCACTTCACCTTCTTTCGCTATCTCAATATCCTTATCCACTTCATCTTTCTTTTCAACTTCGTTAGCCTTCTAAGCTTCATAATCCTTCTCACCTTCATTGGCTTTCTCAACTTCATCAGCTTTCTCAATCTCATCAGCCACCCTGGGCATCTCCATGGGTGATGTTACTTCCATATCTATTAGAGGTACATCTTGCTCAGATTGCTCCCCCTCAATATGACTGGGAGGGCTGTCAGAGCTTTCCACTACTTTCTTTTTCTTCCTTTCCTTCTTCTTAGAGCTTTCTCCTTGGCTCTTTCCAAACTTAGAGAAAGGAATTTCCCATCTCTCTATTGATTTATAATCAATTTTCTTTAGATGATACAGAGGGGTGCCTTGTGACTCATCAAGCTTATCACCCAAGGTCTTTAATAGATATATAGAGATAATCCTCCCAAAATTAGGGGCACTAAAATATATACTTTAGTGTTTATGATGTATTTAAACCCTAATGTCTACAATGATTCTAATTGTAGTATATAATAAGAATATAAAGTGGCGCGCACTTGTTTTGGCGATAATTTTGAGAAATTAATATTAATAAAAATCCAATTTTGGAGTGATAATTGCGTCCTGATGATATTTTTTGTGTCGTCTGGACCTTCTCGATGACATTTTCTGTGTCATTTAGACCCTCTCGACGACATTGTTCTACACTTAACAAAAATTCTGTACACTTCTAAAAAATGGTTAGACAATATCTGTATTGACCAGATCTCTGGTCTTTACACCAATAAGTCTTTTAAATGAGAAAGAAAAATTAATATAATTATATGAGAAATATATCAATTCATATTAAGCATAAGAATCTCAATTTTGAATTGATTGAATTTTTCTTCATCGAGGGGCTTAGTGAAGATGTCAGTCACTTGCTTGTCCGTTCACTACCAGAAAATGAACTTTTAGCCAGGGCAAATTGCCGTGGCTAAAAGTCCAAAACCGAGACAAAATAATTTTAGCCACGGCCTGCCCGAGGCAAATGAGCATGAGCAATGCGAGCGTGACAAAAAGTATTTGCCACGCTTGTTCTTGTTGAGGTATATTTATATAAGGATATAGGATACTTAATGATTTGGTTTGGATCCGATAGTCACGTCGGGGATTTAGGGTTACACCTATAAATACTCCTGTTGGGGGCAACGTGGAGGTCGTTCCAAACTTGATGGCCACGCAGGATGCTTCGAGTGCACTAACATTCTCGAAGTCTTTCATTTTGTGCGCCCTAGCTCCCCTCCCGTGAAGCCCCCGCCACTCTCGAATCTTCTTTCGTTTTGTTGTGGTCACCGCCGCTCCAGTGCGTTTTGACGACGACAAATCATTTTATCGGCCGATCGACAACGACGAATCAATTTCTTCTGTGCAAGATCGCCACCGCTCCTCATTCCCAAGCAGCGATCCCGGCACCAATCGATTCATCATTCGATACCCTGTCCTCGACGTGCTAGGACAGAGCCGCTCGATCCTTCACAGAAGACGATCCCGATCGAAGCGACAAGCGGAACTGTTTCTCATGCTTGCTGCTCAGTTTCATCTCTTCTTCATCTGACGAAGTTGAAGGCGATCTCAGTGTTCTCAGTGGCCAATCGGGAAGAAGGAAGGTTTTGAAGATCCCTAGCAGACGACTTAGGTCTCGCTCTAGACGCATTCTTCCCTGTTCTGTGCATTCTCCCCGATCGATGAGTTGCGCACTTCCCGCCGATCGACGAGATGTTCTCTTCCCGCCGATCAACTAGACGCGCCCTTCTGCCGATCAACGAGATGAGCTCTTCCCCTTTCCGTCGATCAACGAGACGAGCTGTTCCCCACTCTTCCCACCGATTCACCTAGTTGCTTCTCGTTTGCTTTCTGTCTGGAGGGGCAAAGTCCAAGTTCTCATTCACCAAAGCAAGATTTGCGGATTGGATCTGAAGATCTCGTCGTATCCGCACACGTTCAGGTGATTTCTTTCTAATTTCTCTACTTGCGATTTTGTGTGCAAGTGGAATTCCAGATCTCGTTAAAGTCACACAATGTTGAAGGGAAATACTCCCGTTCTGATGATCAAGATGGAGAAATTCTCTAACTCTGAGTTCAGTGCCTGGAAGTGGAACACGTAGTTTGACATGAAGTATTTGAACATCTTCTACACTGTACAATCCAATTTTGCATCTTATGCTGGAGGAGATGATGCGGATCAGTGGCTCAGCGACGAAGATTTCTGTTGCGATTATCTCCTAAGCTGTCTCTCAAATAGACTGGCAGAGACGTACAACAAGAAGGAAACTGCAAAGGAGATCTTGGACGCTCTGGAGGAGCAATTCAGAGAGGAAGAGAACATGTCCAAGACGCACCTGGTGGACAAGTTCATGGCCTTCACCTTCACTGAAGACAGAGAGATTCTACCACAAGTTGCTGATTTTTAGAATCTCGTTGACAAGCTGAACAGTAAGAACATCCCTCTGCCAAATGGTTTTGTTGCCGCAACTATTATTTTCAAGCTGCCATCTGCATGGTACTCCTTAAAGTTGGAGATGTATTGGAAGAAAACGCAGGTAAGTCTGAAAGACCTCAAGCGCTTCATCTGCATTGAGGATGGGAACCGGACTAGGCACGCTATGGAGATAGTTATCAAGCAGAACTCTGCTGCTAACATGGTTACGCTCCCTAAGCGTAAGCCTAAGCCTGGAAAGACTAGACTGCCAATGAGTGCACCCGTAGTTGTTCACACTAGCAAGAAAATCATGAAATTTAAAGGTAAGTGTCACAACTGCAATAAGTGGGGTCACTGTGCTTCCGAATGCAAGCAACCCAAAAGGGTTAAATCCAACACACCAAAGACTGATAACAAAGCTAATATGGTTTATCAGATTGTGCTTACCAACTTTGTTGCCATGGTTGGAAATGGGAAGGCCAGTACAGAGTGGTGGCTCGATTCAGGTGCTACTTGTCACGTTTATAACAATTATTCGCTTCTAACGGATGTCACTGCAGTAGAAGAGACATTCACTGTTGCTAATGGTGGCGTAGTTG
Organism: Dactylorhiza incarnata; assembly: GCA_033032865.1. Classification (NCBI taxonomy): domain Eukaryota; kingdom Viridiplantae; phylum Streptophyta; class Magnoliopsida; order Asparagales; family Orchidaceae; genus Dactylorhiza; species Dactylorhiza incarnata. The sequence continues at coordinate 1,120,537 of JAWHQI010000006.1, forward strand.
ACGTGCTGAGGGTGGGAAATGCAACTCTGGTCCTCTCCTTAAGTACGCGTTTAATTTTAAAGAATGTTAAATTTATACCTACATTAGCTGCTAATTTAATTTCAATTAGTCTGTTATGCTATGCTGGTATGTCATTTAACATTAGTGGCGATAGAGTAACTTTAATGGTTAACTCACACTATTTTTGGTTTTGCGTATGTCATAAATGGGATGTATAGACTGAGTCTAGCAAACGAAGTAGTAAATCAGGTTAATTCAAATCTGATAGATCCTAAGACTTTACATGCAAGACTAGGACACGTGAACTATAGAAAACTACTACTGCTAGCAAGAACTCACAACATTTCCTAGTCACAACAACCAAGTTTGAAAAATGTGAAATTTGTGTTCAAACCAAGATAACTAGAACACCTTTTAGTCAAGTTTCTAGGAGCACACAATTGCTAGAGTTAATACATTCTGACATATGTGACTACAAAAGTTTTGTTACAAGAGGAGGTCAGAAGTATCTGAAACCAAGATTTAGTCACATTTATCTCCTTAAAACCAAAGATCAAGCTTTTGAAAATTTTCGTATATTAAAAATAGGGTTTAAAATCAACTAGACATGAAAATTAAGAGGTTAAGAAGTGATAGAGGAGGAGAATTTGTCTCCGAAGAATTTATAGATTTTCTTGCCAGAAATAACATAATCCCTGAAACAACCGCGCCATACTCACCACAATCCATTGGTATCGCTGAGAGGAAAAAATAGAACTTTAACAGAAATGTTGAATTCTATGTTGTTAAATGCTGGCATGCCTGCAGCCTATTGGGGTGAAGTTGTACTCACGTCAAATCACATTCTTAATAAGGTTCCTCATGCAAAGTTGAAATATGCACCTTATGAGATTTGGTTTAAGAGACCTCATATATTTGACAATCTTAAGACTTGGGGTTGTATCGCTATGTTGGGATACCTGACCCTATCAGATCCAATATTGGACCGAGAACAAATACTTGCGTCTATCTAGGATGTGCAGAGGATAGTGCTGCAGACAGATTTCTAGATCTCTCAACCAACACTGTAATAGAATCTAGAGATGCAGGTTTCTTTGAGGATAAGTTCCTTACAGCTAAAAACTAGACGCTTTCAGGTCTGCCAACTACTAGTACTGAATCTACTATTGAACCAGAACTAAGAATCTCTAAAACTGAGCCCATTGGCTCTAGTGGTTTAGCATCTACACAGTTATTTAATAGAGAACGAGTGCCTAAAAGCTTTGGTACAGATTTTGTGACCTACCAAGTTAAAGTGGATCCATCTACATATAAGGAAGCAATGCGATCTAGGGAGTCTCTGTTATGGGAAGAAGTTATAGATGATGAGATGAATTCTCTCCTGCACAACCATACTTGGACCTTGGTTGACTAGCCCAAAGGGGCTAGAACCAATGTAAGTAAGTGGGTCTTGAAAAAGAAGCTAAATCATGATGGGAGTATCGCAAAATACAAAGCACGTCTAGTTGCAAAAGGATTCACTCAAGTGAGTGGTATATACTACTTTGATATATACTCACCTATTTGTCACATTGTGACAATTATGACTCCTCACATTAACATCTATTGAACACTTCACCATTCATCAGATGGATGTCAAGACTGTATTTCTTAATGGAGATCTGACTAAAGAGATCTATATGCACAAACCTGAAGTGTTTATCATAGAAGGTCTAGAAAATAAGGTCTGTAAGTTGATTAAGATACTCTATGGATTGAAGCACGCACCAAAATTATGGCACGAAAAATTTGGCACTTGTGGTAAAGTCATGGGTTTCAAATCTATCTTATCAAATAAATGTCTGTACGTTCGAACAAGTTTAAATAAAGTTGTAATTATATGCTTGTACGTTGATGACACGCTAATTCTGGGCACTAATCAGTCTGAGGTGAAAGGCGTGAAAGTTGTCTTGATGACACAATTTAGCATGACCGACTTAGGTGTGGTAAAAACCATCCTAGGAATGGAAGTGAACTTCAATGAAAAGGGTATTACCCTAATTCAGAGTCACTGCATTAGAAATCTACTTGAGAAGTGGGGTTATGTTAATAGCAAAAATATTGAGACTCCAAACGATTATAACAATAGACTGAAACCGAATGAAGGTTCAACTATTAGACAGTTGGATTATTCCAAACTCATAGGTAGTCTCATGTCTGCTACAACCTGCACTAAACCTGACATCACCTTTACGGTCGACATGTTGAGTAGATTTACAAGTAACCCTAGGAAGAACCATTGGGATGCCTTAGAAAGGTTAACGTGATATTTAAAGTACACTGAGAAGTATGCATTATGTTACAATGGACATCCTCCTATGCTTGAGGGTTATTCTGACGCCTCCTGGTGCTAAGAAGTTGTCGATAGTAGATCCACTAGTGGTTTTGTGTTTACATTAGGAGGAGCAGCAGTAACTTGGAAGTCAAAGAGGCAGACGTACATTGCACTATCCTCTATGGAATTAGAACTCTATGCTCTTGCTTCAGCAGGAGAAGAAGCAGAGTGGATAAGAGACCTGATAATGGGCATTCCAATGACGATTCTGAAAATGCACTATATTTCGATCTTTTGTGACAATCAAGCCACAAAGACCATTGGTACAAATACATTGTACAATGGAAAGCGAAGGCAACTAAGGATGAAACATGCCTGGTTGACCTATCTTACAAGTCAAGGGATAATCTCTCTTTTGGATGTGAGATCAAAAGACAATATAGCAGATGTCCTCACCAAGGGCTTATGCAAGGTTCTAAGAACTAAAACATGAGGGGAGATGAGATTAAAGTTCATTTAGTATGATTTAATACCTTGCTTATCTTTTAAATTTTAGAACCGTGGTCTGTTTACATTCGAGAAACTAGAGTGAGCACACTGAAGTATTTCAGATGTTATCTGATGAAAGCCAGAGATAAATAGTTGTCGGTCATTCCAAACTTGATGACTTACATAATTATTTTATTTAAAGGTTGATTTGAGTATCATTCCAAAAAGGAATACTGAAGTTGCTGATATGTGTCCTGATATCATGATTATTAATTATATCATTCCAAACTTGATGATATAATGATCATACCTTGTTGTATCATTCTAAACTTGATGGTATCACACAATTGTGAAATGATTAATAACTTTAATAATCGAAGGAACATGATTTGGTTTTATGAAATCAATTTTCTAATTTTGTGTAAATTAGATAGAGAAGCTGTTTTGTGATTCTTTCTTCCTGGTAAGAGTATTACATTCTTTTACTGTTAGAACTAATCACTTAATTACCACTTGATAACAAATATTTGAATTCATGGAGATTTGTCTCATGACATTCTTATTGTAATTGTTTGCAGATCAAATGGAGAATGGAGGAGAGAGAGTTGATTTTGACATGGATGATGATGATCTGGTGTTTACATAGATCAGTGATCAGTTATCTATTTTGAGTTTTCAGTTTTGTTTACTATTTTGTTTGGAGCTATTTGTTTTAGTTTAGATTTATCTGTATTCTAAAACCCATGTTTGTGTTTCTAAAAAACTCATGATTTGTCGTTATTAACCTTTGGTTTTAAGTAATTCATTATGTGATATCATTTATATACAATATATGAGGAGATTGTTGAGGTATATTTATATAATGATATTGGATAGTTAATGGTTTAGTTTGGATCCGATAGGAATCCAATAACCCGTCGGGAATTTAGGGTTACGCCTATAAATACTCCTGCTGGGGGCAACATGGAGGTCATTCCAAACTTGACGGCCATGCGTGATGCTTCGAGCACACTAACAATTCTGTGTCATTCCAAACTTAACAGCCACGACTTTTAGCCATGGATTTAAACCGTAGCTAAAGGTCTTGATTTTATCAGCTTATTTGCCACAGTTTTTTCTGCCATGGCTAAAAGTCCATTATTTGCCACAGTATTAAATCGTGACAAATACATGTCTGTTTTATTTAAAAAAAGTATTTGCCACGATTTGAAACCGTGGCAAATACTTGCCAGATTTATTTAAAAAAAGTATTTGCCACAGTTTGAAACCGTGGCAAATACTTGACAGAATTATTTAAAAAATAATAATTGTCACGGCTTGAAGCCTTGGCAAATACCCATTTGATTTATTTAAAAAAATTGTGCAAATTGCAGTTTGATATTTAAACATTAGTGAGGCATACATTGCATTTCTAGGTAGGAATAACGAAGAGCAGGAAAGAAATGAAATATAAATAATTGCTAAATAGGAATTTTTGACTTCGAAGCAAACAAAATCAGATCCATCCCAAGTATGAACTTAATAACAAAGGTTGATTGAAAAAACCCATGAATCAACCACATAAAATGTTGAGGTATATTTATATAATGATATATGTTACTTAATGGATTGGTTTGTATCCGATAGGAATCCAATAATCCGTCGGGGATTTAGGGTTACGCCTATAAATACTCCTGCCGGGGCCACGTGAAGGTCGTTCCAAACTTGACGGCCATGCGGGATACTTCGAGCGCACTGACATTCTTGAAGTCTTTCGTTTTTTGCGCCCTAACCCCCTCCCGTGAATCCCCCGCCGCTCTCGAATCTTTTTTTATTTTGCTGAGGTCGTCACCGCTCCTGTGCGTTTCAACGATGATGAATCATTTTCATGGCCGATCGATAGCGACGAATCATTTTCTTCTATGCGAGATCACCGCCTCTCCTCGTTCCCAAGCAGTGATCCTGGCGCCGATCGATTCATCGTTTGATACCCCATCCTTGACGTGCTAGGATAGAGTCGCTCGATCCTTCACAGAAGACGATCCCGATCAAAGCGACAGGTGGAACTGTTTCTCTTCTTCGGCCGGCAAAATTGAAGGCGATCTCGGTGTTCTCGGTGTTCGATCGTGAAGAAGGAAGGTTTCGAAGATCCCTAGCAGATGGCTTAGGTCTCGCTCCAGATGCGTTCTTCCCTGTTCGACGAGACGCATTCTTCCCTATCCTATGTGTTCTCCCTGATCGATGAGACATGCTCTTCCCGCTGATCGATGAGATGCGCTCTTCCCGCCGATCGACTAGACACACCCTTCCGCCAATCGATGAGACGAGCTCTTCCCCTTTTCGTCGATCGATGAGACGAGCTCTTTCCACTCTTCCCGCCGATTAACCTAATTGTTTCTCGTTTGCTTTCTGTCTGTAGGAGAAAAGTCCTAGTTCTCATTCACCGAAGCAAGATTTGTGGATTGGATCTGAAGATCTCATCGTCTCCGCACACATTTAGGTGATTTCTTTCTAGTTTCTATGCTTGCGATTTTGTATGCTAGTGGAATTCTAGATTTCGTTAGAGTCACACAATGTTGAAGGGAAATACTCCCGTTCTGATGATCAAGCTGGAGAAATTCTCCAACTCCGAGTTCAGTGTCTGGAAGCGAAACACGCAGTTTGTCATGAAGTATTTGAACATCTTCTACACTGTACAGTCCAATTTTGCGCCTTATGCTGGAGGAGATGATGCGGATCAGTAGGTCAGCAATGAAGATTTCTGTCGCGACTATCTCCTAAACTATCTCTCAAATAGACTGGCAGAGACGTACATCAAGATAAAAAATGCAAAGGAGATTTGGGACGCTCTGGTGGAGCAGTTTAGAGAGGAATAGAACATGTCCAAGATGCACCTGGTGGACAAGTTCATGGCCTTCACCTTCACTGAAGACAGGGAGATTCTACCATAGGTTGCTGATTTTGAGAATCTCGTTGACAAGCTGAACAATGAGAACATCCCTCTGCCAGATGGTTTCATTGCCGGAGCTATTATTTTCAAGCTGCCATCTATATGGTACTCCTTCAAGATGGAGATGTATCAGAAGAAAATGCAGGTCAGTCTGAAAGACCTCAAGCGCTTCATCTGCATTGAGGATAAGAACTGGACTAGGCACGCTATGGAGATAGTTAACAAGAAGAACTCTGCTGCTAACATGGTTATGCTCCGTAAGCGTAAGCCTAAGCCTGGAAAGACTAGACCACCACCCGCAGTTGTTGACACTAGCAAGAAAATTAAGAAATTTAATGGTAAGCGTTACAACTGCAATAAGTGAGGTCACTGTGCTTCCGAATGCAAGCAACCCTAAAGGGGTGAATCCAGCACACCAAAGACTGATAACAAAGCTAATATGGTTTATCAGACTGCGCCTGCCAACTTTATTGCCATGGTTGGAAGTGGGAAGGCCAGTACAGAGTGGTGGCTTGATTCAGGTGCTACCTACCACGTCTGCAACAATTTTGCGCTTCTGACGGATGCCACTGCAGTAGAAGAGACAATCACTGTTGCTAATGGTGGCGTAGCTGACGTGCTAAGGGTGGGAAATGCAACTCTAGTCCTCTCCTCATGTATGCATTTAATTTTAAAGAATGTTAACTTTATACCTACATTAGCTGCTAATTTAATTTCAATTAGTCTGTTATGCGATGCTGGTATGTCATTTAACATTAGTGGTGGTAGTGTAACTTTAATGGTTAACTCACACTATTTTTGGTTGTGCGTATGTCGTAAATGGGATGTACAGACTGAGTCTAGCAAACGAAGTAGTAAATCATGTTAATTCAAATCTGATAGATCCTAAGACTTTACATGCAAGACTAGGACAGGTGAACTATAGAAAACTACTACTAGCTAAAACTCACAACATTCCCTAGACACAACAACCAAGTTTGATAAATGTGAAATTTGTGCTCAAACCAAGATAACTAGAACACCTTTTAGTCAGGTTTCTAGGAGCACACAATTGCTAGAGTTAATACATTCCGACATATGTGACTACAAAAGTTTTATTACAAGAGGAGGTCAGAAGTATCTGAAAACTTTTATCGACGACTACTCTAGATTTAGTCACATTTATCTCCTTAAAACCAAAGATCAAGCTTTTGAAAAAATTTGTATATTCAAAAATTGGGTTGAAAATCAACTAGACATGAAAATTAAGAGGCTAAGAAGTGATAGGGGGGGGGGGGGGAGAATATATCTCCGGAGAATTTAGAGATTTTCTTGCCAATAATAGCATAATCCCTGAAACAACCGTCCCATACTCACCACAATCCAATGGTATCGCTGAGAGGAAACAATAGAACGTTGACAAAAATGTTGAATTCTTTGTTGTTAAATGCTGGCATGCATGCGGCCTATTGGGGTGAAGTTGTCCTCATGTCAAATCACATTCTTAATAAGGTTCCTCATGCAAAGTTGAAACAGACACCTTATGAGCTTTGGTTTAAGAGACCTCCTAGATTTAACAATCATAAGACTTGGGGTTGTATCGCTTATGTTACGACCCTAGGAGATCCAAGATTAGATCGAGAAAAAAAATACTTGCGTCTATCTAGGATGTGCAGAGGATAATGCTGCAGATAGATTTCTAAATCTCTCAACCAACACTGAAATAGAATCTAGAGATGTAGTTTTCTTTGAGGATAAGTTCCTTAATGATTAAAACCCGACGCTTCCAGGTATGCCAGCTACTAGTACTGAATCTAGTATTAAACTAGAACTAAGAATCCCTGACACCGAGCCCATTGGCACTAGTGGTTTAGCTTCTACACGGTTATCTAATAGAGAACGAGTGCCTAAAAGCTTCATTACAGATTTTGTGACTTACCATGTTGAAGCAGATCCATCTACCTATAAGGAAGCGATGCGATCTAGGGGCTCTCTGTTATGTAAAGAAGCCATATATGATGAGTTGAATTCTCTCCTGCACAACCATACTTGGACCTTGGTTGGCTTGCCCAAAGGGGCTAGAACCATTGGAAGTAAGTGGGTCCTGAAAAAGAAGCTAAATTATGATGGGAGTATCACAAAATACAAAGCACGTCTAGTTGCAAAAGGCTTCACTCAAGTGAGTGGTATAGGCTATTTTGATATATACTCAACTGTTTATCACATTGCGATAATTAGGACTCTTCTCGCATTAACATCTATTTAACACTTCACTGTTCATCAGATGAATGTCAAGACTGCATTTCTTAATGGAGATCTGACTGAAGAGATCTATATGCACCAACCTGAAGCATTTGTCATAGAAGGTCTATAAAATAAGGTCTGTAAGTTGATTAAGTCTCTCTATGGATTGAAGCAAGCACCGAAATTTTGGCACGAAAAATTTGACACTTGTGTTAAAGCCATGGGTTTCAAATCCAGCATATTAGATACATGTCTGTACATTCGAACAAGTACAAATAAAGTTACAATTATATGCTTGTATGTTGATGACATGCTAATTCTAGGCACTGATCAGTCTGAGGTGAAAGACGTGAAAGTTGCCTTGACGACACAACTTAGCATGACCGACTTAGGTGTCGTAAAAACCATCCTAGGAATGGAAGTGAACTAGTAATATCCTGAAAAGGGTATTACCCTAAGTCAGAGTCACTACATTAGAAATATACATGAGAAGTGAGGTTACGTTAATAACAAAAATATTGGGACTCCAAACGATTATAATAATAGACTGAAACTGAATGAAGGTTTATCTATTAGACAGTTGGATTATTCCAAACTCATAGGTAGTCTCATGTATGCTACAACCTACTTTAGACCTGACATCGCCTTTACCGTCGACATGTTGAGTAGATTTACAAGTAACCCTGGGAATGACCACTGGGATGCCTTAGAAAGGTTAATGCGATACTTAAAGTATACTGAGTAGTATGCATTATGTTACAGTGGACATCCTCCTATACTTGAGGGGTATTCTGACGCCTCCTGGTGCTCAGAAGTTGCTGATAGTAGATCCACTAGTGGTTTTGTGTTTACAGTAGGAGGAGCATCAATAGCTTAGAAGTCAAAGAGGCAGACGTGCATTGCACTATCCTCTATGGAATTAGAGCTCTATGCTCTCGCTTCAGCAGGAGAAGAAGCAGAGTGGATAAGAGACCTGATAATGGACATTTCAATTACGAGTCTGAAAATACACTCTATTTTGATCTTTTGTGACAATCAAGCCACAAAGACCATTGCTATAAATACATTGTACAATGGAAAGCGACGACAACTAAGGATGAAACAAGCCTGGTTGACCTATCTCACCAGTCAAATGATAATCTCTCTTTTGGACATGAGATCAAAAAAAAAAAATATAGCAGTTGTCCTCACCAAGGGCTTATGGAAGGTTCTAGCAACTAAAACATCAGGGGAGATGAGATTAAGGTTCATTTAGTATGAATTAATACCTTGCTTATGTTTTAAATTTTAGAACTGTAGTCTGTTTATATTCGAGCATCTAGAGTGAGCACACTGAAGTATTTCAGATGTTATCTGATGAAAGCCAGAGATGAATAGTTGTCAGTCCTTCCAAACTTAATGACTTACGCAATTTTTTTATTCAAAGGTTGATTTGGGTATCATTCCAAAAAGGAATACTGAAGTTGCTGATATGTGTCCTGATATCATGATTATTAATTATATCATTCCAAACTTGATGATATAATGGTCGCAACTTGTTATATCATTCCAAACTCGATGGTATCACACAATTGTGAAATGATTAATAATCTTAATAATCGAAGGAACATGGTTTGATTCTATGAAATCAATTTTCTAATTTTGTGTAAATTAGATAGAGATGCTGTTTTGTGATTCTTTCTTCCTGGTTAGAGTATTATGTTCTTTTACTGCTAGAACTAATCACTTTACCTTTTGATAGCAAATAAATTTATAGAGATTTGCCTCATGCCATTCTTATTGTAATTGTTTGTAGATCAAATGGAGAATGGAGGAGAGAGAGTTGATTTCGACCCAGATGACGATGATTTGCTGTTTGCATAGACCAGCGATCAGTTATCTGTTGAGTTTTCAATTTTGTTTACTGTTTTGTTTGGAACCATTTGTTTGAGTATAGATTTATCTGTATTCTAAAACTCATGTTCGTGTTTCTGAAAAACTCATTCTTTGTTGTTATTAACCTTTGGTTTTAAGTAATCCATTATGTGATATCATTTATATACAATATAGAAGGAGATTGTTGAGATATATTTATATAATGATATAGGATACTTAATGGTTTGATTTGGATCCGATAGGAATCCAATAACCCGTCAGGGATTTAGGGTTACGCCTATAAATACTCCTGTCGGGGGAAACGTGGTGGTCGTTCGAAACTTAACGGCCACACGGGATGCTTCGAGCGCACTAACATAAAAGAATTATTTTCAAAAATAATCATCAAATCAAAATAAATTGGAGTTTAAAATGCCAAAAATGAAGACTTGTGAATTAGAACATGCATATATTAATCTATTGGTCAGTATTAATCATCTATTTGAAGCATATTAATCTATTGGTCAGTATTAGTCATCTATTTGAAGCAAAGCTGACACACACACACACACACACACACACACACACACACACACACACACACACATATAAATTAGAGAGAGAGGTGTAGACATTGTCTTTTATTTAGATATATGAAGTGCATTAGCTGAAAATACATCAAATCTTGAGTTATTCTATGAAGTTCCTGAAGTCTTGGAGGAGGGAGAAGACCGCCGTGAAAGAGACAGTGTAGATGGAACACTGGAAAAAAGATGCAAGCAGGTAATTAGAAATCTACCTTCCCTCTTTTCTCTTGGCTACATAATGTGATTGTAGAAAAAGGTAGTCCTCCAATGCAATTCCTTCACTTAAGCAATCAGCCTGAGAAGCTAGCAGGAATAATGGTGAACCCTAATTTTTTTCCCCATTATACTGATGACATTTTTTATGATCTATATATGCAGCATTTCATTGAATAAAGTTAGCTTTGTGGCATATGAGAATGCGGTGAAAATATAGTATGAAGCTGATACTGATATTTCATACTGATATGCTTTTTAGGAACATTTTTTGTTTCAGTCAACGCACAGTAATTTGCAAACTAATTTAAACTATTTCAATCTTTCAGCAAAATTGGAAAAGGATAATACCAAAAACTGAATGGCCAACTAAGAAATAAGACAGCATTTTGTTACATGCTTTTTAAAAAAAGTGATTGTCCATAACAGTTCAAGACCTGAGAACGAAGTGCGTCGAAGCCATCGAACATCTTCGTGTGCAGCAGATGGTAAAAGATCAGTTAAACAGAAAAATCCTAAAACAATCAATAAGTAATTCAGAGAACAAATATTTATCAGAAATAAAACCTGACAATGCACAGGGGCATCCCGTTCGACCGCTATAGTACTACCATCCAACAATATTCTGGCCTCGACAATACCTCCGGTCATCTTCCATGGACTTTGTTGTGTGAGTGGGTTAGTGTGCGGCCATTATAATACCTTCGACCGCGACATAATCGTAGTTCTTTAGGAGAAACCTAAAATTGAGTAACAACATTTATTTTAAACAAACCATTTCAAAAAAAAAAAAACAGGAGAATTCAAATTCTATTTAACATGTATTAATTCTATTTAGTTCAGCAACTTAAGTCTTACTATTTGCAACCTGATTGTTATCATGCGACAATTTGAGCTGATCTTTAAATGGAAGCACATTCAATTTCCATTTTGTCCTTGGAGCACATCTTCAATCCTATTTGAAATTTGAATTTTATTAGGATGAAGTTTCTGTTGAATGCATATTCAAATGTTGGATATAGGATAATGAAGAGAAATTAGCTAGAATCTCATAGTTAGAAATAAGGGCTAGAATCTCATAGTTATAAATCTAAAAAAGAATTTTTTCTTTAAAAAGGTGAGTTACCTTGATGTGGATCGGTAGATGGCCGATCATCCGTTCCATCCAACATTCACGTGGACTGGTTTCTAAGTCTTCCATGATCGACGAAGTAGAGATGCCATCGGAGACGACAATGGTATCCGGATCCGATGGTTTTACCACCTCCTTTGACACCTTTCAGCAAATTGAGCAGTAACCATGTACCTCCATGATGTGGTTTGCAGGGCAATATGCATAAGAAAAGTCCATATTTCTTTCAATTTCATCCATCCCTCCTCTTTTTTCATATATGGAGCTTGTACTGGTTGCCAATGAAAAATAATAATGTTATACAAAGATTGCATGACAAAATTTACCTTCAGGTTCATTATGGAGCTTGTATATGTCTACCAATATTGTAATATAATTTGGTTTGATTCGTTGGGCTTAGTAATTGCTAAACTGAATTTTCTCGCGACATGGTTAACCAAAGATCGATGACAAAAAGATTGTCTATCCAAACTAAAACATGGAAGATCTAAGTGATAAGTAGTTTTTATATGACTTTTTAGCATAAATTTTAGTAATTATTTAATATGAATTCTTCTTTTTCATGTCAATTTTAGGTTATAAATAGTTCTTTTATGAAATTTGATTCTAATTTAGCTCATTTGTATTTTTGCATAATTTTAGGATAAGTTGGGAAAAATTTGCATTACACGCCCCTCAGTCACGCCCGTGACCAAGGGCGTGTAAACTTAAAAGATCCTCCCAGCTGCTGTCGTCTAGAAGTGGAGATGCCATGCAAAGTTGACCCCAGTCACACCCGTGTAGCTCAATGTCACGCCCGTGACTTTCCCGCGTGATCTCTAATTTCTGCCGCGCCGCAATCAATCCCACACTGCATTAAATGAAGCCACCCAAGTACACGACCATGACCCAAATGTCACGGGCGTGTAGTGTCCTTTTCCGCCGCGCCGTCACGCAAGCCCCACGCCGCTCTCCCAGCTGAGATGAACAGTACTACTTACACGCCCTCGGTCACGGGGGTTTGAAAAAATTTCCTATAAATTCCAGAGGTTTCCATGAGTCCAGGGTTCAGGATTTTGGAGTGGGGGAGGTGCTTTAGAGCTGATGTGGTATTTTCATGCTTTTTCATATTTTTTCCCTTTCACGTTCTCTTTCTCTTCCCTTCAAGCAATGTTCTAGTTTTCTTTTAATACAATAGTCTAGTGTAAACTTGTAACCTTTATTTTTCTAGCATTGTAATCTTCCTTAAGGCTTGTAATCGCTTTTAGTTTTAATAAAATTTGGCTTGTTTTTCTTCACTTCTCTTTCTATCTTAGTTATTTTTTTTCCTTTATGCAATTTTTTCTCTCCTTTTCCCCTCCACCATGATTAACTAAACTCTCATTAGTGCTCGATCGAAATGATCCGAGGATGAGATAATCAAGTTATGACCTTCTAGCTCTCTTTTTCCTTTTTTTTGTAATCACTTGATTTACCCTTGATTTTTAATTAGTGAGACCATATTTTCGATATATGGTTTTCACTTAGGTTTTCATACTTATCTAGCCGAGAGGCTCAAAGTATGAATCAATCACTCAAGGGTAAAGAGAGTTGCACGCACCCCCTCGAGAGAGGATGACGTAAATCTCTCAGATTGGAGTCAAATCCAATAGTGGGGTTCACATCATAAAGCAAGTTTTAGGTAATCGATTATAGAACGAGAGTTTGGTTGATTTTTCCTAAGCTTAGTTGGACATTTCCCTCGAGAAAGGCATGTTCAAGCTTCGGGAACCTCCACGGTCAAGTAGTTTACTTAGGGAATTAGATTTATTTTATCTTCTCTTGATTATTCTCACTCCAAGGTGATGTTAGATTGAGCGCTAATCCTTTTAACCATCATCTAAATCTTACTTAGTTTGCAATTTGTCTTTTTTTGTTAAATAAAACAAACCCTAAATTTTTTTAGATAAGATAATGGTGACCTTTTCGAAGTAGAAGTAATCAGCGCGCCCCGAGGAATACGACCTTGGTATTTTTAAAATATCATATTATATAGACGATAAAGTACACTTGCCTTCATTAGATATAGTTTTGAAAAATATTATCAGTCTCATCGCTTTTGCAAATCCTAAAGTTTTTTTTATATCAAGTTTTTGGCGCCGTTGCCGGGGAACTTGCGTTGATATTTTGAAAAGAGGATAGCTATTAATTTTTATCATTTTCTTTTTATTTTATTTTACTTTCTCTAATTTTAAAAATCTTAAAGGTGTAATCTAAATCTTGGAAATGACGTTTGGGCTATCATCCCATCTCATCTCCTAGTACCGTTGAGAACCCTTCACAGGGTATACCTTGGGAAGTCCAAGACTAAATTAATCCGCCTAAAAAGAAAAAAATAGAATAATTAAGTTTTTTCTCTTTCTTCTCTTTTCTTCTCTCTATTCTCCCCTTTTCTTTTTTTCTAGTGTATGACCCGAGGTAGCTCTTCAAATATTCCTTTTGATCCAGAGATTGAGCGAACCCTCTTGTGGCGCCGTCATTTTCATGATTAGGTTACACACTTATTATTCGAAGAGTCGATCAGGGACACTACCACAAAAAATATGGAGCCTAACGCGCCCAATCCTAATGAGGCCCGCAAAGGACCATGTCCTATTATGCGCGACCAAATCTGGAAGACACACAGTCAAGTATTGTTCGCCCCGCGGTGTTGAACAATAACTTTTAGATCAAGTCCAGCATCATACAAATGGTGCAACAATCAGTGACCTACGATGGTCTGCCGGACGAAGATCCAAACTGTCATATTTCTAATTTTCTCAAAATTTACGACACTTTCAAAATAAATGGCATCACCGATGACGCCATTCATTTACGTCCTTTTCCTTTTTCTTTGCTGTCTATGGCCAAGCAGTGGATGGGCTCCCTTCCTAAGGAGTCCATCACTACATGGGCCGATATGGCAGAAAATATTCTTATTAAGTATTTTCTGCCTGCAAAGATCACCAAAATGCGAACAGATATTGCGTCATTTATGCAAATCGACTCAGAGACTCTCTATGATACATGTGAGTGCTTCAAGGAGCTTTTGCATAGATTCCCTCACCACGCACTTCCTACTTGGTAACAAGTACAAATATTTTATAATGGCTTAAATTTCCAAACTAGGAAAATGATTGATGCGGCTACCGGGGGTACTTTAAATAAAAAGACCCTGAAAGACGCTCAAGAGCTTTTTGAGGAAATGACCATGAATGCGTATCAATGGAATTTGCCCCGAGCACGGCCTAACAAGTCGGCCAGAATTTTTGAAATAGACGCTACTTCTAATTTAGTTTTACAAGTTGAGCGCTTAATAAAGCAAGTGGCGAAGATGTCTTCTTCCTTCGACACTCCTCCTTATGCTAATAATGTTTTAATTGAAGAGCAGGTTGACTACTAATGAGTAGTAAAATATGTGTACTTTTAGTATAGTTATTAGTATAATTTTAATTAATATTGTGAATTTTCTATGTAAATTAATGAATAAATTGCTTGTTTTATTATTTCCTTACTAACTTAGTTTTAATTTTGTTTTTGCAGATTTTGGCAATTTTTGTCAAGTCACGCCCCTGAGTCATGCCCGTGACCATGGGTCACGCCCGTGACCCAGGGGCGTGTAACTTTAAAGAGCCAACTTTCCAGCTAGCGGCCATTTTCAGGTGAAATCCCGAAGAATTGACCAAGTCACAGCCGTATTCAGCAAGTCACGCCCGTGTTCTGCCAGCGTGTCACGCCCCAAAGTCGCACCCATACTGCTGACGTCTACTGCCCATAGTCACGCCCGTGACATTCAAAGTCACGCCCGTGACTCGACAAGCCATGCCCGTGTACAGCCTTATTTTGACGGCGGATCCTTCGAGAAGGCGTCCGTTAAGCCAGAGCAAATGTCACGCCCCAGGGTCACGCCCGTGACCACAAGACACGCCCGTGACCCAGGGGCGTGTAAAAATAAATTTTTGGTTATAAATAGAGGGGCTCGGCTGAAGGAATTTTCATCCAAATTTTGAGTGCTTATTAGTGTTTTTTGAGTTCTTTTGAGTGAATGTGAGTTTTGTTTATGCAATTAAGTTTAAGTTTGTTTGTAATTTTTGCCTTCCTAATCTAGTTGTAATGCTTATTTTAGAAATAAAATATTGTTTTTCTCATTTGGATCATCTTCCTTTTCAATTAAAGTTAGTGTGTGTGTGTGTGTATGAGAATAGTTTATTGATTTCATAACTTAGGTTTATTGCTTTCATAACTTAGGTTTACTGCTTTCATAATTTAGGTTAAAAGCTTTCATAAAAATAGTTTATTGCTTTTCTTTCAACCCTTTATTTATCGCTTTCGTTTAAACGCTTTCTTTCATTTTTTCTTTTTCCCTTTTTTGTAACATAGCTTTATTTCAGTCTTTATATAACTGCTATATACCACCCCCATCTCAAATAAGAGGCTAAGTACTTTTTAGCGCTTGTTTAAGATGGTTGGGACGGATATTATTTCTGCACTTTTATAAGTATTTCATTTCTATACCACCCCCGTCCTGGATAAGAGGCTAAGAACTTTTTAGCGCTTGTTTAGACGGTTGGGACGGATACTATTTCAGCTTTTATATAAGTCTTTTATTTCTTTCTTTCACGCTTATATCTGCTTAAATTATTAACATGTATTTTTTTATAACTTATGCCGTCTCCATTCCGATGAGTGGTTAATTTCCTTTAGCACACGATGTCGAAGATCATTGGGACAAATAAATAGTTTTCTAAGAAAATAAAACATCTCTTTCTACAAATAATTAAACGAGCTTAAGGTTTACCCGAGAATAACGTTGAGTGGAGACACATAATCGATGTGTGGTTTTCATTTCCATTTTCGTACACTAGTTAGCCGAGAGGCTCATGCGTACGGACTGATAGCTCACGGGTAAAGAGAAGTGCGCTCTACCCTCGAGAGAGGATGAGGTAAGTCTCCCGAATTGGAAGTAAAAACCCAATAGCGGGGTTCACAACATAAAGCGAGTACCAAGGAGATTCGATTAAAGAACGAGAGTTCAGTCGAATATTCATAATCTCAGGTGGGCGTACCCTCGAGAGAGGAGCGTTCATAATTATGGAACCTCCACGGCCAAGCCATTTTAATGTTTAGAAAAGTCATCTCTTTTATTTCTAAAAAAGACAATTTTCGTCTCAAGGTAATTCGACATCGGGCGCTATTTATTATCATCGTTTAGAACTCTAGTTATACGCTATTTATCGTTCGCTTTTAAAAACCCACACTAAAAACTCATTCCGATAAAATAATAGTTCATTTCTCAAAGTAGTTATAATCAACACGATCCGCGGAAATATACGACATCGATATTTTCTAAAACAAAATATCATGTATTACTCATGATAAGGTATACTTGCCTTTATCATATGATTAATTTGGGTTAAAATTTCAACAAACACTTGTCAAATCCAAAAACTTGCAAAACTCTCATTTGCTATTTTAAAAATCAATAGAATTCAGCATTGTAGTCAGGGTGTAATCGTCAATACTTCGAAAGAAGAAAAAGACTGTTACTTCTATCTTTCGATAGGATAACAATTAGTTTCTCAAAGTAGGAGTACTTGCGAAACTCTTTGAAAACACCCGCCTAATTCTAATCTCGTCATATAAAGGTTGCGCAAACCATATTGAAAAGAAAAATCCAAAAAAAAATTCATCAACTACATGGGAAATCCGCCTCGACCTTCCTATAACCCAAACTCCACTCTGTACAACAACACCTACAATGCGGGTTATAGGAATCATCCGAATTTCTCGTGGAGCAACCAATGAAATGCTCAGCGTCCTATGAATCTTAATCACCCCCTAATCAACTTCTTAACTTAACTCCTCTAAATTCTAATCCACCTGGTTTCCCACCGCAACAACAAAAGCCCTCTCCGTTTGAAGAGATCTTTGCAAAATATGTTGCTACAAATGAATCGAACATCTGGAACCTTACCTGATCGATCAAAAAATTAGAGAATCAAGTGGGTCAGCTAGCAAAAATGTTCTTCGAGCATCAGCAAGGAGCTCTACCAGGAAATACGGAGCAAAATCCAAGGGAAAGCGCGAACGTGATTACCCTCCACAGTGGAAAGGAGGTGGTTTCAAAACAGGACGAACCCAAGGTAACTACTTCTCCTACTCCTATTTTATCTTTGAATTTGCCCGCTACGCTAGCTCCACACGCTTCTAGTTCAAATATTTTGTATCCGTCTAAGCTTAGGAGCGAGTGCGCTGAGAAAAATTACAAAAGTTTTTAGAAATATTAAAACAAATTCATATTAATGTACCCTTCTGCGAGGCTATCTCCCAAATACCTAAGTAAGCGAAATATTTTAAGGAGATGCTCTCCAATAAAAAGAAACTTGATGAAATTTCGCATATTTCCCTAAACACAGAATGCTCCGCGGTTATACTTAACAAATTGCCTCAAAAAGCAAATGACCCGAGACGGTTCTCCATCTCGTGTCTATTTGGCAATTCGTTAGTAAAACATGTCTTAGCTGATCTTGGAGCAAGTATAAATCTCATGCCTTTTTCGTTATTTAAGAAGTTAGGTCTAGGAAATCCTAGCCCCACCCGAATGAGTATTCAACTCGCAGATCGTTCATTAAAATATCCGGTAGTGATAGTGGAGGATGTGCTCATTAGGTTGACAAGTTCATCTTCCGGGTGGACTTTGTGATTCTTGATATCGAAGAGGATGCTGAAGTACCCCTCATACTCGACCGCCCCTTCCTTGCCACCTTCCACGCAATTATCGACGCGAGTAACGGAAAGCTCCTCCTACGGGTTGGAGATGATGAAGTTATTTTTAGTATAAATTCCTCGATGCGAAACACCTTAGAGAATGACGATTCATGTTTCTACCTAGAAGAATATTTTGAGAACAAATTTTATTTACTTCCCGAGTTAGTCTCCATATCGCGTAACGATTCCGAGCTCCCCGAGCTCTTTTGTCTAGAAGAAGTATCTCGCTCCACACCACCCGAGCCATTAGAAAAATTAAAAATTAAAACTTCATACGAAGAGCCACCAGTTTTGGAATTGAAACAATTCCCCCCTCACCTCGAATATCTATTTCTAGAAAAAGATTCTAAGCAACCTATTATTGCATCATCCAAACTGAGTGATTTAGAAATTTTTGAATTGACTCTAGTCTTAAGCAATCATCGTCACGCAATTGCGTGACAAATTTTGGATATCAAGGGTATTAACCCTTCCTTTTGCACTCAAAAATTTTCCTCGAAGACAATTCCCGCAACACGGTCCAGCCTCAATGACGGCTAAACCCGAATATGAAAGAAGTCGTTAAGTCTGAAGTTATCAAACTTTTAGAAGCAGGAATCATCTACCCGATCTCGGATAGTACTTGGGTTAGCCCAGTACAAGTCATGCCAAAGAAAGATGACGTAATGATAGTTGCAAATGAAAACAATGAATTGATCCCAACCATACTGTTACGGGTTGGCAGATGTGCATAGATTATCGAAAACTAAATGATGCCACCCATAAGGATCACTTCTCATTGCCCTTTATCGATCAAATCTTAGAACGCCTTTCAGGTCACTCCTACTATTGTTTTCTCGATGGCTTGTCGGGATATTTTGAAATCCCTATTTCGCCCGACGACCAAGAGAAAACAACATTCACTTGTCCCTTTGGCACCTTCGCTTATCGAAGGATGTCATTTGGTCTTTGTAACGCGCCGGCTACATTCCAAAGATATATGTTGGCGATATTCGACGAGTTAGTAAAGTAAGTGATGGAAGTTTTCATGGACGACTTCTCCGTCTTCGGAAATTCTTTTCAAAGTTGTTTAAAAAATCTCGAGCGTGTGCTATAACGTTGTGAGAAAACAAATCTAGCTCTTAATTGGGAGAAATGTCATTTTATGGTCAAATAAGGATTAACCTTTGGTCATAAAATATCGGGCAAAGGGATCGAGGTCGATAGGGCCAAGATCAAAGTTATCGAAAAACTCCCCCTCCAACGAATGTAAAAGCAATTAGAAGTTTCCTAGGCCACGCATGGTTTTATCGGCGTTTTATTCAAAACTTTTCTAAAATCACGAAGCCGTTAACCCATCTTCTCGAAAAAGAATCTTCTTTCTTTTTTAACGACGAATGCCATTTGACCTTTAAACTTATAAAAGAAAAGCTTATAAATTCTCCGATTCTAGTCGCACCTGATTGGTCGCTACCCTTTGAAATTATGTGCGACATGAGTGATATTACGATAGACGTCGTATTAGGCCAACGAGTGAGTAAGTTTTTCCACCCAATTTATTTTGCGAGCAAGACACTCACGTCGGCACAAGAGAATTACACCACTACCGAGAAGGAGCTTCTAGCAATCGTTTTTGCTTTTGATAAGTTTAGGTCGTACATCACTCTCTCCAAAGTAATCGTTTTCACAGATCACTCTGCTCTTAGATATCTTTTAAGTAAATCGGACGCCAAGCCCCGTCTCTTTTGATGGATCCTCCTCTTGCAGGAGTTTGATTTAGAGATCCGTGACAAAAAGGGAGCTGAAAACTTGGCGGCCGATCATCTTTCCCGATTAGAAAATCCCGTTACGGAAGCTTTAATAGAAGCCGATATTAATGATAAATTCCCTGAAGAGTGCCTCCTTGATCTCAAAAATATAATGATATCTTCCACCCCCTGGTTCACGGATTTGGCTAACTATCTAGTAGCCCGGGTCCTGCCAAAAGAATTCTCGAGTCAGCAAAAGAAGAAATTCTTTTTTGATTTAAAGAATTATTTTTGGGAAGACCCCTTTCTATTCTGTGTCTACGCGGACCAGGTGGTGAGAAGATGTATCTCGAGTGAGGAAGGTCTACAAATTTTACAACATTGCCATGAGGGACCAACCGGTGGTCATTATCAAGCGAACCGAACCGCAAGGAAGGCGCTGGAGGCGGGCTTTTATTGGCCCACGCTCTTTAAAGATGCTCAGACCCTTGTGAGCACTTATGACAGCTGCCAGCGGTCGGGGAACATCTTGTTGGATCGGTCGGCGCCCTTAGAGGGGGGGGGGGGGGTGAATAAGAGTTTTCAAAAACTTTAGATTATATTTATAAAAACTTTGGAATATTGCAAGATTAATAAAGAGACATCAAGTAAAATAATAATAAAGAGATATGCTTTATTGATATTTTATAATGTTTTACAAAACTTGATTTCTATGACGCTAGAAATCGGGGGCGACTAATAAAAATTCTTTTTCGTTTTCTATACCGACTCGTATCCCCACGAACCGGTTGGCTTTAGCCGATCTCTCCCCAGATACAGCCTCAAGCCGCTCTAGCCAATCTATCCCCAGAAAGGCCTCGAGCACCCCCTAGACCTAGCCTAGATCTAGTCGCCAACACGAGGCGAATTTCAGCCCTAAGTCCAACCCCAGACCTAGTCGCCAACACGAGGTGATTTCACTACCGTTTACAGAAAAGATATGAAATGAAAAGACAATAATATAAAAACTCCCTCTACGTGGATCTCTTGGAGAAGTGGACGAAGGCCCGCAGAGTATGATCATAGTCGATGCGGCCTTTCGTCACGATGATGACGCGTGTTGAAATCTTCTCCACGGATCTCCTTAAGGCTTTATGGAATTGTGGGAGTATCGCTCTGAATCTTCCTCTCTCTGCTGTGGCACGAAGCTCTGGAGTTTGGGATTGGAGGAGGATGAAGAATTCGGAGCCAAAGCATCCAATTTATAGCCTTAACGCTACCGCCGGCGCTAGTAGCTACCGCCGGCGCTAGCCCGGATTAAGAAACAATTTGCGCGGCAGAATCTCCCATCCGTGGCAACATATTGCTCCATGCCTGTTGTGCTCCATGCTACCGCCAGCGCTAGTAGCTACCGTCGGCGCTATCCCTGATTAAGAAACTTCTTGCGCGGCAGGATCTCCAATCCGCGGCAACGAGGCTTTCATTCCTTCTGTGTTCACCGATACCGCCGGCGTTATCCGCTACCACCAGGCGTTAGCGCCTTCCATAACAGCTCCCGGAAATGCGCTCATCAACGCTAGCGCCCGGCGCTAGTTGCTACCGCCGGCGCTAGTGAGCCTCTTCGAATTTTGGCCTCAATTTTGGGGGCAGTCATCATGTGTACTCCTTGAGTCATGTGGACCTAGTAAACCTGCACACTTGAACACACAAGATCAAATACACATAGGATTTGTTATTTTCAAACCTACGAGATGCGGAAGACCATGTTCCAACAAACTCCCCCTTTTGATAATAACAAATCCATTAATGATAAAACAAAGCATTAATAAATAAGCATGATGAGACTATACTTGTGTGTGTGTGAGAGTGATGACTTTAGGATAATTATTGATTTTAGCATTTAGAATTGCTCCCCCTAAATATATGCTCCCCCTATGTGAATGCTCCCCTAATATGTATGCTATCAACTTAATCAATCATGTTGGGTTTGCATTTTGATAGCGGATTATATATTTATTATGTTAGTTCTCCCCTTTTTGCATTTTATCATGTTAGTTCTCCCCCTTTGTTATTAGCAAAAGTGGGTAGGGAAACAAAGCACTAAAAATGTGTAAATAAAAGAGGAGGCATGATCGAGCTTTTGAAGTAAATGATAAGGAGTTTTAGATTTGTCTTTCATTGAAAATGATCAGAGTTATGACTTATTTTATCCCTTTTGTTTGTAGTTCTCCCCCTTTTATAAATCAGAGTTTAGCAAAAAATAATAATTTTCCCTTTAAATAAGAGTTTTAAGCCAAAAAAAAAAATCATGATTTCCAAGTAACCAATCTACCCAGACAATATGTCAACACCCTAGCCCCGTACTAAGTGACGGATGGGCATGAGGAGCTGCAAACATGCCGTAGGTTGGGGTGTTAATCCCATATGCAAACACTAGACAAAAAACTTAACCTAGCACTCTTTCCCCCCAGTGCCTCGCAAGGCCCCACTGGAACCCTCCCCGGTTAAGGACAAGACATGACTAGAGATAAGGTTATCTAATGTCTACAACCCTACGCCCCCGCTATGGTGAGAAATGAAGTCATGGATAACAATTATTGGAAACATTAAGCATTTAAATCTAATGGGAAATATCATAGCATATGGGTTTATATTTTTATTTGAATTTTTGAAATAAAACTCACATAGCTATATTGAAATTCATGAATGAATCAGAGTTTGAGTATTTCGGAAGATTTCGAAAAAGAAACATCATAATACTAAATAAGAGTTTAAGTTAAAAAGAGATGTTTTATAAGCAATATTTCACTTGTTGGAGGAGTGTTTAGAATAGAAATAAAAAAATTCAACCAATATAAAGTTTACCAAGCAAGTCTACCACTTGTTGCAAGAAAGGAATTTGAAGATTCAAGTGATGATGCACACAAGATGAAAGATTTTAAATAAGTATTAAAGTGCAAGGTAAAACAATTATATGGTAATGATGAGGAAGACATATAGAAGTACAAAAAACATCTTATGGTAATCAATGATGGTTCATAAAAAGATATATGAGTTCAATTTCAAAAAGAAGATGTTTTTGTAAATCATTTTGTATTTAAATTTTTGTTTTTACAATACAGTAACCAAGCATGAAATAATCTTATCAAAAAGAGATTACTACAATGTTACTTTAATTCACAATTTCAAAACATACCAAACATTGTAGAAAGCATGCTAGGTTATCTACTGCATTTCATAAATAAAGAGTAGTATAGAATTAGCATTAGGATCCAATACTCATGAGAAGAAGTGTTATGGAAGATAATGATGTGCATAAAAGTGTATTTTGAATAGAGTAAACAAATGTTTTAATCAAAAATACAAGTAATATGTAAAGTAAAGAGCACAATAAAACACAAATAATTTTACTTCTACTCACTTCAATGCACAAAGAAAAATGTACAACTACCAAGGTGCTTTGCACACACAATGCTCATCAAGACTTATCAGGGTGCAAAGTAGTGCTTGGGGGATCATATAGTTTTATTCTTCAAGATTGATTTTTATTGTGATGCGGTGTACTTAAGAATAAGTGGTTTTTATTTTGAAAGAAAGTTATGGTTTGCACAAGATACTTTATTATTCTTTCCAAGGTGCTCAACCTCACAACGCTTATTAAGACTTATCAGGAGGTTCAAGTAGTGCTTGGTGGAGTTATCTTTGTCACTTTATTTTATGATTTTGTTTTGTACAAAGTTCTCCGAATACACTTGTTTTGCAAACCAATATAATTTATGAAAAAGATAACCACTTTTCTTAACTTTTAAAAGTGCAAATAAAGGTTGTGTAGGTAAGATACTTGTGCAATTTTAATTCATTGTACTATTACAAAACATACACAACCATTCTTAGATTAAACACATAAGTAGACAATGCCAAAATAAGTGAGTGAATTGCGATCATTATCAAACATAAAACATTACTCATACTTAGAGGCATGCTACGCATAGTTCTACACAACTTTTTCAATATAAATTATGCACATATTAATAGATGTATCAAAGCATGATGAAGGCAATGTTCAAAGTAGTTTGAAAAGATAAATTGCAACATTATAGAAGTTCTAAATAATAGATTAAATCATGCTTGATTTTCAATGAAGTCCATACAAAATTTTTTGATATTTTTGAGGAATAATTTTTATTTAAAGCTTGAACTCATAAAAATTGATCTTGGACTTCCCGAGGACTACATTGTGAAAGGTTCGCCCGGTACTAGGTGATATGATGGGATGATAGCCCAAATCACCCTTTCGCAAGATACAAGTAAAAAGTTAAGTTCAAACACTAACAATTTTTGATAATTTTTTGTTTTATATTTTTGTATTTGATTTTTGCTTTAAGAAATAGAATTTAAACAAATGACAAACCACAAAGGCAAAATATATAATATTTTTGTAATTTGGCTTTTGTATATTTGTATTTGATTTTTCAAAAAATAAAGAAAAACAGAAGTGCAAAAACTAAATAGAAAATATAGATTTATATATTTTTATGGATTTTTCGAATTTTAAAAAATACAGAAAATCGAACATGGACGCTAGCGCCTGCGGTAGCGCTAGCGCGGGAGACAGTAAGTGATTTTTGAGGATATTGGAAATTTTAATTCTTGATCTTGATTAGGTGTCCCATTAGTAGTTTCATGCTGAATTTGCAGAATTTTTGAAAATGTTTTTGATGGTTAAAAATGAAGAAAATTGCATTAGTAAGCATGTTTTAACATGAAAGATCTAGGACACCTATCTCAAGTCGTGACAAACGAGATCTTGCATGAGCTATAAGATAGATTATCATAATGTATGTGAATTCAAATTTTTCTAGACTTTTATTACAATTTAAAGTCACATAGTTATTTTATCGTTCAATTTTATTTTATTTTACTTCATAATTAATTCATTATGGTAATATGAGATAACTAGCATGAATATTATCTATTAGTTGATAATGCTAGAATAATGAGTTTGATTGTAATTGTTATACCACAAGATTAATTGAGATAATGTTGCATGTATTCAAGAAAGTGATTTCATTTGATTTCATTTGATTTAATTGAGATAATGATTTAATATTTTGACATAGAATGAATGATTTCATTTGATTTATTAATATAAAGTTGATTCTATGGTTTATAAACAAATGAGATACATGCAAGTCATATTACATTAATTCATTCATGTAATTATTATGATCACCAATGAAATGTTAGAACTGAGTGGATCTTTTGAATTTAGAGATCTTTTAATTTTACATATTTATGATTTTAGAGAGTTTTAGCAAAAGATATCAATAGATCATGGTGGTGCGTATGGCATCAATATTTATGACAATTAATCTTTCAATATGTCTTATGTGTTTTTCTTTTTAATTTAGATAAGTATCTCATAGCAAATTCAGAATTTTATCCACTTGTTGGTGAAGGCTAAAAATCTAATAACTGGATTTAATTTGAAATATCTTATAACAAATTTAGAGTTTGATTCAAATGGATAATATAAGATATTTAGAAGTAATGAATATAAGAATAAAAGATAGGTCATCAAAATATGATTTTGAATTTTGATCAATTTGTTTTATAAAACCATATTAAGCTTTTAAGAGATAAAATCATATTTTCAATATTGTATAGGATGACCATGACATGATAGTTTACAAGAAACACAAAAAGAAAAAGATAGAAAAGACATTAAAGCACATCATGAAGTAGAAATTTGTGTATTTCATTTTAATTGATTTCTACTTCATGCAAATGATGGGATACTAATGAATAAGAAATTTAGGTATCCAAAGAGGACCGGGAGTGACGGTTCCTTTGGGTACCCAAATACATCGTGTTTGCTTTTGGGGAGATGTGATTGAATGGGCCCTTTTGATTTGAGTTTGTGTTTCATCTTTAACTTTTGGCCGCCATTCAAACATTGGTTTAATATTATTCTTATTTATCAAATTTCCATGATGATTTTGCAAAACATTCTTTATAGGAAATTTGTTTATCTTTAAATTTATGTTGGGAGAGTGGTTATTTTGTAAATGATAATGATTTAGAATTTTATTTTCAAGCATTTGATATTTTCTATTTCCTTTGTTGGATTTATCAACATTTTGAGAAATTATATTCAACTTGCTTTTAGATATACCTTGAGATTGTGAATGAATGTTTTGAGCGTTTTTCTTAATGATTTCCTTAAGCAAGTTGATTTTTGATTTTAGTTCATCATTCTTGATTTTTAAATTATGTCTAGCTTTATTATAATTTATTATACTATTTTTGAGAGTGGTAACAATTGAGTCAATATGTTTTTCATATTTATCCCTACACTCATCAAATGTTTCATCCATCTCTTTTATTTCAATTTCATAGTCCTTACACTTAGCACAATTAATTTTTAAAGATGAATTTTCTAAACATAATTTTTCATTTTGTTCTCTTATAAAAATAATTTCTTTTTCAAGTTCCTTAACTTTTTCTTTAATATCATTACAATCAAGAAAAGGTTTTGTATTTTCAATTGAAGTGACATGAGTAAAGCTAGATAAATCGGATTTTGATACTACTTCAACTTTTGCTTTTAAATTTTTATTTTCTAAGCGCAATAGTTTATTAGTATTCTTTAATTTCTTAATTTTGCGCTTAGTATTTTGTAGCAATTGTAAAGTAGAAATGGAAGTACAAGCGATGAAGTTTGATTTCCTTACATTGCTTTTGGATGAGGGAGGATTTGAACATAATGTTCCTTTGTCTTCTTCTTGACACTCCTCTTCCAAAAGTAAGATTGCTTCATCTCTTTCTTTTGATGTGTGCTCCATTGATTCGTCATAAGGAGGGCATTCTTGAAGAGTTGTGCATGCTTGCGTATTCTCCGGTTCTTGTGATTGTTCCATACCTGTAGAATCATAAATTTCTTCAAGAAAATGCCATACTTTATATGCACTTGAAAAACAATATATTAATTTGAAAATTTCATTTGATAGACCACAAAATAAATAGTGTTTAGCTTTTGCATTTAATTGAAGTTCTTTTTTATTTGATTCATTTGCGGGTCTTGCTATTGCAAAATTCCAAACTTCGATGTCTAAGGTTTTAATAAATTTTTCAATTAAGATTTTCCATCCTTTATAATTTGTCCCTTAAAATAAAGGTGGTGCAAGTGATTTTTCCTCTTCACAAAAATCTCCCCCACTAGTAGAAGCGAGATCATGAGATGCCATTATTCCCGGTTGTTAAGCCAATTGGAATAAAACCCCTCTGATACCACTTGTTGGATCGGTCAGCGTCCTTAGAGGGGGGGGGGGGGTGAATAAGGGTTTTCAAAAACTTTAGATTATATTTATAAAAACTTTGGAATATTGCAAGATTAATAAAGAGACATCAAGTAAAATAATAATAAAGAGATATGCTTTATTGATATTTTATAATGTTTTACAAAACTTGATTTCTACGACGCTAGAAATCGGGGGCGACTAATAAAAATTCTTTTTCGTTTTCTATACCGACTCGTATCCCCACAAACCGGTTGGCTTTAGCCGATCTCTCCCCAGATACAACCTCAAGCCGCTCTAGCCAATCTATCCCCAGAAAGGCCTTGAGCACCCCCTCGACCTAGCCTAGATCTAGTCGCCAACACGAGGCGAATTTCAGCCCTAAGTCCTACCCCAGACCTAGTCGCCAACACGAGGCGATTTCACTACCGTTTACCGAAAAGATATGAAATGAAAAGACAATAATATAAAAACTCCCTCTATGTGGATCTCTTGGAGAAGTGGACGAAGGCCCACAGAGTATGATCGTAGTCGATGCGGCCTTTCGTCACGATGATGACGCGTGTTGAAATCTTCTCCACGGATCTCCTTAAGGCTTTATGGAATTATGGGAGTATCGCTCTGAATCTTCCTCTCTCTGCTGTGGCACGAAGCTCTGGAGTTTGGGATTGGAGGAGGATGAAGAATTCGGAGCCAAAGCATCCAATTTATAGCCTTAGCGCTACCGCCGGCGCTAGCCCGGATTAAGAAACAATTTGCGCGGCAGAATCTCCCATCCGTGGCAACATATTGCTCCATGCCTCTTGTGCTCCATGCTACCGCCAGTGCTAGTAGCTACCGCCGGCGCTATCCCTGATTAAGAAACTTCTTGCGCGGCAGGATCTCCAATCCGCGGCAACGAGGCTTTCATTCCTTCTGTGTTCACCGATACCGCCGGCGTTATCCGCTACCGCCAGACGTTAGCGCCTTCCATAACAGCTCCCGGAAACGCGCTCATCAACGCTAGCGCCCGGCGCTAGTTGCTACCGCCGGCGCTAGTGAGCCTCTTCGAATTTTGGCCTCAATTTTGGGGGCAGTCATCATGTGTACTCCTTGATTCATGTGGACCTAGTAAACCTGCACACTTGAACACACAAGATCAAATACACATAGGATTTGTTATTCTCAAACCTAGGAGATGCGGAAGACCATGTTCCAACAAACTCCCCCTTTTGATAATAACAAATCCATTAATGATAAAACAAAGCATTAATAAATAAGCATGATGAGACTATACTTGTGTGTGTGTGAGAGTGATGACTTTAGGATAATTATTGATTTTAGCATTTAGAATTGCTCCCCCTAAATATATGCTCCCCCTATGTGAATGCTCCCCTAATATGTATGTTATCAACTTAATCAATCATGTTGGGTTTGCATTTTCAGAGCGGATTATATATTTATCATGTTAGATCTCCCCCTTTTGCATTTTATCATGTTAGTAAAATGCAACACATCTCCCGCCGGGATGAGATGCCACAAAATATTTTCTTAGAATGCTAAATTTTTGACTTTTGGGGTATCAATTTTGTTGGTCCTCTCCCTCCCTCTTATTCAAACAAATACATTCTCATTGCGTCCGACTACGTGTCGAGGTGGGCGAAAGCGCAAGCTCTCCCCACCAACGATGCGAGAGTCATCGTAAATTTCTTAAAAAATTTATTCTCTCGATTTGGCATGCCGTGCGCTATAGTTAGTGATCGGGGCACCATTTTTGCAATAGCCAATTCACAAAATTTTTAGCAAAATGTGGTGTCATGCACAAACTCTCCACTGCTTATCACCCACAAACGAGTGGCCAAGTCAAAGTTGTGAATCGAGAATTAAAGCGGATATGAGAAAAAACTATTTCTATTAATCGGAAGGATTGGGCACTTAAGCTCGATGACACGCTATGTGCCTATCGACAGCGTACAAGACCGCTATAGGTTGTACACTGTATTGATTGATTAATGGCAAGGCTTGCCACCTTCTGGTTGAATTAGAACACCGCACATTTTAGGCTCTTAAATTTTTAAACCTCGATTCTACGTTATCGGTTGAACAAAGAAAATTTCAAATGAACGAGCTAGATGAGTGGAGATTGAATGCGTATGAGAAAAACAAATTCTATAAGGACCGAACAAAGTTTTACCACGATAAATATATAAAATTTCCAAAAACTTTTTTGTCGGGCGATCTCGTCCTCCTTTATAATTCTCGTCTTCGCCTTTTTCCAGGAAAGCTAAAATCTCGATGGTCCGGACCCTTTATTGTTAAAGAGGTTTGGCTATATGGGGCGATTCTCATTTCCCACTCGGAAAAAGGTTCCTTCAAAGTAAATGAGCACTGCCTTAAGTTGTATCTTCCAGGAGATCTATCTAACGAAAAGAGTGATTCAATAATTCTTCCGCCTATAACGTGATCGACAATTGGGTCAAGCTACGCGACCTTAAACAAAGTGCTTTTGGGAGGCACCCCAAGGTTATCTTTTCGTTGTTTTTTATTTTTATTTTAACATGTTTTGTAGGTAACCCCCGCTTCCCCCGCATCTCCATAACCATGAAAGCCCTTTTAACCTCTCCTTCCATTTTGTTTTAGCTCGCACTTTGTTTTCTTTTTCATCTTCTTGTTTCTTCATACTTAGTTTTAAACATTGGGGACAATGTTTAACTTTAAGTATGGGGGTGTAATGTAATTTTTAAATTAGAAATTTTTTCAAAAAATATTTTCTTATGTCTTCTTTTATTCAAGCACTTTCAAAACCCAAAAATTCAAAAAAAAAAACTAGATAATCGAAAATTAAATCTTGAAAAGGGACGTTTGGGCTATCATCCCATCACACCTCCTAGTATCGTTGAGAACCCTTCACGGGGTATACCTCGGGAAGTCCAAGAGTTAACAAAAAATGTTAGGATTAAAACGAGTTTCTTTTCTTTTATTACTAAAAATAAAATAAAAATATCAAAAATTCCAATTTTTTTGCAAAAACTTAGAACAAAAAACAAAAAATTTTATAAAGCCCCTACTTGTTGTTTTTGTGATTTCTTAGAAATCTAGTTGAGAATATTTATAAGCGTTTTTATGTTTTTAGTTGGCTAAAATTTTGTTTATTATAGTTTGTTAAATTTAAATTTTAGGTAATCTTATTTTAAAAATCATTTTATGATTTTAGCTTGATTAGAGAATTTTTGTTGCATGACTTCTCTTTTTATTTTAAAATGGCTTCGTTTTTTAGTAAATTTGCTAAACCTCTTTAGATTTCAATTATATTTTCTTCTAGCTTTGTAGATCTTAGGAAATTTAAATTTACTAGAATTTGCTCTCAATATAATTTAATTTATAAGCTAGAAATTTTTTCCCTACCTTCCCCCTTTGTTGGCATAATAAATTTTTTTTTTAAAAGATCATATGTCATGGGAATAAGAGGATAAAATTCATTATTCCCTAAACATATGCACCAAAAATCATTTAAAAGATTATATGACATGGAGTAAGATGATAAAATTCATTACTCCTAAACATATACCTTTGGGGTTTTTATTAGAAGAGAATTTTAAGAGATTATATGACATGGAGTAAGAGGATAAAATTTATTACTCCTAAACATAAACAATTAAAAAGAAAAAACAGTATGGTGAGAGCATAAAATCCATCACCTCCATTCAAAGATCTCTTCTTTTGCCAAATTTTGTGACCCCCCATAAACCAATATCATTGATCAAGATTTAATTTAAATAATGGAGAGAGCAATATTTAGTACGTTACTTTTCCATAAGTTTCTTTTAAGATAGAGTTCTTATAAATTTATTCTAATTTAGTTTTATAATTTCTACAATTTTGTTTGCTAGTTAATTATCTTAAGAAGTCCTTGCCTAAATACTCCTCTTTTCAAATCATCATCATCATAATTTAGGACTTAATTTCTCCTAGAATTTATTTTTAACTTAACTTTTGATCTAAGTGAAATTTTAGTTTAAAATTAAAATGATATGAATGTCTTATGAATTATGTCTCATACTTTTGCTCTGGAATTGCAAAACCTTAAGTATGTGGGTATTTGATAAGTAGTTTTATATAACTTTCTAGTATAAATTTTAGTATTTATTTAATATGAATTCTTCTTTTTCATGTCAATTTTAGCTTATAAATAGTTCATTTATGAAATTTGATTCTAATTTAGCTCATTTGTATTTTTGCAGAATTTTGGGATAAGTTGGGAAAAATTTGCATTACACGCCTCTCAGTCACGCCCGTGACCAAGGGCGTTTAAACTTAAAAGATCCACCCAGCCGCTGCTGTCGAGAAGTGGAGATGCCGTGCAAAGTTGACCCCAGTCACGACTGTGTCGCTCAATGTCACGCCCGTGACTTTCCCGCGTGATCTCTGATTTCCCCTGCGCCGCAATCAAGCCCACACTGCATTAACTGAAGCAACCCAAGTACACGGTCGTGACCCAAATGTCACAGGTGTGTAATGTCCTTTTCCTCTGCGGCTCATGCAAGCCCCACGCCGCTCTCCCAGCTGAGATGAGTAATACTAACACGCCCTTGGTCACGGGCGTGACCGAGGGCGTGTAATTTGGAAATTTTTCCTATAAATTTTAGAGATTTCCTTGAGTCTAGGGTTCAGAATTTTAGAGAGGGAGATGTGCTGCTAGAGTTGATAGTTGGTATTTTCAAGGTTTTTCATGTTTTTTCCTTTCATGTTCTCTCTCTCTCTCTCTTCCCTTCAAGCAATATTCTAGTTTTCTTTTAATGCAATCGTCTAGTGTAAGCATGTAACCTTTATTTTTCTAGTATTGTAATCTTCCTAAGGCTTGTAATCGCTTTTAGTTTTAATAAAATTTGGCTTGTTTTTCTTCACTTCTCTTTCTATCTTAGTTATTTTTTTTCCTTTATGCAATTTTACTTTTTTCTCTCCTTTTCCCCTCCACCATGATTAACTAAACTCTCATTAGTGCTCGATCAAAATGATCCGAGGATGAGATAATCAAGTTATGGTTAAATTTTTGAAGTGGAAGTAGATTTGAGCTGGGCAGTCTGCGGATTGGAGACCGCAGAGACCGCAAGGTTTAATAAAGGAGCTGTGAGCTATGCTGAGCTCGGGCGGTCTGCGTTGCGAGACCGCTCGCGATCTGATGGACGGTTATTGTATCCCGGTTTGTGCGGTGACGACATCCGTCTGTCCGCCTATAAATAGGGGTACAGGGCCCGTCATTAAGAATGAGAACTGTAAGAACCAAAGTTGGCTTGATTATGTCGGTCTATCTTTGAGGTCATGCGGTCTGAGATCTTTGTCTGACCGGTTTCTGTGTTCGCAGGTTAGCGGCTTGCAGTTCGCGGTCAGCTTGTCTTCCTTCTTCCATCTTTAAATAAACCAGTCCGGGCGGACTGTGTTTAGGTGTTCGCGGTCTGTGTAGCGGACTCAGTTGATCAGGTGGTCTTAAGTGTCCAGGCGGTCTTGAGTTGCGGTCTGTCGCAGGTAGCAGTTTCTCTGTTCAGAGTTCGCAGGTTCTTCTTTGATCAAGATCGTGCGGTCTGGGCGATCAAGAAGTGTGAACTGGTTGTTTTCAGCAGTGAAATAAAGCAGCAAGTTGGCGGTCCGTGGTTGCGGTCTGGCAGGTGCGGCTTGTACTCTGTTCGCGCGGTCTCAGTGGCTTCCATCCGGCTTGTCTGTTCGCGCGGTCTGGCGGTCTCAAGAGTCAGATTGCTGAAGCTTGTTTTACCTTTGTGTTGTGTGCTTCTCTCCTCCATGATTCTTATGAATCATGTCTCGCCATTTATACCTCGCATTGTAAAGAGATAGTCAATGCCATAGTACTATTCGTTCTTCCCATTGTCATTGTTGTGCTACACTTGTGAAAGGTTTTGTGAAGTGTGTTCCGCATCTTTTTACTTCACCTCTGGACCTCAAGTTTTTCAACATGGTATCAAAGGTAGGTTGCTGAGGTTGCGAAGCAGAAATTGTTGGCACTTCTCTCGGGTTTCTCAAGTGGTTAGCAATCAGTGGGATAACAATGAAAGGAGGATATGCTAGAGGTCTTGGTATTGAGCTCCTTACGTAGACTAACTTCAAGAAGTGGAAGTCCTGCATGGAGAGCTATCTTCTTGGCGAGGATTTGTGGGAAGTTGTAGGAGGAGAAGCAAGACAAGCTGTTGTTCCTGCTGAAGGGAATGCTGAGCTCGTGATGGCTTGGAGGAGAACGAATGCTAAGGCGGAGTTCACTCTCAAGAGAGCTGTCATTCCAGAGCTGTTTGATCACATCATCAGATGTGGATCTGCTGCAGAGATTTGGACAGCCTTGGATGGCTTATTCAATAAGAAGAATGTAGCGAGGCTACAGTTCCTGGAGAATGAGTTGGCGAAAGCAACTCAAGGAGATTTGTCTATCTCAATGTTCTTCTTAAAGATGAAGAACCTCTGCGCAGAGATATCGGCTTTGGACCCGGATAAGCCTATCTTAGAAGCTAAGCTGAAGAGGCACATAATCCGTGGCTTGCGGAGGGAGTATGTGGCCTTTGTTACTTCTATTCAAGGCTGAGCCAATCAGCCTTCATTGCTGGAGCTGGAGAACTTGCTTCGCAAGAAAGTTTAGCTAAGCAAATGGCTGGGATGTATGTCTCTGGGGGAGAAGGTGAGGTTCTCTTCTCTGGCAAGAAGAAGAGATGGGACAAGAAGAAGAAGACATCTGGAGATGATGGTCCGTCTACTTCATATCAGCAGGAGAGGAGCTATGCTCCTAAGCGTGATGGGAAGAAGCAGGAAGGACCAAGATGCTTCAGGTGCAACAAGCTTGGTCATTTCAAAAGGGACTGCAAGGTCAATTTTCAGCCAGGGAATGCTGCAAGAAAGGAGGAGGCTGGTTCCAATTCAGAAGGTAGTTGGGGTGGTGGAGGTGCATTCATGACAGGCACGTGTGTTCGAGCCATGGATTCCATCAACTATCAGGATGATTGGATAGTTGACTCTAGGTGTGGTCATCACCTCACTGGGGATGAGTCGAAGTTCTCCTCATTGTAGGTATATACAGGAAATGATGCTATCATTACGGCTGATGATACTGTTCATGTAGTTGAGAAGGAGGGTGTGGTTTCATTGAACGATGATAGAGGTACTCTTATGTTGAAGAGTGTCTATCATGTTTCGGCGATGAAGAAAAACCTCTTCTCAGTGACCAATGCGGTGGATGCTAGCTATCACGTTCTGTTTGGTCCAACAGAAGTGAAATTTCTCTGAAACGTTTCATCGGTGAAAGCTGAGGTCACTCATGTTGGGAGACAGGTGAAGGACTTGTTTGTTCTTTCAACAAGTTCTTATGTTGATAAGATGAGGGCTAATGACAGCGCTGCTATCTGGCACGAAAGGCTTGGGCATGTTGGAATGGATAAGCTGAAAGCTATGGCGGGAATAGGCCTGGTGAAAGGTTTGCCTAGCTTGTCATCTTTCGGGGATGGTCACGTTTGTGCAGGTTGTCAGTTTGGTAAAGCTCAACGCTTTCCATTTGACAAATCACAAAGCAGATGCAAAAGACCATTGGAGTGTATCCATGGTGATCAGTTTAGACCTACCAACACTGCCAGTCTTGGAAGTAGCAGGTATATGCTGATTTTGGTTGATGACTTCACCAGATATACTTGGGTATATTTTCTGAAGGAGAAGTTGGAGGCGTTCGAGAAGTTTGTGGAGTTCAAGGAGCTGGTGGAAGGTAGGCTAAATCTGCGGGTGAAGAAGTTCAGAACTGACAATGGAGGGGAGTTCACCTCCAAGGTGTTCTTTAACTTCTGCAGGAAGCATGACATCCAAAGGGAGCTTTCTTGTGCTCACACTCCACAACAGAATGGAGTTGCAGAGCAGAAGATCCGTCACCTGACGGAGACCTGCAAATGTTGGCTTCATGCCAAGAGTATCCCAAAGTCCTTCTGGGCAGAGGGAATATCTTGTGCGGCCTATGTTATCAACCGGATGCCTCTCAGTACCATCAACATGAAGACCCCTCATGAGTTGATGTTCAAGGAGAAGCCAAGCGTGGAACACTTTCGAGTGTTTGGTTCTACCTGCTATGTGCATGTTCTGGATGCCCTTCGAATGAAGCTAGATGCTAAGGCAAGGAAGCTAATCTTCATCGGTTATGATGATCGGAAGAAAGGGCGGAGATGCATGGATCCCGAGACACAGAGATATGTGGTCTCTAGGGATGTGGTATTTGACGAGCTGACGTCATACCAAGGTAGCTCTTCTGTTGAGTTACAAGGAAGCAGGGTAGATGGTGGACCAGAGGAAGCTGTACGAGAAGTTCTGGTGGAGTTACCTGTTTCTCCAGGTGCTCATGGTATTTCTAGCTCTAGGTCAGGTGCTTCAGGTTCTGGAAGCAGGGGGAGCGACGCTCCATGTTTACCTGAAAGGAGAGCTAGTCCAGAAGCTGCAGTGGAAGAGGTGGTTCAGAGTCAAGCTCTGAGGAGGTCCAAGAGGACCATTATTCCACCTGATTGGTATACCGGCGGGAACTTGGTGAGCTTTGTCTCATGTTTCTTCGCAGGTCCCTTAGATGAGAGAGAGCCATCTTGTTATGAAAATGTCGTTGGAGTCAAGGAGTGGGAAGGAGACATGGATGAACAAATGGCTGCCCTCAGGAAGAATGAGACTTGGGACTTGGTGCCTAAGGTTGAGGGTGTTACTCCGGTGACTTGCAAGTGGGTTTTCGAACTAAAGAAGAAGGCTGATGGAAGTATTGAGCGGTACAAGGCTCGCCTTGTAGCTCGAGATTTCTCTCAAAAGTATGGGGAGGGTTATGAAGAAACGTTTAGCCCCATTGCCAAGATGACTTCGGTCCGGTTGGTGATCGCATTGGCAGCTTGCCAAGGGTGGAAGATTTGGCAACTCGACGTGAAGAACGCTTTCTTATATGGAGAGATTGACAAGGATATCTTCATGGATCAGCCACCTGGTTATGTATCCGAAGAGCACCCAAGATATATTTGCAAGCTCAAGAAGGCTCTTTACGGCTTGAAGCAAGCGCCTCGGGCGCGGTACGGGAAGATCGCAGAATACCTCCAGTTCTGCGGATACTTTGCTTCAGATTCAGATTCAAGCTTATTCGTAAAGAAGACGGGGGAGCTTCAGGTCTTGGTGTTGCTGTACGTGGATGATATGATCGTCATGGGGAATTCTGAAGTGGAGGTAGCTAGGCTTCGTGCTGAGCTAGCTATCAGATTCGAGATGAAGGATTTGGGCGAGCTCCACCATTTCCTTGGGCTCGAAGTGGAGAGGAAAGAGGGTGGTATGCTCGTTTCCCAAAAGGGCTATGCGGATCGAATCGTGAAGAGATTTGGCATGGAAGGGGGCAAGAGCAGCTCTACTCCACTGGAGGTTGGAGTTTATCTTCGGCGAGATGAAGGAAAGGTTCTTACCGATCCTTTGGTGTTCCAGGATTTGGTCGGAAGCTTGATATACTTGACGATCACGAGGCCAGATATTGCTTATGCAGTTGGCAGGGTGAATCAGTTTATGGCAGAGCCTCAGAAGCCTCATCTTGTGGCGGCTAGGAGTATATTGAAGTATGTTAAATCCACCTCAAATTTGGGTCTCTTCTACGGGAGAGATTCGGGATTTTGCTTGCACGGGTACATGGACGCTGATTATGGAGGAGATTTGGATGATCGGAGATCGACGTCTGGATACATCTTTATGACGGGCTCTACAGCTATATCATGGTGCAGCAAGAAGCAGGATTCTGTGTCTGTCTCTACCACAGAAGCGGAGTACAAAGCTTCAGCTTTGGCAGCTCAGGAAGCCATCTGGCTTAGGAGGCTTGTGGAGGACATTCAAGGGAGGTGGGAGGTCCTACTCTACTACGTGGTGACAACGAGAGTGCTCTCAAACTGATGAACAATCTAGTTTGTCACGCGCGTACGTAGCACATAGAGATTCATCACCATTTCATTCGTGAGAACGTGTTGGAGGGATCTCCGACTGTGGAGCATGTGCAGAGCAAGTAGAATGTTGCTGACATATTTACTAAGCTGCTGTCGAAGGGACCATTTTGGTCGGTTGCGAAGTTTGCTTGGGCTGACTTCCACTTCCCACTTCAAGGGGTAGTGTTAAATTTTTGAAGTGGAAGTGGATTTGAGCTGGGCGGTCTGCTGATTGGAGACCGCAGAGACCGCGCGGTCTGCGTTGGTTCTCTGGTCGATTTAGTCTCAGCGGTTTGTTCTGAGCGGTCTGATCTGGGAGACCGCCTCTTCTGTCCGGGCGGCTTGCGCGGGTTGGTCTGGCGACTTGTCCTAAGTCGGCCAGATGTTCTTGGTCTGCCTTCTTGCAGTGACGGGTGGTCTGACGATTATTCTAGTCTGTCTGGTTACTGAAGGAGTTCTTTGCTTTGCAATAAGACCGGGCGGTCTGCTTATTGAGACTGCAGTGACCGTGTGGTTTGGTTGTAACTGCAAGGTTTAATAAAGGAGCTGTGAGCTATGCTGAGCTCGGGCGGTCTGCGTTGCGAGACCACTCGTGATCTGATGGGCGGTTATTGTATCCCGGTTTGTGCGGTGAAGACATCCGTCTGTCCGCCTATAAATAGGGGTGCAGGGCCCGTCATTAAGAACGAGAACTATAAGAACCAAAATTGGCTTGATTGTGCTGGTCTCTCTTTGAGATCGTGCGGTCTGAGATCTTTGTCTGACCGGTTTCTGTGTTCGCAGGTTAGCGTCTTGCAGCTCGCGGTCAGCTTGTCTTCCTTCTTCCAGCTTTGAATAAACCAGTCCGGGCGGACTGTATTTATGTGTTCGTGGGCTGTGTAGCGGACTCAGTTGATCAGGCGGTCTTTTGTGGCCAGGCGGTCTTGAGTTGCGGTCTGTCGCAGGTAGCAATTTCTCTGTTCAGAGTTCGCGGGTTCTTCTTTGATCAAGACCGTGCGGTCTGGGCGATCAAGAAGTGCGAACTGGTTATTTTCAGCAGTGGAATAAAACAGCAAGTTGGGGGTCTGTGGTTGCGGTCTGACAGGTGCGGCTTGTACTCTGTTCACGCGGTCTCAGCGGCTTCCGTTCGGCTTGTCTGTTCGCGCGGTCTGGCAGTCTCAAGAGTTAGATCGCTGAAGCTTGTTTTACCTTTATGTTGTGTGCTTCTCTCCTCCGTGATTCTTATGAATCATGTCTCGCCATGTATACCTCGCATTGTAAAGAGATAGTCAATACCATAGTACTATTCGTTCTTCCCATTGTCATTGTTGTGCTACACTTGTGAAAGGTTTTGTGAAGTGTGTTCCGCATCTTTTTATTTCACCTCCGGACCTCAAGTTTTTCAAAAGTTATGACCTTCTAGCTCTCTTTTTCCTTTTTTTTTTGTAATCACTTGATTTATCCTTGATTTTTAATTAGTGAGACCATATTTTCGATATATAGTTTTCACTTAGGTTTTCATACTTAGCTAGCCGAGAGGCTTAAAGTATGAATCAATCACTCAAGGGTAAAGAGAGTTGCATGCACCCCTCGAGAGAGAATAACGTAAATCCCCTGGATTGGAGTCAAATGCAATAGTGGGGTTCACAACATAAAACAAGTTTTAGGTAATCGATTATAGAACGAGAGTTCGGTTGATTTTTCCTAAACTTAGTTGGGCATTTCCCTTGAGAGAGACATGTTCAAGCTTCAGGAAGCTCCACGGTCAAGTAGTTTACTTAAAAGGAATTAGATTTATTTTATCTTCTCTTGACTATTCTCACTCCAAGGTGATTTTATATTGAGCGCTAATCCTTTTAACCATCATCTAAATCTTACTTAGTTTGCAATTTGTCTCTTATAGTTAAGTTATACACTTGCCTTCATCGGATATAGTTTTGGAAAACATTATCAGTCTCGTTACGTTGCTTTTGCAAATCCTAAAGTTTTTTTATATCACTAAGCTCGACTGGAAAAATGAGTTCATTAACTCACTGAAAATTATATTCAACTCACTGAAAAAAATAATCAGAAATATGGAACTCACTAATATTATACCCCCAACAAAAAATGGAACTCACTGAAAATTTGCACAGATAGACATCAAGATTAGTTGTTTCTTATAAATTTGTTAAACAAACCCATTCCAAAGGATCTCTTAATAATATTAGGATCCTAACAACATTGGCATTTGGATGGGCCAATTCTCATAGCTCCCTTGCCAACCTTCAGGATTTGTGGTTGCAACATGTTAAACAAACCCATTCCAGAAAATACACAGAATAAACCGACTAAACTCTTGTAGGAAAAACAGAAAGGAGTTGTATAAGTTCTCCTACCTTTCCAGTTTGTGCATATGCATTGTAGGAGTAATGAACTCTAATGTAGTCAATGGTTCCATTGTCATCTACATCGACCTGAGAGAGAGATTATAAATCTATTCAAGTATAAGACAACAAAAGTAAGTAAAGGAACCTACATGCATTTTAATATGATATGGATCGACTTACAATGTCCATGTGCTGCTTCACTTCGAACTCTGAATGCTTTGAACCAAGCCTTGCTAAACTCGTCTTCAGTTCTTCGTACGTTATGGGCCAC
Organism: Dactylorhiza incarnata; assembly: GCA_033032865.1. Lineage (NCBI taxonomy): Eukaryota > Viridiplantae > Streptophyta > Magnoliopsida > Asparagales > Orchidaceae > Dactylorhiza > Dactylorhiza incarnata. The sequence goes on from JAWHQI010000006.1 coordinate 1,160,598, forward strand.
TGTTGTTGGTGTCCATACTCGCAAAAATCTGCTTTAGCCCCTTAATTTCTTCCTCTGAGAGATTTTCCGCAACAAAACCTTAAATTTGTTCAGATAACAACAACTTGATTTAATGTAATGCAATGTAATGCAAATGTAATAAGAAGATGGATTAAGCAGACCTTCAAGGCCAGATTCTCTAGTTTGTTCATCGCCCGAAATTGCTTCATCTTAGACAGAACTGCGATGTCTAATGTTTATCAGATGCTTCTCCGCCTTCTCTAATCCAAGGATGTTCTATAATAGAAGAATACAAGCATTAAATTTAAGCAAGCAAGACATTTTGTGGCACAAGAAACATAGTTTACACAAAAACATTGGCACTAACCAAGGACTTGAGCTGAAGTAATTCTCTTTTTTGGATCCGGGTTCAGCATTTTCTAATCAGATCCTTGGCACTTCTTGAAGTAGAAGGCCCGGGGGTACTTTCAAAGTCAATGACGCCTTGAGTTGCAATCAATTATTTTTAAAAAAGTCACCGAGCATGATGTTGGACTTTAACTTTGTTGACCGGGTCAACTTTTAGTTGTATTTTTATATGAGTTTTTTGTTCGTTTTGTGGCATTTAATGCTTCGCCACGTGTCAGTTTTTCTGAGGTTTGGATTGCCCATAAATAGGCCCCCTTGTAGTTTGTTTTGTACGCAAGAAACATAGAAATTGTTAAGAAGTTTTTTTTCCTCCTTCCTGTGAACAGGAGCTAGAGAGAGAGAGGAAAGTGAGTGGAGGAGTTGTACAGTTTCGGTAGAAACTTAGAGTGGCGAGAGAGGGAGAAAATATATATAGAGAGAGGGAGAATTTATTAGAGAGAGAAAAAAATCATATTTATTAGTCCCGCAGGAACCATCTCGCCAAGCCTGTTCATGCCTCCTACATCTCGCCAGCCTACATCTCGCGCACCACCTCTCGCGTGGAGGAGCTCTCCCCACCAGCAGCCCGCTGGTTCGCCAAGTTGATCTCGCCGGACTGTGGTCAGCTCACCGGTGCAGCCCGCCGCCAGCTCGCGTGGACTTGGAGGAGAAGGAGTCGCCAGCCCGCACTCGCCCAGCTCACCGTGAAGTTGAGGGTGGTGCTCACCGTGAGTTAAGGGAGCTCGCCGGAGTGAAGTTGAGGCTCGCCGGAGTGAAGTCGGGGCTCGCCGGGTTGTAGGGGCTCGCAAAGGAAGAGAGGTGGTCATCTCGCCGGGTTGACATCTCACCGAGGAAGGAGTTGTGTTGTGCGGAGCGTAGGGTGATAGCAGAGGGTGCGAGCCCATAATAACGCTTCCAACAAGTGGTATCAGAGGCAGGTTGCAAACCTTTGCGGTGACTCGGAAGGTTTGAGGAGTAGAAGCAATGGAGATGGGTGGAGCTATGTCGGGGAAAGTTCCCAAGTTGACAAAGACCAACTATGGGAACTGGAGCATCCAGATGAGAGTACTACTCGCATCAAAGGAACTATGAGATATAGTCGAGAATGGCTATGAGGAGCGTACTGCTGCAGCAGAGGCGGCGTTAACCAACGCGCAGAAGACGACGTTAAGAGAGGCAAGGAAGGGAGATAAGAAGGCTCTCTTCTTGTTATATCAAGGGGTTGACGAAGCAACCTTTGAGAAGATCTCAGATGCGAAGACATCCAAGGAGGCATGGGAGGTGTTGCAACGCTCCATGCAAGGGGTAGACAAGGCTAAGAAGGTGAAGCTACAGTCCCTCCGTGCAGAATATGAAGTAACGAAGATGCAGAGCACCGAGAAGGTCGGTGACTATGTGACCCGTCTGCGGACGCTCACAAATGAGATGAAGCGCAATGGGGAGACGATCGATGATGTGAGCTTTATGGAGAAGCTGTTGAGATCTATGTCCAAGAAGTTCCGTCATATAGTGGTGGCGATCGAAGAGTCGAAGGACCTCACCGAGATGGCCGTTGACGAGCTTGTAGGCTCTTTACAAGCTCATGAGTATAGGATGCTACAAGATGATGAAGAAGCGAGTGGCTTGGGAAAAGCACTCCAGACCCAGTTGAACTTTGGGGAAAGTTCAGGAATAGGAGGCGGCCAGCGTGGCCGAGGTCACCAAGGCAGAGGCAGAGGTAGAAGAGGAGGTAGAGATCAAGGAACCAAAACTTCCAAAGAGAGGCAGAGCGACCTCAAGGAGGTTGGCAAGAAGGAAGAGGAAGAGGAAGAGGCCGAGGAGATATGTCCCAAATCCAATATTACAACTGTAACAAGTTCAGGCATATGAGCTATGATTGCTGGGCTCCGAGGAAGAGAGAAGAGGCAAACCACTATTCCGAGGCTAGGAACAACGGGAACAACACTGGCGCTAGAGACCCGATGATGTTCCTAACCTACCGAGGAGCGGAGGAAGCAAGAAATGAAGTGTGGTACCTGGACTCAGGTGCGAGCAACCACATGTGCGGAGATAGGGAGATGTTCACTAACCTGGAACCCAGTGGGGGTGAGGTTAGCTTCGAGGATGCGTCGAAGATCTCATTGGAAGGAAAGGGCTTGGTGGTTGTGAAGCTGAACAGAGAGAAGGTGCACCTGAACGATGTGTTCTATGTGCCAGGCTTGAAGACTAACATCTTGAGCCTTGGGCAGTTGGTGGAGAGAGGCTACTGCGTCCAGTTGAAGGATGGGTCTTTGGCGATGAAGAACCATCAAGGGAAAGAAGCGGTGAAGGTGAAGATGACGGCGAACCGTCTCTTTACATTGAAGATGGATACTCAGGAGACGGCATGTCTCACAAGGACGGATGAAGAAGAGGAAGCATGGCTGTGGCACCATCGGATGGGCCACTTAGGCTTCATGGGCTTGAAGCTGCTATCCCACTCCAGGATGGTGGAGGATCTGCCAATGATCTCACCTCCAGAGAAAGTCTGCGAGGCGTGCACGAAGGGGAAGTAGAAGAGGCTGATGTTTAAAGGAGGGAAGTCTCGGAGAGCAAAGAGACAACTTGAACTGGTTCACTCGGACATCGCGGGTCCGTTTGAGACCACCTCAGTAGGCGGAAGCAAGTACTACATCACCTTCACTGATGACTTCAGTTGGAAGTGTTGGGTGTATTTCTTGAAGGAAAAATCAGAGGCCCTTGACAAGTTCAAGGAGTTCAAGGCGATGGCTGAGAAGGAGAGTGGTCAGCCACTGAAGGTGCTGAGGACCGATAGAGGTGGGGAGTACACCTCTAGATTGTTTGATGGGTTCTGCAATGAGAACGGGATTTCTCATCAATTGACTGCTGCATACTCACCTCAGCAGAATGGAGTGGCGGAGAGGAAGAACTTGACCATCATGAACATGGCGAGAGGTATGGTGAAGGGCAAAGGGTTGCCGAAGATGTTCTGGGAAGAGGCAGTGCAGTGTGCGATGTATCTACTAAACAGATGCCCCACGAAGAGTGTGAAGTTCATGACCCCGTTCGAGGCTTGGAGCGGCTGGAAGCCAAGTGTGAAGCACTTGAGGGTCTTTGGGTGTGTAGCTCATGCTCACGTCCCGGACCAGAGAAGGAAGAAGCTCGATGATAGGAGCGAGAAGTGCATTTTTGTGGGCTACGCTCCGGAGAGCAAGACTTACAAGTTATACAACCTAGTGACGGAGAAGGACATAGTCTCAAGGGATGTGGTGTTTGAAGAAGACAGCTGCTGGAGCTGGGATGAGGAGACAAGGAACATGAAGGGGATGTTCTTTGAAGATGAGAAGGAAGGTGGTCATGAAGCAGGAGCTGAGGATGGTGGAGTTGATCCACCATCACCACCTAGTGGAGATTAAGGGGGAGCTTGCACTCCCAACTCAAGTGGAGGCAGTTTTAGTGGAGCGAGCACTAATGGAAGCAAGGATGATCGTCCTCAACCTAGGATGAGGAGGATGGAGGAGATCTACGAGGAGATGGCACCGACACTTAACAATTTTTCTTTATATTGTTTGTTGGCAGATTGTGAGCCGCACTCCTATGATGAAGCGGCCCAGGAGAAATCATGGAGGATGGCGATGGATGCTGAGATAGCTTCCATAAAGAAGAATGACACTTGGAAGCTGGTCGATCCACCCGCAGGACACAAACCTCTCGGGGTGAAGTGGGTCTACAAGGTGAAGAAGAACAAGGATGGAGCTGTGGAGAAGCACAAGGCTAGGCCCATCGTGAAGGGCTACAGGCAAGTCCAAGGAGTGGCCAATGATTAGTTCTATGCCCCAGTGGTGAGGATTGACACCATCAGGTTGATCATTGCACTGGCAGCTCACTATGGGTGGACAATCATGCAGATGGATGCGGTGGCAGCATACCTCAATGGCTACCTGGAGGAAGATGTGTACATCGAGCAGCCCCCGGGGTATGTGGTGAAAGGCCAGAAGAGGAAGATGTGCAAGCTGGACAAAGCTTTGTACTGCCTGAAGCAAGGAGCGAGGGCCTGGAATGGAAGGATAGATGCTTTCCTCCAGAAGCATGGCTACGTGAAGTGCCCCTATGAGTATGCCCTCTACATGAAGATCGAGAGGAACGGTGATATCATGATCCTATGCTTTTACGTCGACGACATGATATTCACCGGGAACAACCCAGCTATGTTTGAGGAGTTCAAGAGGGTGATGAAGAGAGAGTTCGAGATGACGGACTTGGGAGAGCTCAACTACTTCTTGGGTGTTGAGGTGCATCAGAGAGAAGATGACATCTTCATATCTCAAAAGAAGTATGCGGAAGAGATTTTGAAGAAGTTCAGGATGGAGGGTAGCAAGGCTATCTCCACTCCCGCTGATCCTGGAACGAAGCTAAGGAAGGACTCGGAGGAAGAAAGTGTAGACCCAACGATGTTCAAGAGTTTGGTTGGGAGTCTAAGGTATTTGACTTTCACCAGACCTGACATCATGTATGCGGTTGGGGTTGTGAGCAGGTACATGGAAGAGCCCAAGCAGGACCACTTCACTGTAGCGAAGAGGATCCTATGATGTGTGAACAGGACAAGGGACCATGGTTTGAAGTACTCATATGCGGGAGAGTTGAAGTTAGTCGGCTACTCGGATAACGACTATGGTGGTGATGTGAATGACCGGAAGAGCACTTCCGGATATATGTTTCATATGGGAACCGCGGCGTTCTCATGGAGTTCGAAGAAGCAGGCTACAATAGCCTTATCATCATGCGAGGCAGAGTACATCGCAGCTGCGACATGTACTTGCCAAGCTATCTGGCTGAGGAATCTTTTGGAGGAATTACATCATAAGCAGGATGGCCCAACGACAGTGTTAGTGGATAACATGTCTGCCATCCAGCTTGCGAAGAACCACAGGGGGGGCTACCCCCTTAACCCATAAATAATAAATTAATGTACAAAATTAATTGGGCCCTGGATGGTACTCGCACACCACAGGGGTGCTACCCCCTTAACCCACGGTTAGCGAAACCCTAAATCTCTGTGTATGGGGCATTAATTTGATACGAGGTTGGGAAGTGAAAACCTTGAAAACTCTACGTCGGGGCATCTGATATGATATTGAGATCTCTCATCTTAGACTATTCGCTTAATCAGCTCATCGATGTAGACAACTTTGTCGATATCGTGACTCATGCTCCTATCTTGGAACATTTGCATAGTGCGCCTTATCTATGTAGACCTCCTCTCCCTATGGAAAGAATTTTTTGGTATAATCACATGGTAAGATCCGTAGTAACAAATTAATGAGATCGTTGAGTTAGAAGCCGAAGAATGGCTACCAATGAATTAATATACATATTTTTTTGCATATAATGAACAACGCCCACTTATCATCGGTAATTGTTATAACTTTCGTCGATAAAAATGGCTACAGAAAGAAATGTCTTGTACAGTCATACGAGTAATAATTTGACGATATCATTGAGCTTCAAGACAAAGAATGACTACCAATGTAACGACCCTTATCATTTGCGCGCTTGTGGAGACATCATATCCATAGTGAACATGATCATCATCATTATTCACATCAAGGTAACAATCGATATCATCACTATCATCAATAGTCTCATTACCATCATCAATGTCATTATGATTATCGTTTGAATCATATATGTGTGTCTTGATTGAGAATTAATTTGCAAATATATAAATAATTAAGATTATCATAACATGTGCTGTGATCGAATTATATGTGACACAATTAATTAAGTATGATAATTATTATTTAAATTAATATTAATATTTTTTGCAAATATTATTAATAAAAATAGATAAAATTTATTCAATTATCTTATAGTAATCTTTTTTCACGCGTCAAAACCGTGGCTAATACTTCCTTTAGCCATGGATTAAGAAGTGTGACTAAAGTATTAGCCACGAATTAGGCAACCATGGCTAATACTATCTTATTAGCTACGAATTAAATAAACCGTGGCTAATTTTTTCTTTTTTGCCACGAATTAGGCATCTGTGGCTAATACTTGCTTATTAGCCGCGAATTAGGGGCGTGACTAATATTTAACTATTAGCCACAATTTTTGACCCGTGACAAAAAAGTGTGGTTAAAAGTCATTTTTCTAGTAGTGGTTGGTACATATTCCAAGAGAATATCTTCTTTCTCCACATGCTCCCTAATGAAGTGATACATGATCTCTATTTGCTTGGCTCTACTGTGTGCCACTAGATTCTTGGCAATTGAGATATCACTTGAGGAATCACAATATAATGAGGTCTTCCTTATTTGAAGGTTGTAATCCTCTAGTTGATGCTGAATCCAAAGCAATTGAGCACAACAGCTCCCAACAGAGATGTTTTCTGACTTTGCAGTTGAGATTGCAATGCTAGTTTGCTTTTTACTACTCCATGAGATTAGTCTTCTTCCAAGAAATTGATATGTCCCTGAAGTGCTTTTCCTATCTTCCTTGCATCCTGCAAAGTCTACATCTGAAAAATTTGTTAGCTCAAAATCATTACTCCTAGGGTACCATAAGCCAAGATTAGGTATACCCTTAAGGTATCTCAAAATCCTCTTAACAGAGGTGTAGTGAGAGTCCTTGGGGTTCACTTGATATCTGGTACAAACACATGCAACAAATATAATGTCCGGTCTACTAGCAGTTAGGTAGAGCAGATATCTAATGATGCATCTATACATGGTCTCATCAAAAGGTTTCCCTTTCTCATCCATGTCCAGAGACACATTGGAGCCATTGGAGTCTTTATTGATGTTGCACTCTCCATTCTAAACTTCTTTATGAGCTCTATTGTGAACTTGGTCTGAGAGATGAATATTCCATCATGAAATTGATTCACTTGGAGACATAAGAAGTATTTCAGCTCTCCCATGCTGCTCATTTCAAACTTCCCTTACATAAGGTTGGCAAACCTCTTACAAAGTTGATCATCAGTAGATCCAAAGATTATGTCATCAACTTATATCTGGACCAGCAAAGTCTTACCTTTAACTTCCCTTAGGAATAATGTCTTATCTATCTTTCCCCTTGAAAACTTGTTTTCAATGAGAAAGGTAGATAGAGTCTCATACCAAGCTCTAGGTGCTTGCTTAAGACTATATAAAGCTTTATTGAGAAAGTAAATATGATTGGGATAAGTTGAATTTACAAAACTCAGGGATTTTTCTACATATAATTTCTCTTTCAAGTCCCCGTTGAGGAAGGCAGACTTCACATCCATTTGATATACCTTGAAGCCTTTGTGAGCTGCATACGCTAGAAATAACCCGATGGCCTCCAATCTTGCTGCTGGTGCAAAGGTTTGCTCAAAGTCAATGCCTTCTTCTTGTCTATAGCCTTTTGCAACCAACCTTGTTTTATTCTTGATATTCACTCCTTATTCATGCATCTTATTTCTGAACACCCACTTAGTTCCAATTATGTTGTGATCTTGGGGTCTTGGAACCAAATTCTAGAATTTGCATCTTTGGAATTGGTTCAATTCCTCTTACATAGTCATGATCCAGAATGGATCTAAGTAGGCTTCTTCAAACTTCTTTGGCTCCACCTGTGGGAGGAAGCTCAAATAGAGTGCCTCATTCATGGTTCCACTCCTAGTTTGAATTCCTTGGTTGATGTCCCCAATGATTTGATCTTGTGAATGGTATTTCTGGAACTTAGTGGCAGTAACCAATCTTCTATTCCTTTTAGGTACTACTTCTTCTGTGGGCTGGATGACTTCCACTTCAGGATTTGTCTCTTGTTCTTCATCTTCTTCTTCAATACTGACAGGATCAGATGAGATCACTTTTTGTACTTCTTCAGTATCAACTATCTTTAAATCCTTAAACTTGGAGCTTGTACCTGCAACTGGACATCTTAGAGAATCCTCAAGCAACATGTTAGATTCATCAAAGACAACATGTATTGATTCTTCAACCAATTTAATTTTAGGATTATAGATCATATAAGCTTTGTTATGATAGATGTACCCAACAAAGATGCCTTCATAGGATTTATCAACAAACTTAGTTAGGTAGTGCTTTCCATTGTTTAACACATAACACTTACTTCCAAAGATTTTGAAGTAGGATAAGATTGGTTTTCTGCCTTTCAAAAGCTCATAGGGTGTCTTATTGTGATTCTTGTTGATTAAAGCTCTATTTTGCATATGATAGGCTGTGTTGACTGCCTCAGCCTAGAAATATTTTGGTAGTGAGGAGTCACTCATCATAGTTCTACACGCTTCAATAAGGGGTCTATTCTTTCTCTATATAACTCCATTTTGTTGTGGAGTTCTTGGAGAGGAAAACTCCTGAAAGATACCTAAACTTTCACAGAACTTGATCATAGAACCTGATTAAAATTTTGTTCCATGGTCACTTTTGATTTTGACCACAGTGCAGTTCATTTCATTTTGGATTTGCTGGACAAAGATAATGAAGATGTCTATTGTATCTGACTTTTGTTTCAGAAAGAACACTCAAGCAAACTTATAGAAATCATCAATAATCACAAGTGTATAGAGTTTCCCCCCTAAGCTGTGAATTGACATGGGACCAAACAAGTCCATGCGTAGCAAGTGTAAACACCTAGTGTAATCCTTGTCACCAACTATTTTGAATGAAGCCTTTGTTTGCTTGCCCATTTGACATGCATGATAAGGGTTTTCTTAAGCATACTTCCACTTGGGGCCTGCCCTAACTAAGTTTTCTGATAAAATCTTATTGATTGCTTTATAGTTAATATGAGCCAGTCTTGTGTCATTGCACACAAAAAGATGCTTATTCTTAGCTATAAGATAAACTAGAGAATTTGAACATACAAAATTAAGACAATAAATATTTCCACTCATAGTGCCAGATAGAATAATTTCTAAGTCTTCAAATTTCTTGATTAGACACTTATCCTTGTGGAACTAAATCACATAGCCAAGATCACCAATTGACTTATGCTTATCAAATTGCATTGCAATCCTTCTACATATGCTACCCTTGTGATGGTGACTATGACATTGCCGATCTTACAATAGCCCTTTGTTTTTCCTCTGTCAGATCCTCCAAAAACCACTTTTGGACCATCTTCAGCTGAGGAATATTCCTTCAATAGGCTTTTTGTTCCTGTCATGTGCCTGGAACATCCACTGTCCAGATACCAGATATGAGTGTGGTTGGTCTTTGGATGTACCTGTAGAAATAAATCATTTCTTCTTAGGCACCCAAACCTTGTTGGCTCCTAGATTCTTATTAGTACTCAAAATAATATTTGATTTATTTCCGTTCTGATGTGCAGGATGGACCATTAGAAGATTGCATGCTAGTTTGGCATTTGTTGCCCTAGGGACTGTTGGATTGAACCAACAGTTTATGGCAAAGTGGTCAATCTTGCCACAATACCAACATTCAAACTTGTTATACTTCTTCCTCATGCTCACAACAGGAAATGGATGATTTTGCTTGTGAATAGAGGAATACCTAAAGGAGACTGCATGAGCTTCTTTGCATAGCATGTGGTTATGTATTGGATTGATCTTGGGGTGCACAACCAGTGCCTTGCCTTTGACAGCAGTTCTCTTAGTAGGTATATTATCTTTGCTTTTAGTGCTAGCGTTCTGACCAAATGCAAAGAGTCCATGACTTTTCATCACAATTTCTTCATGAGCTGTCTTAAGAGCACTCTTCCCATAATGCACATCCTTTGTTCCACTTGTGGAACATTCATTTGACAAATGTCCATAAATGGACTCTTGATCAAACTTGTTGGATGGTAGAATTACCTTCCTAAAGTTGATTGATGAGTAGTAAAACATATGTATTTTTAGTATAGTTATTAGTATAGTTTTAATTAATACTGTGAATTTCTATGTAAATTAATAAATAAATTGCTTCTTTTCATTATTTCCTTACTAACTTAGTTTTATTTTTGTTTTTGCAGATTTTGGCAATTTTTGTCAAGTCACGCCCGTGACCCAAGGGCGTGTAATTTTAAAACGCCAACTTCTCAATATGGCCCAAGGGCGTGTAATTTTAAAATGCCAACTTCTCAATCTGCGTTCGACGAACATCGAGCTGCGTTCGACGAACGCTCTCTGCCCTGCGTTCGACGAACGCTCTCTACCCTGCGTTCGACGAACGCTCTCTGCCCTGCATTCGACAAAAATCGAGCTGCGTTCGATGAACGCTCTCTGCCCTGCGTTCGACGAACGCTCTCTGCCCTGCGTTTGACGAAACCGAGCTGCATTCGACGAAATCAAGCTGTATTCGACAAAATCAAGCTGTGTTCGACGAAAAGCGCTCTGCGATTGACGAACTCTCCGCGCCCAGCGTCCGACGAACCCTCCCCCATCCATCGTTCGACAAACTGTCTCAGCGTTCGACGAACTCTCTTTGCGTTCGATGAACTCTCTCTGTCCAGGCGTTCGAAGAATCCAGGGCACACGCCAGCCATCACGCCCCAGTTAAAGCAGATATGTGCCGCCCATAGTCACGCCCGTGACACTTCAAGTCACGCTCGTGTGCAACCATGTTCGACAGCTGAACCTTCCAGAAGACGGCGGATGCGACCCATAAATCATGCGCAAATATCACGCCCTAAGTCACGTCCGTGACACACAAGACACTCCCGTGACCTAGGGCGTGTAAAAATAAAATTTTGCCTATAAATAGGAGGGCTCGGCTGAAGTAAATTTGATCCAAATTTTGAGTATTTGTAATGTTTTTCTGAGTTCTTTCGAGTGATTATGAGTTTTTGTTTATGCAATTAAGTTTATGTTCGTTTGTAATTTTCTCCTTTTTAGTCTAGTTGTAATGCTTATTTTAGAAATAAAATATTGTTTTCTCATTTGGATCATCTTCTTTTTTAATTTATGTTAGTGTGTGTGTATGAGAATAGTTTATTGCTTTCATAACTTAGTTTATTGCTTTCATAATTTAGGTTAAAAGCTTTCATAAAAATAGTTTATCGCTTTCTTTAACGCTTTATTTATCGCTTTCGTTTAAACGCTTTCTTTCGATTTAGACTTTTTATTACAAGTAGTGTGCGTGTATATATGAGATAGTGTTTTTTCTTTTTTGTAACTTAGCTTTATTTCAAGCCATTATATAACTGTTTTTACCACCCCCATCTTGAATAAGAGGATAATTTCTTTTAGCACTTGTTTAAGACGGTTGGGACGGATATTATTTCTGCACCTTTATAATTATTTCATTTCTATACCACCCCCGTCCTGGATAAGAGGCTAAGAACTTTTTAGCGCTTGTCTAAGACGGTTGGGACGGATACTATTACTGCTTTTATATAAGTCTTTTTATTTCCTTTTTTATCCGCTTATATCCGCTTAAATTACTAAACATGTATTTTCTTAATTATGCCGTCTTCATTCCGATGAGTGGCTAATTTCTTTTAGCGCACGATGTCGAAGAGCATTGGGACCCAAAAATAGTTTTTCTAAAAATAAAACATCTCTTTCTAAAATAATTAACGAGCTTAAGGTTTACCCGAGAATAACGTTGAGTGGAGCCACATAATCGATGTGTGGTTTTCATTTCCGTCTCCGTACACTAGTTAACCGAGAGGCTCGTGCGTACGGACTGATCGCTCACGGGTAAAGAGAAGCGCGCTCTACCCTCGAGAGAGGATGAGGTAAGTCTCCCGAATTGGAAGTAAAAACCCAATAGCAGGGTTCACAACATAAAGCGAGTATTAAGAAGATTCTATTATAGAACGAGAGTTTGGTCGAATATTTATAATCTCAGGTGGGCGTACCCTCGAGAGAGGAGCGTTCATAATTATGGAACCTCCACGGCCAAGCCATTTTAATGTTTTGAAAAGTCATCACTTTTACTTCTAAAAAAATACTATTTTCGTCCCAAGGTAATTCGACATCGGGCGCTATTTATTATCATTGTTCAGAACTCTAGTTATACGCTTTTCATTATCATTTTAGAACTCTAGTTATACGCTTACTATCGTTTTCTTTTAAAAACCCACACTAAAAACTTATTCCGATAAAATAATAGTTCGTTCCTCAAAGTTGTATAATCAACAAGATCCGCGGAAATATACGACCTCAATATTTTCTAAAACAAAATATCCTGTATTACTCACGATAAGGTATACTTGCCTTTATTATATGATTAATTTGGATTAAAAACTTAAACAAAAGCTTTCCAAACCAATTTAGTGCAAAAATCTCCTTTGCTATTTTACTCTTCAATTGAATTCCGCATTGTAGTCAAGGTGTAAACGTCAATACTTCGAAAGCAGAAAAAGACTATTACTTCTATCTTTCGATAGGATAACGGTTAGTTTCTCAAAGTAGGAGTACTTGCAAAACTCTTTGAAAACACCCGCCTTATTCTAATCTCGTCATATAAAGGTTGCGCAAACCATATTTAAAAAGAAAAAAGAAAAATCCGAATAAAATCATCATTGATCTTCTTATTTATAGGATATACCTTATTATTTTCTCTAAGGTATCCTATACCTTCCTTGTGAACATGAGAAAACCCATCAATCAATGGCAGAATTTTTTTGGGCTTAGATAAGCTTGCAACTAGCTTTCTCTCAATGAGAAGCTTGCTCTCTAATTCCAAAATCTTTTTGTCACTTAATATTAGGGCACTGGATTGATCTCCATCTTTCTTTAGAGATTCAATCTCTTTTACTGGAGCCTTGCACAACTCTTTGTTGTCAACCAAGGCCCTGAGTATTTTCCCAAACTGATCTATTAGTTTAGTATTGGAGCTTTCTTTGAAGTCTTTCTTAAGCTTGTTGAAGTCTTAGTTCTCTTGAGTCAGATTTTGACCTTCCCAAGTAATTCAGATTTGTTGGGTTAAAGGGCATTTATCTCTTGAGCCCGAGCCTTGCACAACTTCTTTCTTTTCTTGAAAGCTTCAAGTAGTTCTTCTTACAGTTCTATTAGATCACTTTCAGACACATCTCCTGAGGCTGATTCCGCCTCAGAATTTATATCTGAGATTGATATAGGAGCTTTAATGATTACTTGTGCAGAGAGGGAGTCCTCATGCTTATCATCATCACTTATGGCCATAACATCCAAATTTTCTTCTTCTTCTGAGCTGGAGGAGCTAGACTCAATGTCACTTAGAGTCCTAGTCTTATTTGCCAGGAAGCTCCTTTCTTTATTCTTGTCTCAATGAGATCTCTTCTCATCAGATTTCTTTTTATCCTTCCTTTTAGAAGGACAGTCAACTATTATGTGACCTGATTTCCTGCATCCAAAACATATAATATTAGTAGAAACATGTTTATTCTGCTTAGTGTCATACCTGCCCCCTTTTGACTTGCGGGGATTGCTGTTTTTCCTTGAGTTGAATGAGGATGAATTTCTTCCTTTCTCCCCCTTTTCCTTCCAAGGAGCTTCATCAGGTTCTTGGAGAATAGAGAGAGTTCTCCTTTAGATATATCAGATCTAGTGGAGCTGGTCTGAGATTCTTCAGATTCTTGATCCTTGCTTTTCCTGGAGCTTTCAGCTTTTAGTGCCACAGATTTTTCTCTGTGGTGAGATCTTCTGCCATCTTCTTCAACCTTCCTTGTGTTCAACTAAAGTTCATGGGAAAGAAGTTTCCCAAATATATTCTGGGGTTCTATGTTGCCTAGATTCCCCATTTCTCTGAGTGCATAAATTTTCATATCCCCCTCCTTATTGAGTGATCTGAGAAATTTGTCGTTTAAATCATAGCTAGTGAATGTTCTTCCATATGTCTTTAGACCATTCACAATTTTGAAGAATTTCTCATAACACTCAGAAATGGAATCCTTCTTTTCTTGTCTAAAAGCCTCATACTCCTGGTTAAGAAGAGACTTTCTATCATCCATAACTTCACATGTTCCTTCCATATATACTACCAAGGAATCCCACATCTCCTTGGCTATTTTATAGTGAACTAGATTCTTGAAGTAGAATCATCAATAGCACTTACCAAAATGTTTTTGGCCCTCTTATCCATGGTGTCAAGTACCATTTCATCTTTGGACATCTCAGAACATTTCTTAGGAACAGGGGCTTCACTGTTGATAGTAGATGATGTCATAAGAATGAAAGGCCCTTCCTCTATGGTAGTGAAAATTCTTGGGTCTAAAGCCTCTATGAAGAGCTTCACTCTCTCCTTCCAGATAATAAAATTCTCCATCCTGCATATATATAACTTGATAGAGCCAAGTTCCTTGTAATTCTCACTAGTAGACATAATTCTTGATCCTAAGTGAACCTAAATAGATCTTGTTCTATAGTTGTTAGGATAGTTATAACTCAACCTAGCTCTGATACCAATTATTATTTTACTTTGGGTCACCTAGATCACACCTAGAGGAGGGTGAATAGTGTGATGAGTGCTTTTTGATCAATTTTCTAGTTTCAGCAAGATGATAAAAAATGCAAGCACAAAAAACACATAATGATTTATAGAGCTTCCCCAAGAATGCCTTGGGTAGTCCTCTCTCCATACCGCCTATCTAGCAATGTGCTAAATTAGGTAAACTCCTCCAAATATCAGTCTTATATTCTAAGACTTACACTCAGGCCACCAAGACCCTACTTCAATCTCTACAACAACCGATCTATACTCAGATCTTTTCCAAGATCCTACATTCAAATTCCTAAAGGAATCCTACAACAAACTCAGATTCTAACAAGAGTCTTACCACTCAGATCAAAAGGATCCCACAGTTCAGGCTCCAAGAGCCAAACAACTCAGGCTTGCACTGTACAACCTAGTGTTCGCCGACTCATGGAGAAATCAGCTGCAAGCAATTGAGAGAGTACTCGCCGATCTGCGACGAGTAGTCTGTCGGGGCACTCGCTGATTCGCGTCAAGCATCAGACTGGGGTAAGGCCAGGCGGGCTAGGGATCTCACTCACGAGTAGCGAACAGAGACGGCGTAACGTGTGTTGAGAGCCGCTCTGGGGTACATTTAGCCAGAGTGAGTCAAGTGGGATCTCACAATGCCGGTTTGGCGAGGCGAGTGTAGGTTCGCCTCCACTCACAAGAGGAGCTCTCGCAGGCCCAGCTCGCGGAGATGCTGGCGAGTGGCTCTTACACGGGCCACTCGCCCAGCAGGGGCTACAGGTGAACTTTCCCTGATACCCTTGGTGGGCTGATACGCACGGACCTCGCGGAGGTCGCGCTACAACAGGCATATTTGATCCTCCGCCGACGAGAGGTGCACCCCGTGAGAGGTGGCCTCGCGGCGGGCGTCGGTCTACAGCTCGGCGAGGACTCTCGCTAAACTCATCATCGATCGGGGTGAATCGCTCCTCGGAGGCCACCCTGTCATCGCGCTCCTGGTTGTGCAGGTCTCGCAGCATGTACCCATGCTTCTGGAGCACCTCGACGACTCGCCGCTTCATCGCTTCGGGGTCCCGGGGATCGCCGAGAAAGTCAGCAATCTTGTTCGGCGAAGGCAAGGGCGACATTTCCTCCTCTCCAAGCTCTAGCTCGGCGGAGGACTCCTGGACACCTGCGAGAAAAAAAATTAGCGGTCAGAGCGAGAGGCAATCTATTGATTATAACTGACCAACCTAATGAGGCCAAGGATGTGTTACTAGGACATTGGTGAGAGGAACTCGTCCGCCCCTGGAAGGCCTCAAAGTATTTCAACGTGATGGGTTTCCCCAGGCCCGGGACATGGGGGTGTTGCTCGCAACACGAATGTCGGCGGGAAGCGAGCAGCCGGGGGTCGTATCGCCCAGGAGTTTAAACACAGGGATGGAGACTATCACATCCTAGGGGGCTGCGAGCCTGGAGGAGGCTGTGAGTCTGGTGGAGGCTGCAAGCCTGGTGGAGGTAGTGAATCCAGAGGGGGCGGCGAACCCGGTGGAGTAGCGCACCTCCTGGGCGTTGTGAGGTGGTCCCTTGCAAGGAGCACAAAAAAATTCAGTTACGGAAGTCGCGAAAAAGGTGATGCCGGAATCTCACCAGGTCGCGGCGAGGGAGTCAAGTCAAGGACGCCTATGTTGATGACCAACGAATTGTTTCGTCCGGGAGGAGGAAGGCGAGTACCGTCCAAGTTCTCGCTCGCGGGGACTCCTGCCAGAAACGCGCTCTGAAGATTGATATGTTAGCACAAAAATAGAGGAGATTGGCGTGCGAGTTCAAGTACCTGTCCAGCGAGTGTGGGATCATGCATCATGTCCCTGAGGGGGAACCCTCCCGTTCCGAGGTGCCGCTGCACCGCGTTCACTTTTTTTATCTTGGGGAGGGACGTGGGAGTCCGTCGGGCGGCCCAGGGGGCGAGCAGAGTCGTGATAGAGCGCTCCCTCATGCGGGACACTGCCAGGCAGGCTTGAGCTTCTTCTGAGAAAGGCATCTTCAGCTAAGGCGGCAATGAGTAGCAGAGGAAAGGGCAGAAAGAAAGGATCCCCCATCACCCCGAGAGGTTAGTATTTATAGCACTGAAGATGGGGCCCACCAAAGATTCGTGCCAACTCATCCTCGTTCGACAAACACGGAGGGTTGGATGTTTCTTCACGAGTTTTGTACAACCTCGCGAAGAGCGGGGATTGTGTACAACCCAGTGTTCGCTGACTCATGGAGAAATTAGCTACAGGCGATTCAGAGAGTACTCGTCGATCCGCGATGAGTAGCCTGCCGGGGCACTCGCTGATTTGTGGTAAGCATCAGACCGGGGTAAGGCTAGGCGGGCCAGGAATCTCACTCGCGAGTAGCGAGCGGAGATGACATAGTGTGTGTTGAGAACCGCTCTGGGGTGCATTTAGCCAGAGTGAGTCAAGTGGGATCTCGCAGCGCCGCCGGTTTGGCGAGGCGAGTGTAGGTTCACCTCCACTCGCAAGAGGAGCTCTCGCGGGCCTAGCTTGTAGAGAGGCTGGCGAGTGGCGCCTTCACGGGCCACTCGCCCAGCAGGGGCTACATGTGAATTTACCCTAATACCCTTGGTGGGATGTCAATATCCCTCCAGAACAGTGGAGTTTGGATGTTAGCAGACCATCTTGGGGGTGCATATAGCAAAACCAAAAGGCGGAATCCCACTATTAACAAACCAGTATAGAAAGGCTATAAATAGACCCTGAAGGACACCTTTGGAGAGCGGTCTAGATCTTTGCTTCTCCTCAGGGTCTCTTTGGTTAGCTCCTTCGACTCTCCAAGGTGCCCGACTACGGTCTTGGCTTGGGAGGGGAAGTGCTCAAAAGATCTTCCGGGTGTGTGGTGGGACCTCCACACTGTTGTCAAGGGTCATGTCTTTCATCCTAAGTCGATGGTCAGGTTCCTCCGGGGGATCAGTAAGCGCTAGATGCCCCCTTCACTGGGGTCCAAACTCCTCGTTGGGCCAGATACTGGTTCCAACATACACCAAAAGCCCTACAACTCAGATCTCAAAAATCCTACAACAATAGTTTATAATTTCACTATTTGCAATACAACTTAGACTCAAAAGATGAATAAATGAATAAACTTGAGTCTTCTATAAGCACAATAGAGATGCTTCTTCTTCCTTGATCAGATCTCAGAAATAATATTCTTGAATAATATGATCTTGATCAAATAAACTTTCTTGCAGAATAGGAACTTCTTACTCAGATAGATAATCTTCCGGGAGAATTTTTATTACTGAGTAATACTTGAGCAATGTGATGAATCAGATCATGATTGTACATGCTCTGAAGTTCATGCAATAATACTGGAGAATGAACAGTAGCAGTACCTTAGGGTTCTTCCTTGAAACATTTTGCTGCTCCCTCCAATGGATTTGCGTTCTCGTTCAGGTCACAGATGATTCACAAAAGCTTTTGATAGAATGTTAGAATGAATAATAATCTTTGAATAGTCAGCCCTCGAGGTCTTTTTATAGAAATATTTGCCAACGGCTAGGAATCAAGAAAAATTTATTTAATTAAGACCTTCTAGAAGAAATCTCATGATTGGCGCATCAGATGGTGGATTTCAAATTAAAATTTAAGCTAAGGCATAATTCTCGGCTTTTTCCCGCGCTTACATATATAAAAATCTTCTGGATGATATACTCTTCTAGACGATACATGCCTTCTGGACGACACATGCCTTCTTGATGATATAAGCCTTCTGGATGGTATATGCCTTCTGGACGATAGATACCTTCTGGATGATACAAGCCTTCTAGACGTCACAACTCTTCTTGACGACACAGCTCTTCTAGATGACATTGGACTTAACCAATATTAAGAGATAAATCATATCTGACTGATGTGGCCATGATCTAGCCGACATAGAATTTTGACATCAAAATCATCTAGCCGATACAGTAGTGGTCTAGACAACATAGAATCATTGTCGTCTACATAATCTAGACGACTTGTCTTAGCCAATTTTAGGCTTAATCCAACCCTATTGACTATCTTTGCAGCTTCATTTCCAGTCCTACACGTGTTTCACAGCTACTAGTTCATCAGACACTCGTCTCACATTGACTGGCTTAACTACAACAACCGGCTATGGGGCCCTCCTAGGGGTAGGAGGATGTACAAGCCATCATGTCTGCGCATTGTATAACATCCCAATTTTCCTTGTGTTTGGAATGCTGGAAATGTCAAGGCAAGAGGTAGCAGGAATCTAATGCCTTGTCCCGATGACATAGGATGTGTCATCAAGATAGTTTTGTTGTCTAGATAGTTTTGTCATCGAGATAGCTTTGTCGCTGAGAAGATAATGTCGAGCGCTAGTGCTAACGCTAGTGGTAGCCATATCGTCTAGATCGGCCAGATGTTTGGACGATCGGCCAGAAGAGAGTCACAACGTTCATAGCTTGCATGTCGTGGTAGCGCTAACATTGGCGATATTGCACAGAAATAGATCCGTAAATCAGCAATTTTTGGGCATTTGATCTTCTTAGAACTTGATCTGATGGCTCTGAGTGTTGCGCCCGTGAACCCTAAATAGGCCAGAGGGGTTTTCCCCTCTCATTCCCAAGACTTTTGGTCCTTGAACGCTAAGTTGAGCGTGAAGTTTCAGAGGAGGAAGACGACCGAGTTTTCGCCATTGTTGGAGCTTCAGAGCTCTATTTGACTATCTAAGGCTGGCATCGCGGAGATGGCGTGAAGTTGCACATTTCCATCCATGCAATTTAAGATCTCCATGGCAAGGAAGAGATTGAGAAAGGTAACAACCCTCTTCCTCCCAGCTTAGGATACATGCATGCCATCATTTTTTATTATGCTTTCTTTTCTTGCAAATTCTGGCACCAATTCTCTCAAGTGAGAGGGATCCGGGTTGTCTTGGTTCAAAAGGAACCAACTGGTCGATTGAGTCTATCCCCAACATTATTTGCATTAGAGATGCGCTCTGTTAGTGGATTAGGCATGATAGGTGAAGCCGAAATCGCGACCAGTGGTCGGATTCATTGATGTTGCTTGACGAGCCTATTAGGAATTTTGTTAGAAATCTGATTGCAATGAAGACGCCATTGTGATGCCCTTATTTCCATATGAGAATGAATGTTGGCTTAGGGAGGAAAAATGTGTGAGATGAATGTTTTGGGAAATGTGAGTACCCATGTTATTGTGCCAATGTGGGAAATGAGAGTACCCATTGGGGGAAAATGAGTACCCATGTTGTTATGTCGTTGGGGAAATGAGAGTACCCATTGGGTAAATGTGAGTACCTATGTTGTTGTGTTGTTTGGGAAATATGAGTACCCAATGTGGAAATGTGAGTACACATGTCATTTATGTGTTGCGATGATGTGATATGTGTGATGATGTGTTAGAAAAAGACACGCTATAAGGTGCCTTGGGTGAAACCCAGGTTAACATGCATGCTGCATTAATATGCCCTTTTACTTATATGCTGAACATAGAAACGTGGATGATGCTTGTGACACCTTTACTTGCATGTTTCTATGTTATTTATACTCTATTACATTTGCATACGATGCGGTGACTTGCAGGGTGATGTAGTTCCCTGGGGTCCGCTAGGACGGCTGGGAGAAGGGGGAGTTGTTATGTAGTTTGTGGTCAACCATGGCTGACCCTTGTTATACCACTTTTTCTGTGATGGTTGCAGGGCAAAGATCGCTAGCTAGACCCAGTTCGCTGACCAAAAAGGCCTAAGACTCATGGAGTGTAACTCCTCCTGTTTGTTTACTTGCTTCTTTTACTTTGTTCATGCTTGCACGCCAAGGTATCGTAGGGTTTACTACTAGGTTTTGAAGATGTATGGTTTGGAAGTTGATTTAAACTTTTGCGATGTAAGGCCTTAAGGTCAAGGTACTCCTATGTAGATGTGGACAGCTTCTTAGTTCAGTTTCTTTGTTTCCGCTGTGTTTAGTTTGTGTTTTGAGATGGGTAGAAGTTCTTATATCAGTTTATAATGCTAAAGTTGAGGCGATTATATGATATAGGATCCCGGCTGGACCCATATTATATGGTCATTGCAGGGGAGGTGTTACAATTTGGTATCAGAGATAGGTTATGACACCTGTTGTGCATGTTGCGACTCCTGCCACCCTGGTTGTGACACCTGTCACATCAGAGGGAGAAGTAAGGTAGGTATAGCCAGCCGATAGCTGAGAGAGCGGTTGGGCAAGGGGATTGACATATGAAGTACTTTCTGAGTTTCCATCCTCCAACATTCAAGGGAGTCGGCACTCCGACGGATGTCGGGGACTGGTTGGCGAGGATTCAAGAGATTCTGAATGTGGATGAGACTCCATAGGTCGAACAATCCCATTTTGCATCTTTTATGTTAGAAGGTGAAGCCAAGCTGTGGTGGGTGAATCATAGCAGTCGTCATTTCCCTGGACGCGCCCCATCCATAGGAGAGTTTGGGAGCGCTTTCCTGAAGCGTTATATCCCCTCTTCAATGATGTTAGTTCTTCATAGGTAGTTCCTGCACTTGGTGCGGCGCGAGAAGATGGTGGATGAGTACCTGCATGAGTTTACTCAATTGGGTCATTATGCGGGGACGACCATGGCGGATGATGAGGAGAGAGATAACCTCTTCTATCAAGGATTAAAAGAAAATCGAAGGCTACCACTCATAGCCTTAAGTAATGTGGGTTTAAATGAGTTAGTCTAAGACGCTCGAATATTAGAGAGTGACATGGAGCGAACCCAGTGCCGGAAAGGTTTTGCGGCAAAGCAAGGAGAAGGGAAATCTTCTCAGTCTCAGTAAAAATCGGAAGGGAGCCGGTGGAAGAAAAAGCCCTGTCCCTTTAGGTATGGTGAGAAAAGTGGTGCATCTTCTAGGGAGTTTTGTTCCAAGGGACCTTTGATGTGCTATCAGTGTGGCAAGTCAGGCCATATAGCTCGGAATTGTGCTGAGCGTGGTGCTGGGCCAGAGCAGAGGCAAGTACAATCAGTGCGTTCAGGTCCCAGTTATGCGGAGAAAGGGAAATTGAAGCCCTCCAGTGCTTCACGCTACCCTACAATACAGCCTCCAGTGCATCCTAAAGCATACAGCCTTGGGCAGTAGGAAGTGATTGGTCAGCCCGATGTGGTGACAGGTATGAAAAGTTTAAGTTTCATTTGGTAACTTAAAATAGTTTGCGACCTTGTGTTTTATGGTGTGCGTGTTTAGGTTTCACACTAGTTTCCGGCTATCCCATCAGAGTGGTGTTTGATGTAATATCCCCATTCCTACTATACCCTTAGTGTGAGTTAGGACATGACATGTGTCATGACATGTGAATTAGGGCAATAATGTGACCCTAGGAGCCAAAGTGACTAGGTGATATCACATAATGAACCTCAATAGAACAAGTCAACCTAGGTCAATTCACCTCAAATTGAACTCACAAGCCCAAATTGACCTCACCAATACATTCATAACCCTAAGGGCGAGTCAATGGGCCATGGACCACATGGATTGGTCAACCAAATTAGGCAACTTGACCAAAGTCAAACATAGGTCAAACTAGCCCAATTAACCCTAATAGGGCTCAATTAGACTTTAATTGACCAAATTGACCTCACCACTACCCTCCTAACCATTAAGGGAGGTCATTAGGTCAATAAAAATCCATTGGGATCAACCTATTTCATGAAATTGACCAAAGTCAACTTTAGGTCAACTTAGCCAAATTTAACCTTAAATGAATCAATTAGCCCAATCATGACTCCACCATGACCCAATCAACAATGGGTGGTGTCATAGGGCCCATGACCATCATATGGGGCAACCACCTTATCAGTTGACCAAGTCAACCCTAGAAGTCAACCATGGTCAATAATTGACCTAAATTGGATTTTTGGATGCCTAGCCTAATCCTCATGGGCTAAATCCCTCAAAGTTATCCCATCATGCAACCCATTAGAAAAATGACCCCCCATGCCCACTGAGTTCAGAAGGGGGAGACATGCAAGGGGGAAATTTTGGAGAAGCCACAAATTCCATATGAGGACAAAGAGGAAATTGTGGAATGGAGGCCACTTGGCCCTCCATTCCTCCTCCTAAGACCATAACTGAGCTCCCTCAATTATTCCTAGTAGAATTTCAGCAAAGGTGGTGTCAAGTGGTAGCTAGGACGAGCCTCCTATGCTTGGCTGAAATTTGCCTTCATGGCACTCCCACATTAAGCCTCCCTCATCCAAAATCAACCACTCCATTAGATTAGAAGGCCCTGAGGAGTCGAGCCAGAGCTTTGAAGTGGATAATTTGGTGGAGAATCTACGAAACAACAAGGGTCATCAGAGCAAGGATCGACAATGGCATCTAGGGAAAATACCCATCGAAAAGATTCAAACAAGGCAGGTTTCCTCCTCCTCTCCCTCTGTGCTAGCTTTCTAGATCAACTTAGGCTTGATCTGAGCTCAATTAAGCTTGGATCCAAGGAAAATCGTGGGCAAATTTCTGTCAAAATGCCCCCTCGAATTCCCTACTCTGGCCACTTCCAGCCGACAAAGCACCTCCCTATGATAGCCCCCACCTCAATGGAGGTGGTGGCGATGGTGTCCGGCCGTGGAGGTCAAGGAGTGGCCGGGTAATCAAGGAGCAATGTGCTCCAGTCGTGAAAAATATTAGCCGCCGGCTAGAGGAGGAAGAGATACATGAGCCACTCAATTTACTTTAATATTGGTGCAAGATGAGATGCATACCACATGATATTGATTGAATGAAAATCATAACTGTCACACTTTGGATAGTAGGTTCTGTTGAAACCGTCAACCGGTCTCTTGAGTTCAGACCCACATGGGGTGTAGCCTGTGCCTACTTCTCCCTCACCGAACTCTCCTGACTTTGGATGGAAATTTTGGAACAGACCCAAGGCTGTAGCGAGGAGGTCCCGCCACACACTCTGAAGATCTCAGAGAGCTTCCCCTCCAAAACCAATGCTTAGTCGGGCACCTTGGAGGGCACTAGCAGCCGACTCTGGAAATTGCCTGGAGGAGAGAGCTCAAAAGATCTGTTCTCCTCCAAGGTGCTCTTAAGGGTCTATTTATAGATTTTCTAGTCTTGGACTGCAAATATCGTAAATCTGGCTTTCGGTTTTACTAATCGCACCCCAAATTGGTCTGCTAACAACCTAATTCCGCTATTCTGAAGGGCTATTGGCAGCCCAAAAGGGGTATCTAGGTCATTTCCCCCCAAATCCTTCTGGGCGAGTGGTCCGTGAAGGAACCACTCGCCAGTCTCCTTGCCCGCCATAGTTCGTCGGGCGAATGGCTCATGAGGACACCATTCGCCAGGTGCTCGACTAGCTCGATGGGCGAGATCTTGGGTACTCGCTCTCGCCTATCTGCTATGACACCATGCGAGTGGCCCGCGAGTTGGGCCTCACTCGCCCAATGGCCCTTGTACTCCTACTCTACACCTGGACCCTCCACGGGGTCTTGGGGACCCACTCGGCGAATACGGGGTTGTACACAATCCCCACTCTTTGCGAGCGAGTCCTACGCTCGGAAAGAAGAGTCCGACCCCAAAATTCGGCGAGTGCCTTGCCGACTCCGGAAATTGCCTGGAGGAGAGAGCTCAAAAGATCTGTTCTCCTCCAAGGTGCCCTTAAGTGTCTATTTATAGATTTTCTAGTATTGGACTGCAAATAGCGTAAATCTGCCTTTCGGTTTTACTAATCGCACCCCAAATTGGTCTGCTAACAACCTAATTTCGCTATTCTGAAGGGCTATTGGCCGCCTACAAGGGGTATCTAGGTCATTTCCCCCCAAAGCCTTCTGGGCGAGTGGTCCGTGAAGGCACCACTCGCCAGGCTCCTTGCCCGCCATAGTTCGTCGGGCGAATGGCTCATGAGGACACCATTCGCCAGGTGCTCGACTCGCTCGATGGGTGAGATCTTGGGTACTCGCTCTCGCCTATCTGCTATGACACCATGCGAGTGGCCCGCGAGTGGGGCCTCACTCGCCCAAGGGCCCTTTGACTCCTACTCTGCACCTGGACCCTCCACGGGGTCTTGAGGACCAACTCGGTGAATACGGGGTTGTACACAATCCCCGCTCTTTGCGAGCGAGTCCTACGCTCGGAAAGAAGAGTCCAACCCCAAAATTTGGTGAGTGCCTTGCTGACCTGGAGGGAATCTTCTTGGTGGGGCCCTCCACTTAGCTATAAATACGGCCCAGTTGTTGTCTTTAGATTTCCCATCTTCCAATCACTGTTCCTCATTTTCTCCCTCGGAGCACTCGTCATGTCATTCATGAAGCCGACGCCACGACCGCTTTCGGAAGGAATGATGGCTCGCCTTGCCGCCACATAGGTAGGGACCGCTCCCAAGACCACTCGATATGCCCCTTGGCTCTCGTCAATGAGAGACCCCTCCAAGCCTTACAGGCTGAAGAAGGCCAAGACGGTCCGACGAGACCGGGGGGAGAGGGAGTCTGCGTCTGAAACTCCCCCCCCCCCCCCCCCCCCCCCTCTCTAACATTCCTCCTATCAACACCAACGAGGTAATGCGATTCATCTCGCTTTCGAGGTCGGTTATGATGACGCCACTGACCTCCGCCTCTCTTACCATTCGCAGGATCTGTCGGCGACCGAGTGTGGCCCTGGGATCAACCAGGCGAGTGTTGTCGTTCCTCCTCCTGCTCTTGAGAATGCCCCTCCGACCCAGGAGTCCGCCCCTCTCGGCACTTCTGGCGAAGTTCCGCCCTCGCTTGGTAAGCCTTACATTGCCTTCTCGCTGGCCTTTCTCCTTTCGCAATTCTTCTGACTCAGGTTTCCGCAGCCCCCACATTCGGGACCACGGAGTTACCTCCTCCCCCGCGCATTTCTCCTGTCCCAGACATCACCAAAAGCCCCCTGTTCCGGAGCAAGAACGTCCAGCGAGGAAGAGTCCCGGGCCCAACTCTCCTGCTGCGGACCTGGCCGTCACTTTCGTCGTGGCCGACCAGACGCATCACCCCGGGAAGGGGAAATCTCTCCACCCCCAAGCCAACCATTCGCAGGGCAGCCTAGCACATCGCGCCAGTCTCCCGTCGAAGAATACATACCCGGTTAGTTGTCTTCTCCCACAGAACTCGCAGCTTGTACCTGAGAAAGGACTAACTTCTGCTTTTGCAGGCTACCGCCAGATCCCGCTAACCGACCCTCTAGAGGAGGAGGGGCTGATCTCGCCACCCCCTCCCCCTGCGACGTCTCTGAATTTCTTGGCGACCATGAGGATGCCCGAACTATGAAGGAACGGATGACAGAGCTTTTCGGCAAGCTGATCTGGATGCAGCGTGATCAAGCCAACCTGACGGAGGAGCACCGGGAGGCCTTCGAGCGTCGGATTGGCGTCCTCGAGCGAGACTACAGGAACCTGATTGGGGAGATGGAGCGCCAGGGGGGCGGGTGCGAGGAGACTGTTGGGTGTTGTATCCACAATAGCCCTAATTTGAAGAAGTCCCCTTCAAACTAAGACGAATTGTAATTGTATTTGATTATGCACTTTAGCTGTGATGTGACAGGTTATTCCACTCTAAGTACAAACCAATGTCAGGTTTCAATGAGTCGTCAAACACAGACCTATGCAATGTAATCCCTCATTGTATAGACCAAAGTGTTGGCTCATGTGAAATCTCTCTATTGGGATGTACTTCATTTACAAAGTGCTAGAGAAGAAGGACTGGAGCTGATGATGAAATCAATTGAGAATGGAAAATAACCTAAGTAAAATTCGATTATATCATTTGGAACATATAGTCGAATTCGACTATATGGTTTGAATGGATATAACCGAATTCGGCTAATCCCTGTCCGAAAGGTTTATTTTTCTAAGTATAAGAATAGTTGAATTCGGTTATTGTAATTCGGTGAATTGGTTTAGTCGAATCCCTAGAGCTGCCGAATTCGACTATATGGTTTAACCGAATAAATTTGGTTAATGCCATTCGGTTAATCCATTTCGCTGAATCGGTCTGCAGGTATTCTCCGGTTCAATTCGACGACGTATTCTTTAGGGCTTTCTCCATGTACAGTACACGTGGAGCTAGATCCCTAATTCGCGCTTATGACCGTTGGAAGAAGACTCTATAAATACCTAAGGATTATTTCCAGATAACCCTAATCGTGAATTGAAAAAGAAATCACAAATTACTACTGACGGCCGACTGTTCTCACGCAAGTGTTTCGTCTCCAACAAAGCCAGCGATTCGTGTTTCGTCTTTTAAAGATTCAATCGACGAGATCAAGATCCAATTAGCTCTCATCTTTTGTTGATCAAGTCGATTCAAGTTCTCAGATCTAGCTTCAAATCGTTTTCAAGATTTCTTCATTCTTCATTCACAAAGGACTGAAGTTTATTACTAAGAAGAAGAAATCTATCTCTCAAGATCTGAAGAAGAACTTCATCGGAAGTTTAAGAAGATTGTTTTTCAATTTACTGTGTTATTGTAAGAACCTTATTTTAAATCTTGTAGGAAGCTTGCTTCCGAGTTATTGTGTAGATCCTTGTTTGAGGATCGAGTTGTAGGAGCTTGTGTGCTCCGAGTTTGTAGGAGAAGTTTGTTCTCCGAGTTGTTGTAGGAGTATTCTTGCTCCGAGCTTGTAGGAGTTGTGAACTCCGAGTAGTAGGATATTGATTGATCCGAGTTTGGTGAAGTAGCTGAATCTAGCCTTGGAGTGCTAGATAGGCGAGGCGGGAAAGTAGACTACCCACATCGGGGAACCACTATAAATTCTCTGTGTTGTGCTGTGCTTACTTTTCTGTGTGCTTTTACTTCCGATATTTTTATTCCGCAAAAAGACGCAGAATCTACCCATTCACCCCCCTCTAGGTGATTTAGGTTGCGACTAGATACTTTCAATTGGTATCAGAGGGAGGTTGTTCACAAAAGGCTAACACCTTGAACAAGATCTCCTAATCTAGTAGCTTGGTCAGGCATGTCTGGAATGGAAAGATCAAAGGATTCTGTCAAGTTGCCAGTTTGCACCAAAGAGAATTTCCCCATGTGGAAGGAAAGAGTTAGATTCTACATGGAGGCCGCCGATCCAAGGATTTTTCAAATAGTGGAAGAAGGTCCACATGTTCCTACAAAGCCATCTTCAATAAACTCTACAATCATGATTCCGAAGAAGATTTTAGAACTTACTAAAGATGAGATCGCTCTTGTCGCTCTAGACAAGAAGGCAAAAAATATCATAGTCGGTGCAGTGGATGACTCGATGCTGCAAAATCTGATTCACTGCAAATCTGCCAAAGAGATATGGGATTCTCTAGTTGTTCTGATGGAAGGTACTGAGGAAGTGAGAGATGACCGAAGATCGTTGCTGAACCAAGAATACGAAGCCTTCAAGCAAGATCCAAGAGACTCCATTTCTGAAACCTATGAGAAGTTCTTTAAGATCGTAAATGGTCTTAGGAACTATGACCGTGAATTTTCTGTTGGCGAACTGAATGATAAGTTCTTGAGATCCCTGACGAAAGAATGGGATACCAAGGCCATTGCAATCAGAGAATTCGGCAAGTTGACCACTATGGAGCCGCAAATCTTATTCGGAAAACTGTTGTCACATGAGCTCAAGCTCAGCATTAGGAAAGCTGAGGAAGAAAGCAACAGGACCTCCGGGAAGGAAAGATCTATGGCACTGAAAGCTGAAGGATCAAAGAAAAGCAAAGTCAAAACATCCATAAGAACTCCGTTATCTGAAGAGGATGATGAGTCTGCAAGCTGCTCATCAAACTCTGACATGTCTGACGAAGAATTTTCACTTCTCTCCAAGCAACTCAAAAGACTTCTTAATAAAAGAAAGCAGAAAAGAGGCCAATCTTCTGCTTCAGATCACAGAAGATCAAGACGTGATGGTGATCATCACAAGAAGGACTACAATAATGACAGGTATAAATCAAAACCGAACAAACATGATTCTACTGACATTATTTGCTATTGCTGCAATAAGCCAGGACATATAATTGTCGAGTGTCCATATAAGAAGAAGGAAGGATCGAAGAAGGAAGAAAAGAGATCCTTCAAAGGAAAGAAGAAGGAAAAGAGCTTCCTCGCTAAAAAGGCCAAGAATCTGAGCAACAGCGACACTGATGCGTCAAGCTCAGAAGAAGAAGCCTACTTTGGGCTTATGGCACAATCAGATGAAGAAGTAGGCGACTCCTCTTATAAGGGGAAGGTAAACTCTCATACTCCTCTTTCCGCTTCTGAATGTGAGACTGCATCCGTTGCAAATTACGGCTACTCATCAGAGGAGGATTCAGATTTAATGACTCAGTACAAAGCCCTTATGAAGGGATTTGACAAATGTCGCAAGGTTGTCAGATCCAAGTCAAAAGAAATTGAATCTCTCAAGACGGTGGAATTAGCTTTGAGGGAGGAAATTGAACAATTAACTCCTCTTAAAGATGAAATCCAACTCTTGAAAGACGAACTGAAAAGCTCCACTGAGTTGTTGAATCTTAAGGAGAAAATTATAAATGAGCTAGAAGATAAGTTGAAGGTAGAAAGAAAGCTCGTAGAAAGCTTCTCGAAGCCTAAGACTATTCTTCCACTCATTGATAGGTTTTCTGCTCCTGCAAAGGGTAGTGGCATTGGTCATGAGGCTGAAACTAGTAAGGCTGCTGAGAAAAGAGCCATGAAAGGAAAAGGGACTGGAAATCAAGGTCAACCTTCTTTCAGGAAGGTAGTTTTTCCGACAAATCCATTCGACCTTGACTCATCCTTTGGTCACTTTGCTAGACCAACACATGTTGAATCTAGCAACAGATATCAAGGATGGACCAGACCCCGGAACTTTGATGTGTCTCCATTCAAAGCTCCTCATGAAGAAGTAATCCTCAAGGATCACGGTCCATTTGTTCACGGATCAGCTGCTAAGAATGCCCCAAAAATCAAAACGATTGCACCCAAACCTGTTGAGAAGAAGTTGGAGCCATGTGTGTGCTGTCACCATGAGGCCCCCACTTCTAAGAAAGCATCTTATAAGAAAGCATCTTATAAGAAAGCTACTCCTGTTGCACCTCCCGTTCAAAAAGTAAAACAGGAGACAAAGAGAAGGTACAATCGGTTCGATTGTTGGTGTTGTGGCAAAGTTGGTCACTTCGCCATTGATTGCTGGTTTAATTATAGTTATGTTAAGACCCCACGAGGTAACAATGCAAGAGTGACTCCTCGCAGTGTTAACACTCCAAATGGCGGTCATCTGACAAGAAGCCAAGAACCCAAATCTGTTTGGGTTCCTAAGGGAAATTGATTATTGATTGCAGGTATGTCCAAAGGCCAATTCAAATCCAATATGGTACTTGGACAGTGGATGTTCTCGGCACATGACCGGAATAAGAAGTTTATTACAAGAGTATACCCCTGTAAAAGATGGACCAAAAGTTATTTTTGGCGGGTCTGATCGGGGAATCACGAAAGGCTACAGTATGATTACCAACGGTATAGTCTCTTTCACAGATGTAGCTTTTGTTAAAGGATTACAACATAATCTCATTAGCATAAGTCAACTCTGTGACAAAGGCTATATGGTTGAGTTCTACAAGGACAAGGGCTTGATAAAGTCGTCTGACACATCAGAAACTATTTTAACAGGCACTCAGAGTAGGAATATCTTCTGCTTAAATTTCCTTTGTTTAGACTCTTCTACACCAGTGTGTCTTTTAGCAAAAGATAGTGCATCTCTTTGTGACCAGTGGCACAAGAGACTAGCACATATAAATTTCAAAACTATAAGTATGTTATTTTCTCACAATTTAGTTCGTGATGCTCCAGATGTTAAGTGCATTAAAGAAAGACCGTGTCATGCATGCCAAATGGGTAAGCAGACTCGGGCTACCTTTAAAAGCATTATTGGCAAAGATTCTACCAGATGCTTATATCTGCTCCATATGGACTTATTTGGTCCCATGCCAATCCGAAGTTTAGGAGGTATGTCTTATACGTTAGTTATTGTTGATGACTACTCACGTTTTGCTTGGGTGTTCTTTCTGAAACACAAGTCAGACACCTTTGCTTCTTTCACCACATTTGTCAAGCAGATCCAGAATGAGTTGGAATGTTCTGTGGTCAAAATCAGAAGTGATCATGGCACAGAATTCAAGTCTGGAGCTATGACCGAATTTTGTGAAAGCCTAGGTATCTTTCATGAGTTTTCCTCTCCCTGTACACCTCAATAAAATGGAGTAGCTGAGAGAAAGAATAGAACACTCATAGAGGCTTGCAGAACAATGTTGAGTGACTCTTCACTACCAGAATACTTCTGGGCTGAAGGCATCAACACTGCTTGCCACGTGCAAAACAGAGCACTGATCAACAAGAATCATCATAAAACTCCTTATGAACTTCTGAAGGGCAAGAAACCAACCCTGTCTTATTTTAGAATTTTTGGTAGTAAATGCTTCGTACTTAATAACGGGAAATATTACAAAACTAAATTTAGTGAAAAATGTTTTGAAGGTATTTTTGTAGGTTATAGTAGCCATAGTAAGGCATATAGGATTTTCAACAAGAAAACCCTGGTTGTAGAAGAAACTTATAATGTTATATTTGATGAGACGAGTATGCTTCAAAGCAACTCTTCTAGTGTCTTTGTTGAAGATGCAGATGCAAGATTCAAGGAACTAATTTTAGAAGAAGTTGTAAAGGAAGACGTTCCAAAATCTATTGAAGTAAATATCCCATCTACATGTGAGGAGATGATCCTCAAGAAGATGAAGATGCACCTGAAGTGCAGGAACCTCACGGTCATCTAAATGCTGGAATGATCAGACATTTAAGGGACCATCCTGCTGAGCAAATTATTGGAGATACCCATGTCGGTGTAAGAACAAGAAGAGGTACATCTAATGAGGTTTTGCATTTAAGCTTTTTATCACAGGTTGAGCCAAAGAAATTCGATGAAGCAAAGAACGATGCCTCATGGATCATCGCAATGCAAGAGGAACTCAATCAGTTTAAGAGATGCAAAGTGTGGAAGCTTATACCCAGACCCAAAGGACAGAATGTCATCGGAACAAAATGGGTATTCAGAAACAAGCTGGACGAAGATGGTGTGATCATCAAGAATAAGGCCAGACTTGTTGCTCAAGGGTACAGACAAGAAGAAGGGATCGATTTCGATCAAACATTTGCTCCCGTGGCAAGTCTCGAAGCGATTCGGTTGTTTCTAGCGTATGATGCTCACAAAGGATTTAAGGTCTATCAAATGGACGTGAAGTCAGCCTTCCTTAATGGTGATATAAAGGAAGAAGTATACGTAGAACAACCCCCAGGTTTTGTTGACTCCTCTTTTCCTGATTATGATTATTTCTTACGAAAAGCTTTATATGGTCTCAAGCAAGCTCCCCGTGCTTGGTATGAGACGCTGTCTAGCTTCCTTCTTGAAAACAAATTCACAAGAGGAAAGATAGACAAGACATTATTTCTTAGGGAAGTAAAAGGCAAGATTTTGCTAGTGCAAATCTATGTCGACGACATCATCTTTGGATCTACCGATGATAACCTCTGCAAAAAGTTCTCTAACTTGATGCAAGGGAAATTTGAGATGAGCAGTATGGGAGAGCTGAAGTATTTCTTAGGACTTCAGGTAAAGCAATCTGAGGATGGAATTTTCATCTCTCAGACGAAGTTTACCAAAGAGTTAATTAAGAAATTCGGAATGGAGAATGCAACCTCTATGAGGACTCCAATGGGTTCAGCTATGTCTCTAGACAAGGATGAGAAAGGGAAACCTTTTGATGAAATCAAGTTTAGAAGCATAATTGGATCTTTGCTCTACCTTACTGCGAGTAGACCGGATATAATGTTCTCAACATGTGTTTGTGCTAGATTTCAGGTGAACACTAAGGAATCTCACTACTCCGCTGCAAAGAGGATTTTGAGATACCTTAAAGGCATACCAAATCTTGGCTTATGGTACCCAAGAAGTAATGATTTTGAGCTAACAGGTTTTTCAGATGCTGATTTTGCAGGAAGCAAAGACGACAGGAAAATTACTTCAGGAACGTGCCAATTCTTAGGGAAACGGCTTATCTCCTGGAGTAGCAAGAAACAGAATTGTGTTGCTATTTCAACCGCTGAATCGGAGTATATCTCCGCAGGCAGTTGTTGTGCACAATTGCTGTGGATAAGAAATCAACTTGAAGACTACAATTTGAAGCTTAAGGAAATTCCTATGTACTGTGATTCATCAAGCGCTATTACAATTGCCAATAATCCCGTGTCTCACAGCAGGACGAAGCACATTGAGATCCGTTACCACTTCATCCGGGAGCATGTGGAGCACAAGGACATTGAACTCAGCTATGTCCCGACGGATCGGCAAACTGCAGACATCTTCACAAAGCCGCTCGACGAAGCAAAGTTCAACTATTTCAAAATGGAGCTTGGCATGTTAAACAAAGAATCTTAGAAACAAGCTCAGAAAATCAGAAAATTCCTTCTCCCAGCAGACAGAAATTTGAATAGTCGAATTTTTCAGAAGATATCATCGAACTGCATTCGACTATACCATTTAGTCGAATTCGGCGATTTCAATTAACCGAATCCGGCTAATCAAAACCCTTTAACCGAATTCGGCGAATCCTATTAACCGAATTCGGCGAATCTGTTTAATCGAATTCGACTAATCCTTATAGCCGAATGACGAAGCTTCCGGAATTCAAATTTCCTTCTTATTATTTACTGGAATTCGAAGAGCCACGTTTC
Source organism: Dactylorhiza incarnata (assembly GCA_033032865.1). NCBI lineage: Eukaryota > Viridiplantae > Streptophyta > Magnoliopsida > Asparagales > Orchidaceae > Dactylorhiza > Dactylorhiza incarnata. The sequence continues at coordinate 1,194,031 of JAWHQI010000006.1, forward strand.
AAAATATCAGGTACGCGCTCTCTCTCCTAATTTCCAACTCTATATAAATGCTTCTTAAAAGAGAAATCTGAATCTTTCGCACCCCCGAATTCATCCGTCGCTTCATTTCCGACTCCGAACTCCGTTCGTGCGATCCTTCCGCCGGCTCGTCTTCCTCGATTGTTCTTCTCCAATCTTCCATTCGCAATGTCCAAGATGCAGTCGAGCAAGTTGCCCTCCGGCAGTGAGCTCGTGAGAACTGGGTTCGACAGTTCGGTGGATGAATTTCGAAATGTCGTGTTAGATCTCGAAGTCGCAGGACTAGGCTTCATTCTCGAGCATCTGTGCAAGGTTCTTGAGAAGGAGGTGTTGAAGTTCTTCAAGCATGCAGAGCTCAGGAAGCAAGGGTCAGTGATCAAGAGCAGGATAGGCGATTTCCCAGTCAAAGTTTCTTCCTCCAGATTGACTAAACTTCTCAAACTACCAGTGGTAACTGAATCAGATGATTTCTCTTCCAAGGACTTCAAGAAGGCATTGTCGTTTTGTGGATTGCCTAAAGAAACTAAATCCATCTATAGGAAGCAAATGAATGAGGAAGGGAAACTGCTCTCAGATATTATGGGGAAAGCTCTTCTGTGTAAAGTTGGCTCTCATGATTACATTTCAAATGATATTTTCAAATTGCTCGGTTCAGTGATCTGCAGGAAAAGGGTTGATTGGGGCAGCGTATTATTTGACAGAATTTCAGCTAGTCTGAACACTCCTAACTTTGGAAGAATCCTCTCCTTATATCTCAATCGCTTGGACAAAGTCAGATTCAGTATGAAGACAGGAACCCCTCTCCACCATTTCAAAAGAATAGATTCCTCCATGATTGAAAGATGGTCCAGGAAAGTTGGTGAGACCAAGGTGCTGACTCCCGTTGTTTCAAAAGCTAAAAAGATCCTTTGTGATGAGTCTGAAAGGAGCTTCGACAGTAACTCTCCAGTCTCCTCTCCTGAAAAAGAAAGTGACAGAGAAAGTGACAAAGACAGTGAAAAAGAACGTGAACCCTCCAAGGGGGAGTGTTCCAAGCTACCAGAATCAGGCCAACAAGATTCTCATGTAATTTCTCCGGCTCCATCTCCAAAGATTCCTACTCCTCACAGCTCTCCTTCCAAGGCAGATGACAATATTGGTGGAAATGATGATAGTGATGGTAATGATGAAGGGGGAGATGACCCAGATGCTGATTCAATGAAGATAGCTAAGTCAGCTAAGAGCAAAGATTCTCTTCCAGAAGATGAAATCCCTGCTCAGATTAAGGGGGAGAATGTCCACACTGATCATTCTCATTCTGTTACAGACAAGCAAGATAAGCCCGAGCCAACTCCGCCTCCTGAAAATATTACAATCATTCTTGAAGATGAACATGAAGCAGGGCCTTCTACCTCTACATCAAGGATGAAAGAGAAATCTGTGCCACACCCCAAGATTCACAAAATACAGATAATTGTTGAAGATAAGAGAAATGAAGGCTCCACCCCTCCTCCAGTTCAAACTGATGACACCCTCGATGCTCTTCAATTTTATCACTATATGAATGATGTAGATTCAAGTGATTTTCTGGTCGTTGAAGATGATTTTGGAATATCTTCTCGACTCCAAGCTCAACCTCCCTCTGCTGGAGACTCCATGATGATCAATTTGGAAGAACTGCTTGTAAAGCAGAAAAGATTCTCTGAATTTGCTCTCCATCAGGTTTTTGACAAGACCAGAGCCATAGAGAAGGGAATGGGAAATCACTTACACTCAGTAGCTCACAGTTTAGACAAGGTCAAAGAAAAGCAAGATGAATATTTTTCGATGGGTGCTTCCACCCTAAAGCATGTAGTGGATGGACTACACTCGATTTGTGATAACACTACAAAACTCTCTGAAAATCAGCAATATATTTTTGAGGACGCAGTGCAGGGAAGATCGGCCATTCAGAACTCTCTCCAAAGTGTGAAGAATGAAATTATCCAAACCCTGACTGAAGAAGTCAGAAAGGGGGAGGAAAGATTGCATGAAAGGATTCAAACGCAAATTTTTGATTTGAATAGGGAGATAGAAGGAAGAATTCAAGAGTCATATACGAATGTTCAATCACAGCTCTCAGAAATCTCAAGAGGTATTGATGTCAAGTTTCAAGATCTATATGGTTATCTGCATCAAAAATCAAATGTGGTTGCACAATGAATTGCATCAAAATCAAATGTGGTTGCACAATGAATTGTCAAGAGGTTATGCCCATGGTTTCCAAGGGCCAGGCCAATCTTCTGCGCAACCAGCATTTTCGTCTGAAGAATTCCATCCAGAAATTCAATTTGTTGCTCCGTCTGAACCTTTTATTCCTCCTGAAGTTTTTCATTGGTCAGACGATGAAGAAGAAAACTTCAGGAAAAGAGCTAGAGTTGATCAAGGAGGATCAAGCTCAGGTGGTTTTATGCATGATGCTAGAAGGGCTGCAGGTCCCAGATTTCTAGAACCAAGAGCACCTCATCCCAGGAAGATTGTTGGAGAACTGTGGAGTCCGGAATCCAGGAATATTATTTTGGACACTTATAATCTTGTTATGAACTCAAATGAGTCTGTTGACAATCACTATGATAGAGATGAGATCCACAAATGGGAGATGGCTAGGCTCAAGAGAAGAATTCACTACAGGAACCATCAAGATGATGAAAAGCCTCCTTCTCCTCCTCCAAGATACTATCCAAAACCAAGGGCCTATTTTACCAGACAATTGAAGAAAATTCAAAAGGGAAAGACAAAAGAGAAATGATGGATGCTTGATCGCTAGACTCTATTTCTCTTTTAAGAACATTTATATATTGCTGTCTAATTAATTTTTGGTGGACTTAAGTTTTTGTTTATGATGCTTTTATACATCCACATAGTTCAGTTCTTTACTTGCTTATATTTATTATTTCATGTGCAATTCACCTTAGTAGATAGGGTTCTGACTTCTTCAAATAGGGGGAGATTGTTGGGTATTGTATCCACAATAGCCCTGATTTGAAGAAGTCCCCTTCAAACTAAGACGAATTGTAATTGTATTTGATTATGCACTTTAGCTGTGATGTGACAGGTTATTCCACTCTAAGTACAAACCAATGTCAGGTTTCAATGAGTCGTCAAACACAAGCCTATGCAATGTAATCCCTCATTGTATAGACCAAAGTGTTGGCTCATGTGAAATCTCTCTATTGGGATGTACTTCATTTACAAAGTGCTAGAGAAGAAGGACTGGAGCTGATGATGAAATCAATTGAGAATGGAAAATAACCTAAGTAAAATTCGATTATATCATTTGGAACATATAGTCGAATTCGACTATATGGTTTGAATGGATATAACCGAATTCGGCTAATCCCTGTCCGAAAGGTTTATTTTTCTAAGTATAAGAATAGTTGAATTCGGTTATTGTAATTCGGTGAATTGGTTTAGTCGAATCCCCAGAGCTGCCGAATTCGACTATATGGTTTAACCGAATAAATTTGGTTAATGCCATTCGGTTAATCCATTTCGCCGAATCGGTCTGCAGGTATTCTCCGGTTCAATTCGGCGGCGTATTCTTTAGGGCTTTCTCCATGTACAGTACACGTGGAGCTAGATCCCTAATTCGCGCTTATGACCGTTGGAAGAAGACTCTATAAATATCTAAGGATTATTTCCAGATAACCCTAATCGTGAATTGAAAAAGAAATCGCAAATTACTACTGACGGCCGACTGTTCTCACGCAAGTGTTTCGTCTCCGACAAAGCCAGCGATTCGTGTTTCGTCTTCTAAAGATTCAATCGACAAGATCAAGATCCAATTAGCTCTCATCTTCTGTTGATCAAGTCGATTCAAGTTCTCAGATCTAGCTTCAAATCGTTTTCAAGATTTCTTCATTCTTCATTCACAAAGGACTGAAGTTTATTGCTAAGAAGAAGAAATCTATCTCTCAAGATTTGAAGAAGAACTTCATCGGAAGTTTAAGAAGATTGTTTTTCAATTTACTGTGTTGTTGTAAGAACCTTATTTTAAATCTTGTAGGAAGCTTGCTTCCGAGTTATTGTGTAGATCCTTGTTTGAGGATCGAGTTGTAGGAGCTTGTGTGCTCCGGGTTTGTAGGAGAAGTTTGTTCTCCGAGTTGTTGTAGGAGTATTCTTGCTCCGAGCTTGTAGGAGTTGTGAACTTCGAGTAGTAGGATGTTGATTGATCCGAGTTTGGTGAAGTAGCTGAATCTAGCCTTGCAGTGCTAGATAGGCGAGGCGGGAAAGTGGACTACCCACATCGGGGAACCACTATAAATTCTCTGTGTTGTGCTGTGCTTACTTTTCTGTGTGCTTTTACTTCCGATATTTTTATTCCGCAAAAAGACGCAAAATCTACCTATTCACCCCCCCCCCCCCCCCCCCCCCCCCCCTCTATGTGATTTAGGTTGCGACTAGATACTTTCAGAGACCCCGCCTAGGAGGCACATCGCGCGGGCTAGGGATCATATGCACTTGATTAGCCAAGAGCTGACGGCGGTTAGCGCGTTTCACTACCCGCGAGTGCCTCCAAGGTCAGTGTTGAAGTGTTGAGACCGGGCGGTCTGGTTGGTGACCGGGCGGTCTTGTTGAAATGTTGAGACCGGGCAGTCTGGTTGGTGACCGGGCAATCTTGTTGAAGTGTTGAGACCGGGCGGTCTGGTTGGTGACCGGGCGGTCTGGGTTCCTTTTCTCTCTGGCGGAGGCGGTCTAGCCTTGCTTCCTACAGTCTGTCATTTACAGACCGCTTGTTCTCTAGAGGTTTCAGGAGCGAGATCTGTTATCTCAGATCGAGCGGTCTCACCGGTCTTTCTATGTCTGACCGCCCAGTTCAGTATTTTGTCATGTATAGTTTAGTCCCACATTGTTTGTTTGTAATCTCTCATCTCTCCTCCATTCTATATAAAGGAGGTTATACCTTTGAAATAATCAAGTTTTTTGGAAATAAAAATTGTTATTCTCCATTTTTCCGGTCTCCTTTTTTTTGTTCGCACATGGTATCAAAGCCATAACGGTCTTTCATTGTGATCGCTCGCGATTCCTCTTCTCTGTTCGCGCGGTCTCTTCTTTGGCGCGACCTCTTCTCTGTTCGCGCGGTCTCTTCTTTGCGCGACCTCTTCTCTGTTCGCGCGGTCTCTTCTTTGGCACGAACTCTTCTCTGTTCGCGCGGTCTCTTCTTTGGCGCGACATCTTCTTTGTTCGCACGGTCTCCTCCTCTGTTCGCGCGACCTCTTCTGTTCAAGCGTTCTCCTTCCTGTGTTTGCGCGGTCTGCTTTTGCTATGGCGGTTTCTGTTGACTCTACCTCCACTACCACCACACCTTCTGTTGTTACCCACCACTCTCCTCCCATTCCTTCGGGCAACCTTGGCACCGTCTCCAAACTTATTGGTCCCAACTATCCCGACTGGAGTGTTTCTTTCACCTTCCTTCTCCACTCGCAACGCAAGCATCATCATCTTACCGATGACCCTCCACCTCGCACCTCTGCTACCTTTGATGATTGGGATGCTAGCGATGTCCTCGTTCGCACCTGGCTAGCTAACAGTCTCTCAGATGAGTGCCTCCTTGTCATCAGGCATGATGAAACTGTAAAAGCTGCTTGGCTCAAACATCTCGCATATATACCCTATATGCGGACTTGTTTGCTCGTCCCTCCATGACTCCTGCTGCTGCTTACCAACAAGTTCAGGCCACTTTGGATGCTAACAAAAAAACTTCCAGGAACTTCTGGTCGTGTGTTATCTTCTGCGCCTTCCAGAATCATATGACATGATCCGTCAACAGATTCTTGGAGAGGCTGAATCTCCCACTTTGGATGCTACTGCTGCCCGTATTGCCGCTGTTACCACTCTTCTCCAACGACCTCTGTTGGTCTCATCGCCTCTACCTGACAACTATGCTCATCAGACTCAGAGGGGTAACACTGGAGGTCGGAACAACCATCATGA